>OX457085.1:42974470-43680603 GCA_949752835.1 Empis stercorea
CATTTTGTTTACTTTTCAGGAGGTAATGAAAAAAAATTAGACGGTCGAAAGAAAAGAAATAAACCTTTATGTTGATTTTATTTCAATTTAAAATTATTTATAAGTTAAAAAAAATAAATAAATAAAATCAATTTTTTCTATTACATATATTAAATTTATTATTTTGTAAAAAAAAACACTTGAAAATATTTTTTTTGTTAGTTTTGAAATAAAAAAAATTATCAATTATTTTGTAGAAAAGAGAAAGAAAAAAAAAATTTGAATTTTTAAAATTTAAAAATAAGAAAACAGTAAAAGTAAAATTAGAGCAGTGATTTCTGCTAAAAAGTTGTTTATTAAGAAAAATAAAAAAAATAATAAAAGAATTTTACTTAGAAAAATTAAAACTATTAAAAATAATATAAGAAAGAATTTAAAATTACAAAATTTAGAATCAAACATTTAAATTGTGAATTGGAGAATTTGTGACTTTTATAAAAAATTAATAACTAAATTTATAAATAAATAAAATTAAATTTATGTAAAAATTGAACAGAAAAATTTTTGTTAAAACAATATTAGATTTCTGTATTTTTATTTGTTTGTATCAATAATAAAAACAAATAATTAAATCTATGCCAAACTAGTTTTGTTTTCTTTAGTTTGATAATAAAATTATACAACATTAAAGGTAATATAAAGGTAATAATAAAAAAAATAAAGGACAAGATTGTAATATACATTAATTATTTTAAAACTTTACTATCTAGGTAGTAAAACATATAAAATCTTCAATTAACTTTGTACAACATTTTTATGAGTTTTGTTGTAGGATATTAATTATTCAAAAAAAAAACCCCATGATCAAAAAAAATTATTAATGATACATAAATATTATATTAAATGAGACATAATTACTAATTACTCTAAATGAACTTTCTCTTTTTTTTTATCTTTCCCATATAAATCCACCTTATTTCGCTCGTCGTAAGAATTGTAAAATTTTAAAAAAAAAAAAATCGTATAATATTATGTATATGTAAAGTATGTTTACTAATGCACACAAATATCTTATATACATAATTGAAAACACAATCAACTTATGTATTTGTTCATTAGGGGTTTTGTGTAAAAATTGTATTAAGAGTAAAAAAAATGATAATTTTGTGCTATCCAATGCACTTTTTGGATGCATAATTAGTTTTTTTTAATGCCTTATTAAACAATTAATTTAGTATTAATTTATACTTCTTCATACAAGTAGTGAAAAATAAAAAATACAACAAAAAAAATATCGTTTCAGTAAGTATATTTTTTTTTATTTAAAAACTTTTTATATATTATAATTTATAATTTATATTAACTACTTTCTCCTTCCCCCCCCCCTCTTTTTTTGTTTTTTAGTATAAAAAAATGTATGGTTATCCTCCACAGATTTAAAATAATTGGTTTGTATAAAAAAAAATTATACTAAAAATTGTTAGAAAAAAATCATAATATATTTTTTATAGAAAGAGTTGAAGAAGAGGTTAATATCTCCTTGGGTGAGGATATAATAACAACTGAAATCGTTACGATGGGGAACGAAATTAATGAAGAATATACTGTTGAAAAAACGTTTGGGGAGGTGGCGGTCTACCGGGCCGGCCAGGCTACTCAGCCTAATACCACGGACCGTTCCCAGTTGTGTGCCCTCTGTGGGTATCAGTCGAGTCATAAGGGGCATTTCACCCGGCACCTTATGACTCACAATCCTCAGAAGGCATGGCAGTGCGTGGTGTGTAAGCGGCCTTTAGCCGAAAAGAACACCTTACATACCACTACTCCCACCTACATCCAGGGGTGTCACTGCCCCTTAACTTTTCCAAGCGAAGAAAATACCACAAGTATTACCATCAAATTCAATAAAGGTTAGTTTTTTTTTTTATATTGAATAAAAAAAAATAAAAAAACTATTTTTTTGTTTTTAGGAAAAATGAACTTATTAAAAATATTATATTTGATATAGGAAAAAATTATATTTTTTTTTTTAAAACAAAATTGTTGAAATGTGAAAAAAAAAAAGAAAAATTAAGTTTGAGAGAAAAAATTAAAAAAATTATATTAAATGTAATGTTGTAATATTAAAAATTATATTAAAAAAAAATAAGTTTTAGAGGAAAAAAAATTACATTATAAGAAAATGTATATTAACTGAAAATTAAATTAAAATTAAAAAAAAATTATGTAAAAAAAATAATGTTTTATATATACAACATAAAAAAATTAATAAAAATATGTTGATTGTAATATAAGAATGAAAATGATATTTTTATATTAAAATTTAAAAATAATTTTGTTTTTTGTTTTTTTTTCTTAAAAATTAAAAAAAATTATAAAAACAATGTATATGATAAAAAAAACAATATTTTTTATTAAAATATAATTAAAAATTATATTTTAATAATGATGGTAATACTTGTATTAAAAAAAATTTAAACAGGGGATAAGTTTCTTTTTCTCTTTGTTATTCTCTGTTTCGCTTTACTTATTGTTTATGAATCTAAGTGAGAAAATTTTTAGGGGTTTTTTTTGTTTTTTATATATATTTATTACTATATAGGGGTCTTATTTATTAGTCAATTATTGAGATGATAATATTTCGGGGTCTTTTGAATGTATTTTTCTTTATTATATGGGTCTTTTTTATTTTATAAGTTTATTAGTCCAAAATTTACGAACTCCGAAACAGATTCAACTTAAGAGTTTTGAAGTACCGGTAATTCTGGTGTAGGAAAAGATAACTGTGAAAAATTTAAAGTTTTCGAACTGTTGCCGATTGCGTTTACAGTACCTGGTCCCACGAGTTTCTTTGCAGATATAGAATATAATGGGATTTCCATATTAGATTGATCCTTTTTTTTAACTTTATTTTTAGTTTTCTTACAACGATTAATTATAATTTTGTAAATACCATATTATATTATTATTAAAATAACTATACTACCTAGTCCTCCTATTTGCCAACGCCTTGTTAAGTGTTGGTAATTTATCATATCTTCCCTTTTTTGTTCCTCTTCCCATTCTAATTCTAATTCATTCAATGTTTTCCCTTTTGTGTCAAATTCCCTTGTAAGTTCCCCTGCGTCCGTTAATGTAATTTCCGTAGATTTTAATCATTTTGTATTATTTTTTAGAATTTTTAGATTTATTTCATTTTTTATTGTAATGGATGTAGAAATCCAACTTGTTATCCCTGTTTCATTTGTGTTGGTTCTAAAAGTATGTCGATATGGTAAATCTAAATTGCCCACAATGAAAACGCAATTATCTAATAACTTTAGAATTACTATGTCATTTATCATAGTTTTGGTAGTTATTGGATTACAATAACTAGTTAGTTGTTGTTCATTTTTGAACAAATATAACCATGAGTTTTCTTCGTTTAGTGGTATAAGATGGTTAGTTATTACTGTTGCAATTTTATATTGACAAATTTTAAAAACGGTAATGTTATTATTTTCCTAAAATAAGGGGAGCGTGAACGCTCAAAAACATATAAGCGATAATATACAAACAAAATCATATCCTTATTCCTTAAATCCCTATTCCTTATCTTTAATTTTTATATATATGCATTTTTTTTAGTAAAAATAAATCAATATTTAAATTTTAATAAAAATAAAATAAAGTTATAGTTTTAAAAAAAATTTTAATATATAATTTTAATATTAAAACATATAATTTTATTATAAAACCAAAAGGATTTTTTTTTTTAGTTTTTAATATAAAATAAAATACAAAAAGATTTTTTCTTAGAATTTGTTATTAAAATAAGTATTTTTTTTTAGAATTTGTTAAAAAAAAAATCAATAAGATTTTAATTGTATTAAAGTAAAAAAAAAAAATAATAAAAAATGTAAAGAAAACTATAATTACAAGAATATAAAAATATTTAGGAAAAACATATAAATAAAATAAAATTATAAATATATCTAAATAAAATTAAAAGAAATATATTATTTCTAAAAGAAATTTATAAACGAAAGTATCAATTAAAATTAAACAAAGGAAAAATGTACAAAAGAAAATTTAGTATACAAAGATATAAAATTTTTTAGTAAAAAATATTTAACAATATTTACAAAAAAAATGTTTAGAAAAAATATATATATATAAATAGTAAATGAAAAAATTCAAAATACAAAATTTATAAAAGAAATTGTTAGTAAATATATACAAATATACAAAGTTTTTATTAAAAAATCAAAAACAATATATAAAAAAAATATATATATAAATATAATTTTAAAATATAAGAGTCGAAGAAAAATTTCTTCGACCCTTATATTTTTTCTAAGAGGGAAGGTGTTGTGAATTGAGGCACCCTGTGCTTCAATTCAAAACGGAAATTATAAAATTCCAATAAATTTCAAATTAAATAAATTATTAAAATTAATTATTTGAAAAACAAAAGTTTCAAATTACGCATTGCTTAATTTAATTAATAATAATTTCTCTGTGCTGACAACGCGTAAAATCAATCAGCCAATTAAAATAAAATTGATTTTACTTATTTTGTTGGAGAAGCTGATTGGTTTTCCAAAAATTATTGGAATGATTTTGGAAAACCAAAAAAGCTCTCCAACAAAATAAAAAAGAAAGTAAAATTAAAATCATGGCCAGTTGATCGAAAAAAGTCTTGATTAAAAATTTAAAATTAAATTTATAAAGTGAGTTGTTCAGTCAGTCGATCCGGGAAAATTTAAATTTGTTTTCCAATTTTAAAAATCAAATGTTAATTTGAAAGTTTTTTTTTGTAAATAGTTTAATTGGAAAAATAATTAAATAGATTTAAAATTTTAAAATTAAAGTCGTCAAATAAAGAATTCAGTTCTATTTAAAAAACATGTAATTAATAGTTATTTTTACCGTCGGGAAAAGAGTAAAAGGAAAATTTAAAAGGAAATTAATTATTAATTGGACAAAAGAAAAATTTGTGAATCAGTTTATAAAATTATTAAAAAATGAATTGAAACAAAATAAATTGTGTATAAAAAATAACCAAATAAATAGTAATTAATAAAACTAACAAACATTTAATGTGAAATAAAATTATAGTGAATTTTATACATTAAATTTGAATTTATTTTATTTAGAAAAAAAATGTATTTTATTTTTAAAAGAAGAAAAGTTAAAGTTAACACAAAAGGTGAGATAAACAATTAAAAGAAAACATTATTTTTGATTGTAATATTTTATATTACAACAATATCTTTAAATATTATAAAAATAAAACTAAACCAGGTATGGCAATTATTTACAAAGAAAATTTTCAAATTATTCAAATTTATAGTAATGATTTTGATATTCCTATCACATTAGCTTATTGTAATTGTGTAGATAAGTTTTATAATAAAAAACTATATTACTGGCATCTATCTATATACATTCAAATTATGATACGAACATATTTAAAACATCTTTCGATAAAGTGAATAATTTATCTGAAAATTATGATAATGTGGTAATTGGTGGTGATTTAAATTCGCGTCATACTGATTATGGAGATATTTCTAATAACAGAAATGGTGAAATGATGCATAAATGGTTTACGAATAATATTTTAGATACTGAATTATTAGTAGTATCACCCAAAACGCCGACTTACCCACAAAATTCTTAAATTTTGGATTTATTTATAGTATCTGAAAATATAATAAATTTCATAGATCCAAATGTTGTACCACTCATAGCTCTTTCTCAGATCATTTTGATATTAAACTAAATATAAATTGTGAATACCTAAAAATAGAAATTGTAGAACCAACTTCATTCAGGTGTTTTACCAACACAGACTGGCGTATTTTAAAAACAGAATTAGATGAATCATTTGAGTTAATTATACCACCTATAAACATTAACCTGACAAAAAATGAGATTGATGATTACATGAGACAATTTAAATGTCAATTTTGGAATGCCTAAATAAAAATAGCGAAATAATAATTAATAAAAATTATAAATATAAAAAACTACCACTACAAATTAAAAATCTAATTAAAGAAAGAAAAAAAGTTGGTGCTGGGATCTGAAAAAAATATTTCATAGATATGGCAACAGGGTTTCACCTGAATATAAAACACTATCGTCTAAAATATATTGCTTACGGATATTAAGTAATGAAAATATTTAAATATTTATAAACAAGCAATTTTGCGACAAATTAAAAGAAATTAGACCATCACCAACAGCATTCAAAGAAATAAATAAAATAACAGGACGAACATATAATGCTGATAATAAAATTACACAAAATGGATATGAAATTCAGAACACAAAAGAATTATTGCAAATATTTGAAAACTTCTATAAGAATCTATACGATGAAAAAAATTCAACTTATCATGCCGACCTAAATAATGAAGTACATAATGTTGTTAACAATGTTATCAGTTATAATCAAAACGAAATTATTATTACTTTTAATGATGATAACACCTCGGACCTCCCAATAAATGATTTAACTTCCAGCTTTGTTAAAATTGAATATGTTAAAAACATAATCAAATCATTAAACAACAAAAAGTCTAGTGGTCCAGATGACATATCTAATTATCTTATAAGAAAATTCCCAGATAATGTTTTGAGGTATTTAGTCATCATTTTTAACAATTGTATTAATCTGAGCTATTTTCCTGATTGGTGGAAATTAGCTACACTGATTCCTATTTTAAAAAACAAACAAAATTAAGAAGTTTCAAACTATAGACCGATTTCGATGGTTTCAAACATTGGTAAAATTTTGGAAAGAATATTCGTAAAAAAATAGATGACTTCTGTGAGAATAATTCCACAAGATTATCAGTTCGGGTTTAAGAGTGGACACTCTACAACGGATGCACTTCTTAAATTACATAATGATATTGCAAATAATCTAGAGAAATTTTGTACAGTAGCATGCTCGTTAGACGTTAAGAAAGCCTTTGATGTTGTACGGACTAAAGCACTTATATTTAAGTTAATTAATCTACAGTTTCCAAATGAAATTATAAGAATGATTTATAATTTTCTATCGGATAGATATATTTATATTCAATTCGACAATTCAAAAACTATTTACAGATTCCAGTAAAATCTGGTGTTCCACAAGGTTCAATTTGTAGACTAAAAATTTATAATTTATTTATGCATGATTTTCCACATATATATGAGAATCTTCGAAGAGAAACTTGCTCGACTGCAATTCTTTATGCAGACGATACAATGGCTTATTCGCATGCAAAAAAAAACCAAAAGAGTGGAATGGAAAAGCACGTTGATAATATTGTTAAATTTTACCAAAAATGAAGTATGCAAATTAATACATAAAACTCGGAATTTATATGTTTTCGTAATGCCAGTGGTAAAGCTCCCAAAAATGCAGTAAAAAAAGTCGCAATATTACACTATCGATTCAAAATGAAGCGATTACATGTAAAAATAATATTAAATACCTTGGAGTTCATTTCAACAATCTTTTTAAATTAAATGTTCATGCTCGTAAAGCTTTAGAAAAAGCAAAATTGTTAACAAGATATTTAAATGTACTACTTTATCATCGTGATTTAATGCCAAAAATAAAGGTTCTAATATATAAACAATTGATAAGACCAACGCTTAATTATGCCTTTCCAATGTGGTTCTCGATATCACCAACAGTCGCTAAACAACTACAGATATTTGAAAGAAAAATATTAAGATTGTGCACTAACATGAATGATGAAGCTACAAATAAAAGATATTCAAATAAATATTTATACACGAAATCTAAGATCGATCCAATAATTTAACATTCACTAAAGCTTCAATTAAAATATATAAATAGATTAGAACTGCATCAAAATCGGCTAATACAAATAATACATAATGAAAATTTTACTAAAGAACTTCACAATTCATACTACATGTCTCCATTAGTAATAGCACATCGAAATTGCAGTAAAAAATTTTTCAACATACAAAAAGACGTTTTGCAACTACCAAATTTCTATATACATGATAATACATCAAATAGAAACCACAGATTATGAATTATTATTTATTATGAATTATTATTTATGATTATCATGATTTTACTATTATTATGAGTAATAGTCTATTATTAATTTAAAGTTATGGTGACGGTATACAATAACATCATCTTTTGTCTTGTACTTCGTATATTTTATTATTTTATTTTTTAATTCATTTACTCTAGTCAGCCAAGAGCGCAATAATTTTCTATTTATAAAAGCAATTAATATTATAAATAAATTAAGCTAAATAAAGTAATACATTAAGTAACGTATATGTAAAAAACTCTTTCTTACACTTTTTACACTTTTTTCAATTTTTATATGGAGCGTGTAAAAGAGTTGTAAAAAAGTGTAGGTCCAAAGAAATTGATTTACAAAAAAAACCTTATGATTCATTTTTTTAGTGCACAATCTTAATATTTTAGTGCACAATCTTAATATTTTTAAACACAAAAAAATATCTTATAGTCGCCTGAAATATACAACATTTTATGGAAGAAAGAAATATAGTTTAGGATATTTTTTATAAATAAAAAGAGTCCGTCATTGCCAAATTACATATATGTACAATATCCTTTTTTAAATATTGTTATTTGTAATTATAAATTATACTGAAAGAAAAAATAGTAGGTAACATATTATAGCATGTATGTAGGTATAATAAAAATATGAAGGGTAATTAGTTTTTTATTATTTAGTTTTTAGTTATATTGATATTTTTAATTTTTATTTTTTATAAATTTATAAAAAATAATTTTTACTTTTAAATTAAATAAATACCTAAAGTAAAAAATATATTTTTTTATAAATTTCTAAAAAATAAAAATTAAAAATATGAATATAACTAAAAAATATAGATCAACATTAAAAAAATCAAACAATTCTGAAATGAAAAAAAAATTAATACTTAAAAAATATTCATAAATATATTTACAACATACAACTATAGTCTATACACTATATATACAACATAAGAAAAATAATTATACATACAACATACATATATGTATTAGAAAAAAAATCATAAGTGAAAATACATAGAAAACACAATAGTTGAAACCCACACAAACGAGCGTTTCATCAAAAACTATTTTAAAATTAACTTCAGCGCTCAAAGTTCGAGACACTAAAATTCACACATTTATTTGCAAACAAATTTTGAAAAAAGAGATAATTATATAAAAATTTTATTACAAAATTGATAACAATAACAAATATCAAAAATGTAAATCATACATCCGTGAAAAATATATTCATTCTTTATTCTGTAGAAAAAAAAATCAAAATATGTAAGGGTTTAGTCATGAAATGGGCAATAAAATGGCCCACTTTATGGTATTCGCACAGGTAAATAGGGTGGAAAATTCGAAAAGTAAAACATCTATCCCTGAAATTTATGTATTCTTGGTAGGTTCAAGTTCAAGTTTCAATTTATATGCAAAAAAATTCATATAATTACATACTTAAAGCTAACAGTTTTTGTTGTGTACTAAGCTGTAATGTTTTGCTAGGTATTGTTTTTTACTAATGTTTAATATCAACATAAGAATATTTTAGATTTTTTTACATATATTTTACTTAATGTATTACTTTATTTAGCTTAATTTATTTATAACATTAATTGCTTTTATAAATAGAAAATTATTGCGCTCTTGGCTGACTAGAGTAAATGAATTAAAAAATAAAATAATAAAATATACGAATTACAAGACAAAAGATGATGTTATTGTATACCGTCACTATAACTTTAAATTAATAATAGACTATTACTCATAATAATAGTAAAATCGTGATAATCATAAATAATAATTCATAATCTGTGGTTTCTATTTGATGTATTATCATGTATATAGAAATTTGGTAGTTGCAAAACGTCTTTTTGTATGTTGAAAAAATTTTTACTGCAATTTCGATGTGCTATTACTAATGGAGACATGTAGTATGAATTGTTAAGTTCTTTAGTAATATTTTCATTATGTATTATTTCTATCAGCCGATTTTGATGCAGTTCTAATCTATTTATATATTTTAATTGAAGCTTTAGTGAATGTTAAATTATTGGATCGATCTTACATTTCGTCTATAAATATTTATTTGAATATCTTTTATTTGTAGCTTCATAATTCATGTTAGTGCACAATCATAATATTTTTCTTTCAAATATCTGTAGTTGTTTAGCGACTGTTGGTGATATCGAGAACCACATTGGAAAGGCATAATTAAGCGTTGGTCTTATCAATTGTGTAATATTTGTTCTCCAAGATATATATGTACTATTTTGCAGTTGGACGGTGAATATGAAAAATTATTTTGACTCTTTTATCAGTTGCATTATGAGTCCTTTTTGTTTGGAGGGTATCATTCATCTGTAGCGGTGTGACATGCCTTGCATTTAAGCACAACTTAGCTCGCCGGATTGGGGTGGTTCTTGCTACGTGAATAATACTCATACTACTTTATCAAATTTGTTTAGCATGTCGGAGTAGCATACAAGCTTGAGAAGTGGATATAGTCCTCACCTGTATAGGTAGCTACAAAGTTAAATTATTACCGGACGAAAATTATTATAACTAAAATTAAAATAAAATGAATTGAAACTGCTATAAAAATTGAAAGAATGTCAAGACAAAAAAAAAAAAAATACTAAATCTAATCGGCGTGACTTTATAAACTATAAATGGAGGTGATGGGTTAATGATGTAAGTTTAACCCTAGGCTTACCCACCCACTTGTAGGTCAACATATAAAATTGACACCACAACCATGACAACGTATCGCCTATTTAAGACCGTTGTCCCTAACTAGATAGATCATTCTGGTTTAGGCCTGAATGATCTGTTTAGATTTGAGTGCACCGCTATCGATCATTTCGTAAAGTTAAATCCAAGGTTCACCACCAGGGCTGAGAACTCAGTGTCCCATATTGGGATTACTTCTTTCCAAATAAATAAAATAAAATAATTCAACGTAGAATACAAAATATAATTATTTTTTTTTTTTTATCTCTTTTTATAAATTGTAATTATAATTAAATTTTATAAAAATAAATTTTATAAAATAATAACAAATTCTTTTCATTTGTTTATAAATTGTGATTACAATTAAATTTTATAAAAATAAAAAAAAATATTAACAAATTCTTTTCATTTGTTTATAAATTGTGATAATAATTAAATTTTATAAAAATAAATTTTATAAAAATATTCCTACTTTTTTTTTTTTTTTTAAATACTTTTCCAAAATCACCATATGATATTTGAAAATTCAATACGACAAAAAAAATAATATGACCAAAATTTTAATAAATTTTAATACGACAAAAAAATTAACATGGCCAAATTTACCAAACTTCGATACGACGATAAAAATTATATAACCAAATCTAATATTAAATTAAACGTATATACTGTACTTACTCAACTTCCATTCGAATTGATGCGCATCCAATCGATGAGGTTGGTTTAGTAATTATTTAATTTTTGTTAATAAGTTTTTATTTAATAAAAAAATCTTTTTATTTCCATTTAAGTATAGAAATATAATTTTCTAAGTCCCGATAAATCATTTTATTTGTCTACTAAAAAAAATAAAATCAAAAATTTTACTTTTTTTTTTTTTTTTTACTATACTACATATATTCATATCTATCTATGTATATCTAATCATAACAGATTAATTAATTATATATGAGAATATATGAGTGACCAATACTACTATATTATATTTTGGAAAGTTATTTTCTTTTTATATCCTTATCACTATAATATCATCATCAGTTACTAAGAGGAAAAACTTTATTCTTCATTTTAACAAAACCAAATGTTTCTATATATTTATATCAATATTTTTTTTTTTTTTTTTTTAATTCAATAACAATTTAATTTTAATTGAACTTTTTTTTTTATAGGTTTAATTTAATCATATGATCGGAAGACCGCTATCATTCCGCTTTCAATCATTATGATTAATTTATCCTTAATTATATATATTGTCAAGTGTGGTGAGAGTGAGTGAATTAATTTATTCATCATCACTTAAGTAAATTTATTATCGAAACAAATGAATTTATGAATTTTTCTTTGAGTTTGATTTTTAGTTAAATTTGGAAATTTAATTTATTTCTTTAATTTCTATCTTATATTTTCATTTCTATTAATATTTAATAAAATTTTTTTTTAATTTGTTTCCCTTTTAATTGCTATTTCGATTTAAATTACTTTATCTTTAATTTCCAATTTTATTTAAATTACTTTATTTTTACTTTCAAATTTCTTTAAATTACTTTATTTTTACTTTCAAATTTATTTAAATTATTTTAATTTACTTTCAAATTTATTTAAATTATTTTAATTTACTTTCAAATTTATTTAAATTATTTTAATTTACTTTCAAATTTATTTAAATTACTTTAATTTTTACTTTTAAAATTTATTAAAATTATTTTAATTTACTTTCAAATTTATTTAAATTACTTTAATTTTTACTTTTAAAATTTATTAAAATTATTTTAATTTATTTTCAAATTTATTTAAATTATTTTAATTTACTTTCAAATTTATTTAAATTGTACTTCAAACTCAAAGTATTTATTTTTTTTTTAAATTTTTATTCACTTGGACTTCTTTTTATTTGAATTGTACGTTAATACTAGAATTAATTCTTTAGTTTTTAATTTTTTTTTTGTTTTGTTCGGGTTGGGATCGAAATCTCGTTTTTCAAAATCTCGTTTTCAAAATAGCGGAAGACCGCTATCATTCCGCTTTCAATCATTATGATTAATTTATCCTTAATTATATATATTGTCAAGTGTGGTGAGAGTGAGTGAATTAATTTATTCATCATCACTTAAGTAAATTTATTATCGAAACAAATGAATTTATGAATTTTTCTTTGAGTTTGATTTTTAGTTAAATTTGGAAATTTAATTTATTTCTTTAATTTCTATCTTATATTTTCATTTCTATTAATATTTAAAAATTTTTTTTTTTAATTTGTTTCCCTTTTAATTTCTATTTCGATTTAAATTACTTTATCTTTAATTTCCAATTTTATTTAAATTACTTTATTTTTACTTTCAAATTTATTTAAATTACTTTATTTTTACTTTCAAATTTATTTAAATTATTTTAATTTACTTTCAAATTTATTTAAATTATTTTAATTTACTTTCAAATTTATTTAAATTACTTTAATTTTTACTTTTAAAATTTATTAAAATTATTTTAATTTACTTTCAAATTTATTTAAATTACTTTAATTTTTACTTTTAAAATTTATTAAAATTATTTTAATTTATTTTCAAATTTATTTAAATTATTTTAATTTACTTTAAAATTTATTTAAATTGTACTTCAAACTCAAAGTATTTATTTTTTTTTTTAAATTTTTATTCACTTGGACTTCTTTTTATTTGAATTGTGCGTTAATACTAGAATTAATTCTTTAGTTTTTAATTTTTTTTTTGTTTTGTTCGGGTTGGGATCGAAATCTCGTTTTTCAAAATCTCGTTTTCAAAATCTCGTTTTCAAAATCTCGTTTTACAAAATCTCGTTTTTCAAAATCTCGTTTTTCAGAATCTCGTTTTTCAAAATCTCGTTTTTCAAAATCTCGTTTTTCAAAATCTCGTTTTTCAAACTCTCGTTTATTTCTGGCGGCCCGAATTTGTAAAAGCCATAATAAATAAAAAAACGAGATTTTGAAAAACGAGATTTTGAAAAAAACCATTTAACAACTATAAATCTGTAGGTGAAGAATTCTTTTTGTGCACCACAATATTGAATGATACCTAAACATTTATAGGTCTTTCCCTTAGGGCCTCCCCCTAAGAACCCGTGAGACTTCTACCCTTAAAAATGTTTCTTTTATTTTGAGCTATCCAATGACATTGGAACCTATCCCCTTGATATTTTGGAACCTGCCCCTAAAAAGTGAAAATATTTAGTACCTTCAAAACCAAAAAAATAAAATAAACAAAAATCCAAAAAAAAACAAAAAAAAAACAAAAAAAAACAAAAAAAAAATAAAAAATAAAAAAAAAATAAAATAAAAAAAAACCAAAAACAAAAAGAAACGAAAACAAAAAAAACTAAAAAAAATAAGAGGAACTAGTCCCCCATCACTTCCACGTCATTGGTTCTGGGTTTATTTTAAGCGTAATTAAAAAAAAAAAAATTTTTAAGAAAAACGAGATTTTTTTAAAAAAAACGAGATCCTTTGACAAAAACGAGATTTTGTAAAACGAGATTCTGAAAAACGATATTCAGTAAAACGAGATTCGGAAAAACGAGATTTTGAAAAACGAGATTCTGAAAAACGAGATTTTGAAAAACGAGATTTTTGGTGAAAACGAGATTTTGTAAAACGAGATTTTGTTACTATCCCGTTTTGTTCTAATTGAAAGTATTTTTTTTTTTTTTTTTTAATCCGTTTATTTTTAATTTAAATTTTTGAATTTAATTTGTTTGAGATTGTTTTATTTTTACTTTAGTAATTTTTGATTCATTTTATTTTTTCTTGATATACTTTATCTTTATTTTTATTTTTTTTTATTTGTTTTTTTATTTTTAAATTCTGGTTTATTTCAATGAAATATTTAATTTCAATTTTCAAATTTCTAAATTTACTTCAAATGATATATTTAAATTAAAATTTTAAATCTCAAATTCATTTAAACAAAATATTTAATTTTAATTTTTTTCTTTTAAATTTATTTCAAATAATATATTTAAATTTAATTTTTAAATCTCAGATTTATTTAAACAAAATATTTAATTTTAAAATTTTTTTTTTCTAAATTTATTTCAAATAATATATTTAAATTTAATTTTTAAATCTCAAATTTATTTAAAATGAAATATTTAATTTTAATTTTTAAATTTCAAATTTATTGTAATTTCCTCTAAATTTAATATTTAAATCATTGAAATAAATCTTGCTTTTCCTCTTGTAACCGTGATCTATTTTTACTTTACTTTCCATAGAAACAATTTTAGCTGTGATATATATTTTTTTTTTAATTTTAATAGAAATAATTTTAACTGAGATATATATATATATTTTTTTTTTAATTTCCATAGAAATAAATTCAACTGTGATATTTTTAATTTTACTAGAACTAAGTTTAACTGTGATATTTTTTTTTTTTTAATAGAAATAAATTCAATTGTGATATTTTATTTCAATTGAAATAAATCTTAACTGTAATATTTTATTTTAATTGAAATAAATCTAACTGTAATATTTTATTTTAATTGAAACAAATCTAACTGTAATATTTTATTTTAATTGAAATAAATCTAACTGTAATATTTTATTTTACTTGAAATAAATCTAACTGTAATATTTTACTTTTAATCAAATTAATTTTAACTGTGATATTTTTTTTTAATTTTTACATTAGACTTCTATTTTTTTTTTATATTTTATTAAACATTTTATTTCTAACTAAAATCCTGGTAACCGCAGTGTAATTAATAGTTTTCACAAAAGTAATGAATTTCACTATTTTTGCCTTTTTAAATATTTTCACTTTTGTGATTCTTATTTTTTTTATATTTAGAAGATTTAGAAAATGTTGTATAATTTTCTCTTTTTGTTGATTTGTTGATTTCTTCTTCCGCTGGGACTTTTTCTTCTTCCTTTTTTTTTTTTTTAAATATTGAAAATTTCTTTTCTTGCAGCTAGCCGGGCTCCAACCAAAAATTGTAAGATTTCTTTTCTTTCACTTTTTTCTATTTTCTTTGTTGTCCCACGATGGTTTCTTTCTTTTTTCTTTTTAATTGTTAATCCCACGACATATCTTCTTGTTCAAATTTTATTTTTTTTTTAATTTTACTTTCCGGATGATTTTTTTTTTTTTTTCTAGTTGATTAATGTTGGTATAAGATTTGGTTAAAAAAAATGTCACAATTATTATTACCTTTTTTTCCTGTATATTTCCAATTGTCCTTTCGGTATTTTCTTTTAATAATTTTTTTCCAGATTTCACTATTATATTTTCCGATTTAATCAAATTTTACGTTTTCTCTTTTTTTTTTATAATCAATCTTATAAAAGCGATTTCGAAGATTGATTTATAAAATTTCCACGTGAATTAAAATTACTTAGAAATTATTTTCTTCTTATAACACGAACACGTCTGGACAGTTTCACATCAATTTCTAGAAAGAAAGATAGAACATTTCCGTCTACACATTATACCTCTGTTCACTTTAACTCTGATTCCGACCACCAGACGTCTCCACGAATATTCACTTGAAAAAGTTATTTGCTGAGTTTTTTCTTATTCCATATGACATTTTCGCCGCTTTTTTTTTCGAGTCTCGAACTACTCCATGTATACTTCATGTGTATTTCAAATTTATTTAAATTACTTTAATTTTTACTTTTAAAATTTATTAAAATTATTTTAATTTATTTTCAAATTTATTTAAATTATTTTAATTTACTTTCAAATTTATTTAAATTGTACTTCAAACTCAAAGTATTTATTTTTTTTTTTAAATTTTTATTCACTTGGACTTCTTTTTATTTGAATTGTACGTTAATACTAGAATTAATTCTTTAGTTTTTAATTTTTTTTTTTGTTTTGTTCGGGTTGGGATCGAAATCTCGTTTTTCAAAATCTCGTTTTCAAAATAGCGGAAGACCGCTATCATTCCGCTTTCAATCATTATGATTAATTTATCCTTAATTATATATATTGTCAAGTGTGGTGAGAGTGAGTGAATTAATTTATTCATCATCACTTAAGTAAATTTATTATCGAAACAAATGAATTTATGAATTTTTCTTTGAGTTTGATTTTTAGTTAAATTTGGAAATTTAATTTATTTCTTTAATTTCTATCTTATATTTTCATTTCTATTAATATTTAAAAAATTTTTTTTTTAATTTGTTTCCCTTTTAATTTCTATTTCGATTTAAATTACTTTATCTTTAATTTCCAATTTTATTTAAATTACTTTATTTTTACTTTCAAATTTATTTAAATTACTTTATTTTTACTTTCAAATTTATTTAAATTATTTTAATTTACTTTCAAATTTATTTAAATTATTTTAATTTACTTTCAAATTTATTTAAATTACTTTAATTTTTACTTTTAAAATTTATTAAAATTATTTTAATTTATTTTCAAATTTATTTAAATTATTTTAATTTACTTTCAAATTTATTTAAATTGTACTTCAAACTCAAAGTATTTATTTTTTTTTTAATTTTTTATTCACTTGGACTTCTTTTTATTTGAATTGTACGTTAATACTAGAATTAATTCTTTAGTTTTTAATTTTTTTTTTGTTTTGTTCGGGTTGGGATCGAAATCTCGTTTTTCAAAATCTCGTTTTCAAAATCTCGTTTTCAAAATCTCGTTTTACAAAATCTCGTTTTTCAAAATCTCGTTTTTCAGAATCTCGTTTTTCAAAATCTCGTTTTTCAAAATCTCGTTTTTCAAAATCTCGTTTTTCAAACTCTCGTTTATTTCTGGAGGCCCGAATTTGTAAAAGCCATAATAAATAAAAAAACGAGATTTTGAAAAACGAGATTTTGAAAAAAACCATTTAACAACTACAAATCTGTAGGTGAAGAATTCTTTTTGTGCACCACAATATTGAATGATACCTAAACATTTATAGGTCTTTCCCTTAGGGCCTCCCCCTAAGAACCCGTGAGACTTCTACCCTTAAAAATGTTTCTTTTATTTTGAGCTATTTTATTTTGGAAAAAAAAAAACAAAAAAAAAATAAAAAATAAAAAAAAAATAAAATAAAAAAAAACCAAAAACAAAAAGAAACGAAAACAAAAAAAACTAAAAAAAAGAAGAGGAACTAGTCCCCCATCACTTCCACGTCATTGGTTCTGGGTTTATTTTAAGCGTAATTAAAAAAAAAAAAATTTAAGAAAAACGAGATTTTTTTAAAAAAAACGAGATCCTTTGACAAAAACGAGATTTTGTAAAACGAGATTCTGAAAAACGATATTCAGTAAAACGAGATTTTAAAAAACGAGATTCGGAAAAACGAGATTTTGAAAAACGAGATTCTGAAAAACGAGATTTTGAAAAACGAGATTTTTGGTGAAAACGAGATTTTGTAAAACGAGATTTTGTTACTATCCCGTTTTGTTCTAATTGAAAGTAATTTTTTTTTTTTTTTTTAATCCGTTTATTTTTAATTTAAATTTTTGAATTTAATTTGTTTGAGATTGTTTTATTTTTACTTTAGTAATTTTTGATTCATTTTATTTTTTCTTGATATACTTTATCTTTATTTTTATTTTTTTTTATTTGTTTTTTTATTTTTAAATTCTGATTTATTTCAATGAAATATTTAATTTCAATTTTCAAATTTCTAAATTTACTTCAAATGATATATTTAAATTAAAATTTTAAATCTCAAATTCATTTAAACAAAATATTTAATTTTAATTTTTTTCTTTTAAATTTAATTCAAATAATATATTTAAATTTAATTTTTAAATCTCAGATTTATTTAAACAAAATATTTAATTTTAAAATTTTTTTTTTCTAAATTTATTTCAAATAATATATTTAAATTTAATTTTTAAATCTCAAATTTATTTAAAATGAAATATTTAATTTTAATTTTTAAATTTCAAATTTATTGTAATTTCCTCTAAATTTAATATTTAAATCATTGAAATAAATCTTGCTTTTCCTCTTGTAACCGTGATCTATTTTTACTTTACTTTCCATAGAAACAATTTTAGCTGTGATATATATTTTTTTTTTAATTTTAATAGAAATAATTTTAACTGAGATATATATATATATTTTTTTTTTAATTTCCATAGAAATAAATTCAACTGTGATATTTTTAATTTTACTAGAACTAAGTTTAACTGTGATATTTTTTTTTTTTAATAGAAATAAATTCAATTGTGATATTTTATTTCAATTGAAATAAATCTTAACTGTGATATTTTATTTTAATTGAAATAAATCTAACTGTAATATTTTATTTTAATTGAAACAAATCTAACTGTAATATTTTATTTTAATTGAAATAAATCTAACTGTAATATTTTATTTTACTTGAAATAAATCTAACTGTAATATTTTACTTTTAATCAAATTAATTTTAACTGTGATATTTTTTTTTAATTTTTACATTAGACTTCTATTTTTTTTTTATATTTTATTAAACATTTTATTTTTAACTAAAATCCTGGTAACCGCAGTGTAATTAATAGTTTTCACAAAAGTGATGAATTTCACTATTTTTGCCTTTTTAAATATTTTCACTTTTGTGATTCTTATTTTTTTTATATTTAGAAGATTTAGAAAATTTTGTATAATTTTCTCTTTTTGTTGATTTGTTGATTTCTTCTTCCGCTGGGACTTTTTCTTCTTCCTTTTTTTTTTTTAAATCTTGAAATTTCTTTTCTTGCAGCTAGCCGGGCTCCAACCAAAAATTGTAAGATTTCTTTTCTTTCACTTTTTTTCTATTTTCTTTGTTGTCCCACGATGGTTTCTTTCTTTTTTCTTTTTAATTGTTAATCCCACGACATATCTTCTTGTTCAAATTTTTTTTTTTTTTTAATTTTACTTTCCGGATGATTTTTTTTTTCTTTCTAGTTGATTAATGTTGGTATAAGATTTGGTTAAAAAAAATGTCACAATTATTATTACCTTTTTTTCCTGTATATTTCCAATTGTCCTTTCGGTATTTTCTTTTAATAATTTTTTTCCAGATTTCACTATTATATTTTCCGATTTAATCAAATTTTACGTTTTGTCTTTTTTTTTATAATCAATCTTATAAAAGCGATTTCGAAGATTGATTTATAAAATTTCCACGTGAATTAAAATTACTTAGAAATTATTTTCTTCTTATAACACGAACACGTCTGGACAGTTTCACATCAATTTCTAGAAAGAAAGATGGAACATTTCCGTCTACACATTGTACCTCTGTTCACTTTAACTCTGATTCCGACCACCAGACGTCTCCACGAATATTCACTTGAAAAAGTTATTTGCTGAGTTTTTTCTTATTCCATATGACATTTTCGCCGCTTTTTTTTTCGAGTCTCGAACTACTCCATGTATACTTCATGTGTATTTGGCTGTCATTTTTTTTTACGTCAAGTGACCATTTTCTAAGTTGTCTGCGTCGGTGGTTTGTATTTTGTATCTTACATTTTTTTTTTAATTAATTACTTTATAGTTGTTACTATACAATTTCCTTTTTGTTTATTATTTCATTTTTTCGTTTTAGTTATTTTGGTGGTTGCAGGTTTCATCCGAAGATGTCTGGGATAAATGGAATTTCTGGTTCATTTTTTTTTCTTTGATTGATAGAAAAAAAATGGTGTCACGTTACAAAACATATTCGTTGGTCATTTTCACAATCACACAACGGATATGAAAAGCGTGGCTATTTCATTCCATCGTGATTACCAAAAACTTTCTCGCGCCCAATGTGGAGCAGGCCCACATAAAAAAATATATTTTTCCTCCACCGTACAATTTTTAATTACCTAAATAAAAACAATTCTTTTGTGGTTTTATTTTTCATATTGATTTTTTTTTTCGTTTTCTTTTTTCAGTTAATCCTAAGAATTCAACCGACATTATTTCTCAGGTGGCTATATGAGATAGACAAAAGTAACAATAATCTCTTATATTTTTATAACTCATCTAAAGTTGATCTAAATCTAAAAAACATATAAAACAGGATCAAAGGAATCTTAATCAAAATCAATTATTCAATAAAAATGTCAGTTTGTAATTTAGCGATCTTCATTGTTTGACGTTTAGTGTTGCCAGTTGCGTATTCTTCATTTGCAATATTTCATGAAATATAACCAAATCTAATTGCCTGTTTACACTAGTTTAAGTCTTTTGCATGGTATATACCAGGGATTTTCTTTCCATTCAAATCGACTAATTCATACATATTTCGTCCTACAATTCGTTGGATTCTACTTTTAATAAATTTTCTTGCTAATTTAGCATTTATATTATAAGCAAAATTACTTTGTATGAAGTTCCTTCTAAACACTTCTTGACCAACGACAAATTTTCGTTCCCTACTTCGCAAATTATATAGTTTCTGATGTTTCTTGTGTGCTTTTTCTAGCATTGTCAGTACATTTTCTCTCATTATTCTTATTCTCTCAATACTTGGAATTATTTCACCTTCTTCGTTGAGAAGTTTTAATCTTTTTATGACAGCTGGATACTCTTCAATCTCAACCTCAAAATAGACCCCCCAAAGCCATATAGGAACCCTAAGAATACTGATTGGGTTAAATTCAAACAGGTATTGAAGTCTAAGTTATCAGGCATAGATAACAGAGAGTCCTATATAGATACCGTATCCGAACTGGAAAACAAGACCGACATGTTTGCCAAAGCCATGAAGGTTTCGTTCAATGTGTCGTGCCCCATTAAGCGTAGTAAAAAATCCTTCCCCGTGTGGTGGGATTCGAACCTAACCAATCTGAGAAAAGTGACTAGGGAAGCATATAATGTCTGCTATCAGCAGAATTCTTGGCAACTCTATAAGGACCGTCTTAGAGAATATAAAAAAGCGATTCGTCTGGCCAAAAATAAAACCTGGCAAGACTACTGCGAATCTATTGAAAGCGCAAGAGACTCTGCCAGACTTAGCAAAGTCTTATCAAAAGAGCACACGAATCCCTCATTCCTAAAGACCGCGGAAGGGGTATGGACGGAAACGTCCTCTGATACGTTGAATTTGCTAGTGAACACTCACTTTCCCGGATGTACCGTAGATTCACGAGAGGAAACCCAGAGGGGTTTCTCAGAGAACCAGACGCATTCGGCAGAATGGGTAAATTCACTTATAACGGAAAAAAAAGTTGCCTGGGCAATCAGCAATTTCTCCCCGTATAAATCTGCAGGTCTAGATGGAATCTTTCCTAAGATGTTGCAAGAATGTAACGAGCTTGTTACTCCACTTTTAACGAAACTGTATCGTGGCAGTCTTACGCTTGGTCATATTCCACAGTCGTGGAGACAAGTTAAGGTTGTTTTCATTCCTAAAGCAGGGAAGAGGGGCCATGACATGGCAAAAGACTTTAGGCCAATTAGTCTCTCATCCTTTATGTTAAAAACCCTAGAGCGCATTCTTGATCTGGAGTTGAGAAACACACTTGAAAGAAGCCCATTATGCAAATACCAACATGCATACTGCAAAGGTAAGTCCACCGAAACCGCGCTGAGTGAAGTGGTACAAACCGTGGAACAATCAATCCATTATAAGCAGTACACCTTAGCCACCTTCCTCGATATAGAAGGTGCTTTCAATAACGTTCACGTAACAGCTATCCAGGAGTCTCTGGACGATCTAGGTGTTGACGCAGCACTTAGCCAGTGGATAGTTAAAATGCTTAAAACGCGTGAGATCCATGCGGATCTCGGCCATATCCGCATTACTAGATACGTGAGTAGGGGTACACCACAAGGAGGTGTGTTGTCACCCTTGCTATGGCTACTAGTAATGAATAAAATCTTAATGAAACTCCAAAAGGAAGGAATCATAGCCGTAGCATATGCGGATGATTTAGTAGTATTAGTCTCCGGTAGGTTTCTTGATATAATCAGCGAGATTATGGAACGTGCCCTATGCATGGTTAGCAGGTGGGCCAAGAGCTGTGGCCTAAATGCTAACCCAGGTAAAACGGAACTAATGCTTTTTACTACAAAAACTAAAATCCCGGTGTTTACCCGTCCAAGACTGGACGGTGTAACACTAAATCTATCCTCTAAGGTCAAATATCTGGGTGTAATTCTTGACTCGAAATTGAATTGGAAGCTAAATATAGAAGAGAGAGTAAAAAAGGCATGCACGGCCTTATATTCCTGTAAAAAGATGCTTGGCAAGAAATGGGGGTTAAAACCTCGCATGGTTTTATGGATGTACACTGCCATAGTACGGCCCATTCTTACATATGGTTCAATAATCTGGTGGCCGGCTCTGGAGAGGGCGTATGTACGTACCATGTTAGGTAGAGTTCAAAGAAGTGCATGCATTTGCATCACAGGGGCGTTAAGATCAACGCCGAGGGATGCTCTGGATGCAATTCTATACCTTCTCCCGCCTGACCTCCACATTAAATATATATCCTCATGTAGTGCGGTCAGACTCAAAGAAATTGGGTTCTGGCGCGAAAAGCCATATGGTCACAGCTGCATTCTTAGCCGTCTCGCTAAGGATCTGGTACCTTCGTCCACTGATTATACTATCCCCAAGTTGGTGTTTGACAAGAAATTTAAAGTCAAAATACCAACACGTACAGAATGGAAAGAAGTTAGCCTATTGAGAGGGATAGACACGGTACTATTCACGGATGGTTCAAAGATGGACTGTGGTGTTGGTGCAGGTGTATACTCCGACTCATTAAAAATAGATTTATCTTTTAGACTACCTAACAGTGCCAGTGTTTTCCAGGCGGAAATGCTAGCAATCTGGAAAGCCTGTATGCTTGTCAAGAATGACACATCTCCCAAATATAAAGTGGCAATAGTCACAGATAGCCAGGCGGCCATTTTGGCTCTTAACTCTGCCACTGTATCGTCTAAGCTAGTTAGGGCATGCTCAGAAGAGCTGGCATACATAAGTAGTCAGTACGATGTCACGTTACTTTGGGTTCCGGGCCATAGGAACATCGAAGGGAACGAACGGGCTGACGAGCTAGCGCGAAGGGGGTCCAACCTAGAAGCATCGCTTGCGGAACAGGTTGACCCCCCAATCAACACTATAAAGCGGGACATATTCCTTTACTTCCAAAAAATAGCCAATCAAAGATGGAAAAACCTAACCACTTGTAAAACGACCAGGGAAACATGGCCGTTATACGCTAAGCACAGAACGAATGAACTCCTAAAACTGTCACGTAAGGACATAGCCAGAACTATAGCTGTGTTGACGGGGCACTGGCCAATTGGTGCACATGCGGTCAGATTAGGAATACCATCCCACCAATTCTGCCGTAGTTGTCTTAACCCAGATGAAAGAGAGACGGTAATTCACTTTGCATGTAAATGCCCAGCGCTGGCCAGGGCCAGATATCGCTCTCTGGGTCACTATCACCTTAACAATCTTAACGACCTAGCCACGAAGTGGCCCACTGATATGGTTCACTTCCTGAACGCCACAGGCTGGCTCTAACAAACCTTACCTAGCCATAGATCAAAGCCAGGGTTCACGAGTGTTGTGGTACCAAGGTTCACGAGTGTTGTGGTACCACCTGTTCCGCAAGCGATGCTTCTAGGTTGGACCCCCTTCGCGCTAGCTCGTCAGCCCGTTCGTTCCCTTCGATGTTCCTATGGCCCGGAACCCAAAGTAACGTGACATCGTACTGACTACTTATGTATGCCAGCTCTTCTAATTGGAGTCTTCTGAAAGGTGTCAGGAGGCTCGCCACTCCAACCAACCAACCAACCATGATTGGGTATGCCGATCCATGTGTTACCATATTGCATCCAAAGAGTATATAATAGGGTGATGTACCTGTAGATTCATGTACTGAACTTCTTATAGCACTAGCTATTTCGCTCAAATGTAAGTCCCAATCTCGATGATCTGTTTTAATATATGTTCTTATAGCCGAACATATATTAAAACGTTCTTATTGATTCGCTTGTGGTGAATAAATAGGTGTTCGCAAGTGTTTCAATTGATATTAATCCAATAAATCTTGAAAATTTTTCGACGTGTACTGTACACCATTGTCTGAAAATACTGATTCTGGAACTCCAAAAATGTGAAATACTTCCTCTTCCAAGTGTTTACACACATTAATCGCTGTTGCTTTCCTTAATGGCTTAACCAAGACATATTTCGAAAATTGATCTAGAATTATTAATATCGAAGTGTAACCTTTTTTCGACCTTGGGTATGGTCCTAACAGATCTATATATAGCCTTTGCCAGGGTCTTTCTACTGTAATTTGTTCCCCCATTTTTGGTCTCAAAATTTGATTAGGTGGCTTAGCTTCTTTACATATGTCACATTTAGAAACAAGGTCACGTGTTTGTGCTGCCATTCTGGGCCAGTAATACAACTGTTGAAGACGATAAAGTGTTTTCCCCACTCCTCCATGTGCTGCATTCGGCGGTTCATGTGCATCTTTTATTAGAGTTTGTGTCAATTCCGTTGGTACACATAGTTTCCAAGATTCAGCCTCTTGTTCAGGATCTCCTGTTCTTCTTTGTGTCCTTTTGTATATCATATTATCAAAAACCTTCAAATCCGGTAATTTTGTATTATTTTTAGTAATAGTGGTTTTTAATTCTTCATATTCTGTCGTATTAAAGTAAGGAGAATTAATATCTATTTTTGGCTCTATCTCTACTGTAATTTCATCCACGCACATGGCGCGCGATAGCGTGTCAGCCACTACATTTTGACTACCTTTTCGGTGCTCTATTCCAAAATCATATCCTTGTAATTTCAAGCTCCACCTTGCTAGACGTCCGCTCAAATCTTGCTGAGTCATTAGCCATTTTAAGCTAGCGTGGTCTGTAATCACCGTAAATGGTAAACCTTCTACATATGGCCTAAAACGTTTGATGCTTAACACTGCTGCCAAACATTCTAACTCTGTAATACTATAATTTCTTTGTGCTGAATTTAATTTCTTAGAGAAAAACGCTATTGGATTCTCTTTTCCTTCTTCATTTATTTGAAAGAGTACACTACCAACACCTGATGTGCTCGCATCGCATTGAATATAAAATGGTTTGCTAAAATCTGGGTTTACTAATACTGGTGCTGATACAAGAGCTACTTTCAACGCTTCAAACGCTTCTTGTGCTTCATTCGTCCATTTAAATTTATTAGGTGGTTTACTTGATTTGAGAGTGTCCGAAATCGCTGCAGATACCATGGCAAAAGTTCAAAATAAACCTGTGGTACCATCCGGCCATTCCTAATAGTCGTCGAACTTGCTTCGGGGATTTCGGTGTTGGAAAATCTCGAATTGCTTCTATTTTGGCTGGATCAGGTTTTAAACAACCATCACTCACAATATATCCTAAATATTTAAGTTCTTTGAAACAAAACTTACTCTTTTCCACATTTATTGTCAACCCTGATTTTCGAAGATGAGATGCTACTTGATTTAAAATTTCAAAATGAGTTTGCAAATCCGGTGATATGATTAATAGATCGTCAAGGTAAACAAATACTTGATCTCGTAATCGCTGAGGGATTACTTTGTCCATTAGTCGACACATTCTTTATGCTGCATTGCACAATCCAAAAGGCATTACCTTAAATTGATACAGTGGTCTTCCTGGTACTGTAAATGCTGTCTTTTACCTAGATTTTTCTTCTAGCGGAATTTGCCAAAAAGCATCTTTTAAATCTATACTGGAAATATATTTTGTATTTTGGAGTCTACTTAGTAATCCATTAATATGTGGCAATGGATATGCATCCTTTTTTGTTATAGCATTAACTGCTCTTGAGTCTAAACACAGTCTAATCTTGTTTGGTTTCCTGACAAGGACGACTGGTGAATTCCAAGGACTATTACTTTCTTCAATAACTCCAAGACTTAACATTCTGTCTATTTCCTCATACATTTGCTTTTCAATAGCTGGTGAGACTGGCCAATGCCTTCCTTTAATGGGGACTGCATCTCCGGTATCAATTATGTGCGTCTCTATTTGAGTCTTTCCTAGACCTTGTGACGTAAATGACGGAAATTGTGCTTTGATGTTATCTAACTCCTGCTGCTTGTTCTCTGAGAGATGGTGCATTTGTATTGGTTTTCCTCGTCCTTTCCTTGCCTTTCCAATTTATTTTCTTCAGTTTCAATCCGATGTTCCTCAACGTCTGTGAGTCCTAGTCCGCATACTGCTATTGACGGAAATTTAGCTTTTATTTCTTCCAACTGCCACTGTTCCTCTTGAGTTAAGGAATGTTGCTCGGAATGATTTTGTCTGTTATCTAAACGCCGTCTGTTATCTTGGAGTATTTTCTGCTAATAATGGGTTAATCCTAAAAAGTTTCCAAAAATCTACTCCTAAATATAAATTTTGTTTTAATGTTGGACAGAGATAAAAACGTGTGCTTTTGGTAATATTTTTATATTTTACTGGTAATATTATGTGTGCTATAATTTCATGTGGGTTTCCATCCGCTGTCTGAACTTTACTAGTCATTTTAGTAAATGTAAGCTTTTCTTTTTGTAATAATTCTCTACATCCTGAACCTAATAAACTTACGGACGCACCACTATCCAGTAGGCCCATTATCTCAGTTTCTCCTATCTGTATTGTGATATACCATCTAGGATCACATTCTTTTTCAAGCAATACTGCTGATTCCACACATTTCTTACACTTGCGATTCTCTCTGTGTTTTGTTCTACATTTAAGAATTGATTTTCTTGTTTTGGGAGCTGTCGCTATCTCTGCTGAGCTGCTTCCAAAAATTTTCGCTCTTCTCTCGCTATAATCATCCATTCTCTGATTCATGTGCGAATCTTGGAGGTAGCCGAGATTTGTTTAATACTCGTTCGGCTTTACGTACTACATCTCTTAAATGTTCTACTGAAAATATATCTGCTGTCTATATCATCTGTTGGATTTTTACATTTAAATTATTTTTGATTATATCAACCTCATTTGTGAACTCCATGACATCATCACGCTTGCAAATTCATCGAATGTTTCACCTGGTAATTGTTTGCGATTCATCATCATCATTAGTACTTCATTGTCTGACCCTACTAATTTAAATTGCCTAATCATTGCGGCTTTTAGTGTTGGCCAAGTAATATTTTGATTTTTCCTTTCGTAGTGAAAATACCAATCTTTCGCTTGTCCTTTTAATAAAATATGAATTTTGTTTGTTATGTGTGTCCAGTCTACCATATCATCTATTTGCATTTTCTCGATCCGCTCAATGAAATCCATGATCGTCAGCGGGCCTTTTCCATCAAATGCTAACCCCCAATATATCATCGGTGATTTTCCTCCTATTGGAACTGATCTGTGCACTGAATGCATTTCTTGTGGTCTTGCTCGTGCTTCCTGTTGGTTTATCATTAAATTAGCTAGCATTTGTTCCATCTTCATAAACCGTTCGTCCATGCTTTCAGTTGGCATTTGTCGATCTTCTGAATTGCGCATTGGGTGTTCATATTTGTTATTTATGTTTGGTTGCATATTAGTCTCCATGTCCACACTGGTTGCATATGACGGTTGCAATTGATCGAATTGATTCGGTTGTTGTGATCTTATTTGTTGAATGCCTTGTCTATATTGTTGTTCTGATCTAGACGGTCTAGATGTCAAATACTGATAATTCCTTTGTTCAAAGATTGGCTGTTCCGTTACTCTTCGATTCTGGACTTCTGGTCCTGAACTACGAATATTGCATTCTTCTAAGTCTAATTTCTCTTCCATAGTAGCGGGTGGTGTTGGTCTATTTGTAGCTTGTATTATCCCGGTTTGATTGCGACTTCCTGATTGTGTAGGCATCATCACATTTGTTCTATTCTGTATCGATGCTTCTACACCTTGAGGTATATTTAATTGACTACTGGCTTTGGTTACTTGTGTTACAATTAATTGCATTTGCTGCTGCATCTCCATTCTGACTAAGTTCAGATTTTCAGCAAAAGAATCTGTCACAATTTTCAATATGTTTTGTAATTCCCCTTTTGACACTCCATCTGTACGAGGCGGTGGAAGTTGTGTATTAGTTTCTAACCTATCATTCCTTCTCATATCCGTTTGTCCTCTTTGACTTGGTTCAGGTGATTATTCATGAAACGATTTCATTGAATTCGCTTCTCCATCTTGTATTTCTATTTTATCTGCACCTACTGATTGTTCTCCTCTATCTTGATGTTCGGGGTTTATTGTTGTCCCGTTCTTGTCTGCTTCTGCCTGTTGGTTATACGACTCCATTACATTTGCTGCTTGTTGTTCGATTAAGCTTCCTTGCTCATTCAACTGTTGTTGTAACAGCTCTTGACGTCGTTTTCGTTCACGTATTTCTTGTTGCTCTTGCTGTCTCTTTTCTGTTTCTTCTTGTTCTAGCTGTTCTTGCCATTGTTGTTGTCTCTGTCTAGTGACTATTTCACCTGGTAATTCCATTTGACGTTTTTTTGGTGGCATTACAATTCTTTATCTTTCTTGTTTATTATTTGATTTATATACTTATTTATTTATTTATTTTATTTATATTTATTTATTTTCTTTTTCCTAATTTATTTTAATTATTATTTATTTATTTTATTCTGATTGAATATAATTTCAGTTGATTTTTCTTAAATCAACTACTTGATTTACGACGGAATTCTTCTGATTAAAGAAACTCGTTAAGTTGTCAAAAAAAATATTTTTTTTTTTTTTAACTCCAAACAAATGAAATTATTTATTTACTAATGTTAACAAAAAAAAATTTCTTTTTTTTTTTTTTGATACAAAATAATAAAAATATTTTTTTTTTTTATATATATATATGTAAGAGTAGTGGTGGTGGTTCCCTTTGGATTCTATCATTACTTCTTTTACGCTCGCGGTATACTTAATTTACTTCTACATTAATTTATAGTTTATTGGTCGTTATTAAATGAATTTATCCCGAGATGAACTGGCTATATGGTACCTTATATGTTTCCTTTAAGCGATTCAGCTCGAATTACTTAAATTCCTTATCCGATTTACTCTATTATTATACTTAGTGACATTTCTACGAAGTCTATGGTTTGCTGATTTACTATCTACAAACTCACGAAAATCTAACTCTTGTCACAAGACAATTGTGGCTTTTTATTTTTATTGAATCTCAGATTCAACCGATAGTCGCTCCTACTGCTGACTGTGTCTACAGCTGTGGACCTATCAATCTCGTCTGCCATTTCAATATTAATATTCTATTTAATTTTTTTTTTGCATTCCAACAATAATAAAAAAATAAAAAAAATTAATACTATCAAATCTATGAAATAGATTAAAAACTTAAGGAAATTACAATTTATTCCCTAATCAGCTTGGCTCAAATCCGTAAAGGATTTATTCCTCAAGGCCAAAGTTGGGCGCCAGATATGTAATATTTGTTCTCCAAGATATATACTATTTTGCAGTTGGACGGTGAATATGAAAAATTATTTTGACTCTTTTATCAGTTGCATTATGAGTCCTTTTTGTTTGGAGGGTATCATTCATCTGTAGCGGTGTGACATGCCTTGCATTTAAGCACAACTTAGCTCGCGGGATTGGGGTGGTTCTTGCTACGTGAATAATACTAATACTACTTTATCAAATTTGTTTAGCATGTCGGAGTAGCATACAAGCTTGAGAAGAGGAAATAGTCCTCACCTGTATAGGTAGCTACAAAGTTAAATTATTACCGGACGAAAATTATTATAACTAAAATTAAAATAAAATGAATTGAAACTGCTATAAAAATTGAAAGAATGTCAAAAAAAAAAAAAAAATACTAAATCTAATCGGCGTGACTTCATAAACTATAAATGGAGGTGATGGGTTAATGATGTAAGTTTAGCCCTAGGCTTACCCACCCACTTGTAGGTCAACATATAAAATTGACACCACAACCATGACAACGTATCGCCTATTTAAGACCGTTGTCCCTAACTAGATAGATCATTCTGGTTTAGGCCTGAATGATCTGTTTAGATTTGAGTGCACCGCTATCGATCATTTCGTAAAGTTAAATCCAAGGTTCACCACCAGGGCTGAGAACTCAGTGTCCCATATTGAGATTACTTCTTTCCAAATAAATAAAATAAAATAATTCAACGTAGAATACAAAATATATATTTTTTTTTTTTTTTTTTATCTCTTTTTATAAATTGTAATTATAATTAAATTTTATAAAAATAAATTTTATAAAATAATAACAAATTCTTTTCATTTGTTTATAAATTGTGATTACAATTAAATTTTATAAAAATAAAAAAAAATATTAACAAATTCTTTTCATTTGTTTATAAATTGTGATAATAATTAAATTTTATAAAAATAAATTTTATAAAAATATTCCTACTTTTTTTTTTTTTTTTTTTTAAATACTTTTCCAAAATCACCATATGATATTTGAAAATTCAATACGACAAAAAAAATAATATGACCAAAATTTTAATAAATTTTAATACGACAAAAAAATTAACATGGCCAAATTTACCAAACTTCGATACGACGATAAAAATTATATTACCAAATCTAATAATAAATTAAACGTATATACTGTACTTACTCAACTTCCATTCGAATTGATGCGCATCCAATCGATAAGGTTGGTTTAGTAATTAATTCGAATTGATGCGCATCCAATTCCATTCGAATTGATGCGCATCCAATCGATAAGGTTGGTTTAGTAATTTTTGTTAATAAGTTTTTATTTAATAAAAAAATCTTTTTATTTCCATTTAAGTATAGAAATATAATTTTCTAAGTCCCGATAAATCATTTTATTTGTCTACTAAAAAAAATAAAATCAAAATTTTTACTTTTTTTTTTTTTTTTTACTATACTACATATATTCATATCTATCTATGTATATCTAATCATAACAGATTAATTAAGTATATATGAGTGACCAATACTACTATATTATATTTTGGAAAGTTATTTTCTTTTTACATCCTTATCACTATAATATCATCATCAGTTACTAAGAGGAAAAACTTTATTCTTCATTTTAACAAAACCAAATGTTTCTATATATTTATATCATTTTTTTTTTTTTTTTTTTTTTTTTTAATTCAATAACAATTTAATTTTAATTGAACATTTTTTTTTATAGGTTTAATTTAATCATATGATCGGAAGACCGCTATAATTCCGCTTTCAATCATTATGATTAATTTATCCTTAATTATATATATTGTCAAGTGTGGTGAGAGTGAGTGAATTAATTTATTCATCATCACTTAAGTAAATTTATTATCGAAACAAATGAATTTATGAATTTTTCTTTGAGTTTGATTTTTAGTTAAATTTGGAAATTTAATTTATTTCTTTAATTTCTATCTTATATTTTCATTTCTATTAATATTTTAAAAAAAATTTTTTAATTTGTTTCCCTTTTAATTGCTATTTCGATTTAAATTACTTTATCTTTAATTTCCAATTTTATTTAAATTACTTTATTTTTACTTTCAAATTTATTTAAATTACTTTATTTTTACTTTCAAATTTATTTAAATTATTTTAATTTACTTTCAAATTTATTTAAATTATTTTAATTTACTTTCAAATTTATTTAAATTATTTTAATTTACTTTCAAATTTATTTAAATTATTTTAATTTACTTTCAAATTTATTTAAATTATTTTAATTTACTTTCAAATTTATTTAAATTATTTTCATTTACTTTCAAATTTATTTAAATAACTTTAATTTTTACTTTTAAAATTTATTAAAATTATTTTAATTTACTTTCAAATTTATTTAAATTACTTTAATTTTTACTTTTAAAATTTATTAAAATTATTTTAATTTATTTTCAAATTTATTTAAATTATTTTAATTTACTTTCAAATTTATTCAAATGGTACTTCAAACTCAAAGTATTTTTTTTTTTTTTTTAAATTTTTATTCACGTGGACTTCTTTTTATTTGAATTGTACGTTAATACTAGAATTAATTCTTTAGTTTTTAATTTTTTTTTTTTTTGTTGTAATTGAAAGTAATTTTTTTTTTTTTTTTAATTTTGTAATCCGTTTATTTTAAATTTAAATTTTTGAATTTAATTTGTTTGAGATTGTTTTATTTTTACTTTAGTAATTTTTGATTCATTTTATTTTTTTCTTGATATACTTTATCTTTATTTTTATTTTTTTTTATTTTTTTTTTTATTTTTAAATTCTGATTTATTTCAATGAAATATTTAAATTTAACTTCCAAATTTCCAAATTGATTTAAATGAAATATTTAATTTCAATTTTCAAATTTCTAAATTTACTTCAAATGATATATTTAAATTTAAATTTTAAATCTCAAATTCATTTAAACAAAATATTTAATTTTAAATTTTTTTTTTTCTAAATTTATTTCAAATAATATATTTAAATTTAATTTTTAAATCTCAAATTTATTTAAAATGAAATATTTAATTTTAATTTTTAAATTTCAAATTTATTGTAATTTCCTCTAAATTTAATATTTAAATCATTGAAATAAATCTTGCTTTTCCTCTTGTAACCGTGATCTATTTTTACTTTACTTTCCATAGAAACAATTTTAGCTGTGATATATATTTTTTTTTAATTTTAATAGAAATAATTTTAACTGAGATATATATTTTTTTTTTTTTTTAATTTCCATAGAAATAAATTCAACTGTGATATTTTTAATTTTACTAGAACTAAGTTTAACTGTGATATTTTTTTTTTAATAGAAATAAATTCAATTGTGATATTTTATTTCAATTGAAATAAATCTTAACTGTGATATTTTATTTTAATTGAAATAAATCTAACTGTAATATTTTATTTTAATTGAAACAAATCTAACTGTAATATTTTATTTTAATTGAAATAAATCTAACTGTAATATTTTATTTTACTTGAAATAAATCTAACTGTAATATTTTACTTTTAATCAAATTAATTTTAACTGTGATATTTTTTTTTAATTTTTACATTAGACTTCTATTTTTTTTTTATATTTTATTAAACTTTTTATGTGATGAATTTCACTATTTTTGCCTTTTTAAATATTTTGACTTTTGTGATTCTTATTTTTTTTATATTTAGCATTTCACAATAAATTTACTATTTTTTCTTTCTATGCTAAACCATGTTCATAACTGTTATATGAATTATAGATATTTGTCTGGGTAATTTTTTTTTTTGTGTAATTTTTCTTAATACTAAATAAAAAAATTTTGTTACTTGGATTTAGAAAATTTTGTATAATTTTCTCTTTTTGTTGATTTGTTGATTTCTTCTTCCGCTGGGACTTTTTCTTCTTCCTTTTTTTTTTTTTTAAATCTTGAAAATTTCTTTTCTTGCAGCTAGCCGGGCTCCAACCAAAAATTGTAAGATTTCTTTTCTTTCACTTTTTTTCTATTTTCTTTGTTGTCCCACGATGGTTTCTTTCTTTTTTCTTTTTAATTGTTAATCCCACGACGTATCTTCTTGTTCAAATTTTATTTTTTTTTTTTATTTTACTTTTCGGATGATCCTTTTTTTTTCTTTCTAGTTGATTAATGTTGGTATAAGATTTGGTTAAAAAAAAAAATGTCACAATTATCATTACCTTTTTTTCCTGTATATTTCCAATTGTCCTTTCGTTATTTTTTTTTAATAATTTTTTTTCTAGATTTCACTATTATATTTTCCGATTTAATCAAATTTTACGTTTTGTCTTTTTTTGATAATCAATCTTATAAAAGCGATTTCGAAGATTGATTTATAAAATTTCCACGTGAATTAAAATTACTTAGAAATTATTTTCTTCTTATAACACGAACACGTCTGGACAGTTTCGCATCAATTTCTAGAAAGAAAGATGGAACATTTCCATCTACACATTATACCTCTGTTCACTTTAACTCTGATTGAGACCACCAGACGTCTCCACGAATATTCACTTGAAAAAGTTATTTGCTGAGTTTTTTCTTATTCCATATGACATTTTCGCCGCTTTTTTTCGAGTCTCGAACTACTCCATGTATACTTCATGTGTATTTGGCTGTCATTTTTTTTTACGTCAAGTGACCATTTTCTAAGTTGTCTGCGTCGGTGGTTTGTATTTTGTATCTTACATTTTTTTTTTAATTAATTACTTTATAGTTGTTACTATACAATTTCCTTTTTGTTTATTATTTCATTTTTTTCGTTTTAGTTATTTTGGCGGTTGCAGGTTTCATCCGAAGATGTCTGGGATAAATGGAATTTCTGGTTCATTTTTTTTTTTCTTTGATTGATTGAAAAAAAATGGTGTCACGTTACAATTGTTTATATATTAGAAGCTTTGTTTTTGGCATAAAATAACGATGATAAAGTAGTACCACAGATAATAAATATACAGATGTCTCACGCCCATACAAAAATTTGGTGCCAATTGTTTGTATTAACCGACAGCTATAAACCGACAAAAGCTCTGCCTCAACCGACAAAAAAGCTTTTCCCTCAACCGACAAGTATCTTGCTTAAGCATTTGAGTATTAACCGACGGCCATACAGGAATATTTAAGAAAAAGCTTTTTGCGTTACTCAAAATTATATTACTCATATAATATAATATATCGCAAAAAAATAATACGAAGAAAATATTCAATACATACAAAAAAGTGTGTGACAAAATTCACACACACATATGTATTTATTCTATTTATGCGTCACTATTTCTAATATTTCTAAATTAAAAATTAAATTCTTGAAATTTGTAATATTAGAATATTAGAAATAGTGACGCATAATAGAATAAATACATATGGGTATATTTTACACACATTTTTGTATGTATTGAATATTTTCTTCGTATTATTTTTTTGCGATATATTATATTATATGAGTAATATAATTTTTAGTTAATACTCAAATGCTTAAGCAAGATACTTGTCGGTTGAGGGAAAAGCTTTTTTGTCGGTTAATAAAAATAGTTTTTTTTTTTGTTAAAAATCGTTTCTATACATCACTTTTTCCCATATACGTGAGACAACTGTATATTTATTATTTGTGGTAGTACATTTAAATATCTTGTTAACAATTTTGCTTTTTCTAAAGCTTTACGAGCATGAACATTTAATTTAAAAAGATTGTTGAAATGAACTCCAAGGTATTTAATATTATTTTTACATGTAATCGCTTCATTTTGAATCGATAGTGTAATATTGCGACTTTTTTTTACTGCATTTTTGGGAGCTTTACCACTGGCATTACGAAAACATATAAATTCCGAGTTTTATGTATTAATTTGCATACTTCATTTTTGGTAAAATTTAACAATATTATCAACGTGCTTTTCCATTCCACTCTTTTGGTTTTTTTTTGCATGCGAATAAGCCATTGTATCGTCTGCATAAAGAATTGCAGTCGAGCAAGTTTCTCTTCGAAGATTCTCATATATATGTGGAAAATCATGCATAAATAAATTATAAATTTTTAGTCTACAAATTGAACCTTGTGGAACACCAGATTTTACTGGAATCTGTAAATAGTTTTTGAATTGTCGAATTGAATATAAATATATCTATCCGATAGAAAATTATAAATCATTCTTATAATTTCATTTGGAAACTGTAGATTAATTAACTTAAATATAAGTGCTTTAGTCCATACAACATCAAAGGCTTTCTTAACCTCTAACGAGCATGCTACTGTACAAAATTTCTCTAGATTATTTGCAATATCATTTTGTAATTTAAGAAGTGCATCCGTTGTAGAGTGTCCACTCTTAAACCCGAACTGATAATCTGAAATTGTGGAATTATTCTCACAGAAGTCATCTATTTTTTTACGAATATTCTTTCCAAAATTTTACCAATGTTTGAAACCATCGAAATCGGTCTATAGTTTGAAACTTCTTAATTTTGTTTGTTTTTTAAAATAGGAATCAGTGAAGCTAATTTCCACCAATCAGGAAAATAGCTCAGATTAATACAATTGTTAAAAATGATGACTAAATACCTCAAAACATTATCTGGGAATTTTCTTATAAGATAATTAGATATGTCATCTGGACCACTAGACTTTTTGTTGTTTAATGATTTGATTATGTTTTTAACATATTCAATTTTAACAAAGCTGGAAGTTAAATCATTTATTGGGAGGTCCGAGGTGTTATCATCATTAAAAGTAATAATAATTTCGTTTTGATTATAACTGATAACATTGTTAACAACATTATGTACTTCATTATTTAGGTCGGCATGATAAGTTGAATTTTTTTCATCGTATAGATTCTTATAGAAGTTTTCAAATATTTGCAATATTTCTCTTGTGTTCTGAATTTCATATCCATTTTGTGTAATTTTATTATCAGCATTATATTTTCGTCCTGTTATTTTATTTATTTCTTTGAATGCTGTTGGTTATGGTTTAATTTCTTTTAATTTGTCGCAAAATTGCTTGCTTATACATATTTAAATATTTTCATTGCTTAATATCCGTAAGCAATATATTTTAGACGATAGTGTTTTATATTCAGGTGAAACCCTGTTGCCATATCTATGAAATATTTTTTTCAGATCCCAGCACCAACGTTTTTTTTCTTTAATTAGATTTTTAATTTGTAGTGGTAGTTTTTTATATTTATAATTTTTATTAATTATTATTTCGCTATTTTTATTTAGGCATTCCAAAATTGACAATTAAATTTTCTCATGTAATCATCAATCTCATTTTTTGTTAGGTTAATGTTTATAGGTGGTGTAATGAACTCAAATGATTCATCTAATTCTGTTTTTAAAATTCGTCAGTCTGTGTTGGTAAAACACCTGAATGAAGTTGGTTCTACAATTTCTATTTTTAGGTATTCAAAACTTATATTTAGTTTAATATCAAAATGATCTGAGAAAGAGCTATGAGTGGTACAACATTTGGATCTATGAAATTTATTATATTTTCAGATACTATAAATAAATCCAAAATTGAAGAATTTTGTGGGTAAGTCGGCGTTTTGGGTGATACTACTAATAATTCAGTATCTAAAATATTATTCGTAAACCATTTATGCATCATTTCACCATTTCTGTTATTACAAATATCTCCATATTCAGTATGACGCGAATTTAAATCACCACCAATTACCATATAATCATAATTTTTAGATAAATTATTCACTTTATCGAAAGATGTTTTAAATATGTTCGTATCACAATTGAATGTATATAGATAGATGCCAGTAATATAGTTTTTTTATTATAAAACTTATCTACAAAATTACAATAAGATAATGTGATAGGAATATCAAAATCATTACTATAAATTTGAATAATTTGAAAATTTTCTTTACAAATAATTGCCATACCTGGTTTATGTTGTATATATATAGTGTATAGACTATAGTTGTATGTTGTAAGTATATTTATGAATATTGTGTAAGTATATTTATGAATATTGTGTAAGTATATTTATGAATATTTTTTATGTTATTAATTTTTTTTATTTCAGAATTGTTTGATTTTTTAAAGTTGATCTATATTTTTAAGTTATATTGATATTTTTAATTTTTATGAAAAGGTATACAATATTAGAAATTTATAAAAAAATATATTTTTTACTTTAGGTATTTATTTAATTTAAAAGTAAAAATTATTTTTTATAAATTTATAACATATAAATTTATAAAAAATAAAAATTAAAAATATCAATATAACTAAAAACTAAATAATCAAAATTAATTACCCTTCATATTTTTATTATACCTACATCAGAATTGTTTGATTTTTTAATGTTGATCTATATTTTTTAGTTATATTGATATTTTTAATTTTTATGAAAAGGTATACAATATTAGAAATTTATAAAAAAATATATTTTTTACTTTAGGTATTTATTTAATTTAAAAGTAAAAATTATTTTTTATAAATTTATAAAAAATAAAAATTAAAAATATCAATATAACTAAAAACTAAATAATCAAAATTAATTACCCTTCATATTTTTATTATACCTACATACATGCTATAATATGTTACCTACTATTTTTTCTTTCAGTATAATTTATAATTACAAATAACAATATTTAAAAAAGGATATTGTACATATATGTAATTTGGCAATGACGGACTCTTTTTATTTATAAAAAAGACCCTAAACTATATTTCTTTCTTCCATAAAGAAAGAAATATAGTTTATTATCCTTAAATCTTTATTTACATTATCCTAAAATCTTTATTTACTTCTCTTGTTAGGCCGAACCTTGAGTATGCTAGCCAAGTTTGGTCTCCCTATTATCGGGACCATATAGAGAGATTCGAATCAGTGCAAAAAAAATTTCTTAGATACGCTTTACGTAACTTAAATTGGTTAAACTACCTCCATACAAGGACAGGTTAGATATTACCTCCATACAAGGACAGGTTAAATCTCTTGCAACTAAAATCCCTAGAATCAAGGAGACTAATTGCGGACATTCTATTTATAATTCAAGTTAATAATGGCCAGATCAACTCTGAGTATATCAAAAACCAAGTTGTTACGCATTTAAATCATAGTACTCGGTTTCGGTCGGAAAATATATTTCGAGAAATATTCCAGCGTACGAACTATGGTAAATTTGAACCAATTAATAGAATGTTCAAGGTTATTAACAACTATAAAAGTCACATAAACCTTTCTTTTTCCAAAGACAAAAATAAGAAAAATTTAATTATACACGTGTCATAATATTTGTTATTGACTTAGTTTTTTTTTTAAGCTAACTAGTTTTTAATTAATTTTTTAATATTATTTCTTTTGACGTAGTTTCATTTTAACTTTGAAACTTAATTTTTATTCTATTTTTAATATTACAAATCTTTTTATTATAATTATCAATATTTTATATTTTATATAATAATTTTGTAATTTAACTATAATTTTACTTTAAGTTATCAATATGTTGTAATATGTTTGTACTAAACGTAAATAAATAAATAAATAAATAAAATGTTGTATATTTCAGGGGACTATAAGATATTTTTTTGTCTTAAAAAATATGAAAAAAATGAATCATAATTTTTTTTTTGTAAATCAATTTCCTTTGACCTACACTTTTGTACAACTCTATTACACGCTCCATATAAAAATTGAAAAAAGTGTAAAAAGTATAAGAAAGAGTAAGTCAAAAGTAATTAATATAAATACAATTTGCAGAAAAATAAGTATCTAATTTATTAGAAAATTTTTTTGCATTCTCAATTTTGTTAGCTACCCAGCAAACATGTGTTCAATGACATACTCATGAATCACCAAAGATATGTCTTTAAGACATACTGCAGATATCGCCATAATGTCACAAGTCGTCTTGCATGACATGTCTTGGGTTGTTTCTTGTTTGTCTGGCAAGCCGTATATGATGTCTGTTTTGTGGAAAAAAAATGCATATTGTATATATGATAATAACTGTACTTTATTTAAAAACTAATAAAATACATTTAAAACTAATTAATAAAAGCTTTTAACAATCATTATAAATCATAATATGACTAAACAAAAAGTAAGCAAACAAATTCACAATTTTTTTTACACAAGACAAGCACCATATATGGCTGTCTGACGCTGAATAAAAAAATATACAAAAAATAGAAGTTTTTTTAATAGTCACCAGAGTCTTAATCATCGGATTGCATTAAATATTTTACTTAGAAGAATATTGTATACCTATCTCTTTCTTTGTAATGCATTTTAAATTACCCAACACTATCTCTTTCTTTGTAATGCATTTTAAATTACCCAACATATACTAGTGACATCGCTTGGGTCTGTTATGCAATATAAAACATTTGTTGGGTAGTTTTGGTTATAAAAATTGAATTTTGAAAACAAAAGCAATAAAAACACTTTTTACAAATATAATTTTTAAATTTGTATTTTTTGCATACAAAAATATAAACTATTGTGTTACTGCTGATTCACAATGAGAAACGCTGCGCAAAGCAACGGAACGCATATCAAAGTTAAAAAGTTGAACTATATGAAAACAATACTTCTGTTCACAATAAAGAGAGAGAGAGACCCGACGCGACGCTTAACTAAGCAAAAGTTGGCCAACTTTCAACTTTTACGATAATCAACGCGAGTAATTGACAGATAATAATAAAAATATTTCTCATTCTCAAAAGTATTTGTGGAAAACTAGATAGAAGCTAAGATTAAATAAACAGGATATGCAATAACATATAAATGCCCCTACAAACTAAATAATAAAAATTTAAAGCGCTTTAGTTGTCAAAAATATTTTTCTGTTGTCAAAAGTTTTTTTCTGCTGTCAAAAATTTTTTTCATGAGAGCTTTCGTTTATAGCTTTTACAAATGTAAAAAAGTGTAACAAAAAACACTTATTTTATTATTTTTATTAGTGAAAAAGTATTTAAATTTATATAAAAAAGGTGATATTTATTAAAGTGGTGTATAATAACAATATAGACATGATTTATTGTATTGTCAGAAGTTGTAAATATAATTTATATAACAAATTAGATGAATATGAAATGGTTGCGCTTGACAAGTAATTATACCAAATATTTTAAGTTATGAATGATATTTGAATGGTACATTTAATTTTAAAAATCGTGTTTTTTTTAATTTAAATTTAAAAATATTATAGTTTATTCAGAATAAAGTGTAAATTTTAATTTATAATTGAAATGAAGTTTGCGCCATTATTTCAAAAGAGCTTTTACGTGGCGAAATTAAAGTGACAGAGTTGTAGTCAGGGAAATTTTGTAATGAGGCGAAGTTAATATTTTTTATGATATTATTTTATATATTTTAGTTTCCCTAAATATGCGGATATAAAAGAAAAGTATTTTCTTACGGTGAATTTAATTCCTGAAGATCATGGAGTCAACGATAGTCTGTGTGTTGCATTTTTGCCACAAGATTTTAAAAATACTGAGAAATGTAAAACGCTTAATAACACTACCTCAAAGGTGATGTGGAAACTGCCCGATATTCCAAAATTCGAAAAAACAATGTTTAACCGATTTCTAAAAGAAGTATTAATGTTTTTTAATATATAGGTACAAAAGATATAAGTTTGTTAAAAATAAACTCACAAAATAAAATAATTAATAAAGATTTAATATAAAAATTCATATTTTTTTTATTAAAATGAAGAGAAATTCATTCATATTCAATATATTTTTAAATAACAGAAATAAAAACAGCTTTTTTTAAAAAAACGAGCTTTTTTGCTTCGGGCTGCATTTCTGAAGCCGTCAGATAAAAATATTTTCTCGTTCCCCCGCCTCAACTTTTTTGACGGAATTTTATATCTTATTGCATATCCTGGTTTTATAATCTAAGGATAGAAGGAATTTAATTTAAAAATAATAGTTTCAAAAAATTATTAATTCGTCACCTCAGTTCTTAAGTGTTCAATAGACTATTTTTTGACAAAATGAGTTAAATATGCAGTTTTACTAATTTGACTACGATCTTTCTATTGGCGTTAAACGTTTTCTTCTATCACAAATCGTTTCCAAGATATTCTTGAAAAGTTATGTTCAAAAGTTATTTATAATTTACCGGTCTACATATAATATACTGTTAATATCCAATTCGACATCGATCACTAGTTTTTAAAAAAAAATATAAATTATAACTATTTATAAATATTTTTGTTATTACTTTTATATAAAAAAAGAAATGAAATATTTATAAAAATAATTACAATTGTTGAAATGTTGCTAAAAGTATTAAAACTTTTATGGTAAATCATAAATTTCATTTTCTCAACATTTTTATTTTTGGACATAGAACACTTAAGAATTGAGGTGACGATTTGTATGTTAAATATACCAAAAGTAGTATTTAATATATGTCTTTTTTTATTTTATTATTTTTTTGTGGAAAAAATGGACAAATGGACAATTGACTGAAATAAATAAAAATCAAATGTCATTTAACGCTGGAAATACCAACACATTGTGAATTGAAAAATTATTATACCGTCGCTTTGCTTTGCACTTGCTTTGATTTGCGTTGAATAAATTACATTGTGAATCAGCTATTAGCATACAAAAATATTAAATTTTTTCTTTTTACAAAGAGTTCTTAAGGCTTGTCCGCACCAAAGAAACATTTACAAAAACATTATTTTTTAAACATTAATAGAAACATTTATAAATAAATCTAGTTTTTGAAGTTTAAAACTAAATTACATTAAATGTTTTGTAAATGTTTTCGAAGCATACAAAATGTTTTGTAAACATTTAAAAAATGTTTACAAAACAATAATAAATGTTATAAAAACTATTCAATGCTCATTTCATGTTTTTTTTTGTTTCCCATAAATTTAGTGCGTAAAAATGGTTCACCCGAAAAATACCACACTTTCTGCTGCATGCTATATATAGTTATGTACCTTGCTAGTAAAACAACAAAGAATAAAAAATGTTGGCAGAAAGATTTTTGAAAGTAGAGGCATTTACAGTGGAGTAAATATTTTAAATGATCGGAAAGTGGACAGTCTGAGTGGTTTTAGAAATTTTACAAGAATTTCTACCCGTGATTTGGAATATCTTGTTTGTGTAATTGGGACCAAAATTCCAAGACAAAATACTAATTACAGAGTTTGCATATGTGTTACTTAGCGATTAGCTATCACTTTTCGCTTTTTGTCCACAGGAGATTCATATTCCTCTTTGATGTATTTATTTAAAGCTTCAAAACAAACTATTTCAGAAATCATTCCTGAAGTATATGTTCAGGTTATTTAAATTTTTTGTTTATTTCTTCTGATGCACTTTTTAAATCTGTTGCAATATCCAAAACTGCGTCAGTTTTTTTTAATTCTCTTGGGTTGGATCCCATAATAAACCTTTATTTTCATAAAGTTCTATTAACAAAATTTTTTTCGTTATTTTCCAGAGAGTTAGCCATTTTTTTACTTTAAATGTATAAAGAAATATTTATTTTTCCCATTTCATATGGAACATTTGAAAAACGTTTCTTAGAAACATTATACAATGTAAACTTTGATCACCTGCATCCACACCAAAGAAACAAAACAAAAATGTTTTCGAAATGTTTTTGAAATATTCTAAAACATATAATACCTTGTTGCGAAAACATTTCTGTTTCGTTTCTTTGGTGCGGACAAGCCTTTATGAATAGACCCATACATACAGAAATATAGAACCTGTTTTTAAGAAAATATAAAAGCTTTTTTTCTGACGCTCCTCGACCCTTAAGTAAAGTTTCCCTACCATATCTATGTGCAATTTGTAATTTTTTTTCTTCAAATCTATTATAAAATACTTATAATTGTACAATCGTTGTACATTTCTTATTATTCTTGAAGGTGTTTACTGTATATAAGTTCGTATGGTGAGTATTCTGTTTCTGAATGTACTGATGTATTATAACAGAATGTGTAGTATGGCAACTATTTATCCCAATCTGTATAAATTTCAGCTACATATGTCCTGAGATATGCTCCTAATACCTTGTTGTGAGACAACAATTATACATTTATATCGTCATTGCATAAATTCGTCAATAAATTATTGTATAAATCAAAGCACTAACAATAACTAAACAATAAAGTAAATAAATTACGTATAAAATACTATAAAAAATATAGAACATATGCAAATGACCTAAAGCATATAAGCTTTAACATAAAAAATGTAAATAAATAAAGTATTATGCACAATAAGCATAATAGGCAATGGCATATGAATGTATAAGGTTTTATTGTTGCACAATTACCTCCAATTAAAATTATATATATTAAATATTTGTTAATAGTTAATTTTTTACAAAATTTTACAAAAAATGGTATTATTTCGGGGAGTTCAAAAACTGAAGTCTTGTACTAAACAGGTTAAGCCTAAATAAAAGATATAACCAGTAAAAGAACTCTTAAATTTACAAAGTAGCTGTTTGTTTTTTTTTTAAATAAAGAGAACAATTGACTAGTTGCAAAACACTTGGTTCTAAAAAACGATCCGGCCAGGTACTCAAAAGGACTATATATACATATATATATTGGAATATCAGCAATATAACAAGGTAAATACAACATTGGTGCCGTGACCAATTTTTGGAGTACGATCCAAAAAAGGACCTGGTTATATTTATACTATAATTTTTTTTACAAACCCTCAACAGGCACTGCCAGAGGTTTCACTATAGATAACCTCTATTTTGTTGTGGATTCTTTAATAGAATGTGACGGCTTTAAATTGCTATTTCCACTCCTAGAACGACTGTACTAAACCAACTTCAAAATGGAACATCGGTAACATATGCCCCAACAACAGCGAGTGACTGGGAATCGGAGTTAGCTGGCACAGTAGGCGGAATTTTAGAAAATTGTACTAGTAGTGAAAATAAAAATAATACAAACGGAAGAAATGGACAACTTTAGAAATAATAATTCTGGACAACTTTAGAAATAAGCGGTACGTAGAGACGACGATCCAATATATTAAATACGGATCACACTCATGACCTAGAAGCTTCGGAGAATAACACGACAATGCCGCTGGAACGAACGTATAAGCCGATTTTTCAAGACATACCAATTTTTCCAGGGGACGGCGACAGAGTAATTTTGAAGTTACAAAATTTCATTTCGTTGTCACACGAAGCATCTTTTAGAACGGATGGCCAGGGCAGAGCGTCAGTACTAAATAAAAAAATTAGGGGAAAGCTAAAGGGAAAAGCAGCGGACATTTTTCAATAGAGACTAATAATGAATTTTAGTAAATTTAAAAGCATCCTTGAAAACGCGTTTATATATACCCTTAGAGTATTGAAACAGGAGATGCAATAGTTATAAAAAAGTGTCCTTTTTTTTGTGGGGTGAAGAAGATTTTTTTTGCAGTGACGGCTTTAAATTGCTATTGCCAGTGACAAAAACTCTTTTTTTAACTAAAAAGCATTTTTTATAAATGTTATTCATATTTATTAAAAAAAGTTAAATATTTGATATTTAAAATTAATTAAATGTTATTATTTTTACATATTGTAGCTATGTATGCTGTTAGTACGCACCTCAGGCTGGTAAAAATGATAGTAAAATATCGGACAAAATTTAAATTAATTTGAGCTTTAGATGGCGGTGATTTGAAAATCAGTTAATTGCCAAAATTTAATGTAAATAAATTAAATTATTTTTTGAAATAATTTTAAATGGCTGTGTGAATACTTAAGTGTCCAATATCCAAAAGTTTATTTCTTCTGATGCAATTTTTAAATCTGTTGCAATTTCCAAAACTCCGTCAGTTTTTTTTAATTCTCTTGGGTTGGATCCCATAATAAACCTTTATTTTCATAAAGTTCTATTAACAAATTTTTTTTCGTAATTTTCCAGAGAGTTAGCCATTTTTTTACTTTAAATGTATAAAGAAATATTTATTTTTCCCATTTCATGTGGAACATTTGAAAAACGTTTCTTAGAAACATTATACAATGTAAACTTTGATCACCTGCATCCACACCAAAGAAACAAAACAAAAATGTTTTCGAAATGTTTTTGAAATATTCTAAAACATATAATACCTTGTTGCGAAAACATTTCTGTTTCGTTTCTTTGGTGCGGACAAGCCTTTATGAATAGACCCATACATACAGAAATATAGAAGCTGTTTTTAAGAAAATATAAAAGCTTTTTTCTGACGCTCCTCGACCCTTAAGTAAAGTTTCCCTACCATATCTATGTGCAATTTGTAGTTTTTTTTCTTCAAATCTATTATAAAATACTTATAATTGTACAATCGTTGTACATTTCTTATTATTCTTGAAGGTGTTTACTGTATATAAGTTCGTATGGTGAGTATTCTGTTTCTGAATGTACTGATGTATTATAACAGAATGTGTAGTATGGCAACTATTTATCCCCATCTGTATGAATTTCAGCTACATATGTCCTGAGATATGCTCCTAATACCTTGTTGTGAGACAACAATTTATTTAAACAATCTATTTATTTATTTATTTATTTACCAAACGTATAAAATACTATAAAAAATATAGAACATATGCAAATGACCTAAAGCATATAAGCTTTAACATAAAAAATGTAAATAAATAAAGTATTATGCACAATAAGCATAATAGGCAATGGCGATATGAATGTATAAGGTTTTATTGTTGCACAATTACCTCCAATTAAAATTATATATATTAAATATTTGTTAATAGTTAATTTTTTACAAAATTTTACAAAAAATGGTATTATTTCGGGGAGTTCAAAAACTGAAGTCTTGTACTAAACAGGTTAAGCCTAAATAAAAGATATAACCAGTAAAAGAACTCTTAAATTTACAAAGTAGTTGTTTGTTTTTTTTTTAAATAAAGAGAACAATTGACTAGTTGCAAAACACTTGGTTCTAAAAAACGATCCGGCCAGGTACTCAAAAGGACTATATATACATATATATATTGGAATATCAGCAATATAACAAGGTAAATACAACATTGGTGCCGTGACCAATTTTTGGAGTACGATCCAAAAAAGGACCTGGTTATATTTATACTATAATTTTTTTTAAAAACCCTCAACAGGTACTGCCAGAGGTTTCACTATAGATAACCTCTATTTTGTTGTGGATTCTTTAATAGAATGTGACGGCTTTAAATTGCTATTGCCACTCCTAGAACGACTGTACTAAACCAACTTCAAAATGGAACATCGGTAACATATGCCCCAACAACAGCGAGTGACTGGGAATCGGAGTTAGCTGGCACAGTAGGCGGAATTTTAGAAAATTGTACTAGTAGTGAAAATAAAAATAATACAAACGAAAGAAATTGACAACTTTAGAAATAATAATTCTGGACAACTTTAGAAATAAGCGGTACGTAGAGACGACGATCCAATATATTAAATACGGATCACACCCATGACCTAGAAGCTTCGGAGAATAACACGACAATGCCACTGGAACGAACGTATAAGCCGATTTTCCAAGACATACCAATTTTCCAAGGGGACGGCGACAGAGTAATTTTGAAGTTACAAAATTTCATTTCGTTGTAAACACGAAGCATCTTTTAGAACGGATGGCCAGGGCAGAGCGTCAGTACTAAATAAAAAAATTAGTGGAAAGCTAAAGGGAAAAGCAGCGGACATTTTTCAATAGAGACTAATAATGAATTTTAGTGAATTTAAAAGCATCCTTGAAAACGCGTTTATATATACCCTTAGAGTATTGAAACAGGAGATGCAATAGTTATAAAAAAGTGTCCTTTTTTTGTGGGGTGAAGAAGATTTTTTTTGCAGTGACGGCTTTAAATTGCTATTGCCAGTGACAAAAGCTCTTTTTTTAACTAAAAAGCATTTTTTATAAATGTTATTTATATTTATTAAAAAAAGTTAAATATTTGATATTTAAAATTAATTAAATGTTATTATTTTTACATATTGTAGCTATGTATGCTGTTAGTACGCACCTCAGGCTGGTAAAAATGATAGTAAAATATCGGACAAAATTTAAATTAATTTGAGCTTTAGATGGCGGTGATTTGAAAATCAGTTAATTGCCAAAATTTAATGTAAATAAATTAAATTATTTTTTGAAATAATTTTAAATGGCTGTGTGAATACTTAAGTGTCCAATATCCAAAAGTTTATTTCTTCTGATGCAATTTTTAAATCTGTTGCAATTTCCAAAACTCCGTCAGTTTTTTTTAATTCTCTTGGGTTGGATCCCATAATAAACCTTTATTTTCATAAAGTTCTATTAACAAATTTTTTTTCGTAATTTTCCAGAGAGTTAGCCATTTTTTTACTTTAAATGTATAAAGAAATATTTATTTTTCCCATTTCATGTGGAACATTTGAAAAATGTTTCTTAGAAACATTATACAATGTAAACTTTGATCACCTGCATCCACACCAAAGAAACAAAACAAAAATGTTTTCGAAATGTTTTTGAAATATTCTAAAACATATAATACCTTGTTGCGAAAACATTTCTGTTTCGTTTCTTTGGTGCGGACAAGCCTTTATGAATAGACCCATACATACAGAAATATAGAAGCTGTTTTTAAGAAAATATAAAAGCTTTTTTCTGACGCTCCTCGACCCTTAAGTAAAGTTTCCCTACCATATCTATGTGCAATTTGTAGTTTTTTTTCTTCAAATCTATTATAAAATACTTATAATTGTACAATCGTTGTACATTTCTTATTATTCTTGAAGGTGTTTACTGTATATAAGTTCGTATGGTGAGTATTCTGTTTCTGAATGTACTGATGTATTATAACAGAATGTGTAGTATGGCAACTATTTATCCCAATCTGTATGAATTTCAGCTACATATGTCCTGAGATATGCTCCTAATACCTTGTTGTGAGACAACAATTTATTTAAACAATCTATTTATTTATTTATTTATTTACCAAACGTATAAAATACTATAAAAAATATAGAACATATGCAAATGACCTAAAGCATATAAGCTTTAACATAAAAAATGTAAATAAATAAAGTATTATGCACAATAAGCATAATAGGCAATGGCGATATGAATGTATAAGGTTTTATTGTTGCACAATTACCTCCAATTAAAATAATATATATTAAATATTTGTTAATAGTTAATTTTTTACAAAATTTTACCAAAAATGATATTATTTCGGGGAGTTCAAAAACTGAAGTCTTGTACTAAACAGGTTAAGCCTAAATAAAAGATATAACCAGTAAAAGAACTCTTAAATTTACAAAGTAGTTGTTTGTTTTTTTTTTAAATAAAGAGAACAATTGACTAGTTGCAAAACACTTGGTTCTAAAAAACGATCCGGCCAGGTACTCAAAAGGACTATATATACATATATATATTGGAATATCAGCAATATAACAAGGTAAATACAACATTGGTGCCGTGACCAATTTTTGGAGTACGATCCAAAAAAGGACCTGGTTATATTTATACTATAATTTTTTTTAAAAACCCTCAACAGGTACTGCCAGAGGTTTCACTATAGATAACCTCTATTTTGTTGTGGATTCTTTAATAGAATGTGACGGCTTTAAATTGCTATTGCCACTCCTAGAACGACTGTACTAAACCAACTTCAAAATGGAACATCGGTAACATATGCCCCAACAACAGCGAGTGACTGGGAATCGGAGTTAGCTGGCACAGTAGGCGGAATTTTAGAAAATTGTACTAGTAGTGAAAATAAAAATAATACAAACGAAAGAAATTGACAACTTTAGAAATAATAATTCTGGACAACTTTAGAAATAAGCGGTACGTAGAGACGACGATCCAATATATTAAATACGGATCACACTCATGACCTAGAAGCTTCGGAGAATAACACGACAATGCCACTGGAACGAACGTATAAGCCGATTTTCCAAGACATACCAATTTTTCCAGGGGACGGCGACAGAGTAATTTTGAAGTTACAAAATTTCATTTCGTTGTCACACGAAGCATCTTTTAGAACGGATGGCCAGGGCAGAGCGTCAGTACTAAATAAAAAAATTAGGGGAAAGCTAAAGGGAAAAGCAGCGGACATTTTTCAATAGAGACTAATAATGAATTTTAGTGAATTTAAAAGCATCCTTGAAAACGCGTTTATATATACCCTTAGAGTATTGAAACAGGAGATGCAATAGTTATAAAAAGTGTCCTTTTTTTTGTGGGGTGAAGAAGATTTTTTTTGCAGTGACGGCTTTAAATTGCTATTGCCAGTGACAAAAGCTCTTTTTTTAACTAAAAAGCATTTTTTATAAATATTATTTATATTTATTAAAAAAAGTTAAATATTTGATATTTAAAATTAATTAAATGTTATTATTTTTACATATTGTAGCTATGTATGCTGTTAGTACGCACCTCAGGCTGGTAAAAATGATAGTAAAATATCGGACAAAATTTAATTTAATTTGAGCTTTAGATGGCGGTGATTTGAAAATCAGTTAATTGCCAAAATTTAATGTAAATAAATTAAATTATTTTTTGAAATAATTTTAAATGGCTGTGTGAATACTTAAGTGTCCAATATCCAAAAGTTTATTTCTTCTGATGCAATTTTTAAATCTGTTGCAATTTCCAAAACTCCGTCAGTTTTTTTTAATTCTCTTGGGTTGGATCCCATAATAAACCTTTATTTTCATAAAGTTCTATTAACAAATTTTTTTTCGTAATTTTCCAGAGAGTTAGCCATTTTTTTACTTTAAATGTATAAAGAAATATTTATTTTTCCCATTTCATGTGGAACATTTGAAAAACGTTTCTTAGAAACATTATACAATGTAAACTTTGATCACCTGCATCCACACCAAAGAAACAAAACAAAAATGTTTTCGAAATGTTTTTGAAATATTCTAAAACATATAATACCTTGTTGCGAAAACATTTCTGTTTCGTTTCTTTGGTGCGGACAAGCCTTTATGAGTAGACCCATACATACAGAAATATAGAAGCTGTTTTTAAGAAAATATAAAAGCTTTTTTCTGACGCTCCTCGACCCTTAAGTAAAGTTTCCTTACCATATCTATGTGCAATTTGTAATTTTTTTTCTTCAAATCTATTATAAAATACTTATAATTGTACAATCGTTGTACATTTCTTATTATTCTTGAAGGTGTTTACTGTATATAAGTTCGTATGGTGAGTATTCTGTTTCTGAATGTACTGATGTATTATAACAGAATGTGTAGTATGGCAACTATTTATCCCAATCTGTATGAATTTCAGCTACATATGTCCTGAGATATGCTCCTAATACCTTGTTGTGAGACAACAATTTATTTAAACAATCTATTTATTTATTTATTTATTTACCAAACGTATAAAATACTATTTGGTAACCAAATTATTATAAAGCATATAAGCTTTAACATAAAAAATGTAAATAAATAAAGTATTATGCACAATAAGCATAATAGGCAATGACGATATGAATGTATAAGGTTTTATTGTTGCACAATTACCTCCAATTAAAATTATATATATTAAATATTTGTTAATAGTTAATTTTTTACAAAATTTTACAAAAAATGGTATTATTTCGGGGAGTTCAAAAACTGAAGTCTTGTACTAAACAGGTTAAGCCTAAATAAAAGATATAACCAGTAAAAGAACTCTTAAATTTACAAAGTAGTTGTTTGTTTTTTTTTTAAATAAAGAGAACAATTGACTAGTTGCAAAACACTTGGTTCTAAAAAACGATCCGGCCAGGTACTCAAAAGGACTATATATACATATATATATTGGAATATCAGCAATATAACAAGGTAAATACAACATTGGTGCCGTGACCAATTTTTGGAGTACGATCCAAAAAAGGACCTGGTTATATTTATACTATAATTTTTTTTAAAAACCCTCAACAGGTACTGCCAGAGGTTTCACTATAGATAACCTCTATTTTGTTGTGGATTCTTTAATAGAATGTGACGGCTTTAAATTGCTATTGCCACTCCTAGAACGACTGTACTAAACCAACTTCAAAATGGAACATCGGTAACATATGCCCCAACAACAGCGAGTGACTGGGAATCGGAGTTAGCTGGCACAGTAGGCGGAATTTTAGAAAATTGTACTAGTAGTGAAAATAAAAATAATACAAACGAAAGAAATTGACAACTTTAGAAATAATAATTCTGGACAACTTTAGAAATAAGCGGTACGTAGAGACGACGATCCAATATATTAAATACGGATCACACTCATGACCTAGAAGCTTCGGAGAATAACACGACAATGCCACTGGAACGAACGTATAAGCCGATTTTCCAAGACATACCAATTTTTCCAGGGGACGGCGACAGAGTAATTTTGAAGTTACAAAATTTCATTTCGTTGTCACACGAAGCATCTTTTAGAACCGATGGCCAGGGTAGAGCGTCAGTACTAAATAAAAAAATTAGGGGAAAGCTAAAGGGAAAAGCAGCGGACATTTTTCACTAGAGACTAATAATGAATTTTAGTGAATTTAAAAGCATCCTTGAAAACGCGTTTACATATACCCTTAGAGTATTGAAACAGGAGATGCAATAGTTATAAAAAAGTGTCCCTTTTTTGTGGGGGGAAGAAGATTTTTTTTGCAGTGACGGCTTTAAATTGCTATTGCCAGTGACAAAAGCTCTTTTTTTAACTAAAAAGCATTTTTATAAATGTTATTTATATTTATTAAAAAAAGTTAAATATTTTATATTTAAAATTAATTAAATGTTATTATTTTTACATATTGTAGCTATGTATGCTGTTAGTACGCACCTCAGGCTGGTAAAAATGATAGTAAAATATCGGACAAAATTTAAATTAATTTGAGCTTTAGATGGCGGTGATTTGAAAATCAGTTAATTGCCAAAATTTAATGTAAATAAATTAAATTATTTTTTGAAATAATTTTAAATGGCTGTGTGAATACTTAAGTGTCCAATATCCAAAAGTTTATTTCTTCTGATGCAATTTTTAAATCTGTTGCAATTTCCAAAACTCCGTCAGTTTTTTTTAATTCTCTTGGGTTGGATCCCATAATAAACCTTTATTTTCATAAAGTTCTATTAACAAATTTTTTTTCGTAATTTTCCAGAGAGTTAGCCATTTTTTTACTTTAAATGTATAAAGAAATATTTATTTTTCCCATTTCATGTGGAACATTTGAAAACCGTTTCTTAGAAACATTATACAATGTAAACTTTGATCACCTGCATCCACACCAAAGAAACAAAACAAAAATGTTTTCGAAATGTTTTTGAAATATTCTAAAACACATGTTATAAAAGTTGCCTTTTGTAATTGTTTTCTTCTTCAAATAAAAACACTTTATTTACTTTTTTAATTAACTTTAATTTATACTGTTATAAAAATAGTTCTACTTATTTATTTATAGTTTTTTCTTTTTAATATTTCAATTTTAATTATTTATTAAAGTATATAATTATTAACTGTAGTTTATGTGAATTAAGTTTAGCTTTTCTATTTAATTTGGTTTAACTTTACTGAACACTTTAATAATTTTACTTTGTTACTTTTAAATTCTTAAAATTTGTATTTATAAAAATAATTATTATATTTTACAGAATATTTTTTCTGTTTCAATTTAAACGTTATTACTTTTTAATTTAATTGGTGTCTACTTGACACTTCCGAAAAAACTTATTAATTAATTTAATTGGTGTCTATTCGACACCTCCAAGTAAACTTAATTTGGTTACCAAAAAACAGCTATTTTATTTGGTTGAAGAGCTTTTTGGTTTTCCAAAATATCGCATGCGATATTTTGGTTAACCAATGAGCTCTTCAAAATAATGTTCTAGTTTAATTTTTAATTATTTAGCAAATTCAATTAATAATTTTATATTATTTCAAAATGATTTAGTTAGCTGTTTTTTGGTTGTGAATTGAAGTACTGGGTGCTTCAATTCACAACACCTTCTCTCTTTAGAAAAAATATAGGGATCGAAGTTTTTACTTCGAACACTATAATTTTAAAAAATAAGAATCTAGTTTATATTGTTTTTTTTTTTTAATTTTACAATATTATTTTGAATTTTTCTATTTTAATTAAATTATGATTGATAATTTTTTTTTATTAAAGGTTTTTTTTTTAAATTGTTTATTACTTAAAAATAATATAATAGATTTTTACTTAATTCTACAAATAATTTTATTTAGATATTTTTTTATATGTACATATATATATGTATATATTTTTTTGTAATGATAAATAATTAATTTACTATAATTTGTATAGTATTAATAAATTTTCTGTTAATTTAAAATAATATGAAATTTTTAATTTTATTATATTAAAAAATTAAATTCCCTTTTTTTTTTGTTTTAATTTGCAATATTCATTTTTGTATATTTTTAAAATCAAATTCCTTTTTTTTTTTTAAATATTTTAATTTAATTTTTATTTTGTATATAAATTTTTTTATCAGGTTTTTGAATATTTTGTAATTCTATTATTTAGGGAAATTGAAATTAAGGTTTTTATTTAGATTATTGGACATAGGTAATTTTAGTGGGAAATTAATAGAGAAAATTAAAATATATTTTTAAATAAGAAACTAGTGAGTTTAATATACTAAAAAGTTATTTTTTTTTATAAAAATTGTTTTTTTTATAAAAAACATTCAAAAAATTAAAACTTGTGAATTTAATATACGAAAAATTCATTATAAAATAATCGGTTTTTTGTTATATGAATTTTGTGTAGGGATCCTTTTTTTTGTGGATCTCCTTCGTTTTTTTAAATTAAAATTAACTCTTTCTTTTATTTTTGGTATGTTTTGGGGGTCATTTTTTAGGGGTTTTATTTCAAAATTTTGAGTAGGGGTCAATTTTAATTTTACGTTTTCAATTTCTACATTTTCCGTGTTTACGTTAACTACACAAACAGTTACAGTATTATTTTGACTTTTTACCAAACAATTTCCTAAAAACACGCCTGGTTTTATTTGTTGCGCTTCACAAAAGAATTCTCCCTCCTCCGTTGTAGGGAGACTAATTACTTTTTCCATGCGTACCGGTATTATAATTTTAGATGATTTTGTTATTCCATTGTTGCCCGTATTTTCACATTTTACATTATTAGATTCAAATTTATATTTTTCCGTTGGTACTTCTTCAATTTTATCCTCCGTTTTAATTTCTTCTTCTATAACACTTTTATTTAAATCAATCACTTCATCTTCTATTACTAATTCTTCATTAATTTTTTCTTTATTTACCATTTTCTCTCCTTTTACGTCATAATTATTATTATATTTCTCATTACTAACTATGTCATTTACTTCCATAACTTCCGCATTAACTACAATAATATCATCCTCTACTATTTTCTCCTCCTTTAATTCACTACTATTTTCATTTAATAACTCCTTAGTTTCTACTATAACTTCTTTATTCTCTTTTACTTCCATAACTTCATTATTTACCTTAAAACTCTCCTGTACTTTTTCATAAATTTCTCGTAATTGCTGTATCTTCACCGTGTTTAATTTATTTGAATCTTTAATACAATGCATATTTATTTTTTCATTTTGTGTTTGTGAAAATGGAATATAAAACTCTGAATTATTAAAATATTACAATTAGGGGACAAAAAATTGTTCCCTAAAATACCATCAACTGGTAACTTAATGTCATTATCTGTAACTTGAAAATCGCATTTAAAATTTTGCCCTAATAAAAATTTACCCTCACAGGAACCTAAAGTGGAGCTCACATTGTTTATTGAACTTATTTGTACCTTATTATCTTTACATATTTGTGTTCCTTTTTTCAACGTTGAATTTTTTATTAAACTAACCTGACCTCCTGTGTCTACTAATAACTTTACTTTGTCTGTTTTGGATATATCTAAAGCCAATTGAACTATAGGCTCCTGTAAGGTGGTTGTTGTGCCCTCCGTATGGAATGAGCTGGGCTATTTTAGTTCACTCCATTCTCGTTTCCCGAAACTAACGCCATTCGAGATTCGTAGGATTGACGTGCTTCACAATTTAATATTTTATGGCCTTCCCTTGCACACCATTCGCAAGTGGTTTCCGTGTTGGTTACTGTTAAAATTCTTTGTGGGCTTGCGCCGTTATTCCCTGCACGTGGTTTTAAACAATTAGCGGATTCGTGTCCGTTAATTCCGCAGTTGTTACAACGTTTTATTTCATTATGTGAGCGAAATTGCATCGTGCAATCTCTACTTATGTGGCCTGGTTTACCACATTTGAAACATTTTATAAGAGGATTTGAATTAGGTCCTCTGTTAGCAATATTTGTATTCCTAATATTATTATGATTATTATTATTACTATTATAATTGGATTGGTAGTTATTTCCGTTAAACATACTACCATTATTATTGTTCAATCTATTAGGAGTCTTATTAAAGTTATTGAACGGGGTCTTATTGTTATTAAAATTATTATTATTATTATTATTAGAAAATTGTTTATCAGTATTACTAAAATTATTGTTGTTGTTATTATTTAGCCAGCGTTAAAATTATTGTGCACGTTATTATTATGCTGTTGGTTGTTCCTAAGATTATTATTATTGTTAAAACTTCTCTGATTATTCCCATTACCAAATTTGTTGTTGTTGGGTTGTTCCGCTTGTAGCCCATTTTCGTTTAATTTTTTCATCAATGTCGTAATTAATGTCAGCATTTGATCCCCTACGACTGCTTGATTGTTGCTTGATGTATTAGAACTTCCAATGCCGCCTAAATTTCGAGTTTCATTCAGATATTGTCGAGCTGCTCCTATAGAGACTCCTAAATTTTCCGGATTTTTAAATAATAGATATTGTTTTAACTCTGCTGATCGTAGTCCTCCCTCTTTGCTGTTATTTCCATCTCGTTTATCAATGCTCGTCCGTCGTTGTTATATCTCTCATTTACCCTATTCCGATACGCGGCCAATTTTTCGGATACTCGTTCTCCAAAAAGTTCTACAGTTTCCGTTTCATATTGGTGCATTCCCATAATTTCCGAGGCTAAAGTAGCCATATCTTTACTTTCTATGAAACGGTTTCTTAAAATATCCCTGTATTGTGTAAAATTTTCGACGTTGGCATATCTAAAGAGAGCGTTGGCCGCACCTGTTAATTTCCTGGTAATTAAAATCCGTAAAAGTACCTATGCCTTTTTGCTCATCCCTCGTTAACTCGTATGATTGGTGGTCCGTTTTAGTAATAATCACTTTATCTTTCCTTGCTTTTTTAGGTCTTCTTATTGGACCAATTCTATTATATTTTACCCCGGATCTTAATGTTCTAAAGCTTTTCCTGTTTTCCGACACTCTGTCTTCCTGCACTTGGTGTAAAAAATCAGAAAAATTGTTTTTATTTAAAACTTCTAAATTTGGTTCTTCTTCTATATTTTCGATGTTTGTTTTAGTTTTTTCGTCCGAATCTTCAAATTCTGGACTTGAATTTAGAAATGAAAAAGTAGAAATTCGTTTCGAAATTTTTAAAATAGATTGCGCTAAAGTTGGGGTTTTTGATTTTTGCGACATTAGTTTCCTTATTAAAAAAAATTACAACAACAACAATGTATATATGCCCTTTTTTATATATATTATGATTTAGGGGTCATAATTTTATTAAATTTCAGTAAAAAGTGAAAAAAAAATGTTGTATACTTATTTTTTAGGGGTCGAATTTTTTATTCTGAAAAAAAATTTTAAGCTCGAAAAATTGTGTTTGTATTTTTCCTAAAAAATATTTTTAATTTAAATTTTATCTTATTTAACGAAAGTCATTCCAATTTAATAAAATTATTTAAAATAAAATACTCATTTTTATTTATTTTATTTTTATTCCTGAATATATGCAAAAAAAATTTTTCGACCAAAATGTTTATACCTAAAAAAATATAAATTCCCTAACTCCTAAAATTATGCAATAAAATTTTTATTCAATTCCAAAAAAATTGTTAATAAATTTTCTTAATATGAATGCTTTTACAAAAAAAACGCGCTTTGCTCTAATGAAACTTACGTACGTCATTTAAAATATTTATATTAATATCAATGTTGACAACAATATTTTATATAAAAATTATCAAACGTATTTTGAAAATATATATATATATATCCCTTTATATATATGTATATATAATTTTCGTCATTACGAACAAAAAAAATTAAATTTTGATATAAAATGTAAATACATGTAGTATAATTATATTTTAGGGGTCGAGAAAAAAAAAGAAATCCAATTCAATATTGTTATAAAATTTTATTAATACATATTTTTTTTTAAATTTTATTATAAAGACCAATCCAAATTAAGACGATGAATATATATAATTTTTTTTTTAAAAACTTTATTATTATATGTACTTCTAAAAGTTCACTTTTTTTTAAAAAATACCCAAAAATGTTTTATTTACCTCCTAAAGGTATGCAATGATTATAAAATATTTTGTTAAGTAAGTTTAATTGAAAAAAAAATATTTTGGTTGACTTTGTTTTGCAATGGTTAATTGAAATTGCGGTTAATTACCTTCATTATAAATTTTAAAAACAAAAAATTACGAAATTATTTATTTTCAACAAAGAAAATTCGCTAAATTTTAATTATAAGTATGTATGTATATATATTATTTTGTCATAAGAGGACAAAAAAATTTTTTAAAGTTATATAGGGTGAAAAGAAAAATATTGGGTAACAAAGAAAATTTGTATCCCAATTTTTATTATTACATAGAAAAAAAAACTTTATACCAGGTTACTTGATTTTATACAGCCCTGTGTTAACTTAATACAAACTGTACATTTGTATTGTCTTTACACAGTTTTAGTATAAAATCAACGAACACTAGTATTTTTGTAATTAAATTTAACACATACTGCCTTTAATTGTTTTTATTACCTTATTTTTTTTTATACACTACCATGTATATAAAATTTTAATGCTAATAAAAATTTAGGCAACAAAGAAAAAAAAACTTTATATAATTGCTGAAAACGCACAATTAATATAATGCAGCGAAAAAAGAAATATGTATATACATATATATGATCGACTTATAGTAAGAAAAAAAAAACTTATATAATTGCACCATATGTATTAATGTGTGCTTTGTTGATATGCATTTATGTATCATATTTATTATATTTGTATAAAAAAAATTAGGGTAACTATTGGGAAAGGTTAGGAAATTTGTTTAACAAAAAAAATTATATACAATTTATATATATCCATATATATCCATAAAACTTTGTTTACAAGTTTTGTTGGATTTTACGAAAAAAAATATGACTTTTTTTATATTTATATGCCGTATATAGGAATTTGATTTTTTGTATAACTTTTTTGAACAAAATTTGGAAAAAATTTTTTTTTTTATAATTATTTAACATTTAATTTGATACATTTTGAATTCGATTTTTTTTTTATTTTTTTTTTTTTGATAACTAATTAAACAATCAATTTGAATTTTTAGAAATTTAATTTGAAAAAAAATTTTCTATGATTTTAAAAACTTCCTTCTTTTTTATTAATAAATATAATAATTTTCCTTAAGATTTTTTGACTTACATAGTAAATTTGTTGATTTTATTCTTCTGTTGTTTTTTTTTGTTTTTCACTGCCTTCGTTGATACTGCTACTATTGTTTGTTGATACTGCTACTGTTGTTTGTTGATACTGCTACTGTTGTTTGCTCTGTTGTTATTTGATCTGATATATTTTTTTTCACTTTTAGTATTGAAAATGTATATTTTTTAACAAAAAAAATTAATTTTTGTGTAGTTTTTTTTTTAAAAATCGAAACGTTTTACCGCACACAAGTTTTTTTTAGGATAGGAAACGTAGTTCCTATCCTGTCCGCAGCGCCAATGTTATAAAAGTTGCCTTTTATAATTGTTTTCTTCTTCAAATAAAAACACTTTATTTACTTATTTAATTAACTTTTATTTATTCTGTTATAAAAATAGTTCTACTTATTTATTTATTTTAAAATTTAGTTTTTCTTTTTAATATTTCAATTTTAATTATTTATTAAAGTATATAATTATTAACTGTAGTTTATGTGAATTAAATTTAGCTTTTATATTTAATTTGGTTTAACTTTACTGAACACTTTAATAATTTTACTTTTTTACTTTTACTACAAATTCTTAAAATTTGTATTTATAAAAATAATTATTATATTTTACAGAATCTTTTTTCTGTTTCAATTTAAACGTTATTACTTAATTTTAATTTAATTGGTGTCTACTTGACACCTCCAAGTAAACTTAATTTGGTTTCCAAAAAACAGCTATTTTATTTGGTTGAAGAGCTTTTTGGTTTTCCAAAATATCGCATGCGATATTTTAGTTAGCCAATGAGCTCTTCAAAATAATGTTCTAGTTTAATTTTTAATTATTTAGCAAATTCAATTAATAATTTTATATTATTTCAAAATGATTTAGTTAGCTGTTTTTTGGTTGTGAATTGAAGTACTGGGTGCTTCAATTCACAACACACATAATACCTTGTTGCGAAAACATTTCTGTTTCGTTTCTTTGGTGCGGACAAGCCTTTATGAGTAGACCCATACATACAGAAATATAGAAGCTGTTTTTAAGAAAATATAAAAGCTTTTTTCTGACGCTCCTCGACCCTTAAGTAAAGTTTCCCTACCATATCTATGTGCAATTTGTAATTTTTTTTTCAAATCTATGATAAAATACTTATAATTGTACAATCGTTGTACATTTCTTATTATTCTTGAAGGTAATTGTGTTTACTGTATAAAAGTTCGTATGGTGAGTATTCTGTTTCTGAATGTACTGATGTATTATAACAGAATGTGTAGTATGGCAACTATTTATCCCAATCTGTATGAATTTCAGATGTCCTGAGATATGCTCCTAATACCTTGTTGTGAGACAACAATTATACATTTATATCGTCATTGCATACATTCGTCAATAAATTATTGTATAAATCAAAGCACTAACAATAACTAAACAATAAAGTAAATAAATTACGTATAAAATACTATAAAAAATATAGAACATATGCAAATGACCTAAAGCATATAAGCTTTAACATAAAAAATGTAAATAAATAAAGTATTATGCACAATAAGCATAATAGGCAATGGCGATATGAATGTATAAGGTTTTATTGTTGCACAATTACCTCCAATTAAAATTATATATATTAAATATTTGTTAACAGTATAGAAACAGGAGATGCAATAGTTATAAAAAAGTGTCCCTTTTTTTGTGGGGGAAGGAGATTTTTTTTTGCAGTGACGGCTTTAAATTGCTATTGTCAGTGACAAAAGCTCTTTTTTTAACTAAAAAGCATTTTTTATAAATGTTATTTATATTTATTAAAAAAAGTTAAATATTTGATATTTAAAATTAATTAAATGTTTTTATTTTTACATATTATAGCTATGTATGCTGTTAGTACGCACCTCAGGCTGGTAAAAATGATAGTAAAATATCGGACAAAATTTAAATTAATTTGAGCTTTAGATGGCGGTGATTTGAAAATCAGTTAATTGCCAAAATTTAATGTAAATAAATTAAATTATTTTTTGAAATAATTTTAAATGGCTGTGTGAATACTTAAGTGTCCAATATCCAAAAGTATAAAATATGTGGAAAATGCATTTTAAGTTTCAATTGTTAATTTAATCACGTAGATGCGGACTTAAACAAGATTTTAGAGTTTTAATTGATTTCTCTACTTAGTACGTAATACTTCGGATGGAAATTCGTTTAAATTTTTATAATATTTTAATTTTTATATAAAACGTGCTGTGTTGCATAATTCATACGTTTTTTGAATAGTGAAAATTACAGTCGAACTTACAAACATCAAATTCGAATTTAAATAAAAAATAAAGAGGAAAAGCTATTTTATTATATTTATTAATAAAAGTAATATTTGTTGAAGAAAAAATTGCATATTGGACACTTAAGTATTCACACAGCAAAAATGTGAAAAAAATGTAAGCAAATTTTTTGCCGCTGGTAAATTTTTTTATGATTTTGTATGGTAAATCGAGATTGTTTTGAAGTGCTTACTAACAGCATACTTTACTAATAATTACATTTACAATAAAAAACAAATATGTATTTTTTATTTCACTAATTGGTTGTTGTTGTTGTAGCGGCATCAGGTCTGAAATTAGATTAAACAAACCCCCTCCCTCATTACACTGCAACAATTTATTTAATTCTAAATCGCAATACTAACTACAAAAGAACTTATTCTAAGGTTACTACTAAAGACTAACTACTGGAGGAGCCAATAAAGCAATTAGTACTACTTAGACTGCTAAGGTGGTGATTAGTAGTTAGACAGGTTTGGTTAAATCGGGAGGTCCAGAAAAGCGGCCACTTTGGTGGGTTGTGACCATAGGTCTAGCGCTACAAGGTCTGTTGGATTGGCAGAACAGTTGAAGATGTGGTTTGTGTCGTGAGGGCCTTGGCTGCATTCCGGGCATATATCAGTGGCGTCCGGGCATATATCAGTGGTGTCAGGGATGATACGCGCTTTGTAGCTCTGGAGCAGGTTGCAAAACCCTGACCGGAGTTGTGCCAGTGTAGTTCTGGTTTCTCTGGGCAGAGTTTTTTCACTTGCATCGACAGGCGGCGGTCTTGTACCAAGTACCCTGTTTATTTTGGATGAACCAACCGCCAGTGATACTGTGTCCGTATGTATGGTTCTAAAGGCCGACCTTACCGACGTGGTATTCCAGGTAGGTGGAATTACTGGAGTTACGTTGTCATTGAAGGTTCTAATGTCACGGATACTGCGTGGGGGCAATTCATTAACTGCGACATCATGGACTGGATGGCATGGGTTGTGGCAGGCCAACAAGAATTGTTTTGACAACATCTCATTGTGTGGCCTGACAGGCAACATTTTTGTTTCATTGTGCAGGTGGTGCACGAGATAGAGTGACATCCAGTTGCGATGCGCAATGCCGTGTTTTGCCTCGTCTGGAGGTTATTCCATTGGGTGTCACTGAGGAACGACGTCCAGACGGGGGCGGCATAGTTAATGATCGACCTACCGATGGCTTTGTAGGTCGTAATAATAATTTCTTTGTCTTTCCCCCATGTAGTGCCGGCGAGTGCTCTAAGTATTCTGTTTCTGCCGCTCACTTTGTTGCAAATTGATTTTGCATGTTTTGAAAATGTCAGAAGGTTGTCGAAGGTGACTCCCAGGATATTCGGGTTGTTTACAGTGGGGATGAGTTCCCCATTGATATGAATATCCAGTTGGAGCCTGACTTCCTTCGTCCATGAAGTGAACAGCGTAGCCGATGATTTTTGTGAAGCGAGTTGGAGTTTTCTAGATGTGAAGAACTGCGCAAGCTCTGACAGGTAAGCGTTAAGCCTATTTGTCACTTCGTTCACATCTACGCCTGTTGCGGCTACTGAGCAGTCGTCGGCGTATGTTATCAGTTTGATGCCTGTACGTGGTGTAGGGATCAATGATAAGTACAGGTTGAAAAGGATGGGAGAGAGACAACCCCCTTGCGGTACACAGATCTTTAGTTTACGATATTTTGAACGTGAGTTCCTGAACTCCACATACGCGGCCCTACCATTGATGTAAGCTGATAGGAACCGCTTGGTTGTGTTTGGAAGTGTGGAGTTCGCAATAACGTTTAGGAGGATAGCGTGGGAGACCGTGTCGAATGCCTTCGACAAGTCGAGTGCCACAACAACAGTGCGCCAGTGCGGACGTCGGTGGTTTAAACCGTCCGCAATAGTTGTTGTAATTTCGGTTAGCGCTGTGGTGGTACTGCGATGCTTCCTAAAACCGTGTTGATGTGATGCAAGAGCAAAATGTTGCTGCAATTGGGGTAGTAGGAGCGTCTCCATTGTTTTGGCTACGGGTGATAACAGCGAAATAGGCCTATACGAAGAACCTTCCCCTGCGGGTTTCCCAGGTTTTTGGAATGGGAATAATCCTCGCAGCTTTCCAAATATTTGGAATGGTGTTGTTATTTAGGGTAAGGTTTATAATCTTCGCAAAGTATTCTAGGCCTATAAGATTGAGCTTTTTCAGCATGACCATGGATATACCATCTAGGCCGAGTGCCTTGGAGGGCTTTGCCTTCCTGATGGCTTCATGGACTTCACGAGCAGTGAAAGAAGAAGTGTTATCTTCTGCCTTAAGATTTTTAATCTTTCGCAAAGCCGGACGGATGGTTTTGTCCGGGGCTGAAGGGTGCTCAATGAATTGTCGACAAAATTGGGACGCGCATTTCTTACTGCTGTCAAACTGGCGGTCATTAAACGTGATTGCCGATTTATTTTGCGCCTGTCTCTTGCCTGATAGACCACTGATGGTGGACCAGAGTTTTTTGGAGCCGGGTGAGCAGTTTTCGAGGTGACTCAACACTTCTAGGCCTATAGGATTGAGCTTTTTCAGCATGACCATGGATATACCATCTGGGCCGAGTGCCTTGGAGGGCTTTGTCTTCCTGATGGCTTCATGGACTTCACGAGCAGTGAAAGAAGAAGTGTTATCTTCTGCCTTAAGATTTTTAATCTTTCGCAACGCCGGACGGATGGTTTTGTCCGGGCTGAAGGGTACTCAATGAATTGTCGACAAAATTGGGACGCGCATTTCTTACTGCTGTCAAACTGGCGGTCATTAAACGTGATTGCCGATTTATTTTGCGCCTGTCTCTTGCCTGATAGACCACTGATGGTGGACCAGAGTTTTTTGGAGCCGGGTGAGCAGTTTTCGAGGTGACTCAACCACTTGGACCGCCGGTGTTCGGCTACCAGTTTGTGGATGTCCTGTGTGAGTTGAGATATGCGGGCATCACCTGGGTCCGTAGCTCTGAGGTGTTCTCTTTGTTCGGCTAGGCGTGAAGCTTCAGTTGGGAAATCGGGAATCACTTTTTTAATTCGAATTGTATCACCTGGGTCCGTAGCTCTGAGGTGTTCTCTTTGTTCGGCTAGGCGTGAAGCTTCAGTTGGGAAATCGGGAATCACTTTTTTAATTCGGCCCATAGGTATAAATCTTTTGGCAGCAGTAATGATGGCGTTGCGGAAGATCTTCTCACCAGTGATCGAGCTGTTTGGTTCCGACTCAGAACCGAGTTTGTCATCTACGAATTTCGCGAACTCAGGCCAATTGGCTTTATTATGGTTCAAGTAAGTTCGCTGTTCGGAGACGACAAAGTTATCAGGTTCCTCTATAGTGAGTATTATAGGAATGTGGTCGGAACTTAGCGCAGGTTCTACTCGCCATGACACTTTGCTTAAAAGCGCAGTACTCACAAGTGTGATGTCATGCGAGCTAGAACAAGTGGGTGTTATTCTGGTAGGAAAATCTTCGTTGATGATAATGAAGTCAGAGTCCTCAATTTGTTCGACGAGGCTGTTGCCACGATTGTCGTCAGATATGGCAGAGTACCAGAGTTGGTGGTGAGCATTGAAGTCACCCATAATGATGGTATTCTGTCCCAGTAGGATGTTTTGAAGTGTTGGTTGGTAGTTTGTACCAACACTGTTTACTGGTGGTATGTAAGCATTGGTGAGTGTTAACTCAACATCCCCAGCTCTAACTGCAATACTCATTGTTTCAAGATGAGGATCGGAAGTCGATCTAGTGTCTCTTAGGGGTCTAAAAGACACATCTTGTTGGAGGATGAATGCCAATCCCCCACCTCTGTCAGTTCGGTCACAACGGATTATGTGGTAACCGTCAAAGGACGACAGTGAGCATGAGCAAGGTATTTTAGCTTCTTGTATGGCAGTAATTAGAATGTCATTACGAAACATGTAGTTCGTAATTTCCCTTATTTTGTTTCTAAGACCATTACAGTTCCATTGAAGGATTTTAAACGGTTTAACTGAATGGCCTGTGGGAATGACATGTTGTTGTTGAGCGGGTGGAATGCTCGATTGGACCAATAAAGGTGGTGAAGTGGTCCGATCTGAAAATGCTGCCATATTAGGGCTGTTACTAGGGGCCAGGTCTACTGACGACGTAGCACTATTATCGCTATCCTCGTCTGAAACTGATCTGCGACCACAGCAACTACCTCTGCGAGCACAGCAAATAATCCAGTCTCAAACCTGTTTCCGGATTGACGATCCTTGGCCTGGGGTCCAACAGATGTTCTGTGCCAGGGTCTCTCCGGTACGTAGAACCGATCGCCTTGGGAGAGTCACTAATTTGTTGTTATATGAGGTTGTTTCTACGCGTAATTTAAGTTAAAATCAACAAAATATAAATATAACATACCTAAAAAGTAATATAAATAAATCAATTAATTATTTTTGATATTTTTCTTCCAAATATATGCTGCCTTTTTAATAATTATCCTGCCTACAGCACTGCCTAGAATGTTGTAAATCGTTAAAGCTTTGATAGAAAGCTTTTTAATGACATTTTTTTATTGCAAAACAGCTGTTACAAGGAGATTTTGATAACTAACAACTGTTACAAGGAGATTTTGACAACAAAATAGCTTTTATAAAAAGGAAAACAGCTTGTAGGGGTAAAACTATACTATAGCATCTCCTGTTTATTTACTCTAAGTTTATACCCTACAAGGACTTGACGCAATTTGATGTTCTTGTAATAGTGAATCAGTTTTTGAAATTGTGTGTAATATTAATTTTGATCTGGATTTAGTAAGAAAATGGTTTTGTGCTCATAAACTTATACTAAGTGAAAAAACCAAAATAATATTTTTTAACCTTATTGGTGTAGTTGCGTCAGTTGACAATATTTTTTATCATTGTGCAAGTTGTTCAAAACACAGTTTAAATAATGCATTTATTAGTTTCTTGGATTCCAACAATTGTTCGTCTGGTTGCTTTAGAGTGGAGTGCGTACACTCGTTTAAGTATTTGGGACTAACTCTAGACAACAAATTTGATTGGGCAAGTCATACAAAAAGTTTGAATATTTATTTTAAAAATTTGATAAGGCATTTTTATCACATAACACTAGAAATACCAACCGGTCAAAATAACCGGTTCCAAAAAATGTTCACAAAATTTAGTTTGAAATTTCATTTAATATTTTCTGATAATATTATAACATTTTCTAAATCTATGTATTAAATAATAATATCAATTATTGTATACCCCTCCCCACTCCCATTTGTCTGAGATACGTATCTGGTATACCTTAATATACCGACTGGTTATTTTGACCGGTTTGGTACAAATAGGTATATAACAATTCTTGGTAATTCTAGTGTTAAAACAGTTCTGCTCTTCGAAATTGCTAACTACAATTATTATGGTTTATTTAACTCGAAATGGCAGTATGGTATTTTGCACTGGGGTGGAACGCATAATAATGCATTACAACCATTGCTAACTAAACAAAAATGCATTATAAGAATTATTTTGAGAAAAAGTAGTAGAGTTCATCATTCGAATTATTCAGGGAATTAAGAATTCTTCTTTTAAAACATCTTTTTTATTTTAAGGTTCAGACAGAATTTTTTCGTATTAGTGGTTATATTATTTCTAAAAATTCTAATATTTATAATCTTAGATGTAATAATTCAAGATTAGCTTATATTAATTCAAGATTAGCTCCTCATTCTGTAAATCACTATTTACGTTCTTTTTGTGCAATTGCTCCTAGGCTATTTAATGTACTACCAAGGGATATTACTAATCATAACTATAGTCCCGGGCTTCTTAAAGAAATAAAGTCATGGCTTTTTAAGTTTAATCACGATGCAATAAAAACATTGATTCGTATAATTATTTAATCATGCTGGGATTATTTATTTTATCATATATTTGTATTTGTACATATATATTTTATTTTTATTTTTTTGGTGGTTTTATATATTTTTGGGTATTTATATATATTATTCACCCCACTTACATTTAAAATTTTAATTTATTTTCTAAGCTAATTTTTCTTAGAAAACCACATTCGACAAACTGGCTTTTCATAGAATGTGGTAATTTATTCCAATGATGCTTGGATATTTTGGAAAACATTTTATACATTTATACATTTCATTAGTTATTTAAAGTAATTTTTAAGTTTTTCATAATTTGGTCATTTAGTATTGAAGTAAAATAATTGCATATTGTATTTTTAACTGAAGTTTTCTTTTATTTATTATTCGATTTTTAATTATTATATTATATATTATGTTTTTCGAAATTTATTGGATTTATAATTGAATTTTGTATAAATTGGAATAAGATAATAATAAATAATAAAAAAAAAACAAATTACGGAAAGAAATGTGTAAAAATACCAGATATTATTTCTAGAAATAAGATAATAATAAATAAAAAAAAAAAAAAATCGGCAAGAAATGTGTACAAATACCAGACGAATCAGTGGAACAATTTGGTGACCGGGTTGAACGAAAACTAGGCTGTTTCAAAATGGCAGCCAGCTATAAGTACCCCAATGGTAATCAAGAAATTGTATAAGACGCCGTAGAAACAGCGCGTAAAAGTTTTATTAGGGGACTACTATCTGAAACTATTAAAAAAGTACATACTGACACAGAACTGTTCAAACTTTTCGGAAACAATAGTTAAATCTAGGAATTTTGCTCGGGAATGTTTGGAGTTATTACGACCAATGGATCACATGAACAAATTAAAGTCAACTCAAACTGAAAAGGACAAATCGCAACGTCTACTGGAATTATTGCAAAACCAAAGATCCAATATGCAAAATAGGAACACTAATAACGGGATACAAAATTTTACCTTCCCTGCCAATTCTAATAATATTCAAAGAAAAGCGAATTTTCGTAAAAATCAAGGAATAACTGCAGCAGCAATATGACAAGGTAAACACAAGCTGATAACGTAGAGAATTAAAGCCAGGGTTCCATTTAATCAAAATTCGGGCCAAAAACCAATACAACAAAGAGACCAAACATTGTCATGTACGGAGTGTTTTGTGTGTAAAAACGCAGGACACATTGCGTCTAGCTGTCCTTTCAAAAATCGCACGTAATACCACAGAGTTAATACGGTTAGAAGTAGGAAATACATACAGAACTTTTTTTTACTTTTTATTCGTTAAAATATTTATTTATTTGACCGACTAAAAATTTTATTTGCCCGATAGTTTATTTTAAAGCAATTTACGACGGTGACATTTTTCCGTTGGAAATACTTTGACGACTTGGGATTTGTTTGACCTCCTCATGCCCCAAGATTTGGACTTCCACATGTGGCCGACCCACGCAACAGATGTACTCTTTACTACCTTCAATTTGATGGAGCGGGTTTTGGGCCCCACTACCAACATGGAGCGGGTTTTGGGCCCCAACATGAACCACGGAGCCCTACAGACTGGTCAACGAGATGATGCAAGACCTTTCATTTGATACCCCACATGTTTTTTTGTATAGTGGGCCCACATGACCCACTTGGTATCCACATGACCCAGGGTGCCTCTTCGACTACCCAACGGGATATGGCTGGTTAGTAGAAGGGAAGATCAGGTTTATCATATACAATGACAATGTCTTGAAGACATCCATTGCTCTTTTCCCCCAAAGTACTGCGACATTGTCTTTGTCACTAATCTGAGGAATATAAACCATATTATCACATTTTTTTTTTCCATTATACATGACCTGGGCCTACCAATGCTAGTGTCACAGTAAACTTGAAAATCCTTTGCATTCCATCCAATGTCCTTGTTACCATAGGTATGTGGTCCCTGGATGATTGCTATATCAAATTGACTTCGTAAAAGGTGTTCCCTTAGCTTGGCCGTGGCCACCACGGTACAGTGAAGGTTACAATGAACCATGAACTACCTTCACTTCCCTTTTTTGGAATATCCTCCTCCACATCTGTATCCATAGATATTACAACTCCTGTAAAAATTCAAGTCTTATTTAATACATTTTCATCCGCCGTTAGCGTGTCCTCATCCGATAAACTGGTGAAATCAGTGGCAACTTCGGATGATGCAACATTTAACTCACCTACACCTCCAAGCTACCTACACCTCGGTTGTTTCTTGTTTGTCTGGCAAGCCGTATATGATGTTTGTTTTGTGGGAAAAGAATGCATATTGTATATATGATAATAACTGTATTTTATTTAAAAACTAATAAAATACATTTAAAACTAATTAATAAAAGCTTTTAACAACCACTAAACAAAAAGTAAGCAAACAAATTCAAACAATGACTAAACAAAAAGTAAGCAAACAAATTCACAATTTTTTTTACACAACGCTGAATAAAAAAATATACAAAAAATAGAAGTTTTTTTAATAGTCACCAGAGTCTTAATCATCGGATTGAATTAAATATTTTACTTCGAAGAATATTGTATACCTATCTCTTTCTTTGTAATGCATTTTAAATTACCCAACACATACTAGTGACATCGCTTGGGTCTGTTACGCAATATAAAACATTTGTTGGGTAGTTTTGGTTATAAACATTGAATTTTAAAAACAAAAGCAATAAAAACACATTTTTACAAATAGAATTTTTAATTTTGTATTTTTTGCATACAAAAATATAAACTTTTGTGTTAGCATACAAAAATATTAAATTTTTTCTTTTTACAAAGAGTTCTTAAGGCTTGTCCGCACCAAAGAAACATTTACAAAAACATTATTTTTAAACATTTATAGAAGCATTTATAAATAAATCTAGTTTTTGAAGTTTAAAACTAAATTAAATTAAATGTTTTGTAAATGTTTTCGAAGCATAAGAAATGATTTGTAAACATTTAAAAATTCTAAAAACTATTCAATGCTCTTTTCATGTTTTTTTTTGTTTCCCCTAAATTTAGTGCGTAAAATGGTTCACCCGAAAATTACCACACTTTCTGCTGCATGCTATCATTGATTTTAAATAACTAGATAAATTATCATTTGAAAAAAAATATTGTTATATTTGGGCATCAGAGGGCGCATGTATCGCTTTTAACAAACAATTTTTTTTTTTCATTTCTCTCTCTTTCAGTGAGAAAATTATTTATGTATATTCCTTTTTCCCGTTTTTTGTTGTTTTTATGGCCTTGAGAATTTTTATTTTGCTATAAAAAGAAAAAAATCATTTTGAGAAGAAAAATTCAATGTAGGGAATTTTTTTATTTTTTCATATTTTATGTTACGGAAAATTATTATTTGTCAAAAAATTTTATATAATGAATGCTTATTATTTGTTTTACACGATTTTTGATTTTACTTTATTAAAAAAAACTTTGAAAAAAAATAATTAAAAAAAAATATTTAAAAAAATATTGTCTCTGCTGGGGATTGAACTCGGATGTTATTTTTCATATTTTTTCATACAAATATATGAAAAAAATCAGCATTGTCCTTATGAATGATAACCATATAAACATCTAAACATATGTATACATATATGTATAAAGTTGAAATTAAATTAATTTTTTTAAAAATGATTTAAAAAAAAATAATTTAAAAAAATTTAAACCACATATGTAGAAAAATTTTGTGTAATTACACGATAAAAAATATGTATTAATATATTTGTGTAAAATTTTCAGCGACTAAGAATAAAAGATATTTTTTTAAAATTATTTATTGTTGTCTGTTGTCTCTTTTCCATACTTGCATTCATGTCTGAATGTAGTATTTAAATTCAAGCCCACATTCATTACCTATATTCAGCGCTGAATTCAATACCTCTATTAAGGCCAGAGGGCTGAATGGTGGCTCAGGCCTGAATCGTGTAGTTGCTCAGGCCTGCATGGTGTAGTTGCATTCAGGCATAATTTCCATACTTCCGGAAGTAAAATGATTAGGTGAAAATTTAATAGATAGAATTTCTATTGTGCGTATTTTTTATTATAGAATGTAAAAAAAATACATAGTGTGTAAAAAAAGAAAATTAAAACAAATAAATAAATAAAAAAGTAAAGAAAAATTATAAAATTAAATTATTTAATTATATTTATGAATTAAGGACCAGAAATATTGTATTAAAAAATAAGAGATTAAGAAGATTTTTGAAGATTATAAAATTAGCGTTAAAGAAATAAGATTAGCGTTTTAGGGTTAGCGTTTTAGAGTTAAAAAAATTAAATAATTTTATTATAATTATGAATTAAAGACAATAACAATATAACAATAATAATAAAATTTATACATTATTACATTAATTTAATTACAGACAAATTACTGCAAGAGATTTCAAGCTCAGGACTCAGCATGAATACTCAGTGATGAATACACACTATTACGTGGCGTATCTGCGTTTTATAGGTTATAATAAAAGTGAAAAATCAAGTTTTGTGAATAAATAAGGTGAGTGAAAAAATTGTTTTTAACTTAATAAATAAGTAATAATTAGTTTATTTTTATTGTACAAAAAATTGTTTATAAAATGTAAAGGAAGGTATTAAAATATTATTATTTTAATATTATAAGTTTATATCATAAAATTTTCCAATTTATCTCATTTGATGATTTGCATGTCATCTATGTTTTTTTAGTGGATAATTTTATATACTCATGCATATATCTAACAATAACTTTTCCCTTCCTCTACATTTTAGAATATTATAAGTTCAGAATAATATAAACAAAAATGTCAAAAAAAAGTTTCCAAAATAAAATGTCCAAAATTGAAAGCGAATACAAAATGGATGTATTAAGATATACAAATTTGGATAAATTTGGTGCAGTTAATTCTAATTTACCCTGTGAAATTGTGAATGAATTGAGACCAGATTTATTGCCAAATGATCGTAGCAACAGTGATGAAAGTGATGATCAAATTTGTGAAACTTATTTCGATGCTGAAAATGATGATGACATTACTACAATGGATAGTTCAGAAGCAATTCAAATAAATACGACGTTATGCGTCGAATTGCGAACATGGGCAAAGCAAAACAAAATTCCACACAACAAATTTGATTCTTTAGTGAAATCTCTACGCCAGTCGAATGTAAAAAATGTGCCATTATGTGCCCGAACACTTCTTCAAACAAATCAAAAGTCACCAGAAATATTTAATTTTTCATCTGGCCAATATATTCATTTTGGTATAGAAAATTATTTAAAAAAAAAATCTTTTCCATTCTTAAAACTAGTATTTACCGTCGTTGTGGATATTAGTATCTATCGATTATATTTATTTAAAAGATCCAGAAAAGTTTAATGGCCCATAATTGGCACGTTTGTAAATTTCAGAAACGAAAACCCATTTTTAATAGGATGCTTTTCTGGAACATCAAAACCAGGTAATGTGAACGAATATTTAAAAATGGTCGCAGATGAAATTAAATTTTTGGAAGATAATGGTGTATTTATAGTAGATGATCGTTCAGAAAGCAGACGTTTTAAAGTTAGAGCCTTTATTGCAGATAGTTCAGCTAGGGCTTATATATGTGGAGTACAATACCACACTGGAAAAACAAGTTGCCCAAAATGTAACCAAAAAGGGTGTGTAATTCAGAGAAGAGTTGGTTTTCAGGAAACAGTTGGTACGCTTAGAACTGATAATAGTTTTTCGATAAGGATGGACCCCGACCATCATCGCCCAGAATTTAGAGGAAATAAAATTATTTTAGAAGAAATAAATATTATAATAATAATAATACTAAAATTGATCTTTATTCTTCTCTCCTTATTACAATATATAATACAATTATTTATAATATTTTTTGGAATGAAATACTAATATAACATTAATAAATTAAAAAATATGTTATTTACAAATTAAGAAAGTTATAGTACTACTATTAACATAAATGCTTTTCAAACTTAAAAATAAACGCGTCTATATAAAAAAAATGGAGAAGACAAAACTTAGAGAGCATTCTTTGTAATATAAATTAACAGTGTCGAATGCCTCATCAAAATAAAAAAAATACTTTAAATCAAAATGAATGTAATGGGGTGATTAATTTTAAAATGATTTTAAATGATATAAGATTAATAATTAAAAAAAAAAAACAAATATGCATCATTACAAGATTAAAAAAAATAATACATAAAATCAATAGTTCAAATATACAAAGTTCATAATTAATTTTATATGTTATTAATGATTCAAAAGTAACACAATTAGTTTAGGCAATAACATGATTGTAATATCCAAGTTTTCACATCACTCAAAAAATGAGACAAAATGCGAATATGTCTAAATGCATCTGGTAACCTATTAAATAAATTAGGCGCAATGATGGTAAAATATTTAGCAAAATGCGAGGTCCTAGATCTAGGAATAAATGCCAGGTTTCTAACATCATTCCGGAGGCTATAATCAGCTAAATTTCTATTTTGAAAAAAAAAACCCTCGAATGAAAAAAACCTTTAAAACTTTGAAGTAGTATAAATGTCTAATTGGGAGGATTTCTAACCTGCTGAAAAGTTCAAAACTACTGAAACGGCGATTTGTTTTGCAAATGATTTTAACCACATGTTTTTGTGCAATGAGAAGAGGTTAAATTTTATTAAAATAAGTTCCAGCCCAGCAAACTAAACCATATTGGAGTTTCGATTGAAACAAACCGTAATAAAACATTAACATTATTTTTTCTGAACAATATTTTTGTAAATGATAAAAACTCCTTACTGTAGACACACATTTTTTTTCAAGTTTTCGGAGTGATCCAACCAATTAAGTTTGCTATCAATTGTAACTCCTAGATACTTAAAAGAACTAACAATTTCTATATTAAAACAGTTAGAGGTACAATCAATAGACTCACAAAAAGAAGGATCATATGACTTGTACAATCAGTGAAAAAAATCGGAAATTTTTTGCAAGTAGGGCAATGATAAACAAATTTAAAATCTAAATGATGTTGACCCGAAATGTTGAAAAACATTAGCTTGGTTTTGTTGCTAAGTATCAACCTATGTTTTGCAAACCATTTTTTGATTAAATCTAAGTCAAAATTGATATCAACAATTAGATTTAATTTGCTAGCACTAGCAAACGTACATGCTACATCCTCAGCAAAAGCAGAATTTTTAGACTTGAATTCTAGTTTTAGCAACGAGTTAATAAAAATTAGAAATAAAATTGGACCTAATACAGAACCTTGCGGAACACCAATATTATTCATTTTATTTCTACTATATTTGTTGTCTATTTTAACACGTTGTGTTCGGCAGTTTAAGTAAGAAGAAAACCAGTTAAAAATAAAACCTCTAAATCCAGCATTATAAAGTTTATCTAGCAGTACCTTGTGATTTACCATGTCAAACGCTTTTGTGATATCAATGAACAATGAAGCTGTTGTTTTTCTTATTGTTGATCTCTTCATAAATGTGATTGCATAAATTTAGCAAAGCGTCTTCTGTGGATTTACCCTCGCGAAACCCAAATTGATTGTTATTAAAAAAAATTATTTTGTTTAAATAGTCCAGCATACGTTTTTTAATAGATTTTTCAAATATTTTTGAAAATGATGACATTGGTCAGTAGTTGTTAATATTTTTCCGGTCACCCTTTTTAAAAAGAGGAATAACTTCTGTAGATTTGAGCGCGGTTGGAAAAATACCGGTATTAATACTTTTATTAAATATAAATTACAGAACATCAACAATATTCAGCGAAATGTTTTTAATTATTGGAATTGAAATACCATCCTCTGTGCAAGACTTCGTATTTTTGAGTGACATAATTATTTTATGTAATTCCGATGGAGAAATTGAATTAAAGACAAAACTATTACATTGAAAAAAATCATCAACTATGCCATCATTACAAGAATTACAATTAGAATAATAATCATTTGGTATTAAATTTTCGGAAATAGATACAAAATAATCATTAAATAAATTGGCAACATCTTCAGTATCATTAACTTTACCATTTTCCATTTCCAATTCAAAAATATTATTACGTTCTTGACCTCTATTTAAAATGTCATTAACTATCTTCCATTCACGTTTAACATTACCCTTATTCTTATTTAGCTCATTAGCATAATAATTATCGCGCCAAGCTGGAATTTCATTCTTTAACTCTTCACATAATTTTGAATAATGTTTTTTTAATCTAATAATAGCCCTGTTTTTTTGTAGACGGGTATGTTGTATTGCAAAATTTTACATTGAAAACAACAACAATTTGTTGTCAAAAAAATGAGAATGACAGTAGTTATTTATATATCGCAAATGAATTGTAATTGATAAATAGTTAATAATATGACATGTTGATGGCTCTGTTATCAACATTCCATTTCATTTCATTTATTTCAAATACATTGGACAAAAAAGGCATAGCCTATGTTTTTTTTTACATTAAAAAATAGCAATTTATTAAAGAAAAAAAGCAAGTTTTATATTTTTTAATGACATTTAATGATTTTTTTTTACGTTTATAAAACTCAAAGTTAATGTGATTAAAAAAAATTATCAGCTGATAAATTCAACTGTGTATGAAATAAAAAAAAATTTTCGCCTCCTATGTTCAGTGGATCGTTTTTTTGCAAAAATTTTGCAATACAACATACCCGTCTACAAAAAAACAGGGCTATTATCCGGATGTTTAATTAATTTTTGTCTAAACTTATTTTTTATAGTTACTTTACTTAATAGTTTCTTTGACATCCATGGTTTAATACGCTTATTTTTAGATGGACTAATCAATTCATAACAACATTCTTTTATATGGGTTTGAAGAATAATAAGAAATTTATCATAGCAAATAGAAGGATTATTTTCCAAATACACACTTTCCCAAAACTCATTACGCAATAATAAATTTAATTTTTCAAAGTTAATTTCTTTAGAGCTACAGAAAGCAATATATTTATCTGATGATTTTTTATAGATTTTATTCAACCACAATCCAGTCATACTATGATCCGTAATTTTGAAATCAAAAGTTGAACTAACATAAGAAAATTTTTGATCATTTACAAAACGCACAAAAATGTGATCTAAACATTTGCCAGATACTAAACGAGTGGGTTCATTTATAACGCTATCCAGACCATTAGAAACCATTATTAATAAATATGCATCAACCAACTGTGATTTGGATAAAATATCAATATTAAAATCACCCACTAAAATTAAATTTTTATTTTTTTCATTGTTCAACAGATTATTAAATTCTCCCAAAAAAATTTCTTTATTTTCGTGAAATCTATATATACACATAAAAGCAAGTTTTTCATTATCAACATTACATTCAATTCTGATTACATCAGCGCTTCGAAAATTATGATAAGAAACATTAACAAAACAGTCAGACCTAACAAAAACTGCTACACAACCAGATCCATAAGACTCATTACTTAGTGCGTAGAAGTTATAACCAGATATACTATAATCATTTTTGTTATGTAATGCCTACCCTGTTCAATTTTCCAAATTTAAGTTTCTAAATAAATTTGTTTCCAAATTTAAGAAATATGATATTTCATTTCCTAATAATTTAATTTTATTAATAATTTAACTTGAATAATAATTTACCTTCTGAATTTGCTTAATTAGCAGTTTGCTAGTTAATTCAAGTTCAGGGTAAATAGGCATTTGACCTAATATTGGATTTTAATTTTCCTTTAATTTAATTAAAGGAAAATCAAAGGCACGTTTTATGATATACGTGGGCTTTACATAAAATTAAAACCTAAAGTTGATGAATTGATTCGTGTACTTGAGATAAAACGGTCAATGTTTTATAAATGCGTTTTTATATAGATAATTAAATATACTATTTTGATAACATAAAAATCAATGTTTTATTTAAAGTTTTTCATATACAAGAGTTAAAAATATCATTTAAAATTATCGTAAGTATTTATGTTATGATAAAAACATAACATTTTGTTCACACTAATTTTTTTTTTTTTGTGCGCGAGGGAGTGTGGAAAATCTTCGAAAAGACACTACGGGTTACCGCGCGTACCCGCAGATGTGTGGGATTTTTACGCACTAAAAACCACCACCCTTTGTCCCACAGGAAGGTGCCTGTCAGATTGACTGGCGCTGAAACAAGCCACAGTTTTACGGGCCCTTTTTCACTACCCTCCTTTTCCAGAACCTCCCGTCGACCGAGTTTTCGATACGATCGGGTAAGAGGATAACTCATTTGTTCCGCCCCATCCAGGTTCCACCAAGCATGAGGCTGTGTTTTTCCCCAACCGACCACTCGCCGAGGTTTCCCATACACAGCAAGCGGACCGTCAGACCCACAACATCCACCTGGTACCCTGGACATCGGAGATAATGATATTATCCAGTAGTAGGATAAGGTCATAGCAGTCCGCACCATCTGGATACCACCAAAAACAGCTGATAGTCATAGGTCCAGTGCACTACTCATTAGTATTGTCCAGTTTCCTGGATAACCATAAGCATCACACAGGACCCGCAACCATCCTCATCATTTGGCACCCCAGACATCAGAGTCAATAACCTCATCCTATTTAATATGATGATAGTCATAGGTCCAGTGCACCACTCATTAGTATTGTCCAGTTCCCTGGATAACCATAAGCAACACACGAGACCCGCAACTATCCTCATCATTTGGCATCCCCGACTTCGGAGTCAATAACCTCATCCTATTTAATAGAGAGGTAGTAACTTTAAGAATAGGAAATCGTTATACCACTACCTAGCTTTTTGTCTTCCCATCACCTGGCATATTCAGTTCCCTAATCTGATTTTTCATCTGAATGAGGATCCTCCTATGCCCCGTAATGTTCCCCGTGCGACACCATGTGCCGTCACGTTCCATTCGCAGCGCCGTTAGACCCGCCACCTTCTTGACATAAATGTCAAGTGGAGTCAGAGATAACAGCACCTCCATAGCCGCGCTGGGTGTCGTGCGCATTGCACCTGTCATGCCTACGCACACCATCCTTTGCAGCTTTCCTAACTTATACTTCGTCGTCTTATGGTCTACACGGGTCCACCAGACAACTGCAGCATGAGTCAGTACAGGTCTTACCATCATGGTGTAGATCCAGTATAAGGCCTTTGGGGATATACCCCAGTTAAGGCCGAATACTCTTCTACATTGCCAGAAGATTCTCCTAGCCTTCTCAATCTTTTGCTCAAGGTGCGCTTTCCACGTGGGGGTACTATCTAGGATAACTCCTAGATACTTGACCTCGCTAGACACCTGAAGCTCCTGACCGAAAAGTGTAGGAGCATTATACGGCCCCAGAGTCTTTTTCCTAGTGAAAATCATCATGTCCGTCTTGCTAGCATTCACTGTAAGGCCATTTCTATTGTACCATGCTTCAACCACACGGAGCCCTCTCTGGGCGATCTCCGCAATAGTGCTTAGATACGGTCCTCTCACAATAATTACTATGTCATCAGCGTAACCAATAGTAGTTATGCCGTTTTCCTTCAACTCTCTCAGAAGCGAGTCTACAGTGATGTTCCAAAGAAAAGGTGATAGTACACCTCCCTGAGGGCAGCCTCTACAGACCCTGCTCCTAACAGACTGTTGGCCAAACTTAAGAAATATGATATTTCATTTCCTAATAATTTAATTTTATTAATAATTTAACTTGAATAATAATTTACCTTCTGAATTTGCTTAATTAGCAGTTTGCTAGTTAATTCAAGTTCAGGGTAAATAGGCATTTGACCTAATATTGGATTTTAATTTTCCTTTAATTTAATTAAAGGAAAATCAAAGGCACGTTTTATGATATACGTGGGCTTTACATAAAATTAAAACCTAAAGTTGATGAATTGATTCGTGTACTTGAGATAAAACGGTCGATGTTTTATAAATGCGTTTTTATATAGATAATTAAATATACTATTTTGATAACATAAAAATCAATGTTTTATTTAAAGTTTTTCATATACAAGAGTTAAAAATATCATTTAAAATTATCGTAAGTATTTATGTTATGATAAAAACATAACATTTTGTTCACACTAATTTTTTTTTTTTTTGTGCGCGAGGGAGTGTGGAAAATCTTCGAAAAGACACTACGGGTTACCGCGCGTACCCGCAGATGTGTGGGATTCTTACGCACTAAAAACCACCACCCTTTGTCCCACAGGAAGGTGCCTGTCAGATTGACTGGCGCTGAAACAAGCCACAGTTTTACGGGCCCTTTTTCACTACCCTCCTTTTCCAGAACCTCCCGTCGACCGAGTTTTCGATACGATCGGGTAAGAGGATAACTCATTTGTTCCGCCCCATCCAGGTTCCACCAAGCATGAGGCTGTGTTTTTCCCCAACCGACCACTCGCCGAGGTTTCCCATACACAGCAAGCGGACCGTCAGACCCACAACATCCACCTGGTACCCTGGACATCGGAGATAATGATATTATCCAGTAGTAGGATAAGGTCATAGCAGTCCGCACCATCTGGATACCACCAAAAACAGCTGATAGTCATAGGTCCAGTGCACTACTCATTAGTATTGTCCAGTTTCCTGGATAACCATAAGCATCACACAGGACCCGCAACCATCCTCATCATTTGGCACCCCAGACATCAGAGTCAATAACCTCATCCTATTTAATATGCTGATAGTCATAGGTCCAGTGCACCACTCATTAGTATTGTCCAGTTCCCTGGATAACCATAAGCAACACACGAGACCCGCAACTATCCTCATCATTTGGCATCCCCGACTTCGGAGTCAATAACCTCATCCTATTTAATAGAGAGGTAGTAACTTTAAGAATAGGAAATCGTTATCCCACTACCTAGCTTTTTGTCTTCCCATCACCTGGCATATTCAGTTCCCTAATCTGATTTTTCATCTGAATGAGGATCCTCCTATGCCCCGTAATGTTCCCCGTGCGACACCATGTGCCGTCACGTTCCATTCGCAGCGCCGTTAGACCCGCCACCTTCTTGACATAAATGTCAAGTGGAGTCAGAGATAACAGCACCTCCATAGCCGCGCTGGGTGTCGTGCACATTGCACCTGTCATGCCTACGCACACCATCCTTTGCAGCTTTCCTAACTTATACTTCGTCGTCTTATGGTCTACACGGGTCCACCAGACAACTGCAGCATGAGTCAGTACAGGTCTTACCATCATGGTGTAGATCCAGTATAAGGCCTTTGGGGATATACCCCAGTTAAGGCCGAATACTCTTCTACATTGCCAGAAGATTCTCCTAGCCTTCTCAATCTTTTGCTCAAGGTGCGCTTTCCACGTGGGGGTACTATCTAGGATAACTCCTAGATACTTGACCTCGCTAGACACCTGAAGCTCCTGACCGAAAAGTGTAGGAGCATTATACGGCCCCAGAGTCTTTTTCCTAGTGAAAATCATCATGTCCGTCTTGCTAGCATTCACTGTAAGGCCATTTCTATTGTACCATGCTTCAACCACACGGAGCCCTCTCTGGGCGATCTCCGCAATAGTGCTTAGATACGGTCCTCTCACAATAATTACTATGTCATCAGCGTAACCAATAGTAGTTATGCCGTTTTCCTTCAACTCTCTCAGAAGCGAGTCTACAGTGATGTTCCAAAGAAAAGGTGATAGTACACCTCCCTGAGGGCAGCCTCTACAGACCCTGCTCCTAACAGACTGTTGGCCAAACTGTACTGTAACGGCTCTGTTTCGCAGCATGAAGTTAATCCACTTACGAATAAGTGGATTAACTCCCCTGCGAACCAAAGCATCGTCTAACATACTAAAATTCACTTTTTCGAAGGCTCCTTCGATATCCATGAAGATGGACATCATTAGTTCCTTCGCATCCAGCGAACTCTCCACATGTCTAGTTAGATCGTGAAGCGCGGACTCCGTCGATCGACCCGCCCTATAGGCGTGTTGACTATCCTGGAGTGGTGTCTCACTAAGTGTAACTCTCTCTATCCAGTCAGCACAGACCTTTTCCATGGTTTTAAGCATGAAAGAGGTTAGGCTAATTGGTCTGAAAGACTTGCACACAGTGTACTCAGTTTTCCCAGGCTTGGGTAGGAAGGCTACCCTTCCCTCCCTCCATGCCATGGGATTATAACCAGTTGCAAGGCAACCGATAAGTATCTCTCTTAGTCTTCCCTCAATTAGACCGTAGCCCCATTGAAGTAAGGCGGGAGAGATTCTATCTGGTCCGGGAGATTTGAACGGCTGAAAAGAGAATACTGCCCATTTCAGCCTTTCCCTCGTCACTATGCTAGAAGCCATGTTCCTGTCCCGCCTTCTTACCCTTTATTCCAGGGTTGCCCAGCTAGACGCGCATACATAGCTTCCAGTAAAGTGAGTCTTTAGCATCTCCTTCGCAGTTTCCTCCAGGTCCTCTGTAAGCTCTCCCGAGGCAGTTTTCACCAACCCTAGAATTGCTTGAGGATCCTTGGATATGGTTCTCTGTAATTTACAGATTTCCGGAATATCCGTCATACTAGTACAGAAGTTCCTCCAAGATTCACGTTTCCGCTTTCGCAGGATACTCTTGAACTGTCTCTTTACGGCCTTATAATGGAGCCATGCATTAGGATCATCTCCACGCATCGCTCTGTTAAAGGCCGTCCTGACCTCTGACCTGCAGCGTTCAAGGTCATCCCCCCACCATGGTGTGGAGTTGCCCTCTACTACTTGCACTTCAGGACAGGCCAGTAAGTAGGATTCTTTAATAGCTTTGGAAACAGCATTTACTGCAATTTCCACTTCCCCACAATTTCTTATGGGGCGCCATTCTCCCAGGCCCGTTAGTTTCTCCTCCAACACTGATCTGTATCTGGACACATCAGTGTTCCGAATATTCCTAACGGGCACGAAAGCGATCCTTCTCCTATTGTATTGGACTGTGAAGGTTAACGCGTTGTGGTCTGACATAGTAATGTCAGGGTTAACCTTCCAGTCTACTACTCTGTCCCGGATATCCATACTACATAGCGTGATATCTATCACCTCCTTCCTTCTGCTATTGAAGAAAGTTGGTGTATCACCTCTGTTTAGGATTTCTAGACGTCTACCAGCGATAAATTCTAAAAGCTTTTAGCCCCTCGAATTTGTATCGCTACTGCCCCATACCGTGTTGTGTGCGTTGGCATCACAGCCCAGTACAAGTTTCTCACCTTTTGATTCACAGTGCTCCACTAACCCATTCAGCGTTTGAGAGACTGGTCCCTCTGGAGCATCATAGGGAGGTAGGCGGAACACAGTGTGAAACTGCCTCCACCCGCCCCCACGCGTAGCACCGTAAGATCAGGTGAACTCAGTTGATGAAGGAACAGACACTTTATACCTTTCCTGATCAAGATGCATGCACGAGGCTTGTCTCCCGATCTGTCAAAGTACAAAGTTCCATTCTTGTATCAGTTGCTCCTGTATCAGTGCAACATCAATCTGTTTTTCATCCCAGTGCCGGCATAGCATCGCAGATGCCGCCTTACTGTGATTCAAATTCAGTTGTTGGATGTGTAAGGCTGCTAAGGGTATTCAAGAGCCACGTTCTGGTTTCTTGGTTCACGCAGCTAATCACCGCGATCCCCGCATCGAAACGTGCTCTCAAAATGCTGACATCGACGTTGCTTTCTAAGGGCAGAGCATCAATCGCATCTAGTAGAGATACTTTAAGCATTTCTACCTTCTGCTCTGTCAGCTCACCCTCTTCGGCCTCATCGATGACGCCCACCTGAAGACCTGCTCTGGCAGCTTCAGCATACGAAAACTGGGTTTTCGCGTGCTTCTTCTGCCTCACATCCTTCAGTTCATCCCCCTTCCTCTTGGGGGCACTGGAAGGGGTTTCAGATGATTGCTTGGAGGAAGCGGCTTTCAACCGCTCCTTCCTCGCCTTCTTCTGCCTCCTCTTCTTTTCTAAAGCGACTTCCGATTTGGGTTTAGAAGAAGCAGTCTCGGCATCCTTTTGGGACGCCTTTAACCGCTCCTTCTTCGCCTTCCTCTGACGCTGCTTCCTAGCCTTCCTAGCAAGTCGCTGTTGTTGCTCGCTAGCAGGGCTAGGTTCTTTTAATCCGCTCGCTCCCTCGTTCAAAGCAACAATCACCTCGCCTACTTCCTTCAATGGCTCTGAGTTTTCACTCCTAGCCTCCTCCGTTAGCAAGGTCAGCGGTCGCTGCTCCTCCCTTGGGGGCATGCGGTTCTTGGCCTTTGGCTTCTATAAAGGTGTTTGCTCCGGAGTCGTAGATTCCGAAGTTTTAACACCCCTAAGTCGCTTACTTAGCCTCTTCACCTCAGCATTCAGAGATTGAAAGACTCCAGGTTTCCCCATTCTTTCCCCCTCCAAAGCTTCGGTCACTCCTTCCTCCTCCCCCGAAGAAGAAGATTCACTATCTGTATCCGAATACTCGGGCAGATAGTGCTCCCTCTCCCTCAGGTGCACTAGCAATGGTTGGCCCTCCCCAGAATCTGAGGGGCCGACCTCCTCCGTAGAGAAGGGTGGATTTGTCACCGAAGTGAGCTTACCACCTGGGGTAGTCAATGCTTTGTTTTGACTCATTGCTTCGCTGTGCTCTGTTAGTTTCGGTTGCATCATTGACCAGTTGACCTTGACGACATGGTTGAACCTGCCAGAAATGTTTCCATTCCCGTCGCCTTCGCTCTCATGGTCTCTGCATCCTACTACAAGCCCCCTAACCACGACAAGGTAGAGCCCACGGGGGTTGTTCACACTCATAAATCCAAATTTCGGATAGGAAAATGAAATGAGGTTTGTTAGAAAAAGGTTCCAAATGTGTTACTAATCAATCAAAAAATTTTCTAAGACTTCTTATGTTTTGATGCACAATAAAAAAATTATGTATTAAATTATGGTTCGAATGAAAAACACTTTCACAATTATTATTGTTATTAAATACTTGAGGATCTAGATTAAAGTTAGAATTAAAAGTATTCATTAAAAATAGAACTATTTAATAATAATATAAAAATACAAAAATTAAATAAGATTAAGATCGCCACGACATTTAATAACATTTATTTTATCATCATCATTTTTTCTCATCAAAATGTTTCCATTACGCAACCATAAATATTTGATTTTTTTCTCTTTTTTAGTTGTTTTTGCAGCCAGAAATAATTTTCGTGTAAGTGACGTTAAGCTTTCATTTATATAAATGTTGTGTTTAGCAAATTCACTTCCAAAAATATTGCCATTTAGGCGAAGTTTATTTACTGATTTTTTCTTCATAATATCAGATTTTAATTTATGAGAAGTGAACTTCACACACAACGTCCATAGAAGCTAAGTTTGTATTGATGTGCTCATTTGAAGTAGAATTTTGTTTTGTTTTTATTAGCACATTTCCAACCAAATTGGAAGAAATGTGTATATTAGTTTCACTCTGTCTGTCCGTCTGTCCGTCTGTCTGTCCGTCCGTCCGTTTACACAAACTTCTACATCTATTATGATAGAGTATTAAAATTTTGACCATATATAGATAGTAATAATATAATAGTTCCAGTAGAACAAAATTTTCTTCTAGCTCTTTTCCCCTCTGAGTTATTCTCCCTCTAAGTTCGAAAATTGCTTATATTGAACATCTAATAACTTTTAAACCAATAAAAAATTTTAAGGTCTGTAAAAGCTATAAGATAGGAAAATCTTTTATCTTAATTGCGAAATTAACAATTTTTTTAAAATTGCATTCTTTGATGTATAAAAATACCGTTATCTTCATACAGCTTTTTTTAGTTTTTTTAACACCCTGTATTTCCCAAACTGCTTATTATGGAAGGCTGAAATTTATGTACCAAAGAGATATCTAAAAAATAACTACAGTCTCTGAAGAAATTGTATCCGTATCTCCCCTCCCCTTTCCGTTGTGGCCCTTCGAAATTCAAAAAATTACATTTTTAATTTACTTGTATAATTATAACCGCGCAATATTTTTAAAAACAAGCTTTTTTTAGTTTCGAGAATCATATTTCTTTAAAATGCATTAATTAATAAATTATAATCATTTGCCTCACACTTATAATTAATCAAAATGCATAATCATAGAAAATTTTGCAAAAAACGAATATTTTGCATATTTTTAGGAGCTATATAAATAGTATATTGGTTATTATTTCATATCACATTATATTCAATTAAAACCAAAATTACAAAAAACTTAAATAATAAGTTTATATATATTTTGCTGGAATAATAACCTTGGAAGGAACAAAAATTAATAAAATCGAACAGGGACGCATTTTTTACCTATATTTACCATATCATTTTTATCTCTCTTTACATTGAAAATACTACTAAAAAATACTATACACGTATAGGAATTCCCATTGTTTTAGAATAGCTCATAGTTCTACATGAGGCGATTTTGAGGAAATATGCTTTTGACAAACCCGGGGTTTGTTTATCGTATTTTTCTTTTAATAAAACAACTATCAATTTGATTAGGAGAAAAATCAACACCCACACCTTCAGCAAGAATTTTTTGAATCTTTTCGAGTGCATTGTTATTGTTAACATTAAGAATACCAACAACTTCTAATGTATTCGACAGCTGAGACTGTTCAAGAGAATTAACTTTTTGTTCGAGGTCAGTGACTTTGTTCAAAAGGTATTTTTTTCTTCTTGTAGTTCTTGAATTTGTTTCAAAGCAATTGTGTTGACATCTTTCAATTGAATAATTTCTTTGTATATTTATTGCAAAGTTATTGTTTGCGGTACATCTAGGTCAATAACACTATGATTATTAATAATATTATTCACTGCTGTATTTGTATTATTAGAATTGTGTTTAATTTGTTGAGCTGTATTAACTGGAGTAGCTGGTAATAGAAGCTATTTGCGGCGCAGAGTGGTACATCTTTCACAGCGATAAACTTTTTTAGACTTAGTCATATATTCAATGTCGCTTACCAATAAATTAACACAGGCTGCGTGAAAAAAGTGTTGAAATCACCACACATAATTTTTATTTGTTGCCGCTCTATTTTTTTGTTGCATATGCACTGCATTTTTTATAAATTGATTGATTTTAAGAATTAAATGCAAAAAAATATTAACACAACAATTCTAAAATTTTTTGAAAATAAATAATATTTAAGTTTTGATAATTTAAATTATTTTTTAATATTATTGATTGAACGATTGATTAAGTTTTAATGTTACAATCACTTTTTTAATTGCGTGCGCACCCCACGACATTCAACTAGGAACTCAATTGGTATGGTAACGCAATTTCCGTTGGATGTGATGTATTTAGTTGATTTGGGCGTTATATAGAAAATTTTAACTGATTTAAGTAAGGGTAACTTCAATGGAACATTCTTTAAAACTGAGGAAATAAATGATGTATTGCGTAGTATACAAAGTGGAACACCATCAGAATTCGTTCGAAATATGCGACCGCTTGATGATCTTGCTTACTGGAAGGCTACAGAATATCGACAATTTTTATTATATACAGGAATTGTAGCTTTAAAAGATAGAGTTGATTATGATGTATACTATGTATTTTTGCTCTTACATTCAGCAATAAGATTGCTTTCATGTGAAAGAACAGTTGAAAAAGACATTGAATTTGCCGGTGAAATGTTAAAAGACTTTGTAAAAAAATTTGCAATAGTTTTCGGTACACATAAAGTTTCTTTTAATGTACATTGCTTATTACATTTACTTGATAATTTTTCTGCGTACAAATCAGAGAACTATATGCAATTTCTGAAAAGCATTATTAGAAAACCAACAAATATTCTAGAGCAATTATATAGACGTATGGATGAAATTCACAACAGTACAAATATATCAAACAATATACATCCGACTGTTGCAAATTGTAATGATTTTGGTATATCATGTAAAAAAGATGCGGATTCCTATTGCATAATTAATGATAGAATTCCAGTGAAAGTAATTGGTTTTGGTCACCATCAAAATGGAGCTACTATTCTTGCTCGTAAATTTGAAACTGTAACAGATTTTTTTACTGAACCTGTCAGCTCATCTTCTGCACTTGGGATTGTAGCCTGCTTTAATTTGAAAAGAAAATTTTTTAATTTTATCAATCAGAAATAACATATAAATTTTATTCTATTCGACACGAAAACAAAATAATTCTTATACGTATTATACACAATTTATTCACAAAATTTAATCATTAAAATAAAAAAACTTTTTTATTAGGTAATAAGTAAATAAATACAAAATGACTGACGAACTATCACCAATAATGGACAATTACGAAAACGATCTAAATAGTGAAAATATAACTCAAGGATTTGTTTCTTCAACACCAATTAGAACACGTAATGTTTTGGCAAATAAAATTATTTTATAATTAATTTACTTTAACTTTGTAGAAAAACGTAAAAAAGTAGATAATAAGTATTACTACTTGAAGGACCTCTCTAATACAGATCAATACGAAGTCAATCAAGAAGATTGTAGTATGAAGAGAGCAAAACAAGCTTTTGTTGGTTTTTATTTTACAAAAAAGATATATTTTATAATTAATTTATTTAAAATTTATAGCAAAAAAATATGAAACTGGCAAAAAATGTTACAATGACGAGCCCTCTACAAGCAAAGCCGTTTGCAAAATTAATTTGGATTCTGGTCTCGAGACACAAGAATCACGTAATTTTTTGTTCTTAAATAAATTTTAATTTTATTATTAATTAAGAAGAAATTATACAAATGATAAAAATATGTTTAGAATTGAATTTCTCGCAGGATTTATTTGATTCATGCATCGCTTATGATGAGCAGAAAAATAACGAAGATGATGATGAAACACAATTGAATATAAATGTTGATGAAACACAACTGAACATAAAACAGCCATCACATGTAGAAAATAATACTTCAAATAATAAAGGTAATTATATATAGCAAGGTATTTGTAAAATATAAATTAGTAATAAATTTATTATTGCAGAATTTTTGGAAAAAAATCAAAAAGATATTTTAAAAATAAATGAAAAAGTAGATAAGATTGAAAAAATGGTAAACTATTTAATTTTTGAATTTTTAATAAATATAAAAAAAAATGTATATAGTTATTAACAAAAAATTCAGAGGATTTGGCAGTAACAAAAATGATTAAAAAGATTTTTTGGTCCACGCTCAACAGACGTGTGATTCTATAAAAAAATTAACGGGTGAAGAAACTAATAATTTAGAAGTTGAAATTGAAGCCCTTTTACAAGCTACAAACATTGCTGAGCTCAGTGATTTGGAAGAACGAGCTAAAAATGAAGAATTCAAATCTAAATTGATATTTATTATTAAAATACAAATTTTCTTTATTATAACATTTTTATCTTTATCGGTTAGATTTCTTATCTAAGGCGATAAAAATACGCTGATGGTTTAGAGAGGGCGTTTAGGCTAATAGCTACTGACGATGTGTATCGACATTTCATTTTACATGGTGTAGCTGGAAAAAAAAGCTTAATAAGATTAGATGTATTTAAAACTATTTTATATGGTAACTATTTTTGTTTTAAACTAAATATATAATTTTTATATGAATTATTCTTCTTTTCAGAAGCGTGCGGTCCAAATACAACAATCATACAATTTGAAACCGACTTGAAGAAATACGTGTTAATTCAGTACGTATTACTTAGTACTCATTCAGTACGTATTACTCAGTAAAAGAGAAAAACCAATATCCAAAAATAATTAAAAATAAAAAAATTAATTCAGTACGTATTACTCAGTAAAAGAGAAAAACCAATATTCAAAAATAATTAAAAATAAAAAACATTTATAAAAATATTTAAAAAAAAATATCTACAAAAATAATTCAAAATTAAAAAACATTTTGTAGTAATAAAAATAAGTATTTTATTTTATTCTATTATTGAGTAGTACGTATTGAGTAGTACGTACTGAATCAGTATTGAAAAATTCTTGTAAAATTTCTAAAACCAGTCAGAGTAGTAAGTACTGAATAATGTACTGAATCAGCAATGAAGTCTTAGCATATTTTGTTTCACTCTATCTCTATCACATATGCAATCCTATTTGAAAATTAGATAGCTGCTTTCGATGTATTAGGTTATAGTAAAACGAATCCTTGAACTTTTTCCCAAACCCATTCATAATGGGTTTGGGAAAGGGTATATACATAATCATATTACACACATATATAATAAATATATACATATTCTATTATGCGAATAAGTAAAGAATCTGCCATCGTTGTAATATCAATATTCATAGCCAGGTAGGACTAATTTTACTTCATATTTTTCATATATTTATATGTGTATGGTTCAATTCCAATCAGGAACGATATTTTTATAAATAAATTTTTTTTTTACTTATTTTTTTTAAAAGCACTTTTAAACAAATTAATTTAATTTTTAATTTTCAATTTTATATATATGGATATGTACATATGGGTAAATGTTTATAAGGTTATCAAATCATATACAAAACTAATTTTTCTCATATATTTGTTAGAAAAAAATTATGAAAAATAACATTCGGGTTCACTTTTAAATTAATTTTTCAAAAAATTTATTTTTTTAAATATAATAAAATAAAATCAAAAATCCTGTAAAAAAATAATAAACATTTATTATCAAATTTCCTGACAAATATTAATTTTCACTAACATGAAATAAAAATAAAAATTCTAAGGCTTAAAAAATCAAGAAAAAACGCAATAAAGGAATATACATTTTTTTCTTATTTTCTCACTGAAAGAGAGAATTTATTTTGCTATACATATTTTCACTTTATTTTTCAAATTTCTGAAAATGGTGTATGTGGCGGCACCTGTTGACGAAAGTATGCAGCGTCGGTGATTTATCTAGTTATTTAAAATCAATGATGCTATATAGTTATGTACCTTCCCCAGCAACCAAATGTGAAATAACTGTGACAAAAATGTTACAATAAAATGTGAATTGTCGACAAAAAATTGTCACAATACGGTGGAAAAATTGTGACTGTGGTTTACCCGAATTGCGACATTTTTATGACATTTTGGTCAGAAAAAGTGTGAAATTTTTGTGGAAGAAATTGTCACAGATTTGTGAACAAAATTTTGACATTTTTGTGAACCAATTTGTCACAGTTTTGTGAACAAATTTGTCACATTTATTAGGACGAATTTGTGACAGTTTTGTGTACAAATTTTTCAAATTATTATGGTCAATTAAATAATTAAAAAACGTTTTTAAGGATTTGTTTATTTTTTATTTTCAATATCAATCCAATACTATAAAGAGTATAAATTATACTTATGTATTTCAAAAACATTATATAAAGCATTTTCAGACCTCTTATTTTCTTCTATTACTTTCATCAATACCTTCGTCGACTGATTTCATAGTTTGTAGAATATTTATTTGATGATAGCGGAGCTCATCTACAAAAAATACAATAAAATAGATAATAAATAATGTAAAATTTAATTTTTCTTATTGCTACAAATTCAAATTAATTTTAAAAAATACCTTTAAAAGTTTCAGCACAAATCTTTTTTTTATTATCACAAAGGAATAACATTGATTTTATTCTAGAACAAAATCTTATGCGTCATAATATTATATCAATAACAATCATTTGAAATTTTAAAAAAATTATGTGACAAAAGATTCACAGTAATTTCACAAAAAAATGTCGAAAAATATTTGTGAATTCTTTGTCACATATTTGTCACATTTCGTTGTGACAAAAAAATATTCACAAAATTGTGCACAAAAATGTCACAAAAATTCCAAAAAAAAATGTCGAAAAATATTTGTGAATTCTTTGTCACATTTTTGTCACAATTCGTTGTAAAAAACTAGGGTGTTTCTAAAAGGCAGCCAGGTATAAGTACCCCAATGGTAATCAAGAAATTGTATAAGACACTGTAGAAATAACGCGTTAAAGTTTTATTAGGGGACTACAATCCGAAACTATTAAAAACAGTACATACTGACACAGAACTGTTCAAACTTTTCGGAAACAATAGTGACATTTTTCCGTTGGAAATACTTTGACGACTTGGGATTTGTTTGACCTCCTCATGCCCCAAGATTTGGACTTCCACATGTGGCCGACCCACGCAACAGATGTACTCTTTACTACCTTCAATTTGATACTCCGTGATATATTAATGATGGGCCCCAACATGGAGCGGGTTTTGGGCCTCAACATGAACCACGGCGCCCCACAGACTGGTCAACGAGATGATGCAAGACTTTTTATTTGATACCCCATTTGATACATGACCCACTTTTGGGATCCACATGACCCAGGGTGCCTGTCCGACTACCCAACGGGATATGGTTGGTTAGTAGAAGGAAGATTAGGTTTATCATAGGGTAGATAACATTGTATACTGTTATCTACCCTATGATAAACCTAATCTTCCTTCTACTAACCAACCTTGAAGACATCCATTGCTCTTTTCCCCCAAAGTACTGCGACATTGTCTTTGTCACTAATCTGAGGAATATAAACCATATTATCACATATTTTTTTCCGATTATACATAACCTGGGCCTACCAATGGTAGTGTGATAGTAAACTTGAAAATCCTTTGCATTCCATACAATGTCCTTGTTACCATAGGTATGTGGTCCGTGGATTATTGCTATATCAAATTGACTTCGTAAAAGGTGTTCCCTTAGCTTGGCCGTGGCCACAACGCTACAGTGAAGGTTACATTGAACCATGAACTACCTTCACTTCCCCTTTTTGGAATACCCTCCTCCACATGTGTATCCATAGATACTACAACTCCTGTAACAATACAAGTCTTATTTAATACATTTTCATCCGCCGTTAGCGTGTCCTCATCCGATAAACTGGTGAAATCAGTGGCAACTTCGGATAGAAAAAAAGATTCACTCTTTAGAGTGATCAGAGACTCGTTGTCCACTCCCATAATCAGAAGCTGACCATCTTCCCTAATCTCCCGGTGGTAGACTGCCCAACCGTATGTTCTTAAATTAATATTTCGGTTGAGCACCTCAATTAACTTAAGAACCCGACGGTCGTTGCTCAGCCAGAGTTTGACTCTGGCTAGTCGCGGAACCTCCAACATTCCTACCACCGCCAGTTCAGCCTTTGGCCATAACGGTTCCCACGTACCAACAGTTATTAACAGTTTATATTAAAAGCGGAGAGAATTATATTAAAAGCGGAGAGAATCTTATATTAAAAGCGGAGAGAATTTTTAAGGGAATTATTTATAGTTCCGTTGTTTTATAATGGGAAACGTACGTACATTAATATCTTTCATAATTTTTTCATTATTTTCTAAATATTTTTCAAAACATTGCAATGTTAAAAAAGTTAGAGAAAATTTTAAAAAAGTTAGAGAAAATCAAATTACTAGTAATTAGTTTTTAGCATTTAGCATAATAGGAGTAATTGTTTTACTAACAGCATGAGCAAAATGATAGAGAAAATAAAAGTATAAAAAAAGGAAAGAAGAATAGGAATTTTTGTTTAGAAACTTATAATACGAAAATATCATAAAATAAATGTAATTAAAACATTAAAATAAAAATTAAAGAGAAGATAGGAGAATAAGAGAAGATAATTAAAAGGAAAATCATTTAAATTAGTCTATTATGAAAAAGGATATTTTGAACAAAATAAAACTATTAAATTTAGAATATAATATTTGGCTTATTAGAAAATATATTATGTAAAATTAAATTAAAAATTAATGGCCTGGGGTTAAGCTAAGGGGAGGTGATCTTGGTGCCATTGAGTCCTTAAACCAGACAAATAAGGGGAGGTGATCTGGGTGCCTGAGTCCTTAAACCAGACAAAGGCGGCACCAGAGGTCATTTTGAACAGACTCCAGCGACAGAATGCGCGTGTGAAGGATGTCAGTAAATGGCAGCTTTACACAGCCAAGTCACCGGAGGGAGACTCGGCTGGAATGCTCCTAACCATTGGGGTTCCCAAGGATGCGGCAGTGGCTATTGAGGCTGCGGGGAAAACTCTTCTCTGCGGCCTTGGTAGACTACTAGTCAAAATCCAAGGAGGCCCTAGTGGTTCGCAAGTTCCAGCTGGGTGTGTGGCACCGGAGAAATGAGGTAGCTGATGGCTACTCCAATATCCGGTGGGCGGGTGGTGGTCCTACACATCCAAGAACTGAATTTGCATCACAGTAAGGCGGCATCTGCGATGCTATGCCGGCACTGGGATGAAAAACAGATTGATGTTGCACTGATACAGGAGCCATGGTTCTTTAAAAATAGGATCGTGGGCCTATCGGTTAAGAATGGAACTTTGTACTTTGACAGATCGGGAGACAAGCCTCGTGCATGCATCTTGATCAGGAAAGGTATAAAGTGTCTGTTCCTTCATCAACTGAGTTCACCTGATCTTACGGTGCTACGCGTGGGGGCGGGTGGAGGCAGTTTCACACTGTGTTCCGCCTACCTCCCCTATGATGCTCCAGAGGGACCAGTCTCTCAAACGCTGAATGGGTTAGTGGAGCACTGTGAATCAAAAGGTGAGAAAGTTGTACTGGGCTGTGATGCCAACGCACACAACACGGTATGGGGCAGTAGCGATACAAATTCGAGGGGCGAAAAGCTTTTAGAATTTATCGCTGGTAGACGTCTAGAAATCCAAAACAGAGGTGATACACCAACTTTCTTCAATAGCAGAAGGAAGGAGGTGATAGATATGACGCTATGTAGTATGGATATCCGGGACAGAGTAGTAGACTGGAAGGTTAACCCTGACATTACTATGTCAGACCACAACGCGTTAACCTTCACAGTCCAATACAATAGGAGAAGGATCGCTTCCGTGCCCGTTAGGAATATTCGGAACACTGATGTGTCCAGATACAGATCAGTGTTGGAGGAGAAACTAACGGGCCTGGGAGAATGGCGCCCCATAAGAATTTGTGGGGAAGTGGAAATTGCAGTAAATGCTGTTTCCAAAGCTATTAAAGAATCCTACTTACTGGCCTGTCCTGAAGTGCAAGTAGTAGAGGGCAACTCCACACCATGGTGGGGGGATGACCTTGAACGCTGCAGGTCAGAGGTCAGGACGGCCTTCAACAGAGCGATGCGTGGAGATGATCCTAATGCATGGCTCCATTATAAGGCCGTAAAGAGACAGTTCAAGAGTATCCTGCGAAAGCGGAAACGTGAATCGTGGAGGAACTTCTGTACTAGTATGACGGATATTCCGGAAATCTGTAAATTACAGAGAACCATATCCAAGGATCCTCAAGCAATTCTAGGATTGGTGAAAACTGCCTCGGGAGAGCTTCCAGAGGACCTGGAGGAAACTGCGAAGGAGATGCTAAAGACTCACTTTCCTGGAAGCTATGTATGCGCGTCTAGCTGGGCAACCCTGGAAAAAAGGGTAAGAAGGCGGGACAGGAACATGGCTTCTAGCATAGTGACGAGGGAAAGGCTGAAATGGGCAGAATTCTCTTTTCAGCCGTTCAAATCTCCCGGACCAGACAGAATCTCTCCCGCCTTACTTCAATGGGGCTACGATCTAATTGAGGGAAGACTAAGAGAGATACTTATCGGTTGCCTTGCAACTGGTTATAATCCCATGGCATGGAGGGAGGGAAGGGTAGCGTTCCTACCCAAGCCTGGGAAAACTGACTACACTGTGTGCAAGTCTTTCAGACCAATTAGCCTAACCTCTTTCATGCTTAAAACCATGGAAAAGGTCTGTGCTGACTGGATAGAGAGAGTTACACTTAGTAAAACACCACTCCAGGATAGTCAACACGCCTATAGGGCGGGTCGATCGACGGAGTCCGCGCTTCACGATCTAACTAGACATGTGGAGAGTTCGCTGGATGCGAAGGAACTAATGATGTCCATCTTCATGGATATCGAAGGAGCCTTCGACAAAGTGAATTTTAGTATGTTAGACGATGCTTTGGTTCGCAGGGGAGTTAATCCACTTATTCGTAAGTGGATTAACTTCATGCTGCGAAACAGAGCCGTTACAGTACAGTTTGGCCAACAGTCTGTTAGGAGCAGGGTCTGTAGAGGCTGCCCTCAGGGAGGTGTACTATCACCTTTTCTTTGGAACATCACTGTAGACTCGCTTCTGAGAGAGTTGAAGGAAAACGGCATAACTACTATTGGTTACGCTGATGACATAGTAATTATTGTGAGAGGACCGTATCTAAGCACTATTGCGGAGATCGCCCAGAGAGGGCTCCGTGTGGTTGAAGCATGGTGCAATAGAAATGGCCTTACAGTGAATGCTAGCAAGACGGACATGATGATTTTCACTAGGAAAAAGACTCTGGGGCCGTATAATGCTCCTACACTTTTCGGTCAGGAGCTTCAGGTGTCTAGCGAGGTCAAGTATCTAGGAGTTATCCTAGATAGTACCCCCACGTGGAAAGCGCACCTTGAGCAAAAGATTGAGAAGGCTAGGAGAATCTTCTGGCAATGTAGAAGAGTATTCGGCCTTAACTGGGGTATATCCCCAAAGGCCTTATACTGGATCTACACCATGATGGTAAGACCTGTACTAACTCATGCTGCAGTTGTCTGGTGGACCCGTGTAGACCATAAGACGACGAAGTATAAGTTAGGAAAGCTGCAAAGGATGGTGTGCTCAGGCATGACAGGTGCAATGCGCGCGACACCCAGCGCGGCTGACGGCTTTAAATTGCTATTTCCACTCCTAGAACGACTTTACTAAACCAACTTCAAAATGGAAGATCGGTTACATATGCCCCAACAACAGCGAGTGACTGGGAATCGGAGTTAGTTGGCGCAGTAGGCGGAATTTTAGAAAATTGTACTAGGAGTGAAAATAAAAATAATACAAACAAAATAGACAACTTTAGAAATAATAATTCCCATGGAGCGGTACGTAGAGACGACGATCCAATATATTAAATACGGATCACACTCATGACCTAGAAGCTTCGGAGAATAACACGACAATGCCACTGGAACGAACGTATAAGCCGATTTTCCAAGACATACCAATTTTTCCAGGGGACGGCGACAGAGTAATTTTGGAGTTACAAAATTTCATTTCGTTGTCACACGAAACATATTTTAGAACGGATGGCCAGGGCAGAGCGTCAGTACTAAACCAAAAAATTAGGGGAAAGCTAAAGGGAAAAGCAGCGGACATTTTTCAATAGAGACTAGTAATGAATTTTAGTGAATTTAAAAGCATCCTTGAAAACGCGTTTATACCCTTAGTGTATAGAAACAGGAGATGCAATAGTTATAACAAAGTGTCCCTTTTTTGTGGGGGGAAAGTGATTTTTGTTTGCAGTGGCGGCTTTAAATTGCTATTTCCAGTGACAAAAGCTCTTTTTTTAAACTAAAAAGCATTTTTGATAAATTTTATTTATATTTATTAAAATAAGTTAAATATTTAATATTTAAAATTAATTAAATGTTATTATTTTTACATATAATAATTACATTTACAATAAAAAAAATTAAATATGTATTTTTTATTTCACTAACTTGATGTTATATGAGGTTGTTTCTACGCATAATTTAAGTTAAAATCAACAAAATATAAATATAACATACCTAAAAAGTAATATAAATAAATCAATTATTTTTGATATTTTTCTTCCAAATATATGCTGCCTTTTTAATAATTATCCTGCCTACAGCACTGCCTAGAATGTTGTAAATCGATAAAGCTTTGATAGAAAGCTTTTTAATTACATTTTTTATTGCAAAACAGCTGTTACAAGGAAATTTTGACAACTAGCAACTGTTACAAGGAGATTTTGACAACAAAATAGCTTTTATAAAAAGGAAAACAGCTTGTAGGGGTAAAACTATACTGTTTATTTTCTCTAAGTTTATACCCTACAAGGACTTGACGCAATTACGGAAAGAAATCGAGGAATGTGTACAAATACCAGACGAATCAGTGGAACAATTTGGAGACCGGGTTGATCGAAAACTAGGGTGTTTCTAAAAGGCAGCCAGGTATAAGTACCCCAATGGTAATCAAGAAATTGTATAAGGCACTGTAGAAATAACGCGTAAAAGTTTTATTAGGGGACTACAATCTGAAACTATTAAAAACAGTACATACTGACACAGAACTGTTCAAACTTTTCGGAAACAATAGTGACATTTTTCCGTTGGAAATACTTTGACGACTTGGGATTTGTTTGACCTCCTCATGCCCCAAGATTTGGACTTCCACATGTGGCCGACCCACGCAACAGATGTACTCTTTACTACCTTCAATTTGATACTCCACGTGATATATTAATGATGGGCCCCAATATGGAGCGGGTTTTGGGCCTCAACATGAACCACGGCGCCCCACAGACTGGTCAACGAGATGATGCAAGACTTTTTATTTGATACCCCATTTGATACATGACCCACTTTTGGGATCCACATGACCCAGGGTGCCTGTCCGACTACCCAACGGGATATGGTTGGTTAGTAGAAGGAAGATTAGGTTTATCATAGGGTAGATAACATTGTATACTGTTATCTACCCTATGATAAACCTAATCTTCCTTCTACTAACCAACCTTGAAGACATCCATTGCTCTTTTCCCCCAAAGTACTGCGACATTGTCTTTGTCACTAATCTGAGGAATATAAACCATATTATCACATATTTTTTTCCGATTATACATAACCTGGGCCTACCAATGGTAGTGTGATAGTAAACTTGAAAATCCTTTGCATTCCATACAATGTCCTTGTTACCATAGGTATGTGGTCCGTGGATTATTGCTATATCAAATTGACTTCGTAAAAGGTGTTCCCTTAGCTTGGCCGTGGCCACAACGCTACAGTGAAGGTTACATTGAACCATGAACTACCTTCACTTCCCCTTTTTGGAATACCCTCCTCCACATGTGTATCCATAGATACTACAACTCCTGTAACAATACAAGTCTTATTTAATACATTTTCATCCGCCGTTAGCGTGTCCTCATCCGATAAACTGGTGAAATCAGTGGCAACTTCGGATAGAAAAAAAGATTCACTCTTTAGAGTGATCAGAGACTCGTTGTCCACTCCCATAATCAGAAGCTGACCATCTTCCCTAATCTCCCGGTGGTAGACTGCCCAACCGTATGTTCTTAAATTAATATTTCGGTTGAGCACCTCAATTAACTTAAGAACCCGACGGTCGTTGCTCAGCCAGAGTGTGACTCTGGTAGTCGCGGAACCTCCAACATTCCTACCACCGCCAGTTCAGCCTTTGGCCATAACGGTTCCCACGTACCAACAGTTATTAACAGTTTATATTAAAAGCGGAGAGAATTATATTAAAAGCGGAGAGAATCTTATATTAAAAGCGGAGAGAATTTTTAAGGGAATTATTTATAGTTCCGTTGTTTTATAATGGGAAACGTACGTACATTAATATCTTTTATAATTTTTTCATTATTTTCTAAATATTGTTCAAAACATTGCAATGTTAAAAAAGTTAGAGAAAATTTTAAAAAAGTTAGAGAAAATCAAATTACTAGTAATTAGTTTTTAGCATTTAGCATAATAGGAGTAATTGTTTTACTAACAGCATGAGCAAAATGATAGAGAAAATAAAAGTATAAAAAAAGGAAAGAAGAATAGGAATTTTTGTTTAGAAACTTATAATACGAAAATATCATAAAATAAATGTAATTAAAACATTAAAATAAAAATTAAAGAGAAGATAGGAGAATAAGAGAAGATAATTAAAAGGAAAATCATTTAAATTAGTCTATTATGAAAAAGGATATTTTGAACAAAATAAAACTATTAAATTTAGAATATAATATTTGGCTTATTAGAAAATATATTATGTAAAATTAAATTAAAAATTAATGGCCTGGGGTTAAGCTAAGGGGAGGTGATCTTGGTGCCATTGAAAGCATCAGGAGCACCATCAAAATGACAATCTGGGTGCCTGAGTCCTTAAACCAGACAAAGGCGGCACCAGAGGTCATTTTGAACAGACTCCAGCGACAGAATGCGTGTGTGAAGGATGTCAGTAAATGGCAGCTTTACACAGCCAAGTCACCGGAGGGAGACTCGGCTGGAATGCTCCTAACCATTGGGGTTCCCAAGGATGCGGCAGTGGCTATTGAGGCTGCGGGGAAAACTCTTCTCTGCGGCCTTGGTAGACTACTAGTCAAAATCCAAGGAGGCCCTAGTGGTTCGCAAGTTCCAGCTGGGTGTGTGGCACCGGAGAAATGAGGTAGCTGATGGCTACTCCAATATCCGGTGGGCGGGTGGTGGTCCTACACATCCAAGAACTGAATTTGCATCACAGTAAGGCGGCATCTGCGATGCTATGCCGGCACTGGGATGAAAAACAGATTGATGTTGCACTGATACAGGAGCCATGGTTCTTTAAAAATAGGATCGTGGGCCTATCGGTTAAGAATGGAACTTTGTACTTTGACAGATCGGGAGACAAGCCTCGTGCATGCATCTTGATCAGGAAAGGTATAAAGTGTCTGTTCCTTCATCAACTGAGTTCACCTGATCTTACGGTGCTACGCGTGGGGGCGGGTGGAGGCAGTTTCACACTGTGTTCCGCCTACCTCCCCTATGATGCTCCAGAGGGACCAGTCTCTCAAACGCTGAATGGGTTAGTGGAGCACTGTGAATCAAAAGGTGAGAAACTTGTACTGGGCTGTGATGCCAACGCACACAACACGGTATGGGGCAGTAGCGATACAAATTCGAGGGGCGAAAAGCTTTTAGAATTTATCGCTGGTAGACGTCTAGAAATCCAAAACAGAGGTGATACACCAACTTTCTTCAATAGCAGAAGGAAGGAGGTGATAGATATCACGCTATGTAGTATGGATATCCGGGACAGAGTAGTAGACTGGAAGGTTAACCCTGACATTACTATGTCAGACCACAACGCGTTAACCTTCACAGTCCAATACAATAGGAGAAGGATCGCTTCCGTGCCCGTTAGGAATATTCGGAACACTGATGTGTCCAGATACAGATCAGTGTTGGAGGAGAAACTAACGGGCCTGGGAGAATGGCGCCCCATAAGAATTTGTGGGGAAGTGGAAATTGCAGTAAATGCTGTTTCCAAAGCTATTAAAGAATCCTACTTACTGGCCTGTCCTGAAGTGCAAGTAGTAGAGGGCAACTCCACACCATGGTGGGGGGATGACCTTAAACGCTGCAGGTCAGAGGTCAGGACGGCCTTCAACAGAGCGATGCGTGGAGATGATCCTAATGCATGGCTCCATTATAAGGCCGTAAAGAGACAGTTCAAGAGTATCCTGCGAAAGCGGAAACGTGAATCGTGGAGGAACTTCTGTACTAGTATGACGGATATTCCGGAAATCTGTAAATTACAGAGAACCATATCCAAGGATCCTCAAGCAATTCTAGGATGAAAACTGAAAACTGCCTCGGGAGAGCTTTCAGAGGACCTGGAGGAAACTGCGAAGGAGATGCTAAAGACTCACTTTCCTGGAAGCTATGTATGCGCGTCTAGCTGGGCAACCCTGGAAAAAAGGGTAAGAAGGCGGGACAGGAACATGGCTTCTAGCATAGTGACGAGGGAAAGGCTGAAATGGGCAGAATTCTCTTTTCAGCCGTTCAAATCTCCCGGACCAGACAGAATCTCTCCCGCCTTACTTCAATGGGGCTACGATCTAATTGAGGGAAGACTAAGAGAGATACTTATCGGTTGCCTTGCAACTGGTTATAATCCCATGGCATGGAGGGAGGGAAGGGTAGCGTTCCTACCCAAGCCTGGGAAAACTGACTACACTGTGTGCAAGTCTTTCAGACCAATTAGCCTAACCTCTTTCATGCTTAAAACCATGGAAAAGGTCTGTGCTGACTGGATAGAGAGAGTTACACTTAGTAAAACACCACTCCAGGATAGTCAACACGCCTATAGGGCGGGTCGATCGACGGAGTCCGCGCTTCACGATCTAACTAGACATGTGGAGAGTTCGCTGGATGCGAAGGAACTAATGATGTCCATCTTCATGGATATCGAAGGAGCCTTCGACAAAGTGAATTTTAGTATGTTAGACGATGCTTTGGTTCGCAGGGGAGTTAATCCACTTATTCGTAAGTGGATTAACTTCATGCTGCGAAACAGAGCCGTTACAGTACAGTTTGGCCAACAGTCTGTTAGGAGCAGGGTCTGTAGAGGCTGCCCTCAGGGAGGTGTACTATCACCTTTTCTTTGGAACATCACTGTAGACTCGCTTCTGAGAGAGTTGAAGGAAAACGGCATAACTACTATTGGTTACGCTGATGACATAGTAATTATTGTGAGAGGACCGTATCTAAGCACTATTGCGGAGATCGCCCAAAGAGGGCTCCGTGTGGTTGAAGCATGGTGCAATAGAAATGGCCTTACAGTGAATGCTAGCAAGACGGACATGATGATTTTCACTAGCAAAAAGACTCTGGGGCCGTATAATGCTCCTACACTTTTCGGTCAGGAGCTTCAGGTGTCTAGCGAGGTCAAGTATCTAGGAGTTATCCTATATCCGCAAAGGCCTTATACTGGATCTACACCATGATGGTAAGACATGTACTGACTCATGCTGCAGTTGTCTGGTGGACCCGTGTAGACCATAAGACGACGAAGTATAAGTTAGGAAAGCTGCAAAGGATGGTGTGCGCAGGCATGACAGGTGCAATGCGCACGATAACAGCACCATGGAGGTGCTGTTATCTCTGACTCCACTTGACATTTATGTCAAGAAGGTGGCGGGTCTAACGGCGCTGCGAATGGAACGTGACGGCACATCGAGTCGCACGGGGAACATTACGGGGCATAGGAGGATCCTCATTCAGATGAAAAATCAGATTAGGGAACTGAATATGCCAGGTGATGGGAAGACAAAAAGTAGGCTTGTGGATAGATTTCACAAGACACTAATTGGCAATGGGGAGCATCCAGATATGAGTGATATTGAGATCACTATGTATGTGGATGGCTCTCGCAAAGATGAACTCTCTGGTGCCGGCGTCTTCTCAGAAGACTTGGCAGTAGAGGAGTCCATACCCCTGGGCAAGTATACAACCGTCTTTCAGGCGGAATTGCTTGCTCTTTCAAGAGCTCTTGATGTGTTGGATGATCGACGAGTGCGACATAAGAATATTCTTATCGCACTTGATAATCAGGCGGTTATCAAGATGATGAGAAGTACGGACGTATCGTCGCGTCTGGCTGAGGCGTGTATTCGGAAACTGAATGCATGTGCTGAGATTAACAATCTCACTATTGCATGGGTTAAAGGACACACTGGAATACAGGGTAATGAGAGGGCAGACCAGCTGGCGAAAAGCGCGGCCGGAATGCCTTTCTCAGGACCTGAGCCATATGTTGGAAATGCGCACTCATCTATTAGGAAACTGATGGATGAGTGGAGCAATAACCAACATTGGAGAAGGTGGCATGTCACTGGGGGATGCAGACAGTCAAAAATGGCAGTCAAAAATCCTTGACTCCGAAGTCGGGGATGCCAAATGATGGGGATAGTTGCGGGTCTCGTGTGTTGCTTATGGTTATCCAGGAAACTGGACAATACTAATGAGTAGTGCACTGGACCTATGACTATCAGCTGTTTTTGGTGGTATCCAGATGGTGCGGACTGCTATGACCTTATCCTACTACTGGATAATATCATTATCTCCGATGTCCAGGGTACCAGGTGGATGTTGTGGGTCTGACGGTCCGCTTGCTGTGTATGGGAAACCTCGGCGAGTGGTCGGTTGGGGAAAAACACAGCCTCATGCTTGGTGGAACCTGGATGGGGCGGAACAAATGAGTTATCCTCTTACCCGATCGTATCGAAAACTCGGTCGACGGGAGGTTCTGGAAAAGGAGGGTAGTGAAAAAGGGCCCGTAAAACTGTGGCTTGTTTCAGCGCCAGTCAATCTGACAGGCATCTTCCTGTGGGACAAAGGGTGGTGGTTTTTAGTGCGTAAGAATCCCACACATCTGCGGGTACGCGCGGTAACCCGTAGTGTCTTTTCGAAGATTTTCCACACTCCCTCGCGCACAAAAAAAAAAAAAATTAGTGTGAACAAAATGTTATGTTTTTATCATACTAATGAGTGGTGCACTGGACCTATGACTATCAGCATATTAAATAGGATGAGGTTATTGACTCTGATGTCTGGGGTGCCAAATGATGAGGATGGTTGCGGGTCCTGTGTGATGCTTATGGTTATCCAGGAAACTTTTCGAAGATTTTCCACACTCCCTCGAGCACAAAAAAAAAATTAAAAATTAAATTTTTTTTAAAAATGGGAGGTATACATTATGTATAAATAATATTAAAATTAAATAAAAAATATTATAAAATTATAAATATTAAATTATTATTTAAATTATTAAATTATATAAATTATAAATTATTATAAAATTACAAATAAAGTTATAACAAAGTTATATTATTGAAAAATTGCGAAAATGAAAATGTATGTAAAATTACACCATAAAAATTATCTTAAAATTATAATTTGAAAAAAAATTTACATGTATAATAGAAAAAAAAGGTTAATTATTATATATATAAAATTTAGAAACTTTATATATTCTATTAAATATTTGTATACTATGAGAAAATTTATGATACTATACATATATAAGAATGCCGCGCAGCCGAACTACTGATCAGTAGTTCTATAATCATGGGCTTTTTTTAAATGTATATTTTGAGTAGTGTGTTGCACCCTCTAGTGGCAGAAACTAAAATTATAACAACTGTGATTTTATACTTCTACTTACTACCTTTCATTTGCGACATTAAACATAATTTTTGGGGTTTATTGACTATTGGAAATCGCATTTTTAAAATTAATATTTTATATATTTTAGTATTCAGCGCCTCTATCGGTAGAAATTTGAAATACGGTTACTGGCATCGTGTTTACTTGTAATTACCTTTCCAACGAGTAGCCAAACTTCATTTTTGGTGCACATTTACTATATAAAATTACATTTTTACTCGGAAAAACATGTTTTGGCACAATGTGAATAGCGCCGTCTACCGGCCAAATTTTAAAATTCTATCAATTAGATCTGGTTCTCAATAAATCAAGCTTTCTATTGGTGGGTCAATCATGAACTTGTATGTACAGTAACTTTGTGAAATAACAGCTTTTTATTGTTTACATTGGACAGACGGACAGACGGACAGACGGACAGACGGACGGACTGAAAAGCGTTAACATAAGGGATTTTTTTTTAAAAAAAAAAAAGCCCTAAAAATGATATAAAAAAAATATAAAAATTGAATTTATCAAAATATTAAAATATGTAAATTTATAAATTTATGATATAAAAAAAAATATATAAATTGAATTTATCAAAATATTAAAATATGTAAATTTGTGAAAAAAAATATTTAATTAAGTTAAAAAATTGTGGAAAATAAACTTTTTATTGAAAAATTGAAAGAAATATCATGTATAATATATTAAACAAAAATTGGGAAATAATATTATATTATGTAAAAAATAAATTATTGAATAATTTTAAATTATTGAATTGAAATTATGAAAATAATAAAATTAAATTATTAATATATTAAATTATATATTACTATTGTTTTTTAAAATGTTAAATAAAATCAAATTGTTTGAAAATGGAAAATTATAAAAAATTTTTGGAAATTTTTTTAAAAAATGGGAGGTATACATTATGTATAAATAATATTAAAATTAAAAAAAAATATTATAAAATTATAAATATTAAATTATTATTTAAATTATTAAATTATATAAATTATAAATTATTATAAAATTACAAATAAAGTTATAACAAAGTTATATTATTGAATAATTGCGAAAATGAAAATGTATGTAAAATTACACCATAAAAATTATATTAAAATTATAATTTGAAAAAAAATTTACATGTATAGTAAAAAAAAAGTTAATTATTATATATATAAAATTTAGAATTATTATATATAAACTTTATATGCTCTATTAAATATTTGTATACTATGAGAAAATTTATGATACTATACATATATAAAAATGATATAAAAAAAATATAAAAATTGAATTTATCAAAATATTAAAATATGTAAATTTATAAATTTATGATATAAAAAAAAATATATAAATTGAAATTATCAAAATATTAAAATATGTAAATTTATGAAAAAAAATATTTAATTAAGTTAAAAAATTGTGGAAAATAAACTTTTTATTGAAAAATTTAAAAAAATATCATGTATAATATATTAAAGAAAAATTGGGAAACAATATTATATTATGTAAAAAATAAATTATTGAATAATTTTAAATTATTGAATTGAAATTATGAAAATAATAAAATTAAATTATTAAAATATTAAATTATATATTACTATTGTTTTTTAAAATATTAAATAAAATCAAATTGTTTGAAAATGGAAAATTATAATGAAAAATTAATGTAACTAGTTTAAGAATTGTTTTATACGTTGTATAATGTTTTTAAATAAAGAATGTTCTAAAAATTGAAAATTCATATTGGAAAACTACCTTTATACTTATCTTTAACTTAAAAAATATAGATATTTTTTATATTGGGAAAGGGAGGTGTTGTGTGACAACATTCATACATTTATGTCATCATAGCCTAAAAACGCATTGTATCGGCAGCGCATTATACTATCTGAAAGTTTAAATCAAAACAATAATAAAATACGTCATCGTATTACAATATTATTGTATAAAAATAAAACAAAACAAAATATGAAAGTTTAAATCAAAACAATAATAAAATACTTCATCGTATTACAATATTATTGTATAAAAATAAAACAAAACTATAATGACACACATAAGTTATTATGTATAATATGTAGAACGAAATATATAAATAAAAAAGGTAAACAAACGAAAGCACATAAGCTTTAATAATAATAATAAAGTATAATGCGTAATCAGCACAATGGGCAATGGTAACATAATTAATGTATGAATTTATTGTTACACAACTTTACCTTTAGTCAAAAATATTAATTATTTGTATTTATTGGAACATTCTAATATTGCTGAGGAAGTATTTATTGGAACATTCTAATATTGCTGAGGAAAAAAATGGTATTTCGGAGAGTTCGCATGTTGAATTCTTGTAAAGAACAGGTTAAGCCTACTTTATAAGAAAGCTAATATTAGAACTTATTAAGATAACTAAAAAAAATACGCTTTATTTGACAGTTATTAACAGTTTATAATAAAAGTTTGAATTAAAACAGAGTTACATCAGGAAGATTATTGAAGAGACGATCAGGCCAGAAAGAGAATAAAATAAAGGTAATATAAATGAAACAATGTAATGTACATTGTTTCATTTATATTACCTTTATTCTTTTTCTGGCCTGATGTAACTTTGTTTTAACATTTGCATATACATGAGCTGGTATTTCATGTTCGTTAAAAATTCCTTTCCTTTCACCTTCAATTTCTTTTCCAACTACTTTATTATTTACTGATTTTAAATTTTTAAATGTCGGGAGCACCTCAGATATTCTTCGCACACTACCAGGAACATCTAAGGTGCTCCCGACATAAAGATGAAATTACATTTAGAAATAGAGCATAGAACGTTGATAAAAAATCCAATTCGTAAGAGTAAATAATTTAACTGTAATTATGTATAAATATATATATTAATGTAAAAATATTAAGAAAGGTCATGTTTAACAATTTTTATTAAATTTTTCTTTATGTTTGATAAAAAGATTTAATTTATATATATTATGAGTTTAATAAATTTTTATATGGTAAAATTTATATATACTAAGTATAAGTTTAATAAATTTTTATATGGTAAAATTTATATATGCTACGAGTTTAATAAATTTTGATATGGGTAACCTGATATATTTTTTATCACTTAAAATTTTTATATAGGATTCTGCTTTTCTATTATTTTACTGAATTTAATTTTAATTTTGTTGTTGTAGAGTTCCACTATAATTTTTTGCGTTTAAGAACATAAGCAATGTGTTTTAATGTCCACTTCGAATTCGATAGTACTAAGTAGAATAATTATCATACTAATTATATATTTTATTGTAAAGAACTGTAGAAAAAGAAAAAACTCCGCTGAGCAAAATACCCTTTTTTATATGGGTAACCTGATATTCCTTCTATTTTCATTTAAGATTATATAAAGGGTTCCGTTTTTTTGTTTATTTACAAAAATAATAATTTTAGGGTTCCACTTTTAATTTTTGTTATCGAATGAAAATTTTGAATCGAATTTGAATATAATACAATTAAAATAAATAGAAATGATTAAGTTAATTTCGAAAGTGCAGTTTATTCAAAAAGTTAAAAAATAATACAAAAAAAATTTAAAATAATTTTAATATTAGTCCCGGGAACCTACATTTTCGTCAGACAATATAGTTCGTCCTTGTTGTTGTGTCAGTTTTGGCGACGTTCTAGACGGGGGCGTTTTTGGTGACCTTATAGGCGGTGACGGTGGCCGTTAGTTAGGTGGGGGTAAGTCTAGACCGGTAAATTTTGCTGTTCAGGGTCTTAGATGGTTGCTCGTAACTGCAGTCTGTGATCGGTCAGTCGAATTTCTTCGTCGTCGTTCTTGTGAACTTCGTCTCCGAATATAGCTCAGCGGCGTTTTTTCTTTTTCTACATTTCTTTACAATAAAATATATAAATACTATGATAATTATTATACTTAGTACTATCGAATTCGAAGTGGACATTAATTTTAACGATAGCATGTTGGCTTGGTTTTCTTTTGTTTTTCTTATCTCATCCGAGATTTGTAGGAGGGACTTACTTCTTTTCGCGAATTCTTTATTAAGTTCTTTGGGTCTTATAGGGCGGATTATTCTAGAGATCGGCTTGGTTGTTACACTCAATTCCCGAGGTTCATGTTCTTCCAGTGGAAAATCATCTACATTTAAAAACTGATATTTTGTTTTTAGGTCTAATTTTAACTCTGTTCCCGAATGGTATTGAAACTATAAGTGTTCTAAAAGATATACACATTTTCCTTTTCATTTTAGGATGCTCCTTCCAATGTTAACTTATGTGTATGACTGGTGCATAGACTAGAACATTGGTGTGAGTAAGTATGTACAACCACTTGTTTTCATTTTTCATAGGTATAATATGATTTTCTATTTTGGTTTACACTCTGTACTGACAAACCGTTTCAGGACCTTTTTTAAGTGTCTGTTTTTCGGTTAAATATGTTTGCAAACAATTTCATTCAATAAAGTACTAATTTCTATGAATTGTCCAGCCGAATTATTAGCTAAATAGTCCCAATCCGCATTAAGTATTACCAAATCTGAGCCATATTTGCGGGGTATAGGATATACCTTGTTCATAGTATATTCATCCTGGTGAAGGATGCTGATTTGGATTTTTACTCCTAATTCCCGTTTTGAGTGAGCTAAAAAGACAGTAGCCAGTTGGTTAATCACTTCCGTTGAATATAATAATTCATGTCCGGTAACGGTTGTCATATTCCAAACCAACGTGGTTAACAATTCGGATTCAATTATGAGTGGGTGTATACGATGTTGTTGCAATGCATTAATAATCGATAATCGATTCCTGTTCTAGTAAATAATCATATACACGCTCTAGTTCTGCCAGTGCAAAACTAACAAGTCTATTAAGTTCTATTTCGAGCCAAATATATCTCGTGTCGGCTTGAATTATCACTAAATTATTTTGCATTGTATTACTTAGCGAGTGGCGACGACCTCCTAGTGTGCGTGACATGTCCAATGGGGCGAGTGGCGACGACCTCCTAGTGTGCGTGACATGTCCATCACGCCGGTTCGCTCTGGGCAATGCGTTTCTACGTAGCTAACAGTCGCTTCCTTTCTTACCCCAATCCATATCCTTATCCATTCTTTCCCGTCAATTATACCAACTTCCCATTCCCAAACCTAATGTCAGTGGTGGTGTGAGCGCCGTGCCGAGGACTGAAAGGCTAGGGTTCAAACCAGCCGCTAACGAGCTAGCTCCGATGCCCGGGCAAGGTCGGTTGTATAAGTGCCTTATCCCAGTATGTCGGCTCTGCTGGGACGGACTCCTCTTTCCGGACATTCTCGTGGGAAAAAAAAAATATGAATTACAACAATAAAAACAACAAAAAACAACAAAACCAACTTAACATCGGATCGTCTTCTGAAGATGATCTTCTGGCCTCCAGTCAGGAGACAGTTAAAAGTACCAGCCACAGTACCAACACAAATCAAACCAAAACCAAGCCTGAGAGTACCTGCCACAGTGCTCCAAGAGAACAAGTTTCTGGGGGCAGCGGTAGTACCAGCCATAGTACTCCAAAGCCCTCAAGTTCTGGAAGTACCAGACCTAGTACTTCCACAAAAAGCAGAACGGTTAGAAGCTCGGGGTCCATTCTCAGAAGACGATACCTGAAAGCCAAGTTCATTTTGAACAAGATTGTTCAGAACGAGGCCGAAGGTAGAGTCAATGAGAGGGACGAAGAGGACCGCAAGAATTGCGATGATATTATTAAGCAATATGAAGCTCATGTTGCTAATAGCGTCAAGCCGTCCATACCAGCTAAAAGGGAAAGATCCCAGGATGAAGCTAGTATGAACAGACCAAAAGCAAAACTTGCAAAGACAGAGGCAAGTAAAAATACGTCGCAGCAGCGCAAGTTTAGTGATATAGTCAAGGATAACTTGGCGCTTGCCATAATCAATGAGAAAGCAGAGTTTCGGAAAGTCTCAGCCGAACTCTGGGTAAAAATAGAAGCAAAGCTGTCCGAGATGGTTATGGATCACGTCTTGGAGTGTAAGGGGCCTCTCCCTGGCTATGATTCATCCGAGGTAGTCAGGGGCTACCGGGTTATCCGTTGCGTGGACCTGTTCTCCAAGGATTTTCTTAGCGCCAGTGTTACTAAGATTAGTAACGCTTGGGAGGAAGCCACGATTGGCCTAATCCCCGCTAAGGAAATCCCAGTGAGAACCAGGGCTCGTATATGGTTATCCAGGATGGACATAGACGGGGAGAAGCTTCTTCGGTGCCTGCAACTGCACAACCCCGATGTGCCCATGTTCAATCTTGATAACGGTCAACAACTGGGCAGTGTTAAAGAAAGAGCCGGGATACGTGGATACCCAGAAGAGTAGTGTCTCGTTCCTCCTCCTGATAAACGAGGAGAGTCTCCAGCCTCTGGAAAGGCGGGAGTTCAAGTTGTGTTTTGGCATCAGGCTGGCCAAATTAAAAGTATTTAAAGATGCGCAGGAGGTCGATGGCCTAGATGAGGGCAACGATCTTCTTGAGGAAATGTCTCTAGACACAGAGACGGAAACATTTAACACTAAAGATGGCGATGTTGAAGGTGGTTCAGGTCAACCTTAAGCACTCCAAAAGTGCTTCGGATAACCTGCTGGTCTTCCTAGTTGAGGAAGACAACGACATCGCCATTATTCAAGAACCGTGGATTAACACCTCCAGAATTAGAGGTCTGTCTTGCCGAAATTATAACCTATTCTACAAGCCTGTGGAAGTGAACGGTGGTAAGCCCAGAACATGTATTCTGGTTAAAAAACACATTAATGCCTTTCTTTGCTCTAATTTCAGTTCTGTAGATCTGACCGTTGTCAAGATTGAACAGGAGGGTGGTAAGGAGCTATACATCAGTTCGGTGTATATGGCTCACGATAAACCTGCCCCGCCACTGGAATTCCAGCAACTAGTCCATGACAAAGGAAACAATCTCCTAGCCGGCTGCGATGCGAATGCCAGACATACCCTGTGGGGAAGCTCTGAAATAAATGACAGAGGTGAGTCACTTTTTGATTTTATATTAAATACTAACCTAATAGTTGCAAATAGGGGTAATACTCCCACCTTTACCTTCCGAAGTTCGGACAGTTGTCCGGGATGGGAAGAGGTTATCGATATTACCTGTATTAGTAATAATGATTCCCTGAAGCTAGAAAATTGGAGAGTATCGGAGAAAAAATCTTTTTCAGATCATAGTTGGATACTCTTCAATATAAATTACATGCGCGATAGCCCTAAGCCCTTCAGAAATCCCAAAAGTACAAACTGGACGACTTTCAGAAATGTACTAAGACAAAAATTATAAGCCATAGATAATTCGGATTCAGATATAAGATCCATTACCCAACTAGAAGAACAGACGGACAAGTTCGCAAAGGCCATGCAGGTATCTTTCCAAGTTTCATGTCAAATAAAGCGAAGTAAGAAATCGTTCCAAGTATGGTGGAATGAAAATCTGACGAGCCTAAGAAGGGAGACTAGGGAAGCCTATAATTTCTGCTATAAAAGAAACACATGGCAACTCTATAAGGACCGTTTAAAAGAGTACAAAAAAGCTATTCGCACAGCTAAGAATCATTCTTGGCAAGATTACTGCGAATCCATCGAAACCTCGAAAGACACGGCCAGACTTAGTCGGGTTCTTTCCAAAGAGCACTCAAATCAGGGGAATGGGTCAAATCATTGGTAACAGATAATATGATCGCCTGGGCGATCGACAATTTTTCTCCATACAAATCCGCAGGTCCAGGCGGTATTTTTCCTAAGATGTTACAGGAAGGTAAGGAGGTTATTATTCCAATCATTAAAAAATTATTTACAATTAGCCTTGTGCTTAGCCATATACCACAGTCATGGAGGAGGGCTAGGGTAGTCTTCATCCCAAAAGCTGGAAGGAGAGGGCACGAAACAGCAAAGGACTTCAGGCCGATCAGCCTCTCTTCTTTCATGCTAAAAACACTGGAACGCCTACTCGAAGTCGAGCTAAGGAAAGTTCTTGATATTACTCCGCTATGCAAGTCACAGCATGCGTACTGTAAAGGTAAGTCCACTGACACTGCTTTAAGTGAAGTGGTACGTAATGTGGAAAAATCGTTGCACTACAAGCAATACACCCTTGCCACCTTTCTAGACATAGAAGGTGCCTTTAACAACATACAAGTAGAAGCTATCCAATAGTCCTTGAGCGAACTAGGGGTTTGCCCAGCTATGTGCAGCTGGATTATAAAGATGCTTCAATCAAGACAAATACAGGCGGATCTTGGTAACAGCCATATTACCAGATTCACCAAAAGAGGTACGCCATAGGGGGGCGTGTTGTCTCCCCTACTGTGGCTAATAGCGATGGATAAGATTCTTAGGAAACTCCAGGCGGAGGGAATTATAACTATAGCGTACGCGGATGACCTAGTGATACTGGTCTCTGGCAAATACCTTCACATAATAAGCGAAATTGTGGAAAGAGCTTTGCTAATGGTAAGCAATTGGGCCAAAGAGTGTGGCCTTAATGTTAATCCGAAGAAAACGGAATTAATGCTGTTTACCACAAAAACAAAAATACCCGCGTTTAACCGACCTAGACTGGACGGGGAAACTCTGAATCTGGCCTCCAGTGTACGTTATCTAGGTGTAATGTTACACCCGAAACTGAACTGGAGACTTAATATTGAGGAAAGAGTAAAGAAGGCCTGTATAGCCCTTTATTCATGCAAAAAAATGCTGGGAAAAAAATGGGGTCTGAAACCACGGATGTTTCTATGGCTCTATACTGCCGTTGTACGACCTATCCTCACCTACGGTTCAGTGGGTGAGGATAGGTCGTACAACGGCAGTATAGATCTAGGTGTAATGTTACACCCGAAACTTAAATGTTACACCCGAAACTTTGCGTTTAAGAACATAAGCAATGTGTTTTAATGTCCACTTCGAATTCGATAGTACTAAGTAGAATAATTATCATACTAATTATATATTTTATTGTAAAGAACTGTAGAAAAAGAAAAAACTCCGCTGAGCAAAATACCCTTTTTTATATGGGTAACCTGATATTCCTTCTATTTTCATTTAAGATTATATAAAGGGTTCCGTTTTTTTGTTTATTTACAAAAATAATAATTTTAGGGTTCCACTTTTAATTTTTGTTATCGAATGAAAATTTTGAATCGAATTTGAATATAATACAATTAAAATAAATAGAAATGATTAAGTTAATTTCGAAAGTGCAGTTTATTCAAAAAGTTAAAAAATAATACAAAAAAAATTTAAAATAATTTTAATATTAGTCCCGGGAACCTACATTTTCGTCAGACAATATAGTTCGTCCTTGTTGTTGTGTCAGTTTTGGCGACGTTCTAGACGGGGGCGTTTTTGGTGACCTTATAGGCGGTGACGGTGGCCGTTAGTTAGGTGGGGGTAAGTCTAGACCGGTAAATTTTGCTGTTCAGGGTCTTAGATGGTTGCTCGTAACTGCAGTCTGTGATCGGTCAGTCGAATTTCTTCGTCGTCGTTCTTGTGAACTTCGTCTCCGAATATAGCTCAGCGGCGTTTTTTCTTTTTCTACATTTCTTTACAATAAAATATATAAATACTATGATAATTATTATACTTAGTACTATCGAATTCGAAGTGGACATTAATTTTAACGATAGCATGTTGGCTTGGTTTTCTTTTGTTTTTCTTATCTCATCCGAGATTTGTAGGAGGGACTTACTTCTTTTCGCGAATTCTTTATTAAGTTCTTTGGGTCTTATAGGGCGGATTATTCTAGAGATCGGCTTGGTTGTTACACTCAATTCCCGAGGTTCATGTTCTTCCAGTGGAAAATCATCTACATTTAAAAACTGATATTTTGTTTTTAGGTCTAATTTTAACTCTGTTCCCGAATGGTATTGAAACTATAAGTGTTCTAAAAGATATACACATTTTCCTTTTCATTTTAGGATGCTCCTTCCAATGTTAACTTATGTGTATGACTGGTGCATAGACTAGAACATTGGTGTGAGTAAGTATGTACAACCACTTGTTTTCATTTTTCATAGGTATAATATGATTTTCTATTTTGGTTTACACTCTGTACTGACAAACCGTTTCAGGACCTTTTTTAAGTGTCTGTTTTTCGGTTAAATATGTTTGCAAACAATTTCATTCAATAAAGTACTAATTTCTATGAATTGTCCAGCCGAATTATTAGCTAAATAGTCCCAATCCGCATTAAGTATTACCAAATCTGAGCCATATTTGCGGGGTATAGGATATACCTTGTTCATAGTATATTCATCCTGGTGAAGGATGCTGATTTGGATTTTTACTCCTAATTCCCGTTTTGAGTGAGCTAAAAAGACAGTAGCCAGTTGGTTAATCACTTCCGTTGAATATAATAATTCATGTCCGGTAACGGTTGTCATATTCCAAACCAACGTGGTTAACAATTCGGATTCAATTATGAGTGGGTGTATACGATGTTGTTGCAATGCATTAATAATCGATAATCGATTCCTGTTCTAGTAAATAATCATATACACGCTCTAGTTCTGCCAGTGCAAAACTAACAAGTCTATTAAGTTCTATTTCGAGCCAAATATATCTCGTGTCGGCTTGAATTATCACTAAATTATTTTGCATTGTATTACTTAGCGAGTGGCGACGACCTCCTAGTGTGCGTGACATGTCCAATGGGGCGAGTGGCGACGACCTCCTAGTGTGCGTGACATGTCCATCACGCCGGTTCGCTCTGGGCAATGCGTTTCTACGTAGCTAACAGTCGCTTCCTTTCTTACCCCAATCCATATCCTTATCCATTCTTTCCCGTCAATTATACCAACTTCCCATTCCCAAACCTAATGTCAGTGGTGGTGTGAGCGCCGTGCCGAGGACTGAAAGGCTAGGGTTCAAACCAGCCGCTAACGAGCTAGCTCCGATGCCCGGGCAAGGTCGGTTGTATAAGTGCCTTATCCCAGTATGTCGGCTCTGCTGGGACGGACTCCTCTTTCCGGACATTCTCGTGGGAAAAAAAAAATATGAATTACAACAATAAAAACAACAAAAAACAACAAAACCAACTTAACATCGGATCGTCTTCTGAAGATGATCTTCTGGCCTCCAGTCAGGAGACAGTTAAAAGTACCAGCCACAGTACCAACACAAATCAAACCAAAACCAAGCCTGAGAGTACCTGCCACAGTGCTCCAAGAGAACAAGTTTCTGGGGGCAGCGGTAGTACCAGCCATAGTACTCCAAAGCCCTCAAGTTCTGGAAGTACCAGACCTAGTACTTCCACAAAAAGCAGAACGGTTAGAAGCTCGGGGTCCATTCTCAGAAGACGATACCTGAAAGCCAAGTTCATTTTGAACAAGATTGTTCAGAACGAGGCCGAAGGTAGAGTCAATGAGAGGGACGAAGAGGACCGCAAGAATTGCGATGATATTATTAAGCAATATGAAGCTCATGTTGCTAATAGCGTCAAGCCGTCCATACCAGCTAAAAGGGAAAGATCCCAGGATGAAGCTAGTATGAACAGACCAAAAGCAAAACTTGCAAAGACAGAGGCAAGTAAAAATACGTCGCAGCAGCGCAAGTTTAGTGATATAGTCAAGGATAACTTGGCGCTTGCCATAATCAATGAGAAAGCAGAGTTTCGGAAAGTCTCAGCCGAACTCTGGGTAAAAATAGAAGCAAAGCTGTCCGAGATGGTTATGGATCACGTCTTGGAGTGTAAGGGGCCTCTCCCTGGCTATGATTCATCCGAGGTAGTCAGGGGCTACCGGGTTATCCGTTGCGTGGACCTGTTCTCCAAGGATTTTCTTAGCGCCAGTGTTACTAAGATTAGTAACGCTTGGGAGGAAGCCACGATTGGCCTAATCCCCGCTAAGGAAATCCCAGTGAGAACCAGGGCTCGTATATGGTTATCCAGGATGGACATAGACGGGGAGAAGCTTCTTCGGTGCCTGCAACTGCACAACCCCGATGTGCCCATGTTCAATCTTGATAACGGTCAACAACTGGGCAGTGTTAAAGAAAGAGCCGGGATACGTGGATACCCAGAAGAGTAGTGTCTCGTTCCTCCTCCTGATAAACGAGGAGAGTCTCCAGCCTCTGGAAAGGCGGGAGTTCAAGTTGTGTTTTGGCATCAGGCTGGCCAAATTAAAAGTATTTAAAGATGCGCAGGAGGTCGATGGCCTAGATGAGGGCAACGATCTTCTTGAGGAAATGTCTCTAGACACAGAGACGGAAACATTTAACACTAAAGATGGCGATGTTGAAGGTGGTTCAGGTCAACCTTAAGCACTCCAAAAGTGCTTCGGATAACCTGCTGGTCTTCCTAGTTGAGGAAGACAACGACATCGCCATTATTCAAGAACCGTGGATTAACACCTCCAGAATTAGAGGTCTGTCTTGCCGAAATTATAACCTATTCTACAAGCCTGTGGAAGTGAACGGTGGTAAGCCCAGAACATGTATTCTGGTTAAAAAACACATTAATGCCTTTCTTTGCTCTAATTTCAGTTCTGTAGATCTGACCGTTGTCAAGATTGAACAGGAGGGTGGTAAGGAGCTATACATCAGTTCGGTGTATATGGCTCACGATAAACCTGCCCCGCCACTGGAATTCCAGCAACTAGTCCATGACAAAGGAAACAATCTCCTAGCCGGCTGCGATGCGAATGCCAGACATACCCTGTGGGGAAGCTCTGAAATAAATGACAGAGGTGAGTCACTTTTTGATTTTATATTAAATACTAACCTAATAGTTGCAAATTGGGGTAATACTCCCACCTTTACCTTCCGAAGTTCGGACAGTTGTCCGGGATGGGAAGAGGTTATCGATATTACCTGTATTAGTAATAATGATTCCCTGAAGCTAGAAAATTGGAGAGTATCGGAGAAAAAATCTTTTTCAGATCATAGTTGGATACTCTTCAATATAAATTACATGCGCGATAGCCCTAAGCCCTTCAGAAATCCCAAAAGTACAAACTGGACGACTTTCAGAAATGTACTAAGACAAAAATTATAAGCCATAGATAATTCGGATTCAGATATAAGATCCATTACCCAACTAGAAGAACAGACGGACAAGTTCGCAAAGGCCATGCAGGTATCTTTCCAAGTTTCATGTCAAATAAAGCGAAGTAAGAAATCGTTCCAAGTATGGTGGAATGAAAATCTGACGAGCCTAAGAAGGGAGACTAGGGAAGCCTATAATTTCTGCTATAAAAGAAACACATGGCAACTCTATAAGGACCGTTTAAAAGAGTACAAAAAAGCTATTCGCACAGCTAAGAATCATTCTTGGCAAGATTACTGCGAATCCATCGAAACCTCGAAAGACACGGCCAGACTTAGTCGGGTTCTTTCCAAAGAGCACTCAAATCAGGGGAATGGGTCAAATCATTGGTAACAGATAATATGATCGCCTGGGCGATCGACAATTTTTCTCCATACAAATCCGCAGGTCCAGGCGGTATTTTTCCTAAGATGTTACAGGAAGGTAAGGAGGTTATTATTCCAATCATTAAAAAATTATTTACAATTAGCCTTGTGCTTAGCCATATACCACAGTCATGGAGGAGGGCTAGGGTAGTCTTCATCCCAAAAGCTGGAAGGAGAGGGCACGAAACAGCAAAGGACTTCAGGCCGATCAGCCTCTCTTCTTTCATGCTAAAAACACTGGAACGCCTACTCGAAGTCGAGCTAAGGAAAGTTCTTGATATTACTCCGCTATGCAAGTCACAGCATGCGTACTGTAAAGGTAAGTCCACTGACACTGCTTTAAGTGAAGTGGTACGTAATGTGGAAAAATCGTTGCACTACAAGCAATACACCCTTGCCACCTTTCTAGACATAGAAGGTGCCTTTAACAACATACAAGTAGAAGCTATCCAATAGTCCTTGAGCGAACTAGGGGTTTGCCCAGCTATGTGCAGCTGGATTATAAAGATGCTTCAATCAAGACAAATACAGGCGGATCTTGGTAACAGCCATATTACCAGATTCACCAAAAGAGGTACGCCATAGGGGGGCGTGTTGTCTCCCCTACTGTGGCTAATAGCGATGGATAAGATTCTTAGGAAACTCCAGGCGGAGGGAATTATAACTATAGCGTACGCGGATGACCTAGTGATACTGGTCTCTGGCAAATACCTTCACATAATAAGCGAAATTGTGGAAAGAGCTTTGCTAATGGTAAGCAATTGGGCCAAAGAGTGTGGCCTTAATGTTAATCCGAAGAAAACGGAATTAATGCTGTTTACCACAAAAACAAAAATACCCGCGTTTAACCGACCTAGACTGGACGGGGAAACTCTGAATCTGGCCTCCAGTGTACGTTATCTAGGTGTAATGTTACACCCGAAACTGAACTGGAGACTTAATATTGAGGAAAGAGTAAAGAAGGCCTGTATAGCCCTTTATTCATGCAAAAAAATGCTGGGAAAAAAATGGGGTCTGAAACCACGGATGTTTCTATGGCTCTATACTGCCGTTGTACGACCTATCCTCACCTACGGTTCAGTGGTGTGGTTTCGAGAAACAATATATCAGTGTCATGCTATGCAAAGTCCAGAGAAGTGCTAGTTTAAGCATCACTGGAGCGTTAAGAACGACGCCAAGTGCTGCCTTGGACTTGCTTCTACACCTTCTCCCCCTTGATCTCCACATTAAGACCTTGCTACTTGTAGTGCGCTCAGGCTTAAAGAGAACAAGCACTGGCAAGCTAAACCCTACGGACATGGTAGAATCTTAGGCACTACAGGCAGCTACTTAGATACAATAACCACTGATTACACTATTCCAAAATTGAAGATCGACAAGAAATTCAAAGTCAGATTGCCAACCAGGAATGAGTGAAAAGCTAATAACCCACTTGCTAACATGGACACAGTGCTATACACAGACGGTTCCAAAATGGACTGTGGTGTTGGCGCTGGAGTATACTCGGATTCCCTTAAACTTGCACATTCCTATTATTATTCTCAATATACCAGACAGATGTAGTGTCTTCCAGGCGGAAATGCTAGCAATCTGGAAGGCATGCCAAGCACTTAGGAACGACTCCACAACTAAGCGGAATGTGGCAGTAGTTACAGATAGTCAGGCCGCTATCTTGGCTCTTAACTCTGCCGTCATATCCTCGAAACTATTTAGGAACTGCTACGAAGAACTCACATACCTAGGCAGTCATCTCAACATTACACTCTTTTGGGTTCCCGGTCATAGGAACATTGAGGGTAATGAACGTGCTGATGAATTGGCTAGATCGGGCGCGGGCTTAGACCATACATTGGCAGAACAGGTGCAGCTACCAATGAACACGGTAAAAAGAGACATATACTTGCACTACCTTTCCTGAGCCAACTCCAGATGAGTTGAGTTAAATAACTGCAATACGGCGAGGAGTACCTGGCCGTCGTACAATAAAAACAGAAGTGACGAACTTCTTAAACTACCACGAAAGGATCTGGCTAGAACAATAGCCGTACTTACGGGCCACTGGCCGATTGGCGTGCATGCCTCCAGGCTTGGTATCCCGTTTAATCCTTCGTGTCGCAGCTGCCTTATAACAAACGTAGAAGAAACAATAGTGCATTTCGTCTGCGAGTGTCCAGCGCTGGCCAGGGCCAGACTCTGTTCTCTCGGCAGTCCCTTCTTTAATGCGCTAAGCGATATAGCCGGGAAAAAACCTGTTGACATAACCCGTTACTTGAACGCCACGAAATGGCTCTAACAAACACCCCACTTGCCATATTTACTTGCCTTTTGGTCGCGAGAATGAGTGGTATGAAAACGGCGCTATTGCGCTAATTGGAGAACATGGACAGTCGTCCAGGACTCGCCACTTACACCAACCAACCAACCATTACTTAGCTATTCGATAGTATCTTTCATCTCTATTTCTTGACTAGATAGATTCCCGGTTACTTGTCTCATGAATTCAAAATTTGAAGCCACAACCGCCGTTTCTTTGTCTAGTAATTCCAACAGTGTCCCCCCGTTTTGTTGTAATTTGTCTAAAGTTTGATAAATTCTATCCGAGTCAGCTTGATCCATTGTCCCGAATAATGTCTTGGATAAAGTTCCTATTATGTCGATAGCTCCCCTTTTTGTTCTCTTGAAAAAATGATTCAGTCCGGTAGTCAGTTGTCCAATTTTATTTGTCCATAGTGCGAATTCATTTTTCCAAAGTTTACAACTTTTAGTATTTCTAGAGCTTACGGTATTATTACATTTATTTCCTAATTTATTTTCTAACTTAACTAAAAAATCATCTATCTCGGCTTCATTTGTTACCTTTAACTTCGTAAATATTCGCACCCCATCCCTATATTCGATCACTCGACCACAGTTTTCGAATATTACTTCCGTATTTTCAGCCTTAATATTCTCCAAAGGTAACCCACTCGCCATTTCAACCAATATTGAGAATAATAATAATAATAATATGAACATTTTTGCACCTGCAAGAAAAAAATTAACTATTATTATTATCTTCATGCAGATAATGATTATAAAAAAATTAACTAAACTTAGTTATATGGAGACACCTCGGTGAAGATATTGTTCATGAAGACGCCTCTGTGAAGATATTGAAAACACTAATGAAGCCTCTAGGTTGCGAAGAATCCTAGCGAAGGACCCGGAAGTTCCAGGTTACCTTCAAAGGGACGACGGAACCTGGACTGAGACAAGTCAGGAAAGTATAGATATCTCACTAGAAACTCATTTCCCGGAGAGTACAACGCATCTTGAGATTGATGGCTCTCAGGAAGGTCCTCTTAACTTGGAAAATGACTTCCCAGAACGAATAATTACGTTGAAAAAAGCTAAGAATGCCATTATGTCGTTCTCCCCATTTAAATCTCCGGGTCCTGATAGTGTGGTGCCCATCATGCTACAAAAGACCATGCCACTAATTGGTCCTTCCCTGGTGAAGATCTTTAAAAGTTGCTTATATCTGGGATACATCCCGGAACTATGGCAAGAAGTTAGGGTAACCTTTATTCCGAAGGCACGTAAGCCAAGTCATACCGCGCCCAAGGACTATAGACCCATTAGTCTTTCATCGTTTTTATTGAAAACCATGGAACGACTATTGGATTATCATCTCAGAACGACTCTTGAAATGAAAGGTTTATCAAGTGCACAGCATGCTTATGTCAAGGGAAAATCGGTGGAGACTGCTCTGCATGAGGTGGTCTCTACGGTAGAAAAATCTCTCTTGTATAAAGAATACACCCTAGCAGCATTCTTGGATATTGAAGGTGCCTTCAATAATGTAAGAATGGATGCAGTAGAAAAGTCGCTAGCAAGAATGGATGTAAATCAATTCGTAGCATGGTGGATCGCATCAATGCTCAGGTTTAGAACAGTTAATTCTTCCTTGGGAACAGGGAAGATAAGAAGGTAGATGAAATCCTTCAGGCACTACCTGACCTTGGTGTAAAGGTAGTCGCCTATGCCGATGATATAGCTATATTTTTTTGTGGAAAATTTCTAGAAACAGTAAGCGAAATCCGTGAATACGGTCTTAAGGCTTTATGTAAATGGGCTGAGAAATGTGGATTAAACATTAATCCACAAAACACAGTTTTAGTTATTTTTACAAGGAAAAGGGGAAAAGAATTCAGACATCCACGACTGAATGGCGTACCGCTTCCCCTGTCGGAAGGTGCCAAATACTTGGGACTGTTCCTACATCCCAAGTTAAATTGGAAACACACCATTGAAGATAGAGTAAAGAAGGCATCAAATGCCTACTTTGCTTGTAAAAAGATGATAGGGAAAACATGCGGTCTTAGTCCAAGAATTGTCCACTTCATGTATATGTCCATAATAAGACCAGTTCTAACATATGGCTCGTTGGTCTGGTGGAATGCCCTAGAAATTAAGTCTAATGCCATGTCCATGATAAGATTAGAAAGAATGATTTGCATTGGGATCACAGGGGCGATCAGGACTACGGCCACTAGAGCTATCGAAATGATGCTTCATATACTCCCAATAGAAACTTATGTAAAATCCATAGCACTCCAGAGTGCTCTCAGAGATAGGGAATCTGGGTTATGGAAGAGTGGGAACAAAGGGCACGGTAAAATACTGATGGACGCCATGGCGTCGACCCTACCCCATATTACAGATTATGTTACTCCAACATATGACTTCGATCTATCGTATGAACTAGTTATATCAACGAGGGAGTTGTGGGCCCATAGTAGTGTCACGACAAACTCTGAGGTGACTGTTTATATGGATGGATCGAAAATGGAAGAAGGTACGGGGCGGGTATCCACTCTCTAGAAATAGGATTCGATTAATCATACCGGTTACCTGATAACTCGAGTATCTTTCAAGCGGAGATCTATGCTATTTAAAAAGCTGCTCAAAAGCTGCTTGAGCCAAATCTGAACCGGCATAAGATATCCATCTAGGTTGATAGCCAGGCGGCCATCAAGGCAATGGGATCTTATGTCACTAAATCGAAACTAGTTAAAAAATGTCAATGATTCCTAAATCAATTGACACAGCCACTCGGTTAGAATATGCTGGGTTCCAGGACACTGCGGCATTGAAGGTATTGAAAAAGCGGATTCACTTGCTCGACAAGGCGCGGCGCTATCCTTGGTCGATGTTGAGCCGCAAATTGACTATCCAATTGAATTCGCGAAACGCCTACTTGAAGAAGAGGCTATCAGAATAGTTAACAACACTTGGGAACTATATCCTCAGTGTCGTCAAACCAAACTATGCTGGCCGCGACTATCCAAGAAAAGATCGGAATTTGTCCTTCGATATATTTCCTAATTGACTTAAGCATGTTCTTCCAGAAATAATATCTAGCCAATCTCTTATATGTTTTTACTATTCCCAAGTGACCATCAAGAGGTTTATCATGATGCTTTTTTATTATTTCAAGTATTATTTCAAGAAATTGAAAATCTTTATTTTCAATTTCGATTCTAGTAAGCAATTTTTCAGTGGGTTCCATTATATTCTTATCGGTCTCATTATCACTTAATTCCACTTCTTCTGTTGTTACTTCCATTTCTTCTGATTTTTTCTTATTTATTTTCTCTTGTTGTGCTCTTGTTATGACATTTAATTTGTAGCAATCATTTTTCTCTATATTTTCCTCTAGTTTTTCGGGATTCTCTCTAATTTCTTCTAATTTTGTGGGATTATCTATTATTGGAATTCTACTAAGCGCGTCCGCATTCGAGTTTTGTTTACCTGGTTTATACTTTATTGTAAAAGTATATTCCGATAACCTCACCTTCCATCGATTTATTCTACCTTCTGGGTTTTTCTTATTATATTCACTAATCATTGGTTTGTGATCAGTAAATATCGGTAAATTTCGGCGCGAAAGATAGGTGCGGAAATTTTTAATCGCCCAATATATGGCCAACATTTTCTTTTCGATGGTTGCGTAATTTTTTACTGACTTACCTAAAATTCGGTTGGTCTATCTTCTACTTCCCCTTGTGATAGTACCGCCCCCAATTCATAATTACATGCGTCCGTTGTTAACTTAAACGGTTTCGAAAAACTGGATAGATAAGTAGAGGTGGATTAACTATTAAATTTTTTACGTTTTCAAATTCCTTTTGATGTTCTTCGGTCCATTTGAATGGCTGAGTCTTAGTAGCCATTTTGTTCAATTTAGCGTCGGGATCCGGTTTTACTCCTTTTTTCGGGATCCGGTTTTACTCCTTCAGAAGTGATCTTATGCCGAAGTAAAAAACTTCCTTCCTTAAAAACTTGCACTTTTCAAGTTGTAACTTGAGGTTGTGTTGTCTAAGTCGCTTTACAACAATTCCTAGTTTTTCATCATGGTCTGCCAAATTCTTGCCATATACAACAATGTCGTCAAGATTTACGAAGCATTTTAATCCTTGCAAACCAGCCAGCACAAAGTTCATCACCCTTTGGAATGTCGCTGAGGCTCCCGTAAGACTGAAAGGCATTCGCTTAAATTCAAAGTGACCGAAAGAGGTACTAAAAGCGGTTTTTCCTCTGTCCGCTGGTTCTATCGGAACCTGATGCTAATCACTTGCGACGTCCAGAGTACTAAAATATCTAGATCCCCCCAATTGATCTAGTATTTCTTCAATGCGGGGCAATGGAAAAGCGTCCCCTATCGTTACTTCATTCCATTTTCTGAAGTCGATTACTACCCTATGCCTTTTTCTCCATTTGGCCCAGTCTTTTTTGGTACTACCAATAATGGTGAGTTCCACGGGCTATTACTAGGTTGTATAATATCTTCTTCTAGTAATTTTTTCATTTCATCGTTCATAATATCTCTGTGACATTCCGCTAGTCTATATTGTTTACTATTAATCGGCTTAGTATCCACCTTTACCGGGATAGTGTGAGTGATATCAGTTATACTACTCAATTTATCACCGTCTAAGTGAAAAATATTCTTAACTTATCTTTTCTAACGCTTCTTTTTTTTCCCAGTTTAATGAATCTTGACAACAAAGTGTTTCTTTCAGCCTAGCAATTCGTTTCTCTACCTGAACATTTTTAGGTATTGTGGATGCGAACAAATGCCTTATATTAACGATTGGTTCATCCGATTTTATTTTCATTTTTGTATTTTCTTTGGCAGATTCCTCCTGTAAATTATGAACCTGATAGTCTTTAAGTGGAACAAGATTCGGTTAAATTTTTGTAATAACTTGTTCCACTTCTGAAATATTCATAATGGCGACCCATAACTTGCCATTCTAAACTGTTCCTAAAGTGTTCCCTAAAAACAAATCGTCACTTAATTTCTTCGCTAAACATATCACGTCGCCTTCAGATTTACTGATATTTCGACAGCTTTTTCATCGCGCAGGAATTACAAATTCTTTAATCTCTAAATATATATCTTTTCTTCCGCTACAATTAACAATATCAATTTTCTTATCAAAAAATTTCCTATTTTCAAATTCTTGGTACACGTTGCTACTATTTTTACTATATGATTTTATATACTTATCAATATTTTGTTTTTCGCTACTATTTTCGACGGGATTTTCATTACTAACTTTAAATTTTTCCAGTTTTACTTCATTTTTACAGTTAAAATCAAGCAATTTTCCTTCATTTATTTCAAAAATTTCTTTACTATTTATTCTACCAACATTTTGTTTTGAATATTCAAAATACGAAGCTATTGATGAATTATCGTAACTACAATTTTTACTACCAATTTTCTTTTGAATCTTCAAAATACGAATCTATTAGTTTATTACTGTAAATACAATTTTCTCTTCCTATTTTTTCTTTTGAATCTTCAAAATACGAATTTATTGGTGAATCATTGTAAATACAACCTTCTCTACCAATTTTTTCTTTTGAACCTTCAAAATACGAATTTATTGGAGATACCTTTGTATTTAATTTTTCTAACTCTATCTCTTCATCTTCACTAAAATCAATTAAATTAATCTCATTACTTTCAACGATTCCCAAACCTAATATATTTTCTTCATAATAATTTTCAGAATCGATATCATAAATTTTACTACAATTTTCGATATTTAAATTACTAACATTATCATTTGACTTTTTTACAGTTTCATCGTGTAAATTAACTTGCTTTAAATAACCTTCTTCTATACCTTTACTATTATCGTATAACTCTTTACTGAAATTTATAATTTTATCTTTATTTGATTCTATTTCCTCTTTGCTACATGCTAATTTATTAATTAATTCGATTTTTCGGGATTCGTCAAAAGAAATTTGTGAAACACTTGGAATTGCGTTTTGTTTTCTGAAACCATTATTTATACATTTAATTGGTATTGAGAAATCTGTGCTATTATTCGTCGTTTTCGGTAAAGTCTCTGTTCCGGTCCTAATATGTTACAGTGATTTTATAAAAAATCGTTCCCTAAAATTCCGTCAGCCGGTAATTAACAGTTTGATTCCACAACCTGAAAGGCACATTTATTTTTTTCGGAAATCAATAATTTTCCGGAACATTTCCCTAACGTTGCACTCTGTTGTGTGACAACATTCATACATTTATGTCGTCATTGACTAAAAATGCATTATATCGGCAGTGCATTATACTATATCAAAGTTAAAATCAAAACAATAATAAAATACGTCATCGTATTATAAATATTATTGTATACAAATAATACAAACCATAATGACACACTTAAGTTATTATGTATAAAATGTAGCATAAATAAAAAGGTAAATAAACCTAAAGTAAATAAATGAAAGCACATAAGCTTTCCTAATAATAATAATAAAGTATAATGCGTCATCAGCAAAATGGGCAATGACAACATAATTACTGTATGAACTGTTGTTACACAATTTTACCTTTAATTAATAACAAATATTAATTATTTATATTTATTGAAATATTCTAATATTGCTGAAGAAGCAATATTAGAATATATAAACGGCGAAAAAATGGTATTTCGGAGAGTTCTAATTTGTAACTCTTCTACTAAACAGGTTAAGCCTATAGTGAAGAAAACCAATAATAATTGAACTCGTAAACTTTAAAATAGTATTTGTTTTATTTCAAATAAATATCATTGAAGTAATAGATTAAATTTATTGAGCAAAATTATAAAAGAAGAATAGGAAGAAGATCAGGTCAGGCCAGACATCTATAAACCAGAAGAAGATTATCATAATATAAAGGTGAATATAATTTCCTACAAGACAGACCACAACACAACATTGGTGCCGTGACCAATTTTTGGAGTACTCTTCAAAAAAAAAAGAGACTGGGTCTACATGTACAAATACTAATAAAAAAAATTTTTTTTTCTTTTCAAAACCCTCAACAGGCACTGCCTGAGGATATAGTGAACGGGCTTGGCCTCACTGTTTTGAAAAAAAAATATAATAAAATTTTTTTACGTGTAATGTCAACGTTGGAAAAAATAAAGGACAAAATCAGAAAAGAACCAACAGCGGGACCAAAGCCAATTACTTTGGAAGAGTATAAAAGAAGACAAGCATTGCGGCCGCCGGCAAAACAAAAAATACCACAGGAGGAGATAATAAGGAAAAGAGGAGGAGAAGCGGCACAACGAAGAGAGGAGATAAAGGAATTACACCGGATACTGCGATTGGGATGCAGTCAAGAGCAGGAAGAAATTTTTAACAACAAAATTAAGGAATTAAAAAGGAAGCAGAGATCGGAACAGCGGAAGAAAAAAGCGGAAAAGAAAAAATTCGAGAAAATTTTTTCAAATATTTGTAAAGTAGCGGAAGAAGCACATAATAATTCATAAAAAAAAATAATAATAAAGAAACAAAAAGCAAATTATTTAAATTAGATAGTAATATATAATATAGAATTTTACGCAAAATTATAAAAATAATTATGTTAAGTATCTCTAGTTATTACTCGCAATATTTCTTAATAATAATATTAGAGGAAAATTTTAATATAATAATAGAGAGAGGGAATGTTATAATATTTAGGAGATATGAGGATTAATATTAAAAATTTCTTTTAAAAATAAAAATTGAAAATGTCTTAAAATATTAATATGAAATAAAAATAAAATATATATAAAGAAAAAAGCATAAAATTTTTGTTGTTAGGAGAATTTGTTCAATTATCACATATGGTCTAATACATCCAAACATTTTTTTTTTTCTTTCTTTCTCATCCAATTTGTTTCGCTCTTCTCTTTAAACGAGATATATAAGAAAAAAAAAAACAATTATTGCTATTATACAAAAATACATAAAATCATACATTTTTTTTTTCTGTTAGAAAATTCTTTATTGTTGCTCACTAATAAAAGAAAATTTAAGCTTTACTTAAAATCAAAATTTCTCGTTCTTCTCACATAGTTACAAATATACCTTGCTGCATAAATACAATACTTAGTTAGGTTAGGGATACACCTCTTTTTTTTTAAGCTACATAAAATAAATGCAACACAAAAAAGAGTCTTTAAAGCTTTTGCGGATATGCTATATGCATAAATAATTTATGAGAAAATTGTTTTGTGTTGTATTGGTGTATATGTATGCTACTGTATAACTGTTTGTTTTGAGAGTAAATTTAATTTACAATAATTTTTAATTGTTGTATTGGTGTATATGTATGCTACTGTATAACTGTTTGTTTTGAGAGTAAATTTAATTTACAATAATTTTTAATTGTTGTATTGGTGTATATGTATGCTACTGTATAACTGTTTGTTTTGAGAGTAAATTTAATTTACAATAATTTTTAATTGTTGTATTGGTGTATATGTATGCTACTGTATAACTATTTGTTTTGAGAGTAAAGTTAATTTACAATAATTTTTAGCCATAGGCGTAGGGAAAAAGGGAGTTTTCTTTTAGTACCTTTTACTTAATTTTTGGTACCATTTAACACATGGCACCAACTACTCGCGGACAGAAGAAAATACTAGAGGATTCTACTATTTTACCGGAAAACCTTAATTTTGCGGAATTATCACAGGGTAATTCAAATAATTTAACAAAACGACGGCGGTCGGTAACTTTTGCGCCGGAAAATTCAGACGAAAGCGGGGCGGAAACAGAAATTAATTTAGACGGAATTAATTTAAGCATACATTCAAGTAATATCAGAGAAAATACTGAAAGTACTAGCAGCGAGGGCGAAGAAGAAGGTGCCGTAGGAGGCATACCAGTAGAAAAAATTAATTTAAATAAGGAAAGAAACGAAACATTACTTAATATTAATAAAAATTTTGACAAATTGGAAATGGATACAAACAGATTATGTATGCAGGGAGCAATTCCACGCACCAATAGCGGCTTACAAATACCTAACGGATTATACGAGGATTTAATGCCACCAAACAACGGATCAGGACACAAAAATAATAGGAGATCAACAAATTTTTTAAACAAGGATAATACATACGATTTCGGCATGACAGCTCCAATGAACGCAACAATGCCCCTAGAAAAAACATATAAAACATTTTTTCAGGGCATTCCAACATTCTGCGGAGAAGGAGATCGTATGATACTGGATTTACAAAATTTTGTTGCGCTCGCACATGACGCATACTTCAGAACAGATGAATGCGACCGGGCCGCGGTATTAAATCAAATAATTCGAGGAAAATTAAAAGGCAGAGCCGCGGACATTTTTCAGGAGCGAGCCGTCAGTAGCTTTAGAGATTTCAAAGCAATTTTGGAAAACGCATTTATTCCTTACAAGGATTTAACACAATTAAGGCGAGAAATTGAGGAATGTGTACAGATTCCTGATGAATCTGTGGAACAATTTGGAGATCGTGTAGAACGGAAATTAGGATGCTTCAAAATGGCCGCCAGGCATAAATTTCCTAATGGGTTTCAAGGAATAGTACAGGATGCCGAAGAAACGGCTAGGAAAACATTTATTAGAGGTTTGCGATCGGAATCCATTAAACATTACATAATTTCCCAAAATTGTGCTAATATTGAAGAAACCCTTACAAAAGCAATACGATTTGCTAGGGAATCCTTGGAATTGTTGGGACCACAACGAGCGGAAAAATCAACGGCAATGAATGACACCACAAAGCAACTTTTGGAAATGATAAAAGAACTAAAACTCAGTTCCAATAGAGACAATAATAGATTATTTAGGCAACAGAATATGCAGCAAGCACCGCAAGGAATGAGAGTACCGGTAACAGCAGCTAGGCCAGTAAATAACTCTTACGTGCCAAACAATAACAATGGACAAAGAGTAACTTGTTTCAATTGTGGTAGGATGGGCCATTACAGCAAGGATTGTAGGGCACCTCGCAAAACAGGCGCACCACCAGCTAATAACATACAAAGAGAAAATAAATGGGCACGTATGGAGTGTTATTTATGCAAAAACTCCGGACACATTGCAACAAATTGTCCGTTTAATAAATCAAAAGCACAGGAAGTCACAACTCAACAAAGAGTTAACACATTCCGATTAGGACACTGTGAGTGGTGTCAAAGAGAAGGACATACAGAGTTAACATGTCCAGCACGTCAAACTTACCAAGCTAATCAGGGAAACGAAAAAGGGATGAATTAAAAACCCAATTTTCATCCCGTGGTTTTAAGAAGGAGGGTGTATCACTGAGAAATCGTTGGTACGAGCCCCCAGTAGCTATGCCGTTGGACATCGCCAACGATGAACATGTAAAATTTTTAGCAGATACTGGAGCTCAAATAAATTTTTTGAATAAAGATAAAATTAATGAAGATTTACATGAAAATGCATTACTACAGACTATACATGATACAAGCTTAAGACATTATAGGACTTCGGATTTTCCCATAGTGAAATATAACAAAAATGAAGAAATAAATAGAGAAATTGAAGAAATTAATTTACGAAAAATGGAGAGAAATAATGGGTTTAAAATTTAAAACATTGATAGTTTTGAAAATATTGATAATAGTAAAAAAGAGAGAAATAGCGAATTTAAAGAAAGCGTATGTATTAAAAAATTAGAAAATAATAAAATAGAGAGAAATAATAAATTTACAAATAAAAAAATTGATAATTTTGAAAAAAACTGAAGTTATGAAAAAAGGATTTGAAATTGGTGAAGACTCAAAATCTGAAATACCAAGAGCTGACTATAGAGCAGCGGATCTTGCAGTTTTTCAAGGGCAGGAGATAAAACCAATTTTAAAAAATAAAATCATAGCCAATGAAATTTCATCAGGAGCAGACAACAGTGCTGCGGATCCTGACAATTTCCAAGGGAAAAATGGAAAATTAAATGAAGAAAATAAAAACGTAATTAAAAGAGCGGAGAAAATTATAGAAGAAAAGGGGGAATTATTAAGTAAAGTACGAAATGTGATAATTGACGTTCCAGTAATTAATACAACAAAAATTTATACTGATCATGTTACTGATACAAAATTAGGATAAATTACATTAGAAATTAACGATTTGTTTAAAGAAAAAGAAATTGAAAATAAAACTAAAATTGAAGTATATAAGGAAGATAGAACTAATATTGAAGAATTTGAAGAAATTAAAGAAGCGAAAAATTAAATTCGTAATGATGTATTTAAAGATAATAAAGTAAATTATTATGTTGAATTAAACAAAGTTAATAATAATGAAAATAATCTAATTGAACTCAGTAATTCAAAATCAACAAATAATAAAGAAATTGAACGTCAAACCGATAAAAAATTTTACGAACATGAAATACCAGCTCATGTATATGCAAATGTGGTTATTGTTATAGACTAGAAAACCTACAAGGACAATTAATGAATACCAAAACATTGCAATGGGCACGTATGGAGTGTTATTTATGCAAAAATTCAGGACACATTGCAACTAATTGTCCGTTTAATAAATCAAAAGCACAGGAAGCCACAACTCAACAAAGAGTTAACACATTCCGATTAGGACACTGTGAGTGGTGTCAGAGAGAAGGACACAGTGAGTTAACATGTCCAGCACGACAATACTACCAATCGAAGCAGGGAAACGAGCAAGGGATGAGGTAAAATCCCAACTCTCATCCCCAAACAACGAAGGAAAGGGTGTAAAAAACGGTAACCTCCGCTTAGACCCCTTAGTGACTATGCCTTTGGACATCTCAAACACAAAAAAGGTCACATTATTGGTAGATACAGGGGCTCAAATAAGTTTAATTAAAAAAGAAAAAATAGCTAAGGAGGTACCTATAGATCTTAAGGAAAATATATTAATAAATACGATACATAACCAAAGTGCCACTTTGGGCAAGTGCTTTGGAAAATTTTTGACACCAGAAGAAATGAGATGCGAGTTCCAGGTTGTAGGTAGTAATTGCGACCTTCCTGCGGATGGAATTCTCGGAAACGATTTTTTAGCAGAGAACTGTAACATTTTAGGACCACAAAGGACTTTACATTTTCCCAAAACAAAAGTCAATAAAAATGAATTTTCAATTCCCTTTACGAACCAGAATAATATTGAAGTAAATAGAAAGTTTGAGGAAGTTAAAATGTACAAAACAAAGAGTAACGATAAATTTGAAAATAAAGAAATGAATAGTTGTTATAATAGAAAATTAGAGAGAAATAATGGAATAGAGAGAAATAATGAAGTTAAAATAGAGCAAATTAATAATGATGAAGTAAAAGAAAATATCGAGTTTAAAAAAGGAATTCACTTTGAAATTATGAGAAAAAATGATGAAATTAAAAAGGGAAATTTTGAAAAAGGAAAAATGGATAATAGAATTAACAAAGAGTTTGAAATTGGTGAAAACTCAAAACCAGAAAACTCAGGAGCTGGCCATAGAGCAGCGGATCTTGAAGTTTTTTCAGGCAACGAGAACAAACAACCAATTTTAACAAAAGAAAAGGAAAAAGTACAATCCAAGGGAAAATTTTCAGGAGCAGACAACTGCGCTGCGGATCTTGAGTTCTCCCAAGGAAAAGGTGGAAAATCAAGGTTGAAAATAAAGGAAAACGAAATTAAAATACCCGCGAGATCAGAGAAAATTATAGAAGTAGCTGTTAAAGAACAGGGAGAGTTATTAAACATAGGGAAAAATTTGGAAAATGGAATATTCTTAGGGAATTGCATCAGCAAAGTACGAAATGGGAAAATTGCCGTCCCGGTGGTAAACACAACAAATCAGGAACAAATAGTTCCAACTTTCGAACCGATAGTTCACTCGCTAAAATTTTATAATGTACACCCATTAACAAGTTGGGGTAAAGACGAGCGTAAAAAACAAAATGAACCAATTTATTATGTAAGATATCTATTCAATCAAGAGAAAACAGACAAAATGGGAATAAAAGAAAGGATTAAAAAATTAAAGGATGTTTTATGTAACTCACAGGATCTAAGCATCGAAGAAATAGAAACACTAGAAAAGATATGTGAAGAATGTCACGACATTTTTCACCTACCCGGAGATAAATTAAGCTGTGTTGAAAACATAACACACTCAATTTCTGTTAAAGCAGATACCAAACCTATAAACAGTCGTCAATACCGTTTACCTGAATGTCATAGGGAAGTAATAAATGAAGAAATCAGTAAATTATTAACGGAAGATATAATTCAGCCTAGTAATAGCCCTTGGAACGCACCATTGCTTGTTGTGCCAAAAAAGGCGGGGCCTAACGGAGAAAAAAGACATCGAGTGGTAATAGATTTTCGAAAGTTAAATGAAGTCACGGTAGGCGATGCCTTTCCACTTCCCCGTATTGAAGAAATTTTGGATCAATTAGGAGGTTCAAAATATTTTACAACCTTGGATCTTGCTAGTGGCTATCACCAAGTACAAATGGAACCAACAGACAGAGAAAAAACTGCGTTCAGTACTGCATATGGCCATTTCGAGTTCAAGCGAATGCCATTCGGACTAACCGGAGCACCCGCCACATTCCAACGAATGATGAATTGCGTCTTAACGGGACTTCAGGGGTTCAAATGCTTCGTATATCTCGATGACATAGTAATATACGGGAAAAATTTAATAGATCACGATGAAAAATTGCGATGTGTATTCCAAAGGTTGAGGGAAAATAATCTGAAATTACAACCGGAAAAATGTAAATTTTTAAAAAAAGAAGTAGTATATTTGGGCCATAAAATAACATCAGAAGGAGTAATGCCCGACCCAGAAAAAACCAAATGCGTACAGGAACACCCCGTACCTAGTACCACAAAAGAACTTCAATCATTTTTGGGGCTAGTAAACTATTACAGACCCAGTATGCCTAAACTCGCCGACATTGGGGCACCTCTGTATAAAATGGCAACAAAATCCCAAAAATTTAATTGGACTTCGGAACACCAAATAGCATTTGAAAAAATAAAAAAATTATTGGTCGAACCACCATTACTCATGTATCCGAATTTCAAAACGGAATTTAATTTAACTACGGATGCTAGTAATCAAGCACTTGGAGCGGTTTTATCACAAACTCAGACTGGAGAAGATAACCCAATTGCCTACGCTAGTAGAGTATTAGGAAAATCAGAGAAAAACTATGCGACGATAGAAAAAGAAATGCTAGCAATATATTGGGCAATAAAAAACTTTCGGTCATACCTATTGGGAAGAAGTTTCAAGGTTTTCACAGATCATAAACCATTAATTAGTGAGTACAATAAAAGAAATCCTGAAGGACGACTAAATCGTTGGAAAATTAGGCTTTCGGAATATAAATTTTCGATCGAATATAAACCAGGAAAACAAAATGGTAACGCGGACGCACTAAGTCGGATCCCGTATAGAGAAAACGATACGGAAACAAATCAAATAAATATAATAACTAGAGCTCAAAAGGCAAAATTAGCGGACAAGGATATGGATAAAACTATTGAGGAAGATGAAGAAGATTCTAACACTGACGAAGAGGATGAGGGTAAACCAACTGAGAAATGGTCAAAAAGAATGGAATTAATAGACAAAGAAGAAATCCAAAAAACAATACAACAACATCATGACTCACCTCTTGGCGGTCACATAGGTGTCGTTAAAACTTACAATCGACTAAAGAGACACTATATTTGGAAGAAAATGCTTAAAACAGTAAGGAAGTATATCGAGTCATGCCCAAAATGTCAAAAAACTAAAAGAGGAAGGGTAACGAAAATGTCTATGATGATTACTGATACAGCCAAACATCCATTTGATAAAGTATATCTAGATATCGTTGGACCCTTCCCAATATCAAATACAGGGAATAAATACATTTTAAGCTTTCAAGACGACTTGACCAAACTACTGGATTGTGTAGCTCTTCCAAACATGGAAGCAACAACAGTAGCCAGAGCATTTTATGATAAGATTATATTAAAATACTCCGCCATACCAAAAAAATTAATTACCGATCAAGGTACCAACTTCACTAGCCAAGTTTTCAGAAATCTTTGCAAAATATTGAAAATTGAAAAATTGGAAACGACCGCTTACCACCCTCAGTCAAATGGATCCTTGGAAAGAAGACATGGACCATTAGTGGAATATTTAAAGATGATAGTGGAAAAAAATGTGCAAACTTGGGATGAATGGCTAGCAGAAGCAGCCTTTACCCATAATCACACACCGCACGAAGGAACCAAATTTTCACCTTTTTTTGTTCTGTATGGTTTTTGCGATCCATTACCAAAAGTTGTAAGTCGGAAAACTGAGCCTCTATATAATTCAGATGACATCAGTAACGTCATCAAATTCAAGCTTCAGAGGATCAGACAATTAGCACGGGAAAACTTAATTAACAGTAAAAAGAAGGCAAAATTGTATTATGATAAATGCGAAAAAAATTCGTCATATAAGACAGGTGATAAGGTACTATTGCTAAACCCACAAAAATTAAACAAGCTTAGTTTAACTTGGTTAGGACCATTTGAAGTATTAGAAAATTCAAACGAAAATACAACGATTATAAGGGTTAAGGGTAAAACACGGCGAATACATAATAACCGACTTAAATTATGGCAACAACCTACTACTTTATGACTAGAAAACAAAACATATCTTAATAACAAATTCTCGATCACTAAAGCAAATTTTCATCATGTTATTTTCAGTACTAAAATTTGTCAGGAAGGAAGCGCAGGACTTAAAATAAGGGAAAATTACGACACCATGTATCCCATATTATATTTCTCTACACTAATCAACCTGGTACTAACCACACCCTGGAGTATGATGGAACTCGAAAATACAGATATTGTTTTCGAAAATTTAGGAAATACCATAGAATACAAGGACGAAATCACAATCTATTCTAAATTCACAATAACGAGGGAGGACGAAATAGAGGAATTCATAAACAAATTATCAAATAAACTAAGCAGTACCTGCAACACTGTTTTCAACTCTCAAAATAATAAAAGTTGTAAATTATGGAAGGATGAAATATCATATTGGAGAAACAAAATTATTAAGTTAACAAAAGGACTAAATCATTTCTTCAGTAGGCAAAAACGAGGCGCATTAGACATTATAGGATCAATTTCAAAAGGATTATTTGGAACAATGGATCAAGCAGATTCTGATCGAATCTACAACACTTTAGCTAAATTACAAAAGGATGGCGGGATTATGATTGAATTATTGGATAAACAAACAGCAGCAGTGGCATCAAATTTCGAGTTTATAAAACAAGTTACGGGAAACCTATCAATGCAATCTTTGGAAGTAGAAGAAAAGTTGAACAAATTAACTGACTCAGTAAATGCCAATTTACTCATTTTAAAGGCAGATAACAGGGATTTGTGGGCGGAGTTGGAAATTAATCGAATAGTTATATTTGCATTGGCTGAATTAGAACGATTATACGATTATTTACTAGAACAAGAATCCATAATAATTTCGTTACAACAACATAAAATACATCCATTACTTATAGACTCACAACTATTAACAATTCTAACAAAAAATCTAACTCTGGAAACAGGACATCCACTTTTATATTCATCAACAGTACTAAACCAACTAGCAAGAGTAAATTTAAAACATCAGAATGGGGAGTTGGGAGTCACCATTAAAATTAGCATTCTACAAAAAAATGAATACACATTATATAAAATATATCCCATACCAAGGAAAAGCAAGGGAAACATAATAATATTAAGACCAGAATGGGATTATTTAGCTAATAATTCGGCGGGGCACTTTCTACACTACACCAACGAAGAGAAAAGGATAGCCTGTCAACAAATAGATACCGATGAAAATAAAGCTTTACAAATTTGTAAGCAACTACAACCAAAAATTTTGGATTTATCACAACCACACTGCATCATAAAGCAATTTTTAAAAATGGAATTACTGAAAAACGAAAAGTACGAGTTATGTCAATATAACGCACTAAGGGAGATAGGAAATCACATTGTCCCAATGAAAACAAAAAATACATGGTTATATATGTTCCCACATAAAAACACTTTAGTAGCTCTATGTGCAGCACAAACTCACAAAATTGTACTACAAGACACCGGTATTCTAACTTTAACAGAAAAATGTACTTTCTTACTAGAACAATTAGAGCTACCCTATGAAAATACAAAAATTGAAGAATTCATTTTGGAAAATAATTTTAAATTTGCTAAAATAAGTGAAATAGAGCTTAAGGAAAATGAACATGAAATTTCCGTAATAACAATGACACCTATATCAAAAGTAATTAAACCCATAAATCCAGAAGAACTTAATAAAGAATTTACAAAGAGAAGCCAATCATTAACAGAACTTCACGGGGACATACAAAGAGCCAAACAAAATCAAGCAAATTGGGACACATTTAAGTTAACCTCAATATCAAATTCGGTGGTATTAAGTTTAGTAATCACAATTTTAATAATATATATAATTGTCACTAAAATCAAACGGAGGAAATCAAAGGAAAATAACAGAGATATAGAATTGGGAGAAAGACGAAATAGACCAACAATATCCACACCTATAATACCCACAGAAGAGGTCACAGTTCGACCACCTAGGAATAACCCAAACACCAAAATTACCCAGAACCAAAATGGCAAAACCTAATTCCAAGTTAAATAAATCAATCAGAATGATCCAACAAAGAGATAACACAATGGATGAATATGTAACACCCGAAGTGTTATCATTTAGAGAATAAATAAACAAGAATCATACATTGTATTTATAATAAAATAACATTTATAAAAAAAAAAATTACATAATAATTGAAATAATCTTTATTACGGATAATCTACTAAATTTTAATTTACGGTACGACATCTATTACGCGATAGTATCGTTAAGTCTTTAGCGCAGGTTTAGAAAAGTATTTAGCGCAGGTTTAGAAAAGGTGTGAAACTTAACTACAATAAAGTTTAGGAAATATTTTTTTAGTATTAGTAAAGATTATTACCAACTAAGTGTCTTAGATTAAAAGGGGTTTTAGTATTAGTTATGTTAAACTATACTTTTAGGAGTAGTAATAATAAAAACTAATTATTGTTTATCAACATAAACTTAAGACTTAATAGTAAAATTTAAGAGAAGAAAAAAAATTTTTTTTTTTCAATCTAACAAATTTTTAAGAAAACAAACAAGTGGAATGCAAAACAAAAAAAAAATTGAGTGGAATTTATTTTATGAAATAAAACATAATAAATTCCGTTTTTTCAAAATTCATTTTAATTTCTTTTACGATTTTTTTTAATTGTTTTTACAATAACTTTTAACAACAAATTTCTAATTTTTTCCAATTATTATTGTAATGCTTACAAATTTGTAAAAATATTCAAAATAAAAAAAAAAATAATTTTTTACAATAAATTTCTAATTTTTTCAATTATTATTGTAATGATTACAAATTTCTAAAAATATTCCCATCAGAATATGAAATTATATCCACCCTTTTAGGGGGATACACGGCGTGATAGACTGCTCGCTGGGAGCCATAATCCCTGAGGAATTCAGCTAGCGTAACACCAGTGGAAGGTCGCCACGTTTCCACCAGCGACTCCCTGAATCCCTCGGACTGCATAGTTCTAACGTCACACTCGACGAGGCACCCACCCCCATTGTGGACCGTGGATACATACTAAAAATAAATAAAAATTGAATATAAAAATTTAAAATAATTTTAAAAATAAATAATTACTTACCCATTGAGGTGTTGGAACAACATTTCCGGAAAAACTATTAGACATTTTATAAAAACAACACAAAAAATTTTTTCAACTATATCTTTCAAAACCCTCAGAAAGAATGATTTTTATTAACGCAATTACAAAATTATTAAATTCCAAAAATGCATAATAGCATAATTGAATTTTTTTTGCGAGACACTTTATAATTAAAAAAAAAAAAAATTTTTTAGCAAAATTCGGTAAAAATTTACAAAAAATTTTTTTTGCAATTGGAGAAGAGAAGATAATAAAATAAAATAAATAAAAAAAAATTTTTTTTAGTCTATTATGAAAAACAAAAACAAAAAAAAATTTTTGAACAAATAAACTATTAAATTTAGAATAAAATATTTATGATAAAAAAAAAAAAAGAGGAAAATTTTTATGTAAAATTAAATTGAAAATGTAATTTTAAAAAAAAAAATGGGAGGTATACTATTATACATAAAATAAAAATAAAATAAAATGTATAATTATAAAAATAAAAAACATATATAAATTTATAAATATTAAATTATTATTGTTAATTGTCAAATTACATAAATTTTACAACGAAGTTATATTATTAAAAATTTTTAAATTATACCATAAAAATTGTTTAAAATACATATATAAAAATTAGAACTCTTATATATTCTATTAAAATATAAAAATGAAAAAAAAAAATATGTATACCTAAAATTAAATTGATTAAATTAATTGTAAATCAATAAATTAATAAAAAATATTTAATATTTTAAACTAGATTTAGGTTAAACTAGATAAAAAGAAAAATTGAGAAAAATTATAAAAAAAATATATCATGTATAAAATATTAAATAAAAATTGGGAAATAACATTATATAAATATTATTGAATACTTAAAATATTAAAATTATGAAAATTAAAATTATTTAAATATTAAATTATATATTACTATTGGTTTTTTTTAAAAAATTATATAAAATCAAATTGTTTGAAAATGGAAAATTATATAAAAAATGTAACTAGATTAAGATCAAAATTGTTTATACGTTTTATAATGTTTTTAAATAAAGAACGTTCTAAATTGAAAAATTCATATTGGAAAACTCCGAAATACCATTAACTTAAAAAATATGGATATTTTTTATCTTGGAAGAGGGAGGTGTTGTGTGACAACATTCATACATTTATGTCGTCATTGACTAAAAATGCATTATATCGGCAGTGCATTATACTATATCAAAGTTAAAATCAAAACAATAATAAAATACGTCATCGTATTATAAATATTATTGTATACAAATAATACAAACCATAATGACACACTTAAGTTATTATGTATAAAATGTAGCATAAATAAAAAGGTAAATAAACCTAAAGTAAATAAATGAAAGCACATAAGCTTTCCTAATAATAATAATAAAGTATAATGCGTCATCAGCAAAATGGGCAATGACAACATAATTACTGTATGAACTGTTGTTACACAATTTTACCTTTAATTAATAACAAATATTAATTATTTATATTTATTGAAATATTCTAATATTGCTGAAGAAGCAATATTAGAATATATAAACGGCGAAAAAATGGTATTTCGGAGAGTTCTAATTTGTAACTCTTCTACTAAACAGGTTAAGCCTATAGTGAAGAAAACCAATAATAATTGAACTCGTAAACTTTAAAATAGTATTTGTTTTATTTCAAATAAATATCATTGAAGTAATAGATTAAATTTATTGAGCAAAATTATAAAAGAAGAATAGGAAGAAGATCAGGTCAGGCCAGACATCTATAAACCAGAAGAAGATTATCATAATATAAAGGTGCATATAATTTCCTACAAGACAGACCACAACACAACAACTCCGATCATGTACTGTTTGTATAATTGCTTTATCATGTTCCCTAATCGGTGTTCCCTGTTGCAATTTACTCTTTTTGCATTGTTTCTGAGAGGTGCGAAAGTTGGTGCGTTAAAACGAGAGTTTTGTGAATTTACATTGTTGTGAATTGAAGCACCCAGTACTTCAATTCACAACCCAAAAAACAGCTAACTAAATTATTTTGAAATAATATAAAATTATTAATTAAATTTTGCAAAATAATTAAATATTAAATTAGAACAAAATTTTGAAGAGTTGATTGGCTAACCAAAATATCGCATGCGATATTTTGGAAAACCAAAAAGCTCTTCAACCAAATAAAATAGCTGTTTTTTGGTAGTAAAGTTTAAGTCTACTTTGGGGTGTCAAGTAGACACCAATTACATTAATTAAAAAGTTTAATTTGGGTGTCAAGAAGACACCAACTAATTAAAGTTAAAATTAAGTCTACTTGGGAGTGTCGAATAGACACCAACTAAATTAATTAAAAAGTCGAGTAAAGATAATAAAAGTAAAAATTAAATTTTTGTTAAAGTTATACTACAAATAGTATACATATGTGAAATTAAATTAAAGTAATAATTAACAATTTAAAAAGTTAAAATAAAATTTTATTGTTTATATAAAATTTTATTGTACATATTATATTTTAAATCCAAAAAAAAAAATTAATAAATAATTAATTTAAAAATACTTGTCAAGAAAGTAATTAAAATTGACCAAATAAAATAAATTAAATATTGAAACTCTAAAATCGAAATTAAGAAATAATTTAACATTAAATAAATAAATAATAGTAATAAATAAAAAGTTTATTAAAATATAAAAAATAGTGTTTTATTTGGAAAATAATAAAGAACATAATAGTAAAAGTTAATTTTACTACATTGGCGCTGCGGACAGGATAGGAACTACGTTTCCTATCCAAAAAAAACTTGTGTGCGGTAAAACGTTTCGATTTTTTATAAAAAAAACTACACAAAAATTAATTTTTTTTGTTAAAAAAAATATACATTTTAAATACTAAAAGTGAAATAAAAAAAATCAGATCAAATAACAACAGAGCAGACAACAGTAGCAGTATCAGCAAACAACAGTAGCAGTATCAACAAACAACAGTAGCAGTATCAACAAACAACAGTAGCAGTATCAGCAAACAACAGTAGCAGTATCAACGAAGGCAGTGAAAAACAAAAACAACAACAGAAGAATAAAATCAACAAATTTACTATGTAAGTCAAAAAATGTTAAGGAAAATTATTATATTTATTTATAAAAAAAGAAGGAAGTTTTTAAAATCATAGAAACATTTTTTTTTTCAAATTAAATTTCTAAAAATTCAAATTGATTGTTTAATTAATTATCAAAAAAAATCGGATTCAAAATGTATCAAATTAAATCTTAAATAATTATCAAAAAAAATTTTTTTTCAAAAAAGTTATACAAAAAATCAAATTCCTATATACTGCATATAAATAAAAAAAAAAGGTCATATTTTTTTCGTAAAATCCAACAAAACTTGTAAACAAAGTTTTATGGATATATATAAATTGTATATAATTTTTTTTGTTAAACAAATTTCCCAACCTTTCCCAATAGTTACCCTAATTTTTTTTATACAAATATAATAAATATTATAAATAAATGCATATCAACAAAGCACACCTTAATACATATGGTGCAATTATATAAGTTTTTTTTTTACTATAAGTCGACCATATATACATATGTATATACATATTTCTTTTTTCGTTGCATTATAATAATTGTGCGTTTTCAGCAATTATATAAAGTTTTTTTTCTGTTGCCTAAATTTTTATTAGCATTGAAATTTTATACTTGGTAGTGTATAAAAATATATAAGGTAATAAAAACAATGAAAGGCATTATGTGTTGAATTTAATTACAAAAATACTAGGGTTCGTTGATTTTACTAAAACTGTGTAAAGACAATACAAATGTACAGTTTGTATTAAGTTAACTCAGGGCTTTATAAAATCAAGTAACCTGGTATAAAGTTTTTTTTCTATGTAATAATAAAAAATTGGGATACAAATTTTCTTTGTTACCCAATATTTTTCTTTTCACCCTATATAACTTTAAAAAATTTTTTTGTCCTCTTATGACAAAATAATATATATACATACATACTTATAATTAAAATTAGCAAATTTTCTTTATTGAAAATAAATAATTTCGTAAATTTTTGTTTTTTAAAATTTATAATAAATCTTTTTTTTAAAGGTAATTAACCGCAATTTCAATTTATCATTGCAAAACAAAGTCAATCAAAATATTTTTTTTAATCAAACTTACTTAACAAAAATATTTTATAATCATTGCATACCTTTAGGAGATAAATAAAACATTTTTGGGTATTTTTTTAAAAAAAAAGTGAACTTTTAGAAGTACATATAATAATAAAGTTTTTTAAAAAAAAAATTATATATATTCATCGGTTTTGGATTGGTTTTTATAATAAAATTTAAAAAAAAAAATGTATTAATAAAATTTTATAACTATATTGAATTGGATTTCTTTTTTTTTCGACCCCTAAAATATAATTATAATAAATTTACATTTTATATCAAAATTTCATTAATTTTTTTTTGTTTGTTCGTAATGACGAAAATTATATATACATATATATAAAGGGATATATATATATATTTTCAAAATACGTTTGATCATTTTTATATAAAATATTGTTGTCAACTTAATTGATAATAATATTAATATTTTAAATGACGTACGTAAGTTTCATTAGAACAAAGCGCGTTTTTTTTTTGTAAAAGCATTCATATTATGAAAATTTATTAAAAAAATTTTTGGTATTAAATAAAAATTTTATTGCATAATTTTAGGAGTTAGGGAATTTATATTCTTTTTATGTCGAAAAATTTTTTTTATTGCATATATTCAGGAATAAAAATAAAATAAATAAAAATGAGTATTTTATTTTAAATAATTTGATTAATTTGGAATGATTTTCGTTAAATAAGATAAAATTTTAAATTAAAAATAATTTTTACAAACACAATTTTTCGAGCTTAAAATTTTTTTTTTTTCGACCCCTAAAAAATAAGTATACAAAATTTTTTTTCACTTTTTACTGAAATTTAATAAAATTATGACCCCTAAATCATAATATATATAAAAAAGGGCATATATACATTGTTGTTGTTGTAATTTTTTTTAATAAGGAAACTAATGTCGCAAAAATCAAAAACCCCAACTTTAGCGCAATCTATTTTAAAATTTTCGAAGCGAATTTCTACTTTTTCATTTCTAAATTCAAGTCCAGAATTTGAAGATTCGGACGAAAAAACTAAAACAAACATCGAAAATATAGAAGAAGAACCAAATTTAGAAGTTTTAAATAAAAACAATTTTTCTGATTTTTTACACTAAGTGCAGGAAGATAGAGTGTCGGAAAACAGAAAAAGCTTTAGAACATTAAGATCCGGGGTAAAATATAATAGAATTGGTCCAATAAGAAGACCTAAAAAAGCAAGGAAAAATAAAGTGATTATTACTAGAACGGAAAGAAGAAGTTTAAATATTAAAAAATCCAACGAAATAAATCCAGTAAATGACCCTCATTTCTTTAGCAACAGAACAATGAATAGGCCAGGAGCATCAGGGTTAAATTCGACCCCTATTCCGCCTCCACCACCACGTCAGTTACCCGTACAACATGAGTACAACGCGGAAAATTTCACTAATGACAACTCTTACCATTTGGAACCAACGCTCTTACCGGTCGAAAAAATTATTAAGACATTTTTGGTACACGTTCCAACATTTTCAGGCGTAGGGTTGGACATTGAAAACGAACTAAACAATTTTCTGGAGTTGGCTCAACAATCATACGAATTAACGAGGGATGAGCAAAAAGGCATACTTTTACGGATTTTAATTACCAGTAAATTAACAGGTGCGGCCAACGCTCTCTTTAGATATGCCAACGTCGAAAATTTTACGCAATACAAGGATATTTTAAGAAACCGTTTCATAGAAAGTAAAGATATGGCTACTTTAGCCTCAGAAATTATGGGAATGTACCAATATGAAACGGAAACTGTAGAACTATTTGGAGAACGAATATCCGAAAAATTGGCCGCGTATCGGAACAGGGTAAATGAGAGATATAACAACGAGGGACGAGCATTGATAAACGAGATGGAGATCACAGCAAAGAGAGTGTTTTTGGGAGGACTGCGATCAGCAGAGTTAAAACAATATCTATTATTTAAAAATCCGGAAAATTTACGAGTCTCTATAGGAGCAGCTCGACAATATCTGAACGAAACTCGAAATTTAGGCGGCATTGGAAGTTCTAATACATCAAGCAACAATCAAGCAGTCGTAGCGGATCAAATGATAACATTAATTACAACGATGATGAAAAAATTAAACGAAAATGGGCTACAAACGGAACAACCCAACAACAACAAATTTGGTAATGGGAAAAATCAGAGAAGTTTTAACAATAATAATAATTTTAGGAACAACCAACAGCATAATAATAACGTGCGCAATAATTTCAACGCTGGAAGTAGAAATCTAAATAACAACAACAACAACAATTTTAGTAATAATTATAAGCAATTTTCAAATAATAACAATAATAATTTTAATAACAATAAGACCCCGTTAAATAACTATAATAAGACCCCTAATAGATTGAACAATAATAATGGTAGTATGTTTAACGGAAATAACTACCAATCTAATCATAATAGTAATAATAATAATCATAATAATATTAGGAATACAAATATTGCTAACAGGGGACCTAATTCAAATCCTCTTATAAAATGTTTCAAATGTGGTAAACAAGGCCACATAAGTAGAGATTGTACAATGCAATTTCATTTAAATAAGGAAGTAAAACATTGTACCAATTGCGGAATTTACGGACACGAATCCGCTAATTGTTTAAAACCACGTGCAGGGAATAACGGAGCAAGCCCACAAAGAGTTTTAACAGTAACCAACACGGTAACCACTTGTGAATGGTGTGCAAGGGAAGGCCATAAAATATTAAATTGCGAAGCACGTCAATCTTATGAATCTAGAATGGCGTTAGTCTCGGGAAACGAGAATGGAGTGAACTAAAAAAGCCCAGCTCATTCCATACGGAGGGCACAACAACCACCTTACAGGAGCCTATAGTACAATTGGCTTTAGATATAGCCAAAACAGACAAAGTAAAGTTATTAGTAGACACAGGAGCTCAGGTTAGTTTAATAAAAAATTCAACATTGAAAAAAGGAACACAAATATGTACAGATAATAAGGTACAAATAAGTTCAATAAACAATGTGAGCTCCACTTTAGGTTCCTGTGAGGGTAAATTTTTATTAGGGCAAAATTTTAAATGCGATTTCCAAGTTACAGATAATGATATTAAGTTACCAGTTGATGGTATTTTAGGGAACAATTTTTTGTCCCCTAATTGTAATATTTTAGGACCCCAAAAACAATTACAATTTCCAAAAACAAAAACAAATAATTCGGAATTTTATATTCCATTTTCACAAAAACAAAATGAAAAAATAAATATGTATTGTATTAAAGATTCAAATAAATTAAACGCGGTGAAGATACAGCAATTACGAGAAATTTATGAAAAAGTACAGGAGAGTTTTAAGGTAAATAATGAAGTTATGGAAGTAAAAGAGTATAAAGAAGTTATAGTAGAAACTAAGGAGTTATTAAGTGAAAATAGCAATGAATTAAAGGAGGAGAAATTAGGAGAGGAGGATATTATTGTAGTTAATGCAGAAGTTATTGAAGTCAATTATGAAGATAATAAGGAGAAAAATAATAATAATGACATAGAAGGAGATAAAATAGTAAATGATGAAGTTAATTATGACGTAGAAGGAGAGAAAATGGTAAATGATGAAAATATTAATGAAGAATTTTTTATAAAAAATGAAGTAATTGATTTAAATAAAAGTGTTATAGAAGAAGAAATTAAAACGGATAATATTTATATTGCAATGGAGGATAAAATTGAAGGAGTACCAACGGAAAAATATAAATTTGAATCTAATGTTAAATGTGAAAAAATGGAAATTAATGGAATCATCGAAAATTATAGTACCAGCACGCATGGAAAAAGCAATCAGTCTCCCTACAACGGAAGAGGGAGAATTCTTTTGTGAAGCTCAACAAATAAAACCAGGCGTGTTTTTAGGAAATTGTTTGGTAAAAGGTAAAAATAATACTGTAACTGTTTGTGTAGTTAACGTAAACACGGAAAATGTAGTAATCGAAAACGTAAATTTAAAATTGACCCCTATTCAAAATTTTAAAATAAAACCCCTAAAAAATGACCCCCAAACCACACCAAAAGTCAAAGAAAAAGTTAAAAAACCACGTGGGAAACGTAAATGCGCACCAATTGCGGATGTTTATAGGTTATTCGAGGAGGAACACTCATTCAATGGTTATCATGAGGAGGAAGCAGGAAATAATTTAAAAAACGAAAGAATAGATTTATTAAAAAATTTGCTGAAAAAGAATTCTACGTTAACCTTAGAGGAACAGGACACAATCGACAAAATTTGTGAAGAATGTAATGACATATTTCACTTGCCCGGCGACAGGTTAACACATACAGACGTTATTACACATAAAATACGGACGACCCCGGAACAAGTTCCCATCAATAGTAGACAATATCGGCTAGCAGAATGTCATAAAAAAGTAATTAATGAAGAAATAAAAAATTTACTGGAGGAGGATATTATACAACCAAGCAGAAGCCCTTGGAACTCCCCTCTATTAGTAGTGCCAAAAAAGGCTGGACCTGAAGGAGAGAAAAGATACAGGGTGGTAGTAGATTTCAGAAAAATCAACGAAGTGACATTGGGAGACGCGTTTCCCCTACCAAGGATAGCGGACATAATAGATCAACTAGGGGGATCGCTATATTTCTCAACGTTGGATTTAGCAAGTGGCTACCACCAGGTGGCAGTTGATCCTAAGGATAGAGAAAAAACGGCGTTTAGCACAATTTTCGGACATTACGAGTTTAAAAGGATGCCGTTTGGTCTCTCAGGGGCACCTGCTACCTTTCAGCGCTTAATGAATCATATACTAACTGGATTACAAGGTTTCAAATGTTTCGTCTATTTAGACGATATTGTAATATATGGAAGAACACTGCGGGATCACGACGAAAAACTTCGAGCTGTTTTTAATAGACTAAGGGAAAATAATTTGAAACTTCAGCCTGAAAAATGCAGATTTTTAAAAAAGGAAGTCGTTTATTTAGGTTATAGGATTACAACAGAAGGCATATTACCAAATCCTGAAAAAACGGAATGTGTGGCAACTCACCCCATTCCAAAAACCACTAAAGAGCTGCAATCCTTCTTGGGATTGGTAAATTATTATCGTGCCAGTATGCCATTATTAGCAGAAAAAGGAGAACCCCTATATCAAATGGCAACAAAAAATAAAAAGTTTCAATGGACAGACATACATCAACAAGCATTCGAAGAAATAAAAAAATTATTGACGTCGCCACCTATCCTGAAATATCCGGACTTTACTAAACCATTTTTGTTAACTACTGACGCTAGCAATCATGCTTTGGGAGCGGTATTATCGCAAGGCGAAGTAGGTAAAGACCTGCCTATAGCATATGCTAGCAGGGTACTGAACAAAGCGGAACGTAATTACGCTACTATCGACAAGGAAATGTTAGGAGTTTATTGGGCAGTGAAAAATTTTAGATGCTACTTACTAGGACAGGAATTTACAGTTTTTACGGATCATAAGCCACTAATAAGTGAATATCGTAAAAAAGACCCCGAAGGAAAAATTAATAGATGGAAAACACGTTTAGCGGAATATAATTTCAAAATTTTATATAAGCCAGGTAAGTTAAACACTAACGCTGATGCATTAAGTCGAATTCCAGAAGATGAAGGGGAAATCGGTAACAACAAAACTACAAAAAATACTTTCGCTATTACTCGAGCTAGTACAAGGAAAAACGAAATCGGAGACGAAGTAATAAAAAAGGACCATAAAGTCGAAACGGAAAGGAAGGAAATAACTAAATTAAATAAGTCAGTATCTAAAGAACAAAAAAAGGATAAGGAGGAGGATGTAGTACCAGAGATATCAACCAAAATAATTCTGAAGGATAAAGAGGAAATTAGAACGATATTAAAGGAATACCACGATTCGGCATTAGGAGGGCACGCGGGAATAACCAAAACATACAGAAGAATTAGACAATATTATTACTGGAAAAAAATGCTGTCGGACATTTATGAATATATTAAGAAATGTCCTAAATGCCAAAAAATCAAAAGAGGTAAAGTAACCAAAATGCCGTTAGTAATAACACCTACAGCAGAAAAACCCTTTAAAAGAGTATATTTAGATATCGTGGGTCCTTTTCCAATGACCACAAATGGAAACAAATATATACTTACATTTCAGGACGACTTAACGAAATTTTTTGATGCAATACCAATTCCAAACGGAGAAGCAACGACGGTAGCGGAAGCTTTTTATAGAAATATTATATTAAAATACTCAATAATACCCAAGGAATTATTAACGGATCAAGGTGCAAATTTTACAGGTAAATTGCTCCAACAACTATGTAAATTATTACACATTAAGAAATTACAAACTACTGCATACCATCCGCAAACAAATGGTTCGTTGGAAAGGCGGCATGGGCCATTGGTCGAATATTTGAAAATATTTGTGAATGAACATATACAAACCTGGGACACTTGGATAGCAGAAGCAGTATTTGCGCATAACCATACACCACATAGCGGAAGCAAATTTTCACCACTATACGCTCTATATGGATTTAGTGAACCACTTCCTAGCAATTTACAAAAGACCCCGGAACCATTATATAATTTCGACGATTATTGTTTAACGTTAAAGTATAGAATGCAAAAAATTCATCAAACTGTAAGGGAAAATTTAAGTAAAGGCAAACTAAAAGCCAAGGGTTATTATGATAAGACTAAAAAAGATGAAAAATTCAATGTACAGTGGCGGACCGTGATCAAAATTTCTGGGTGGGCTAAAGGAAAAAGTTTTGTTATGAAAAGCAAAGATTTGAGGTTACTTAATATACAACCTTTTGAATTTTTCGTTTTAGTGAGTTAATCACATTGGCATCTAAATGCTTTTCATTTTCTTTACAATAAAAAAATCATTATGCATATGCACACAAGAAAAATAAATCACATATTATACACGAAAAAAATTAGACACATGCAAAAAAATCGAGCGAAATAAACGAAAATCATGGCACACTCCGTACATATTTGAATAGTTATATTTGTATGCAATTGTCTTAAGTTTTATCAAGTTAGAAGAAAATTATTCTTACTTTCTGAAATTTATGAAATCTTTTTTTTTAATGAAAAATATTTATATAACGAAATAAATATTTCATGCAAATTTTCAGTATAGGAATATTTCTTCTATGGAGAGAGATTTTCTATCCCATGATATATTTTTATTCGTATACCTACTTAATATATATTTTTTAATAGAAAAGTAATTTCATGAGAAGGAAATAAATAACTCAACTCAACTCAATAGTGTTCATTATAAAATATGCGCGCCTGGTATTTTGGTTTAAATAATTTAAAAATTGGTATAAAAATTATTATTTTCTTCTTATGGACAGAAATCTGCTTTCTCATATAATGGAAATTTGCTAATAATTTTCTTCCATAGAAATAATTAAATTGTGAAAATCATATAGCAATTACAAATATTTCGCATTTCTATGAGGAACACGTGGTCTTCGTGGGCTAGTTTAAATTAGCCCAGCCTGATCCATACAAAATTCAACACATACGCAAAATTGTTTTATATAAAATTAGTATAATAAGGTGGGCAAATTTCAATTAGCCCCTGAAGTAAAGAGAAAAGAGTAGTTGTAGTTTTATAATGAAAAAGTTATGTAGTGTTAGTATAATATATTTGTATTTTAGCGCTCATATTCATATTTAGATTTAGATTATATTTTTATATACATACATATTATATTTCGCAGCGGTGGTGTACGAATTTTGATGGAAAAAATTATATACACGTATATTATATGACATAAAAAAAGTAGAAATTTAGATAAAAAATTTGAATTTTTTTTGCTCGTTTTTATAATATATTTTAAATGAATATTTTGTAGAATTATCCTGTAAATTCAGGTTGGGCTTAGCCCACCCTGCCCAATATGACGAGCCGCCGCTGTCAATGTAGGTGATCAAGTACTAATAATGAATCCAACCAAGCTGCACAAATTAAGCGTCCCTTGGTTGGGTCCTTATGAAGTAATAAAAGCGGACAAAGTAAATTCCACTATCAAAATGGGTAGGAGACCAAAAATAGTCCATAATAATAGACTTAAAAAATGGACTTCATAATTTCAATATAATAATTAGTATTAAGTATCTCTAATAAAATTAACCTATTATTTAACAAAAAGTGCTATAGCATATATTAAAAAATTTTTTATGACCCCTAAACTAAGTATTTTTTTTTAAAAAGAAAAAATGAATGAAGTTTTTTTTATAAAAAAAGAGACCCCTAAACGAAAACATTTTTAAAAAATTTATAGATGCATAGAAATGCATCTATATATAAAAAAACATACAACATACTAACATAAATGATAATAAGTACACAACGTATATAAAAAATTGGTAACCCACACAAAATAATACAAAATAAAATTATGGGTATCGGGTTGCACACAATTTTTTTTTTGAAAAATCAAAACAAAATTTATTATAAAACTTCAATATAGTAGAACAAAAAAAAACAGCAAGGGAAACAAAAACAAACAATAATAAAAACACTAAACAAGCTTCAATCATTTTTATATACATACATAGTTTTTTATTTTTCATATATAAAAAATTTTTTTGTATATAGTGGATACATTTTTTTTACATATAAAATTATACATATTCTTTTAATAGGTAAATGCATAAATATAAAATTAATATAATTTTTATACATATAATTTTTTTTTCAAAGGTCATAATTTTTTTTTGATACATAGAAAATTATACATATTCTTTTAAAAAAAAAATATAACGTTATATAAAATTAATATAATTTTTACTTATACAATTAAATTTTTCATAATTTCTGAAAATAAATTAAAACAAATAAAATTAGAAGATAAAAAAAAAAGGGGGGGAATAAACAAATCATACTAACCTATCCTAGACCACTATAAAACTCCTTATATTTTCGTCTTTTTAGGAATTTGCGGGGCAGCGCGACCCCCGGGTGCAAATGATGTAAATGGTAAATCAGATGTTCCTTGCGACCAAAGGGCCGCGCGCACACAGTGCACTGCCATGCTTTGCGTGGGTTGTGCGTCATAAGATGCCGGTTGAAATGGCCTTTATGACGACTTCGGTACCCACACAAAGCACATAGTCGAGATTGGGGTTTCCTCTTTCGTTTAGTGGATACGGTGTTACCACTATTCCCAACTCGACTATCCACAAATTCCTCAAATTTAGCTTGATAAGAGATGCACGGATAATCTGAAAGGAAAAGAAAAACAAAAACAAAAAATATTTCATTCAATAAAATACAAATATATCTTTAAATTAAAATTTTTTACCACATATATCAAGTCGTACCAAACGTACATAGCATTTTCTTACACGAATTCTGAAAAACAAAAAAAAAGGGGGGTTTTATAGTTTTTCACTATTATATTAAAATTAATTTTTAAACTTACTTTGAAGACATTTTTTTTCTTGACAATAAATTTATTCACACTCAATTTTTTCGTAATTTTTTCAAAATAATGTTTTTTTAATATTACTTTTACACACTTCTATTTTTTTTACAATTTAAATCCCAATTTTATTTTCAAAGAAATAATTTTTTTTATCCACACTTTTTTTTTTTCAAACTAAATGATTTTGTTTCTAAATTTATAAATTGACTAATATTATTATTTTCAATAATTAAAGTTTTTTCAACTTAACAACTCACTTTAATACACCACACGATTTAAAACATACAATACAAAGTATAATACAATACTGAAAAATATACAATTATAATTTGAATTAGTCTTAAAGGATAAAAGCCTAATAAGCAATTCTATAATGTAATTTAAATCGCGATTACGAATTAATAAGGGGAAAGGTGGTCAAAATAAGTTAAATTAAAAACAAACAATAAATAGGTTTTAATATTTTATTAAGAATATAACACGCTTTACCCTAACAAAATTAATTTTTTATCTTCTGAAAATAAAAAATAAAGAGTATATTAGAAAAATAAAATTAATCGACTTATAAATTTTTACTTACGGTAAGTTAAGTCTTTCGTGTTTACCACGTAAGACAAATCTAATGTACCAATTAGGATCCGAAGGGGAATCCTTCGGAGGGGGATCCTTCGGAGGGGGAGGAATATTCTCCTTATTAGGATGAATAAAAATCTCGGTCGTCGCCAAGCTAATATCACTTGCACTATCGGACATTATTTTAAATAATAATTATAACAAATCAATAAATCAACTTTTATACATTAATTTAGTATTCATAAGCAAAAATTTAAAAATATATATATATTATTAAGCAATCGCTTAAATTTTTTTTAAACAGTTTCTTAAAAAATACAGGGTAATTTAAAGTAATTAATAGAAATTTATTTTAAGGTACAAAATGATGTCGCGATTGGTATTATGTTATTTATTGGGAATGGTAGCAGGGAAATTCTTGGAAGTCAAAGAATTAAAATCGGAGGCAATAATATTTGAGTACCAAGGCGAACTTACAACATATAAAAGCAAAATAGAGATTTTCACTAAATTTAAGTTATTAGAAATAAATGAAATAAATAATTTTAAAAATAAAATATCGGAGCTTATAAAAAGGTCATGTAAACTTCTGTCTAAACTAAAAAATCAGACGGAAAACAATTGCTATTGGTGGATAGACAATTTAGACAAATACGCAGAACGGTTAGAGGGGGAAGTTGAGAAAATCAATCATTTTTTTTCAAGAAGGGAAAAGAGGGGACTGTTAAACATTATCGGATCGGTTAGCAAAACTTTATTCGGAACAATGGACGACGAGGACGCAAATAAAATTTATAATGTATTAAACAAATTAGAACGAAAAAGCGACAGACGACTTGAAATACTAGACAAAAACACAGCGGTAGTGACGTCAAATTTTGAATTTTTGAAGGCAACTTCTTTAAATTTGACGACACATATGACCGATTTAAACAGAAAATATGAGCAATTGGAAGATCGGATTCGAATAGAAAATAGTGCATTAGGGGTGGGTATAAATGCGAATACCTACCAATTGGAAATGGACCAAATCGTGTTAATGGCGCAATCCAAATACAACCTAATACAATTAGTATTATCGGATCAAGGTGAGGCAATAAATGCCCTTCAGAATCATAAAATACACCCATCTGTATTTGATTCTGAAACAATAATACAATTGTTATATAACATTACCGAAGGGACAAGTAACGAGTTACTCGGATCAATACCTGTCATAAACCAAATAAGTAAAATTGAGATCACCCACTTAGATGGCCAAGTGGGTATAAAAGTAACCGTTCCTTGGTTGGATAAGGAAAAGTATAACATTAACAGGATTTACCCAGTTCCAATAAAAGCTAAAACAAAAATATATGCACTATTGTCTATAGAGTTCGATTATATTATTCACAATAATGACGGACACTTTTTACATTTAACCAAAGACGAATTCAAAACTGAATGTAAGGGAATAAAAACTGATAAAAACGAAAACTTGTTCATTTATCAACAAAAACAACCCAAGTTATTACGACCCCCAGAAAAAAATTGCATATACGAAATATTTTTAAATAAAATCAAATCTAGTGAGATAACGGAATTGAAATATTGTCAATATAAGTTAATAAAAGAAATTGACAATAATTTAATGCCGCTTTCAAGTCCAAATATGTGGTTGTTTTTCTTGGAAAATGAACAAGAAATGATCAGTTACTGTAAAAGGACAACCTACAAAACAAAACTTGACGGAGTAGGAATACTAACATTATTAGACGATTGCGTATTCACTATAAACCATTTGGAAATACCTTACCAAAGGGTATACAAAAAACACATAAACGAAACAAAAATTACACTATGGACACCACCACCTGAGACAATATTAAACAGCTTTGGACAAATATTACCAAAAATGACCCCTACGTCGAATAGGACAAAACATATACAAATAATGGATATAAACAAATTGACTGAGGAATTTAAGGAGAGGGGCAAGGGACTTAAACAAATCAGGGACGAATTGGAAGGGGAGCGTAAACGCTCGGAAACAGAAGATTACAATGACCTTATTAAAACTTGGCATACGGGAGGAATAGGAAGTATAATTATTATAATAATCTTATTTTGTGTTTATAAAATATGTAAAAAAGTGTGTAAAAACAAAAATGAAAGTTCAAAAAATCGGAAAATTGAAATACAGCATATATCCCAACCCATAGTAGAACCTAAATCCGAACCTAATTATTTAGAGCCTATTAATTTCGTACCACATACTAATCCTATTAATTTCCCACCACATACTAATTTAAAATTACCTATGTCCAATAATTTAAATAAAAATCTTAATTTCAATTTCCCTAAATAATAGAATTACAAAATATTCAAAAACCTGATAAAAAATTTATATACAAAATAAAAATTAAATTAAAATATTTTTGATTTTAAAAATATACAAAAATGAATTAAAACAAAAAAAAAGGAATTTGATTTTTTAATATAATAAAATAAATTTTTTGAGGAAACAAATAAATAAAGAATAAAATCAAAAATTTCATATTATTTTAAATTAAGACAAAATTTATTAAAATAATTAAGATAGTAAAGTAAAATATTTATCATTACAAAAAAAATATTATTAAATCTTATACATAAATAAAAAAAATATATTTAAATAAATTTAAAAAAAAAATTTTTTATATATACAATTAAGAAAAAATCTATTATATTATCTATAAGTAAATAAATTTTTTTGGAAAAACTCAAAATAATATTATTTTTAAAAATATAGTGTTCGAAGTAAAAACTTCGATCCCTATATTTTTTTCTAAAGAGAGAAGGTGTTGTGAATTGAAGCACCCAGTACTTCAATTCACAACCCAAAAAACAGCTAACTAAATTATTTTGAAATAATATAAAATTATTAATTAAATTTTGCAAAATAATTAAATATTAAATTAGAACAAAATTTTGAAGAGTTGATTGGCTAACCAAAATATCGCATGCGATATTTTGGAAAACCAAAAAGCTCTTCAACCAAATAAAATAGCTGTTTTTTGGTAGTAAAGTTTAAGTCTACTTTGGGGTGTCAAGTAGACACCAATTACATTAATTAAAAAGTTTAATTTGGGTGTCAAGAAGACACCAACTAATTAAAGTAAAAATTAAGTCTACTTGGGAGTGTCGAATAGACACCAACTAAATTAATTAAAAAGTCGAGTAAAGATAATAAAAGTAAAAATTAAATTTTTATTAAAGTTATACTACAAATAGTATACATATGTGAAATTAAATTAAAGTAATAATTAACAATTTAAAAAGTTAAAATAAAATTTTATTGTTTATATAAAATTTTATTGTACATATTATATTTTAAATCCAAAAAAAAAAATTAATAAATAATTAATTTAAAAATACTTGTCAAGAAAGTAATTAAAATTGACCAAATAAAATAAATTAAATATTGAAACTCTAAAATCGAAATTAAGAAATAATTTAACATTAAATAAATAAATAATAGTAATAAATAAAAAGTTTATTAAAATATAAAAAATAGTGTTTTATTTGGAAAATAATAAAGAACATAATAGTAAAAGTTAATTTTACTACAACATGTGGCCTAAATCCGTCATTTTTTGGTCGCTGGTTGTTACTTTCTGTATTTCGGGAATTTGTCCTGTCATTGTTATTTGGTAGTCTTAATGTCTTAATTAATTCTAACAATATTTCCGTTGTGTCAGACTTAGCAGCTGGTGGAGAAACTAATTCTTGTCTTATTGGTCTAATTAAGTTAAGTGATTCCCTATCAAACTTGCAAGCTTTTACAATGGTTTGTTGGAAATTTAAACAATTTTGAGCAACAATATACTGCTTGATCGTTTCTGATTCTTATAAATGTCCTCCTAGCCGTTTCCTCTGCATCAAGTGTTATACCCTCGGTACTTATGTTTGGCTGCTGTTTTGATTCATCCCAGCTTACGTTCGACTCTCTCTCCATATTGTTCTACACTCTCATCCGGGATTCATCCGAGGTGGTCAGGGGCTACCGGATAATCCGATGCGAAGATCAGTTCTCTAAGGATTTCCTTAGCGTCAGCGTTGCCAAGATCAGTGACGCTTGGGAAGAAGCCAAGATTGGCTTAATCCCCGCTAAGGAAATCCCCGTGAGACCTAGAGCCCGTATCTGGTTACCCAGGATGGACATCGACGGGAAGAAGCTTCTCAGATGCCTTCAGCTGCACAACCCGGACGTGCCTATGAGCAACTGGGTGGTGATTAAGAGGGAGGAGGGAAGTGGAGATAACCAGAAGAGCAGTATCTCGTTCCTCCTCCTGATCAATGAAGAATGCCTCCAGCCGCTGGAACGGCTGGATTTTAAGGTGCGGTTTGGTATCAGGCAGTCCAAACTTAAAATATTCAGGGATGCGCAGGAGGTTGATGGTCTAGACGAGGCCAACGACCTCTTAAAAGAAATGTCTCTTGCAACAGAGACATTATCAGTAGCAGCAAGTGATGGCGATGATGAAAGTAGTTCAGGTAAATCTTAAGCATTCTAAGAATGCTTCGGATAACCTGCAGGTCCGCCTGGCTGAATATGACCTGGACATCGCCATCATTCAAGAGCCATGGGTAAACACCTCCCGAATCAGAGTCTGTCAAGCCGCAGTTATAACCTATTCTACAAGCCCGTAGATACAGTTGGTGGTAAGCCCAGAACATGTATTCTGGTTAAAAAACACATTAATGCCTATCTTTGCTCTAATTTCAGTTCTGCAGATCTGACCGTTGTCAAGGTCGAACAGAACGATGGCAAGGAGCTATACATAAGTTCAGTGTATATGTCTCATGATGAACCTGCCCCTCCAGTGGAATTTCAGCAGCTAGTCCATGCCAAAGGCAACAGTCTGCTTGCTGGTTGCGACGCAAATGCCAGACATACCCATTGGGGTAGTTCTGAAAACAATGAAAGAGGTGAGTCACTTTTTGATTTTAGACTAAATACTAATCTAATAATAGGAAATAGAGGTAACACTCCCACTTTCACTTTCCCCAGCTCGGACAGTTGTCCGGGTTGGGAAGAAGTTATTGATATTACCTGCATTAGTAATAACGAAACCTTGAAATTAGAGAACTGGAGGGTGTCCGAGAAAAGGTCTTTCTCAGACCATAGCTGGATACTCTTCAATGTTAACCTTACGCGTAGTAGCTCTGAACCCTATAGAAACCCCAAAAGTGCAAACTGGACGACCTTCCAAAATGTACTAAGACAGAAATTATCAACCATGGATGACCCGGATTCAGACATAGAATCCATTACACAACTTGAGGAGCAAACCGACAAGTTCACAAAGGCCATGTTGGTATCCTTCAAAGTTTCTTGTCCTATTAAGCGCAGCAAGAAATCATTCCCAGTGTGGTGGAATGACAACCTATCCAACTCAAGAAGGAAGACTAGAGAAGCTTTCAACGTCTGTTACAGGCAGAACAAGTTGCAAATCTACAAGGACCTCCTTAAAGACTATAAAAAGGCCATACGGTCAGCCAAAACCCAGTCTTGGCAGGAATACTGTGAATCTATTCAAAATACAAAGGAATCGGCCAGACTAAGCCGAGTTCTCTCCAAAGAACAATCAAACCCCTCATTCCTGAAGACTCCGACAGGAGTATGGACTAAGTCATCCTTAGAACATTAAGCCTACTAGTGGATACTCATTTTCCAGGATGCACGGAGACTGACAGTGGAGTTAGTCAGTTGAGTAACCAAGATAATCTCTTGCAATCTAACGAACGAATGAAATCACTAGTTACTGATAAGTCGATAGCATGGGCTATAGACAACTTCTCTCCATTTAAATCTGCCGGTCCTGATGGAATCTTCCCAAAGATGCTGCACGAAGGTAAGAAACTTATCATTCCCTTTATTAAAAAACTATTTACAGGTAGTCTCAGGCTTGGCTATATTCCGCAGTCGTGGAGAAGGGCCAAAGTAGTATTTATCCCGAAAGCAGGAAAGAGAGGACACGAGACGGCAAAAGATTTCAGGCCGATTAGTCTCTCTTCCTTTATGCTGAAAACACTGGAACGCATACTCGAAGCTGAACTAAGGAAAACTGCAAAGGTAAGTCAACCGAGACCGCACTAAGTGAAGTGGTGCGTAACGTCGAAAAATCATTACAATACAAGGAATATACCTTAGCCACTTTTTTAGACATAGAAGCTGCCTTTAACAACATACAAGTCAGCGCTATTCAGGAGTCTCTGAGCGAACTAGGAGTTTGCCCAACTCTATGTAAATGGATAGTAAATATGCTACTTTCTAGGGAAATCCAGGCAGATCTTGGTAACAGCCATATTAACAGATTTGCTAAAAGAGGTACGCCGCAGGGGGGCGTGTTGGCCCCCTGCTTTGGCTAATAGCGATGAATAGGGTTCTCAAAAAACTTGAGGTTGAGGGAATCATTACGATAGCATATGCGGATGACCTAGTGATACTGGTCTTACGTTGCGTAGTTTAAACTTATAGTTTAAACGTTGCCGTAAAAATCTATTATTGTCTCTATTTTCCCGGTTATTGGAATTTAGTGTTAGCTCTTTTATAATCTCCATAAGCTGTTTTGTGGTATCATTCATTGCTTGTTCAGTTGTTTTTTCCGCTTGTTGTGGTCCCAACAATTCCAAAGATTCCCTCGCAAACGAAATTGCTTTCGTAAGAGTCTCTTCAACATTAGCACAATTTTTTGAAATTATGTAATGTTTGTTAGACTACGATCGCAAAGCTCTAATAAATGTTTTCCTTGCAGTTTCTTCAGCATCCTGTACGATACCTTGAAATCCATTAGGAAATTTATTCCGGCAACCATTTTGAAACATCCTAATTTCCTTAGGAAAACTACACGATCTCCAAATTGTTCGATAGATTCGTCAGCAATCCGCACGCATTCTTCGATTTTTCTCCTTAATTGCGTTAAATCCTTATAAGGAATGAAAGCGTTTTCTAAAATTGCTTTAAAATCCCTAAAGCTATTTACTGCTCGCTCCTGGAAAATGTTTGCAGGTCTTCCTTTTAATGTGCCTCGAATGAATTGATTTAATACCGCGGCGCGGTCGCATTCATCAGTCCTGAAATATGCGTCATGTGCGAGCGCAACAAAATTTTGCAAATCTAATATCATAAGATCTCCCTCTCCGCAAAATGTTGGAATTCCCTGAAAAAATGTTTTCCTCTACGCCTATGGCTAAAAAATATTTTTTAAATAACGTTACTTGAATGTATATTTAAATTAATTCCGTTCAAATTAATTTCTCTTTCCGACCCGCTTTCGTTTGATGTAATGTCGTCTGAATCTTCCGGCGCAAAAGTTACCGACCGTCTTCGGTTTGTTTGATTCGATAGCAAATTGTTCGAATTACCCTGTGGTGTGGATTTTATCAGTGATAATTCTGCAAAAATAAGATTTTCCGGTAAAATAGCAGAATCCTCTAATATTTTCTTTTGTCCGCGAGTAGTTGGTGCCATGTGTTAACTGGTACCCAAAAAAAAAAATTAAAATAATTTTCTAACAAATTATACTTCTAAAATTCTACTACTTGGTTATTTAAAAAAAAATATACTTATGCTTCCGCCAAAAATAATACCGAATAATCAAAACTCATTAATATTCAACAAAAAAAAATAACCCGCATTCAACTTTTTATTGAATAAAAAAAAACTCCCTTTTGCTCTACGCCTATGGCTAAAAAATATTTTTTAAATAAAAATCAATTCAAAACATATATACTGTCAAAACGAACATTAATTGTGTCGCATACATAGACACAAAAATAATTCTCTTTTATCAGTTATGCATATGCACATAACCATAAAGTAATAATATATATAGAAACTATTTCATATATCATTTTTTGTACAAATTTTTATAAAATAATATAGCAATGTAAGACCCCAAGCTTTTTCATAGGCTAGAACTATTTTAAAAGCCCTCTATTCTATTTTCAAAGCTCATTGACAACATATTTTTTTAAGTATAAAAAGTATAAAATAATTGTATTTACATAAAACTGCATTTACATTATCAGATTTTTCATAAAACATTTCATGCGATTTTTTGTCTGATCAAAAATCGTACAATATGACGTAAAAATACCTAGTCTCATGCGATGTTTTATGAAAAATCTGACGGTATGCATTTTCATACGGTTTTATCGTACGATTTTTGATACGACTAGTCTTATGAAAAGTCTGATAATGTAAATACAACTTTAATATATTAAATTAATATTTTTATTATGACTTTAAAATATTTTAAAGTCATATAATATTTTTTGAAATTTTGATTGTTTATTCAATCGTGCTTTTTTTGTTTCAATATTTTTTCAATGAGCTTTGAAAATAGAATCTAGAAATAGAGGGCTTTTAAAATATTTCTAGCCTATGAAAATAATAATAGGTCCTACATTGCTATATTATTTTTAAAAAATTTGTACAAAAAATTATATATGAAATAGTTTCTCTATATATATATTTACTTTATGACATAACATATGTATGTTATGCTATGCAAAAGATTTCTAAAGAGTTCTTTCTTTGTATTGTATTTATTATGCGCAAATTTAAAGAACTTAAAGAAAGATTTTTATTTTTTAATTGCGAGAAAAAAAAATTCCAAACCTTAAGTAAGCTCAAACTTTTAAATTTTTCAAGTGAGCAAATTTAAATTTAATTTACTCTAACTCTAATTATTGCAATTTATAATATAATGCAAAGGTAAATTCAACAAGTGAAAATTAATAGCGAGAAAATTCATAAGAGAAGACAATACAAAAGAAGATAATACAAAATACAAAATCAAATTCAACGCAAAAAAAAAATATATAAATAAAATATTTTTGTCTTCGTGTAATTAACTCATTTATTGCTATATTATTCGGCTTTTAGTCATTATATTTCCTAAATATTATTTTATATTAATATAATTTCATCTGAAAAAATAATTAAGAGAAATTTTTGGCTTTGATAACTCGATATTGTCATTTTGTTTTTCTTCAAATATAAAATTTATACTATTTTTATTTCTTATAATTTTACCCCTATTTTTATTTTTTACTAAATACAAATTTAAATTTTTTTTTTTTAAATTCCTCTTATTTTTACGTTTTAACTTATTTTATTCCTAACACTTCATCAGCTGTTCTAAAACATCTTTCGAACAGCTTATCTAATGTTTTATTTTCGTTTTTCTGTTTTTGCTCTTTCCTTTGCTCCTTCCGCAATGTTTTGATTATGGTTTTAAAAGTTTCTTCCTGTATTTTACTGCACCCTAGTCGAAGGATTCTGTGCAGATTTTGTATTCTTCGCGTCTTCTTGCTGCTTCCCCGCCTCTACTTTTTATTGGTACTCCTTCTTTGGGTACTTCTTTGGTTGTCGTCGAATTTCTTTTCAAATATTCTTCTATTGATAATGGTTTTGGTCCCGCGGTGGGTGATTTACGTATTTTCTCTTCTATTTCCTTTAGTTTGGTTGTCATTTAGTACTTTATTTTATTCCTTTATTATTTCAAGTTGTGAAGCTTTAGCTTGTACACTACCTCATGCAATATGCACGTAGAGGGTCTGGAATAATAGGAATAAATCATTGTAGTCCCTGTTCGTTTTTTGGATACTAATCCAAAAATTGGCCACGGCACCAATGTTGCGACTCTCTTTTACATTGTTTCATTTATATTACCTTTATTTTATTCTCTTTCTGTCCTGATCGTCTCTTCAATAATCTTCCTGATGTAACTTTGTTTTAATTCAAACATTTACTTTTTAATATAAACTGTTAATAACTGTAAAATAAAACGTATTTTATTTAGTTATTTTAATAAGTTCTAATATTAGCTTTCTTATAAAGTAGGCTTAACCTGTTCTTTACAAGAAGTCAACATGCGAACTCTCCGAGATACCATTTTTTCGCCGTTTATATATTCTAATATTGCTTCCTCAGCAATATGAGAATGTTCCAATAAATACAAATAAATAATATTTTTTACTAATTAACCCTCTAGTGCGTCATGATGCAAATATGAATCAAAGCAATAAATGTTAAATAGTTTTTAAGCAAAAATTTATTTTGAGTTTTTTCCTATTTGATTCACTTCTGAATCGTTCTGTTCTGAAAACAAAATCATAATAGGAAAAAAAAAATTACGGACTTATTTGTTTTGTCAGTTTTAATTTGATTTTTGTAGTGTGAAATTGTAACTGGATATGTGAAATTTGTGCAGCGATTTTTTCTGGGACTTTCAAATTTAATGTTAAGTAATGGTAAGTTGAAATTTAATGGTAAATTATTTATATAAATTCAGAATTTGTGTAATTATCCACTAAAAAAATTTATAATGTTCCACTAAACGCGTATTGATGCAAAAATGCATCAAAGGATTTTTTGCTGATTGTGTCCTTTAGAGGCAAAAAACCTGCATATTTCTAGAACAAACGTTGTTCCGTATATACTTTTGCACAATTTAAAAAGAGTATGGTTGAAATATATTTTCTTGCGCACTAGAGGGTTAAAGGTAAAGTTGTGTAACAAAAAATTCATACATTAATTATGTTACCATTGCCCATTGTGCTGATAACGCACAATACTTTATTATTATTATTAACCCTTTATTACCCATTGTAGCCAAATGGCACACATAATTATTTAACATGTAAATCATTGTAAATGTATTTTTTTGTATATATTGTGTTTTACGTTTTTTTGTCTGTATTATTCTTAGAATTTTAAATGAGGTTTTAGTTAAGAAAAAAATTCGCCGTTGCATTTTAGTTGTAAAATAAAATTTTGTGCTAAAAAAAAAATTAAAAAAAAAACAGTAATTTGTTTAGGTACGACAGGTAAATACAATTAAAAATTAATAATTAAAAATATGTTTTGCATCTGATAATATGTGTATTTTTAAATAATGCAACTTATATTAATTATATGAATCAAATTTGTAAATTTATAACGAAAAAAATGCTGGTGGTAGCCATATGGATACATTCCCTACGAATGCCTTATCTTTTATAATTGTATCATGATGTTGCCCCATGGGAAACAGACGCCTACATGTATAGTGACTGACTGTAAGTTCAGTATACAAGATTTAAAACCAAATTAGTCCATCTGTTTATACCACTGTTGCGTCATTTGGTGAAGTCTAAATGATATACTAGGCAATCTCAGAATTCCAGGGGGCACCAGATGGAGCTGAGTGTAGGAATTGAGGAAAAATCGCTTGCACCGCTACGCCTACTCGGGGAACAGACGCTTAACCCAACGATGTCGACAATCCTTCCACCCAACGGAATATACTCTTCAAGACCTTTCATTTGATACTTCAATACTTTTCCTTTGGTACCTCATATGATTTGACCCCCACATGACCTAGATGACCTAGAATGCCTCTCGGACTACCCAATAATCTTCGAGACCTTTCATTTGAAGCCCCACATGATTTCTGTATGATGGGCCCACATCATACAAAATGTCAAAATACCCACATCAAAAAACCTTTCATTTGAAGCCCCACATGATTTTTGTATGATGGGCCCACATGACCAACTTTTAGGCCCCGCAGGAACCAGGGTGCCTCTCGGACTACCCAATAAGATATACTCTTCATGAGCTTTCATTTAATGCCACACATGACCCACTTTTGGGCCAAATGACCCACGGTTGCCTCATAGACTACCCAACGGGATATTATCTTCAAGACCTTTCATTTGAAGCCCCACATGATTTTTGTATGATGGGCCCACATGACCCACTTTTGTGTCCTCGTGTAACACAGGGTGCCCGACGGACTACACCCGTTGAGATGTTCTTTTCAAGAACTTTCATATGATACCGCATATGATTTTTTGTATTATGAGGCCCTACAATGCCCACATTTTGGGCCCCACAGGAGCCACGAACTACCGCCTACTGAGATGTAGTCTTCCAGACCTTTCATTTGAGGCCCACATAACTTTTTTGAATTGGTAACAGTGACCCAAGATGTCCCATGCAGTACCCAACGAGATAAACTATTCAAGAGCTTTCATTTGATGCCCCACATGATTTTTGTATGATGGGCCCACATGACCCACTTTTGTGTCCTCGTGTAACACAGGGTGCCCGACGGACTACACCTGTTGAGATGTTCTTTTGAAGAACTTTCATTTCATACCTCATATGATTTTTTGTATTATGAAGCCCTACATTGCCCACATTTTGGGCCCCACATGAGCCACGTGACCCACGATGTCCCATGCAGTACCCAACGCGATATACTCTTCAAGACCTTTCATTTGAAGCCCCACATAACTTTTTTGATTTGAGCCCCAGTTGACCTACGCTGCTCCATGCACTACCCAATTAGATGTACTCTTCAATAGCTTTCATTTGATGTTCCACATGATTTTTGTATGATGGACCCACATGACCCACTTTTGTGTCCTCGTGTAACACAGTGTGCCCGACGGACTACACCCGTTGAGATGTTCTTTTCAAGAACTTTCATTTGATACCGCAAATGATTTTTTGTATTATGAGGCCCTACATTGCCCACATTTTGGGCCCCACAGGAGCCACGAACTACCGCCTACTGAGATGTAGTCTTCCAGACCTTTCATTTGAGGCCCACATAACTTTCTTTGAATTGGTAACAGTGACCCAAGATGTCCCATGCAGTACCCAACGAGATAAACTATTCAACAGCTTTCATTTGATGCCCCACATGATTTTTGTATGATGGCCCACATGACCCACTTTTGTGTCCTCGTGTAACACAGGGTGCCCGACGGACTACATCCGTTGAGATGTTCTTTTCAAGAACTTGCATTTGATACCGCATATGATTTTTTGTATTATGAGGCCCTACATTGCCCACATTTTTGTCCCACAGGAGCCACGAACTACCGCCTACTGAGATGTAGTCTTCCAGACCTTTCACTTGAGGCCCACATAACTTTTTTGAATTGGTATCAGTGACCCAAGATGTCCCATGCAGTACCCAACGAGATAAACTATTCAAGATCTTTCATTTGAAGCCCCACATGATTTTTGTATGATGAGCCCACATGACCCACTTTTGTGGCCTCGTGTAACCAAGGTTCCCCCACGGACTACACCCATTGAGATGTTCCCTTCAAGACCTTTCATTTGATATCTCATTTGATTTTTTGTATGATGGGCCCCACATTGCCCATTTGATGCTGGGCCTCAGTCGACCCACGTAGCCCCATTTACTACCCAACGGGATATAATCTTCAAGACCTTTCAGTTGAAGCCCCACATGAATTTTTGTGTGATGGGCAGACATAATCCAATTTTGGGGCCCACATGACCCACTTTTGGGCACAGCAGGACCCAGAATGCCTCATGGACTACCCAACGGGATATAATCTTCAAGACTTTTCATTTGAAGCCCCACATGATTTTTGTATGATGGGCCCACATTCCCCACTTTTGTGTCCTCTTGTAACACAGGATGCCCGACGGACTACACCCATTGAGATGTTCTTATCAAGATCTTTCATTTGAAGCCCCACATGACTTTTTTGTATTGGTAACAGTGACCCACGATGTTCCATGCAGTACCCAAAGACATATATTCTTAAAGAGCTTTCATTTGATACCACACATGACCCACTTTTGGGCCCACATGACCCAGGATGCCTCATAGACTACCCAACGGGATATTATCTTCAAAACCTTTCATTTGAAGCCCCACATGATTTTTGTATGATGGGCCCACATGACCCACCTCTGTGTCCTCGTATAACACAGGGTGCCCGACGGACTACACCCGTTGAGATGTTCTTTTCAGGAACTTTCATTTGATACCTCATATGATTTTTTGTATTATGAGGCCCTACATTGCCCACATTTTGGGCCCCACAGGAGCCACGAACTCCGCCTACTGAGATGTAGTCTTCCAGACCTTTCATTTGACGCCCACATGACTTATTTGAATTGGTAAAAGTGACACAAGATCTCCCATGCAGTACCCAACGAGATATACTCTTCAAGAGCTTTCATTTGATGCCCACATGATTTTTTGTATGAATGGCCCACATGACCCACTTTGGAACCCACATGACCCAGGATGCCTCATAAACTACCCAACGGGATTACCCAACGGGATATTATCTTCAAGACCTTTCATTTGAAGTCCCACATGATTTTTGTATGATGGGCCGACATGACCCACTTCTGTGTCCTTGTGTAAGACAGGGTGCTCGACGGACTACACCCGTTGAGATGTTCTTTTCAAGAATTTTTATTTGATATCTCATATGATTTTTTACTTTCCTTTTTATGAATTCACACTTCCAGTATATAGGTATATATATATATATATATATATATATATATCTCCTCACCTGGCCATAACTCTTAAACGGCTTGACCGATTGAGCTCAAATTTGGAAGTTCAAATGCTTGGTACTATATAAATTTGGGGCCTTTTTGATGAGGGGGAAGGGAGCTCGGAGGGCCGTTTCAACTAAAAAGTAATAAACAAGCAAATTATACCACATCAATGTACTTTCCCGCTGAGTTTTAGCCACTGTCAGCAATAGCAAAAATTATGTATAACTAGATGGATGTTTTCATACAACTGGTAATAGGAAGAAAATGAATTTCTATATTATAAATTGTAGTAACCCATTCACTCAATTTATAAATTTTACTCAAATGTCATTGAGTTATTTTTATGTATGATTTATGTATGATGTGATGAGTAATTGATTTTTTTTGTGGATTTTCTTTTTCTTTTCGTTCATAAAAGATATTCAAAATTGTAGTACCCCATCACTTATAAATTTGGAAATTGCTTTTAGGTTGTAGTTTTAATATTTTTTCCTACAGTTACATCAAAAATTTTTGGTTTTGGTTAAATTTATTATTTTTATGAATGCGAAGGCGTAAAGGCAGTTTATGATAAAATGTTTCAGGAAATAAAAAAAGATATTAGAGGTAATGGTACAAATTGTGCTGTTAAAATATGTAAAAATAGTTGGGGAAATGGAAATTTCCGTTGGTTTAAATTTCCAAAAAATATCGACAAATTTAATTTATGGGCATCAAAATGTAAATCTGATTTGAATTATAGTAAAAAAAAAATTGTTTGTGAAATGCATTTTGAAAGTAAATACTTAACTAAGAAATATTTACCAAGAAACGCAGTCCCAACTTTGTTTTTAGAATCTAGTAAATCGGATAAAATTGATGTATCAATAAATCAACATATTTATAATTTTGTCGAAGATAATCTAGAACAATTATTACCTTCTAAAACATATTTAGCTCCAAAAGAAAAGGCTGATCAAACTGTAGCAGAATTTCAAATGATTGACCCTTACATATGTAATGATATTAATGAAGCAGAAAATTTAAATAATACAATTTTACAAAAAGAAAAAAATGAACTATATTAAATCACAAAAATTCGTAGACTTGAAAAAAAGGTATCTATTTACAAAAAAATTTTACTTTCAAAAACTGCTGAAAGAAAAATAAAGCACGACCTTAAGTCGTGTTTAAAAAGAAATAAAGTATTAAGAACGCAGTTAAAAAATAAAACAATTTCGTATGTCATTGATGCTCTAAATATATCTCAGCCTGCTAAATGTTTTAGTAAAATGATTTTACGTAAAAAAAATGTGTGGTCAGAAGATGATACGAATATTGCTCTTAACATTCACTTTAACTCTCCTAAAGGCTACAATTATTTAAAAATTCAATGAAACTACATCTACCTACAAAATATTCCATTAATAAATGGATTCCTATCAAACATTTTCATGTTGGTTTTCATGAAATTTATTTGCAGCAATTTGAAAAAAATTGTTATTTCTATGGATGCAGTATCAAAAGAGGCAGTTATTATTTTTGATGAAATAAGCATAAGAAAAGATTTAAAATATTACGTTTTTTATGATGAAATTACTGGCTTTTTAGACTATGAATTCAAAAGAACAAGGAAAATTGCCAAACAAATTTGTGTTTTTATGATTCGTGGTCTTGTATCGAACTGGAAATATGTTCTAAGCTTCTTTGCATCTGACACTACTATCAAAGCAAGTCATCTTTTAAAAATGGTGCAGAAAAATATTACAACTGCTTTTGATCTGGGACTGCGAGTAAGGTAAGTTATTTTCGATCAAGGTGCCAACAATAGAATATATTTCTATATAATAGAATATATTTCTAAATATATTTCGAATTGCTAGGTGTTAAACGAATGTTACCAAATTTTTAGCAAAATGTAAATAATAAGAATTGGAAAATATATGCAATTTTTGATGCTGTGCACTTATTAAAATCAATTCGAAATATATTTATGAAATATGATATTGATACGCCAGATGGAGTAGTTTCCGTCAAAATTATTAGATCCTTATATATACTAGATTCTCAAAAAGTAACCCGGATGTGTCCAAAATTAACTTACCAGCACATATTTCCGAATAATTTTGAAAAATGAGGGTGAAATTGGCAACACAACTTTGAAGTCGAACTGTAGGAATGGCCATTAAAACTTTGGTGGATATTGGTAAATTTAGTTTAAGAAAAGACTGTGCTTTATCTACTTCTGAATTTATTATTAAAATTGATAACTTTTATGATTGCCGTAATAGTAAGACACTTTTTGATAAAAAAAATACAGATCCGGCCTTCAAAAAAATAATATAAAATTTAAGTACATAAATGAAATGTTAATGTATTTAAAAAATAATCAAAATCAAATCAAATAAAAAGGTCTATTGTCTTGATGGTATGGTTCAGACTTTGACGGCAATACTTGACTTATCATTAGACATTTTTTCTGAATATGATAATGAGGATCTATTTTATTTGTTGCTGTCAAAATTAACACAAGATGTACTAGAGAATCTATTTGCTCTTATAAGGTCTAGAAATGGCAATAATGTAAATTACTCAGTATTCGAATTCACCAACATTTTAGCCAAAATTTTATTAATTAAATTAATAAATAATAAAATTGAAAACTCTAACTGTGATGAAGATGATTAAAATTTTATTTCAAATGATATTAAAGGTCCAAATTTTGCAAATGATATTCACAACTTTAATTTTGAAGGAGAAAATTCATATGAAGACTTAGTAAATATGGATGATGAAGTTATAAAGATAACTAAACAAAATAATATAAATTCTAAAGATCCTATAAAATTAAATTCGGAAATATATGTTTGTGGTTATAATATTTTTAAATTGTTAAAAAAAAACAATTGTAATAGTTGTAGAGAGATTCTTTTAAAACCCGACAATGAAAAATTGACATTGAATTCTGAGTACTTCATCTTTCATAAAAATCTAAGTCAAGATTCAGATTTTTGCAATTTACAAGCACCATCTGATTTATGCTTTAATATTACCAATATGCATATTAGCTTATTTAAAGAATTTTTGGATGAAAATTATTATAAAAAAAAATTATTTAAAAATATAAAAAAAATATGTTTAGAGGAAACAATGAAATCAGATCACTATAAAGAATGGTTCTTTGAAGGTCATATATGGTATCAACATAGAGTTCAATTTTTGGATTCGTTAATTATCCTTTTGTTGAAAAAAAACTCTAAGTGGTTGAGAGAAAAATTAATAAAAGAAGATTGTGTAATTAAAAGCAAAAGAAACAAAAATGAAAATATTAAAAAATTAAATTATAGAAGTATTTTATTTATTATCTGTATATATGCTAGTGAACTTATTTTTTATTTTATTTTTCTGTAAATATATTATATTGTGTGGATACTATTATTTTTTTTATGCATGGTAATTATGATTGATATATGTAAATATGTTGTAGGTGTGAATGGTAATGGTATGTATGGGAAATGGGGTCCGTTTTATCAACCTCCTCGTGGTGGATCCTGGAAACTCAATTTTTGAGGCTAATGAGAAATTAAATTTTTTAGACTGGAAAACAATCAAAGAAATTCATTTTGTGTTATCATGGAAAAAGCTTTCGTTAATATACTAAAGTTGTTATATTAAATTTTTAATATTTTTCACAATATTTAGAAATTCCTCGAATAATTTTTGTGTTACATATAAACCAAAAATACAAATTTATATTTTCAAATCTGCTATAAACTAAAAGAAAAAGAAAATCCACAAAAAAAATCAATTAATCATCACATCATACATGAAAATAACTCAATAACATTTGAGTAAAATTTATAAATTGAGTGAATGGGGTACTACAATTTATAATATAGAAATTCATTTTCTTCCTATTACCAGTTGTATGAAAACATCCATTTAGTTATACATAATTTTTGGCAATAGTAAGGGAAAGTAGACCTTATCAGAATTAATGCCATTTATAAGGAGGTCTGCTTACCCTTACTATTGCTGACAGTGGCTAAAACTCAACGGGAAAGTACATTGATGTGGTATTATTTGCTTGTTTATTACTTTTTAGTTGAATATTTCTTTAAGGGAAAGTATTTTTAAAAAACTTTATTTTATTTATATTTTTTTTTGTATTATGAAGCCCCACATTGCCCACATTTTGGGCCCCACATGAGCCACGAACTACCGTCTACTGAGATGTACTCTTCAAGACCTTTCATTTGATGCCCCACATGATATTTTTCTATAATGGGCCCAAATGACCCACTTTTGTGCCCCACATGAGCCAGGATGCATCTCGGACTACCCAACGGGATATACTATTCTTCGAGACCTTTAATTTGATACCCCAATTTGTTTCTTTGTATGATGGGCCCACATGAACCAATTTTGGGCCCTGCTGGACCCATGGTGCTGCTCGGACTACCCAGCGGGAATACTCTTCGGGACCTTTCATTTGATGCCCCACAAGACCCACTTTTGGGCCCACATGACCCAGGATGCATCACGTAATACCCAACGGGATATAATCCTCAATACTTTTCATTTGAAGCCCCACATGATTTTTGTATGATGGGCCCACATGCCCCACTTTAGTGTCCTCGTGTAACACAGGATGCCCGACGGACTACACCCATTGAGATGTTCTTATCAAGATCTTTCATTTGACGCCCCACATGACTTTTTTGAATTGGTACCAGTGACCCAAGAAGTTTCAGGCAGTACCCAAAGACATATATTCTTCAAGAGCTTTCATTTGATGCCCCACATGACCCACTTTTGGACCCCACAGGATGCCTCTCGGACTGCCCAACGGGATATAATCTTTAATACCTTTCCTTTGATACCCCAATTTGTTTCTTTGTATGATGGGCCCACATGAAGCACTTTTGGGCCCCGCGGGACCCAGGGTGCCTATCGAACTACCCAACGGGATATACTCTACGATACCTTTCATTTGGAGCCCCACGTGACTTTTTTTGGGCCCCAGTTGACCCACGATGCTCCATGCACTACCCACTAAGATATACTCTTCATGAGCTTTCATTTGATGCCCCACATGACCCAGGATGTCTCTCGGACTACCCAAACAGGATATAATCTTCAAGACCTTTCATTTGAAGTTTCATTTGAATGATTTTTGTATGATGGCCCGTATATGGAAAGGTTTTGGGCCCCAACATGAACCACGGCGCCCACCGACTGCTCACGAGATTTACTCTTCAAGACCTTTCATTTGATGCCCCAACATTATTTTTTTGTATGATGGGCCCACATGACCCACTTTTGGGCCCTCCATGACTCTCTGACTACCCAACGGGATATAATCTTCAAGACCTTTCATTTGAAGCCCCACATGAATTTTTGTATGATGGGCCCACATGACCCACTTTTGGGGCCCACTTGACCCACTTTTGGGCCCAGCAGGACCCAGGGTACACCTAGCGGGAATACTCTTCGAGAACTTTAATTTGGAGCACCACATGACTTTTTGATTTGGGACCCAGTTGACCCACGATGCTCTATGCACTACCCAATAAGATGTACTCTTCAAGAGCTTTCATTTGATGCCCACATGATTTTTTGTATGATGGGCCCACATGAACCACTTTTGAACCCACATGACCCAGGATGCCTAATAGACTACCCAACGGGATTACCCAACGGGATATTATCTTCACGACCTTTCATTTGAAGCCCCACATGATTTTTGACTATTCAAGAGCTTTCATTTGATGCCCCACATGATATTTTTGTATGATGGGCCCACATGACCCACTTTTGTGCCCCACGTGCGCCACGAACTACCGCCTACTGAGATGTACTCTTCAAGACCTTTCATTTGATGCCCCACATGATATTTTGTATGATGGGCCCACATGACCCACTATTGTGCCCCACATGACCCAGTATGCATCTCGGACTACCCAACGGGATATACTCTTCTTCGAGACCTTTCATTTGAAGATTCATTTGAATGATTTTTGTATAATGGGTCCGTACATGGAACACGGCGCCCACCGACTGCCCAACGAGATATTTATTTTTTTATTTCTTGTTTAATTCAAACATTTTACGTAGTTTACAAAAAGTTTATACAATCAATAGAAAATAATAAAATTATATCTTAATTATTATAATAATTATTCTAAATAGAATATTGTCATTAATGATATTTTTAATAATTATTATTACTAAAAGATTAAAAATTGCATTAGAACTAAAATATAATTAACATATATGTAAGAAATTAAAAATTAAATTTAACACATTTAATCTAGTCCTGTAATATTAATTTTTTTAAATTGTTTTTGGATGTTGAAATTCTTATACAATTTTGGTATTTATTGCCTAATATTCGCATCCTATTTATTGGCTCAAACTTCCCATACAAGGTTCTGTGAAAAACTATTTTAAACAAGTTAGCTGATCTACAGCGTTGGTTATGATTGAGTTCAATATTATTCAACACAAATATAGAATCAATATTAAGATAAAGCATTTCAGTCAGAAAGATTACGTCAGCCAATTCATTCAGTCAGAAAGATTACGTCAGCCAATTTCTCTTTTTTCAAGAGAACTAAAATTAATGAGTTTTAACCTATTTAGATAAGGTGGGAGAATTAGTGGGTCTACCCATCGAAATTGACAGAAAGCAAATCTAATAAAATCGAAGTAAGGATTATAAAATTGACTGGCATATTTGAGGTTAGGACGCACGAGACAAGTGTAAAGTGACTTTAATATATACGGGTCAAGAAATTCCTTCGACCATCTTTTTATAAAACCTAACATAGCGTTAGATTTATTAATAATATAATTATAGTGTAATTTAAAGTTTAATTTAGAATCTAAGTAAACACCCAAATCCCTAAATGACTCAACTACTGGAACAACTTCATCAGTCAACTTGTAATTAAATGTGATAGGAAGTTGTTTACGCGTAAACGTCATTATAGCACATTTACTAACATTTAATTTTAAAGAATTAAAATTACACCATATTGAGAAACGATTTAAATCTTCTTGAAGATAAATAGCATCATTCAATGAAGATATTTTTCTATATATTTTCATATACCACATCATTAATTGCAATAATAAATAACAGGGGACCAAAATGGCTACCTTAAGGTTGTTGTGTGACAACATTCGTTCATTTATGTCGTCATTACCTAAAAACGCATTGTATCGGCAGCGCATTATACTATATAATGAAAACCAAGACAATAATAAATACGTCTTCGTATTATAAAATATTATTGTATACAAATAACGCAAATGATACATAAGTTATTATGTATAATAAAAAAGGTAAACAAACTATGTGTAATAAAAAAGGTAAACAAACGAAAGCACATCTTTCCAAATAATAATAAAGTATAATGCGTTATCAGCACAATGGACAATGGTAACATAATTAATGTAAGAATTATTGTTGCACAATTTTACCTTTGATTAATAAAAAATATTAATTGGAACATTCTAATATTGCTGAGGAAGCAATATTAGAATATATAAACGGCGAGGAAACGGTATTTCGGAGAGTTCGAATGTTGAATTCTTGTAAAGAACAGGTTAAGCCTACTTTATAAGAAAACTAATAGTAGAACTTATAAAATAACTAAATAAAATAAGTTTTATTTGACAGTTATTTGTAGTTTATATTAAAAAGTAAAAGTTTGTATATTAAAAGGTAAAAGTTAAAACAAAAGTTATACCAGGATTAAAGAAGATTATTGAAGAGACGATCAGGCCAGAAAGATAATAAATTACAGGTAAATAAATGAAACAATCCAAAAACGAGTCACAACATTGGTGCCGTTTAGCCTTTCTGGCAATAATATTATAATAAAAACAAAATTAAATAAATAATATTGATAAATAATAACAGAAAATTATGTTAAAATACAATAGTAAAATAATTTAAATTTAAAATATAGAGTATCCTTAAATTATGGATCATTGTATTTAATGAATGAATTATAAATAAAAAAAAAAAAAAAAACATTGGTGCCGTGACCAATTTTTGGATTAATATCCAAAAAACGAACAGGGACTACAGCGATTTATTCCTATTATTTCAGACCCTCTACGTGCATATTGCATGAGGTAGTGTACCAGCTAAAGCTTCACAACTTGAAATAATAAAGGAATAAAATAAAGTACTAAATGACAACCAAACAAAAAGAAATAGAAGAGAAAATACGTAAATCACCCACCGCGGGACCAAAACCAATATCGATAGCAGAATATTTGAAAAGAAATTCCATGACAATCAAAGAAGTACGCAAAGAAGTAGTACCAATAAAGAGTAGAGGCGGGGAATCAGCAAGAAGACGCGAAGAAATAAAAAATCTGCACAGAATCCTTCGACTAGGGAGCAGTAAAATACAGGAAGAAACTTTTAATGCCAGAATGAAGACATTGCGGAAGGAGCAGAAAAAAGAGCAAAAAGAGAAAAAAGAAAAGAAAACATTAGATAAGCTGTTCGAAAGACGTTTCAGAACAGCTAACGAAGTGTTAGGAATAAAATAAGTTAAATAAGAGAAATAATTAAAAAATTTAAATTTGTATTTAGTAAAATAAAATAGGGGAAAATTATAAGAAATAAATAGAGAATAATTTTTTTAAAAAAATAAATATGAAACTATCGAATTATCATAGTCAAATATTTCTCTTAATTATTTTTTCCGATGAAATTATATTAATATTTGAGAGGGGAAATGTAATAATATTTAGAAAATATAATAATTAAAAGCCAAATAATAAAAAAGCAATAAATGATTTAATTATAATTACTCGAAAACAAAAATACTTTATTTATATTATTTTCTTTTTGTGTTGGATTTGATATTTGATTATCTTATTTTATCTTCTCTTATAAATTTTGTAGCTTTCAAATTTCACTTGTTGTCTCTCACAGTAAAATACAATTATTTGTAATGGTATTATAACTTTATAATAATTAATAATACAAGTCTTGGAAGAGAATATTTTTTGGATTTACCTTTGCAATATATTTAATTGTATTTATTAGAGTTAGAGTAAATCAAATTTAAATTTGCTCACTTAAATTTTTTTTGCAAATTTTTTTTCTCTCGCTATTAAAATAAAAATCTTTCTTTAAGTTCTTTACGTTTGCGCATAATAAATACAATACAGAGAAAGAACTCTTTAAAAAGCTTTTGCATAGCATAACACACATATGTATGTTATATGCATAACTATTAAAAGAGATTTTTTTTTTGTGTTTCTTTTATGTATGCGATACAATAAATGGTCGTTTTTGAGAGTATATATGTTTTGTATTTAGAGTATATTTTTACTTAAAAAATATTATTTAACCATAGGCGTAGAGCAAAAGGGAGTTTTTTTACTTAAAAAATATTATTTAACCATAGGCGTAGAGCAAAAGGGAGTTTTTTTTGTATTCAATAAAAAGTTGAATGCGGGTAATTTTTTTTATTGAATAATATTGAGTTTTGGTAATTTCGGTATTATTTTTGACGAAAGCATATGTATATATTTTTAAATAACCAAGTAGTAGAAGTTTAGAAGTATAATTTGTTAGAAAATTAGTTTAATTATTTTTTTTGGTACCAGTTAACACATGGCACCAACTACTCGCGGACAAAAGAAAATACTAGAGGATTCTACTATTTTACCGGAAAATCTTAATTTCGCGGAATTATGTCTAATAAAATCGACACCACAGGTTAAATAACGGTCGGTAACTTTTGCGCCTGAAAATTTAGACGAAAGCGGGTCGGAAACAGAAATTAATTTAAACGGAATTAATTTAAGTATACATTCAAATAACGACTAGGGAGCAGTAAAATACAGGAAGAAACTTTTAATGCCAGAATGAAGACATTGCGGAAGGAGCAGAAAAAAGAGCAAAAAGAGAAAAAAGAAAAGAAAACATTAGATAAGCTGTTCGAAAGACGTTTCAGAACAGCTAACGAAGTGTTAGGAATAAAATAAGTTAAATAAGAGAAATAATTAAAAAATTTAAATTTGTATTTAGTAAAATAAAATAGGGGAAAATTATAAGAAATAAATAGAGAATAATTTTTTTAAAAAAATAAATATGAAACTATCGAATTATCATAGTCAAATATTTCTCTTAATTATTTTTTCCGATGAAATTATATTAATATTTGAGAGGGGAAATGTAATAATATTTAGAAAATATAATAATTAAAAGCCAAATAATAAAAAAGCAATAAATGATTTAATTATAATTACTCGAAAACAAAAATACTTTATTTATATTATTTTCTTTTTGTGTTGGATTTGATATTTGATTATCTTATTTTATCTTCTCTTATAAATTTTGTAGCTTTCAAATTTCACTTGTTGTCTCTCACAGTAAAATACAATTATTTGTAATGGTATTATAACTTTATAATAATTAATAATACAAGTCTTGGAAGAGAATATTTTTTGGATTTACCTTTGCAATATATTTAATTGTATTTATTAGAGTTAGAGTAAATCAAATTTAAATTTGCTCACTTAAATTTTTTTTGCAAATTTTTTTTCTCTCGCTATTAAAATAAAAATCTTTCTTTAAGTTCTTTACGTTTGCGCATAATAAATACAATACAGAGAAAGAACTCTTTAAAAAGCTTTTGCATAGCATAACACACATATGTATGTTATATGCATAACTATTAAAAGAGATTTTTTTTTTGTGTTTCTTTTATGTATGCGATACAATAAATGGTCGTTTTTGAGAGTATATATGTTTTGTATTTAGAGTATATTTTTACTTAAAAAATATTATTTAACCATAGGCGTAGAGCAAAAGGGAGTTTTTTTACTTAAAAAATATTATTTAACCATAGGCGTAGAGCAAAAGGGAGTTTTTTTTGTATTCAATAAAAAGTTGAATGCGGGTAATTTTTTTTATTGAATAATATTGAGTTTTGGTAATTTCGGTATTATTTTTGACGAAAGCATATGTATATATTTTTAAATAACCAAGTAGTAGAAGTTTAGAAGTATAATTTGTTAGAAAATTAGTTTAATTATTTTTTTTGGTACCAGTTAACACATGGCACCAACTACTCGCGGACAAAAGAAAATACTAGAGGATTCTACTATTTTACCGGAAAATCTTAATTTCGCGGAATTATGTCTAATAAAATCGACACCACAGGTTAAATAACGGTCGGTAACTTTTGCGCCTGAAAATTTAGACGAAAGCGGGTCGGAAACAGAAATTAATTTAAACGGAATTAATTTAAGTATACATTCAAATAACGTTAGGAAAAATTCTGAAAGTAATAGTAGTGAGAGCGAAGAAGAAGGTGCCATAGGAGGCATAACAGTAGAAAATATTAGTCGAATAATATTAGTCAATATTAGTCAATTAAAGGAAAAAACTTTGATTAATATTAATAAAATTTTGACAAATTGGAAATAAATACAAATAGATTGTGTATGCAGGGAGCAATTCCACACACAAACAGCGGCTTACACATACCTAACGGATTATACGAGGATTTAATTCCGCAAAACAACGGATCACGACACAAAAATAACCATAGGATATCAACAAATTTTCTTAACAAGGACAATACGTATGATTTCGGTATGACAGCTCCAATGACTGCAACAATGCCCCTAGTAAAAACTTATAAAACATTTTTTCAGGGAATTCCAACATTTTGCGGAGAGGGAGATCGTATGATACTAGATTTACAAAATTTTGTTGCGCTCGTACATTACGCATACTTCAGGACGGATGAATGTGACCGCGCCGCGGTATAAAACCAAATAATTCGAGGAAAATTAAAAAAAAGACCCGCGGACATTTTCCAGGAGCGGGCGGTTAATAGCTTTAGAGATTTTAAAGCAATTTTAGAAAATGCGTTTATTCATTATAAGGACTTAACGCAATTAAGGAGGGAACTTGAAGAATGCGTGCAGATTCTTGATGAATCGGTTGAACAATTTGGAGATCGCGTAGAAAGGAAATTAGGATGTTTCAAAATGGCCGCCAGGCACAACTTTCCTAATGGATTCCAAGTTATCGTACAGGATGCTGAAGAAACTGCAAGGAAAACATTTATCAGAGGTTTGCGATCGGAGACAATCAAACATTATACAGTTTCGTAAAATTGTGCTAATATTGAAGAGACCCTTACAAAAGCGATACGATTTGCTAGGGAATCTTTAGAATTGTTGGGACCACAACAATTTGTAAAAAACAACTGAAAACGCACAACAATTGGAAAAAACAACTGAAAACGCAATGAATGATACTACAAAACAGCTCATGGAGATAATAAAGGAGCTGAAAATAAGTTCCAATAACAGAGATAATAGGGATAACAATAGATTTTTCAGAAAACAAAATATGCAACAAGCACCGCAACGAATGAGAATGCCGGTAACTGCAGCTAGGCCCGTAAATCACTCTTACAATAATAATGGGCAAAGAGTAACCTGTTTTAATTGTGGCAGGACGGGCTACTACAGCAAATAGTGTAGGGCACCTCGCAAAACAGGCTCACCACCAGCTAATAACGTACACAGAGAAAATAAATGGGCACGTGTGGAGTGTTATTTATGCAAAAATTCAGGACACATTGCAACTAATTGTCTATTTAATAAATCAAAAGCACAGGAAGCCACAACTCAACAAAGAGTTAATACATTCAGATTAGGACACTGTGAGTGGTGTCAAAGAGAAGGACATACAGAGTTAACATGTCCAGCACGTCAAACTTACCAAGCTAATCAGGGAAACGAAAAAGGGATGAATTAAAAACCCAATTTTCATCCCGTGGTTTTAAGAAGGAGGGTGTATCACTGAGAAATCGTTGGTACGAGCCCCCAGTAGCTATGCCGTTGGACATCGCCAACGATGAACATGTAAAATTTTTAGCAGATACTGGAGCTCAAATAAATTTTTTGAATAAAGATAAAATTAATGAAGATTTACATGAAAATGCATTACTACAGACTATACATGATACAAGCTTAAGACATTATAGGACTTCGGATTTTCCCATAGTGAAATATAACAAAAATGAAGAAATAAATAGAGAAATTGAAGAAATTAATTTACGAAAAATGGAGAGAAATAATGCGTTTAAAATTTAAAACATTGATAGTTTTGAAAATATTGATAATAGTAAAAAAGAGAGAAATAGCGAATTTAAAGAAAGCGTATGTATTAAAAAATTAGAAAATAATAAAATAGAGAGAAATAATAAATTTACAAATAAAAAAATTGATAATTTTGAAAAAAACTGAAGTTATGAAAAAAGGATTTGAAATTGGTGAAGACTCAAAATCTGAAATACCAAGAGCTGACTATAGAGCAGCGGATCTTGCAGTTTTTCAAGGGCAGGAGATAAAACCAATTTTAAAAAATAAAATCATAGCCAATGAAATTTCATCAGGAGCAGACAACAGTGCTGCGGATCCTGACAATTTCCAAGGGAAAAATGGAAAATTAAATGAAGAAAATAAAAACGTAATTAAAAGAGCGGAGAAAATTATAGAAGAAAAGGGGGAATTATTAAGTAAAGTACGAAATGTGATAATTGACGTTCCAGTAATTAATACAACAAAAATTTATACTGATCATGTTACTGATACAAAATTAGGATAAATTACATTAGAAATTAACGATTTGTTTAAAGAAAAAGAAATTGAAAATAAAACTAAAATTGAAGTATATAAGGAAGATAGAACTAATATTGAAGAATTTGAAGAAATTAAAGAAGCGAAAAATTAAATTCGTAATGATGTATTTAAAGATAATAAAGTAAATTATTATGTTGAATTAAACAAAGTTAATAATAATGAAAATAATCTAATTGAACTCAGTAATTCAAAATCAACAAATAATAAAGAAATTGAACGTCAAACCGATAAAAAATTTTACGAACATGAAATACCAGCTCATGTATATGCAAATGTGGTTATTGTTATAGACTAGAAAACCTACAAGGACAATTAATGAATACCAAAACATTGCAATGTTTTGAAAAATATTTAGAAAATAATGAAAAAATGATAAAAGATATTAATATACGTACGTTCCCTATTATAAAACAACGGAACTATAAATACTTCCGTAAATATGCCTAAACTCAATCATAAACACAGGGTAGATAAAATCTATTTTCAAAAAAAAATATTCTTTTAATTATTTTTCGCGATATATGATATATCATAAGTTAAGTAGCACTAAAAAATTTCCAAATCAAAACTAATGATCTAATGTTTTGAAATAAAGATAATGATAATAATTATTTGGGAAAAAGTTATAGAAAATCAAATTACTAATAATTAGTTTTTAGCATTAATATATTAGCATAATATGTAATTGTTTTATTAACATAGGTTAGGAGTAAAATGTTTTACTAAAAGCATAAGCTTAATGAAAGAGAAAATAAAAGTAGAAAAAAAGGAGAGAAGAATAGGAATATGTTTAGAAACTTATAATACGAAAATATCATAAAATAAATGTTAAAATAAAAATTTATGAGAAGATAAAAAAAAATAACAGAAGATAATTAAAAGGAAAATCATTTAAATTAGTCTATTATGAAAAAGGAACTATTGAACTCATTAAAACTATTAAATTTAAATAAACTATTAGGCTTATTACAAAAAAAAAATAATATTATGTAAAATTAAATTAAAAAAATTAATTTGTTTTAAAAATGGGAGGTATACGTTGTGTATACATAAAAAAATTTTATTTTAAATAAAGAAAAAAATAAATAAAGAAAAAATGTTTGTTTAAAAAACAAAATATAAATAAATAAATGTAGTAAAGAAAAAATGAATGAGAAATGAAAATTTAAATGAAAAGTGTTGTAAAGGATCTAGTCTAGTATAATAATTTGTATATTGACATGAAAAATGTTAATGAAGTTTGAAAATGTATAAATAAGTATGAAAAAGAAATTGAATAATAAAAAAAATATATGTAAAGGTATAAATATATAAAATTAAATATTGTGAAAAATAAACTTTTTTTAAATGAAAAATTGAGAAAAATTATACAACAAAAGGACTTAAATTATGTTCATATAAAAAATTATACATATAAAATATTAATTATAAGTTGGGAAACGATATTATATTATATAAAAAATAAACTACTATTGAATATTTAAAATTATAAAATTATTAAAATTTTAAATTATATATTACTATTGTTTTTTTTAAATATTATATAAAATCAAATTGTTTGAAAATGGAAAATTATAAAAAAAAAATGTAACTAGAGTAAGATTAAAATTGTTTTATACGTTTTATAATGTTTTTAAATAAAGAATGTTCTAAATTTGGAAATTCATATTGGAAAACTCCGAAATACCATTAACTTAAAAAATATAGATATTTTTTATCTTGGGAAAGGGAGGTGTTGTGTGACAACATTCGTGCATTTATGTCGTCATTACCTAAAAACCCGTTGTATCGGCAGCGCATTATACTATATAATGAAAACCAAAACAATAATAAATACGTCATCGTATTATAAAATATTATTGGATACAAATAACGCAAATGATACATAAGTTATTATGTATAATAAAAAAGGTAAACAAACTATGTATAATAAAAAAGGTAAACAAACAAAAGCACATAAGCTTTCCTAATAATCATAAAGTATAATGCGTTTTCAGCACAATGGCCAATGGTAACATAATTAATGTAAGAATTATTGTTGCACAATTTTACCTTTGATTAACAAAAATTATTAATTGGTACATTCTAATATTGCTGAGGAAGCAATATTAGAATATATAAACGGCGAGAAAATGGTATTTCGGAGAGTTCGAATGTTGAATTCTTGTAAAGAACATGGTTAAGCCTACTTTATAAGAAAACTAATGGTAGAACTTATAAAATAACTAAATAAAATACGTTTTATTTGACAGTTATTTGCAGTTTATATTAAAAAGTAAAAGTTTGAATATTAAAAGGTAAAAGTTTAAAGAAGAAGATTATTGAAGAGACGATCAGACCAGAAAGATAATAAATTAAAGGTAAATAAATGAAACAATTCAAAACAGAGTCACAACAAGGTACTCCTGAATTAGCCTCAAATGGCGAAGATATGATTTCTTTAAATAAAATACTATAAGTCCTATTAATCAGATAAGATTTAATCCATTTTAAAAAGTATGTAGGAAATCTTAGTTTCTTAAGCTTAAATAAGATAACACTATGTGGTAGAAGGTCAAACGATTTACTTATATCACTGAAAATCACATCAGTTTGACACCCAGCCTCCATATTATTAATAATAATGAAAGTTGACTAAACCAAATTCGTCACCGTAGATCTGTGTTTCATAAAGCCATGTTGATTAGGAACTAAGAATTTGCACAGTGTTCATATAATATTGTCAAAAATTATTAATTCAAAAAGTTTAGGTATGGAAGATAATTTAGCTATTGGTCTATAATTAGATATTTCTTTCTTAGAGCCTTTTTTATGAATAGGTTTGATATAGGATTTCTTCCATATATCGGGAAAAGTACCGGTAGATAATGAGTGTCTAAACAAGATAGCTAGAGGCAAAGTTAAAGAACTAGAACATTTTTTTTAAATAATTTCGGGAATACCATCAGGCCCAGGAGATGAGTTATCTCCTAGCTTGTCTAAGTAAGACTTAATCTGAGACTCATCAAGGTTTATATTGTTATGTGTAAAAATATACACATAACTATAATTTGAGAAAAATCCTAAAACAAAAATATGAAATTGATAAATATTTATTCAAATTAAAAAGTAAAATACAAATTGTACAAAAATTCCATTTTAAATATTTATTCGATGACGAAATTATTTAGTATCATTAATAATATATCGTATTTGTAATTTTATTTACGCAAATTTGCTTATTTACAAACAAATTTGTGTATAAAAGTCATGGTTTGAAATTGGAAAATTGTCATTCTTATTCTGACTATTGTATTGAACAATTAAGCCATTCCTTTTGAACAAGTGCTTATTTTCAATAAAATAGTAATAAAGAATAAAGTACTAAGTTTTAAATTGTAAAAATTTAAATTGGAATTAAGAAATAAACAGATTTTGGAAATAAAAACTGAAAGATTTTAATTTGAAAGGATTCAGCTTGGGAAACTACGGATTGAAAAGCATAAATATTCCTTCGGGTACAGGCCGTGTTTGTCCTAGTACTTTATCTGAATCGGAAATACTAAGAAAAAAAATTAGTATAATAAATATTGGGGAGAAAACTAATACTCATTGTTTACCCCAATCTATTGTAATTGGAAAATATCTTGCGGATAATAATACTCAAAATTTTAAAATTAATAAAAAATCTTTGAAAGTATTATCCCAAGATGTGGAAAAACTAGTACGAAAAGCAAATGTAAATGTCGATAAACACTCGGGATGCAATGTCGGGGATATATTTAAAATTCAAAAAATTATGCCTGCTTATAATATCACTGATTATATTGACAAAAAAGACGCTCAAAAGTGTTATCGTTTTAATACAAACAATTCAAAGAGTATTAATTTGTTTTATTTTGAAGATTTAAAACATTTTGTTACTCTAAAAAGTGTAAAAGCCTTTTTCGGTAAAAAATATCAATGTGTATATTGTAACGTTCTATATAAATCTACACATAGGTGCAAAGAATTATGTAAATATTGCAAAACACAACCTCCTTGCAAATACGTTGCAGTGGCTTGTAAATGTGATACATGTTTTCGAACATTTCGTGGTAATCAATGTCTTGAAAACCATAGAAAAAATATTTATGGTAAGGGGACTGTATGTTCCCAAATACATATTTGTAATAAATGCTTGAAATATTATGATCTTTCCAAACGTAAAGGACAGGTTCATTCTTGTGAAAAAAAATATGCCCCATTTGTTACAAATTAACAGACGAAAGTCATAATTGTTACGTACAACCGTATACAAAAAAATTACCCGAAAAATTCACCGTAATATTTTATGATCTTGAATGTACCCAAAATAAACAAATAGGTATAAATAGCTTTCAACATGTTCCCAACCTTTGTGTGGCAAATCAAGTTTGTCACTTTTGTTACTTAGACGATAATGATGATATACAATGTCAGAATTGTAAAAAACGTATACACGTTTTGAAAATGACAATAACGAGAATTGCCTTGAAAAATTTATTACATATTTATTAGGTATTCGTATTAGTGCTTATTCAACAAAGAAAATTTGTTGTACAGCACACAATTTCAAAAGTTATGACAGTCAGTTTATAATTACTGAATTGTTAAAAAGGAATAAAAAAATTGTTCCAATCATGGGCGGCTTAAAGATTCTTAAAATTACTTTCAATAATTATATTACCTTTATAGATTCTTTAAATTTTTTACCAATAGCTTTATCAAAATTTCCGAAAACTTTCTGTCTAAAAGATATTGCTAAGGAGGATTACCCCCATTTTTTTAATACAACTGAAAACTACGCTTATGTAGGTGAAATACCTGATATAAATATGTTTGCGACTGAAAATTTTAATTCGGAAAAATTATAAAAGTTTAATACATGGTGGAACGAATTAAAAAATTCAGGCTACATTTTCAATAACCGCCAAGAATTGATAAAATATTGCAAAATGGATGTTAAATTACTTCAACAAGGATGCCTAAAATTTATGTCAGATTTCGTTGTTCTTCTCGATATAAATCCTTTTTTAGAAAGTTTTACTATTGCTCAAGCTGTAATGCTTGTATATAGAAAAAAATTCTTACAAAAAAATACCTTAGGGGTCATCCCTAATAATAATTTCAATACATCTAAAATGCAATCGTTAATAGGTAAAAAATGGTTGGAATATGAAAATGAGAAAGCTAATGGTAATATTAAGTATGAAGTCACATTAAAAAATTGTGGTTTTAAAGTAGATGGGTACAATCAAGAGACAAATATTGTATATGAATTTTTGGGTTGTTATTATCATGGATGTCCTACATGTTTTCAAATAAGAAATATTTCCAAACATGGTGTTTGTTTTCAAATAAGAAATATTTCCAAACAAGGCTTGACTTCCTTAAAGAAAAAAAAATTATTGTTGAAACTATGTGGGAATGTTCCTTTAGATTATTTTTAACAAATAATCCAAATATAAATAATAAATTAAATAACAAATCTGTGATATTATATAATTCTTTGCAACCACGTGATGCAATATTCGGAGGACGTACAGAAGTATTTCAACTGTATCATAAAATAAAACCTGGTGAGAAAATTCGCTATTTAGACTTTACTTCCTTGTATCCTTATGTAAATAAAAACTGTAAAAATCCCATAGGATTTCCCAAAATATACAATAGTGAACAATGTAAAAGTATAAATAATATTTTTGAAATTGAGGGTATTATTAAATGTAGTATTTTACCTCCTCAAGATTTATTTATACCTGTTTTACCTTGTAAAATAAATAACAAGCTATTATTTGCGCTTTGTCGTACGTGTGCGGAAAACGAAAACGTATTACAAAAATGTTTTCATCCTGACAATGACAGAAGTTTTGTAGGGACATGGGCAGCCATAGAAATTCACTTAGCTTTAAGTAAAGGATATAAATTGTTAGAATTAATAGAGGTATGGTCTTATGGAACTAGTATATACGATCCTATAACGAAAACTGGGGGTTTGTTTGCAGAATATATGAACACGTTCAAGTAATATTTTAATATTTTAATTTTGTATTTTTGTATAACTTGAAATTATAAGAAAAAATAAAAAAATAAATATCTATATAAATCTTTGTAATGACTTTCTATTTGCATTAGCTTGTTACAACTAAGAACTCTGTACAATAGTTTAGACTATTTCTGATAAAAATGTAATGATGGAATTGTTTTTAGATATCCAATTTGTTCTAGGAAATGGGGGTCAGCTTTTTGCTAAAGAATTGGCAATACTTCAACAAGGTTCACTAGTCCCAATAGTTTATTTTTTCAAACCTCCTTACCCCGAGGAAGAATTAAAAGATAATATCAAACGTCAAAACGTTTTTATTTCGAAAAATATTAACAGTTTTCAATGGAATAATGGAACTATTCCTTATAATGACATCACTACGATACTGCAAACTTATTCGGAGTATAAAATATATGTAAAAGGTAATCAAAAGAAAACCTTTTTACGCCAATACCTACAACCATCAACAGAGATTATAGAGCTGGAAAATGAGATACCCAAACTGAGTTCTTTGAGAAATTATAACAGCTATTGTGAAATACATACCAATAATAATAAAAATTATAAATGTACTGTGCAAAATTGTATTAATATCTATATGTATATGTTAAGAAATAATAAAATTGATTTTTAAGAAAAATAATTATTTTTTATTGTTTTAATTTCAAAATATATTTTTTACATTTCAATTTTAAAACTATTTTTTGTTTAGATTTCGTTCTTAATATTATTTATTACATTTTCAAATAATTTGTTTGAACAGTAAAGTGGTATTTCGTAAAATAATCTGGCATAGTTGCAGTGAATATGAGATAATTGCATAGGTATATAATAGTGTTTAAAAGTCAATTTAAACACATTGTTTTCTTTACATTTTTCCAAATACTTGTGGAAATATTCTCGTACATTGACAACCGCATTGTTGTTGTAACACATGACCAATTTAGGAATTCAATTATATCCAAAAATTGTCCATGTTCATACTTTGACATTTCGAAAACTTTTTTGTTGTCATCATCAAATGTAAAGTTTACTTTTGTAATTGGAGCATCATAGGCCTCTAAGATATCCTCCAATATCTGAGCTTCATTACTTAAACGTTTTTCTTCTATTTCTTTAAAATTAAAGTAAAATTTCGCCCATTCTGTATAAGACATATACAAAGGTTCTTCTTTAAAACGATGGAAAATTATTTCGGCTTCCAAAGTTTCAATACTATAACCAATATTAATTTTACATGTTTGAGCCTCATCCAAGAAGTATGTGTAGGCTAACAACAAATTTCGGGGTATTAAGTTTTTGATGCTTTTCTTCTTTTAACTTCTGATTTATTTTTCCCAGATGCATTGCGCTTTTTAGTTTCTTGGAGGGTAATCATTTTTAAAAGAATGTTAGAAATAAACTGGAATGTTTATTGCAACGTCTCTCACATTTATACGCGAAGGGAATCACATATTTGATTTTTTTTGTTTTTAGAATTTGTAAAACCTGACATGTTCAAAATTAGATTATCGTTTCTATCAAAACGATTGTTGTGAAACTCTTGTAAAAAGGCTTGCATACTTTTTCCAATACAACGATACCACAAATAAACGCAACAATAATGCCCACACACATTAGAAAATATACCTTGTAATTGACGTCCATTAGCAATATAACAATTTGAGTTACGAATAATAAAGTCAACAAACTCTTTTTGACGAGGTCGTCGACCGTACGAATCAAAAAATTCTATACAGCCCACTAACGGACAATATATAGCAATCCAGTGAGTTCCAGGTTTTGTTGAAGGATCTGTATTGACAACAATTATTGCAGGTTTTTTAATAATTTTGGGTATTTTATTTAAGGGAAAAACTCCTCTAAATCGTTTTCTGGTATAATTGTTGCATTTTAATATATTTATTATTTGTTTTGTATCCATATTATTCCAAAGTGGAGAAATCAAAAATTTTTTGTCTCTCCTTCAACGAAATGTTGCAAAAACTCTTTTCTTATTTTACCATTAAGAAGTATGATGTCGATTTTCTTTAACGTTTGATGAAGCTCTTTAGTAATTTGTTCATTTAATAAATTTCCAAATGAAAAGTTGTTATTTTTATCAATATCATTTAATTCGTCTGTTGTCGGATATTTATATTTAAATTCTTTATTGAAGATTTGACAAGACTCTTTTATGCCTGTAATACTAATGGATTTCACAAAAATAGTATTCTTATCATCAGAGCAAAAGCTCATATCTGCTAATGCATAATTTTTATAAACCATTGTTGTTTACTTAGCTGTCTATTTTAAAATGTGTAAAATAAGATATGGTAACCTATTTATAGGTTTGTATATACGTTTCGATTTTTATCGATTTGTAAGCTACCATCAAATTCGCCATAAACAATACATGTTACTGTCGTATTTAAAGATCTTGAAAACTTGGCTTCAATTCTAACAGTTCCTTGGTTCAATAAACTTTGACACGAATTATTTCCTGATAAATCTGGAGTTAAATCGAATGCAAGAATGTAAAAACCTTTGCTGAACATTGATTTTGTGATTTGATGGCCTCTATCCGAATGATGAATTCCAGTTCCATTGAAAAGAGTATAATATGCCCGTATATGAAAGCGATGTTTGTCAGCAAAACTAGTTTCAATTGGTAAATTCGGTATTTGAACGCCATTAACATATAGCATAAATTGAGTCATTTCAAAATGTTTAAAATTAAACGGCTTTTTTGAACGTTTCCCAGTAAAAGCATCATTATCTGTCATGCAAAATAGTATAGTATTTGGGAGTTGTCCTATGAAAACATTGTCAAGCGATATATTAGTACTACTTGATGGTACTGTGAATGATTTTATTTCAACACGTTTGTAACGGGATGAGTAATTTTGTTAAAAAAAAAAATTACCACCTGCTAACTGTTAGGTAAGTCGGAGGAGGTAACTTCGGAGTTCTAGTGAAGTGGGCGCCAGGTCTAGGGTGACCAACAGCGCATCACTAGAAAAATGTCTATTACTAGAACTCCGTGGACCACTGGGATTTCCTCCTAAGTTTTGCCAGCTACGCTCAGCCTGTGGGGCGTGAGTCGACCAGTGATCCAAACGGCAATCAATACAACAATACGATGATGCTTTCACTCATAAAAATTTTCAAAAAAAAATCTTTAGAGTGAAGCACCATCGCTAAAGGAATTAGGAGAGAAAAGGACAAGAAATCCAAGGCAATCCATCCTGGGGAAGTATGAAAAAAAATCAGCCAGCCATTCTAAAAATTCTACAAAAAATCAAAAAAAACAACCCAGCAGCAGCAATCCAGCGGTGCAAACACACTCCAATAAAATAATAAAAAGTTTTGGAATTTTCAAAAAAATAAATAAAATTCCATATAAATTATAATAAATAAAATACGCTTAAATTTTTTTCTCATCACAATTGGTGGTTTCCTTTAGTTTTTATTTATTTTAATTAAAAAAAATTTAATTGAATATATTTATATATATATAAAAAATATGTGGTGTACTAATATTGGTATACTACTATTAACTAATGACTACGATTATAATTATAATTATCAATAAATAACACAAAAATAAATTTTACGTTTTATTCTACAAAAAAAAACTCTACTTTACTTTACAACAAACAAACAAAAATTTTACTATACTACAAAAAAAAATTAATAAATTAACACTAAAAATAAAGCAAAAGCAAATAATTTTTCTTATAATTTCTTTTACAACATATCGAATTTTTTTTTTTCCTCTTTTTTTTTTGGTTTATGTATTAAATTTTTGTTTGTTTTTTTTTCTGATTCTTACATTTATTTAAAAAAAAAACTTGCGGTGTCAAAAAAAAATTGGGCTCTTAATTTTGTTCTTATTAGATTTCCACTTAATTTTCTTTTATTTTTATATTTTTTTTTAGTTTACGTTCTCTTAAAAAAAATAATTTCTTCACCAAAATTATCCCCAAATCATAATTTTTTTTTACTATCGAACTTATATATATATTTTTTTTCTGGCAAATTTATTTGATTTTTTTTTTTATTGAATCCCAATTTTTTCACCCGCACTAATTGATTAAAAAAAAGAACTTTTCCCAAAAAAATATAAATATCCCAACAAAAAACACAAAAAAAATACAATATTTTAATATCCAAAGATAAAAAACTTAACAAACAAAATTCACAAAAAAATTTTCCGTCCGACCTCAACAATTTTTTCTCCCAACTCCCCGAAAACAATCAACATTTTTTCATTTCGAAAAACTATTGTTTCCTCGATCACGCGATCTCTTGACTTTCGGAATCAAAACATGGCCCACAAGGGCAACAAAGGTTGTCTATTGTTTTCTGTTCCGAAAATCAAGAAACCGCAGCGCTGACGGGAATTTCGACTTACTACTAACATGGCTACCCACCTCCAATTTACCTCCGCGCCTGTCCACTAACTGACATCTGAGATGTGACAAGCCGGCATACAAATAACATCAAGATGGACGCAGACGTAAACAACTAACCAAGGCATTTCTTTAAATTATTTTAATTTACTAATTTTTTTATTTTCTTTTTAGGAAAATATATTAGAAATTTTACACGGTGTCACACGTTTGTAATTGTATTTTGCATTGGCCTTTTCTAAAACAGCATTATGTGCAAGTAAAATACTAGGATTTACTGTCACATGTCTCATAAATAATGTAGCTTCAATTATTTTCATTTGACTTTCATCATTATCGTCAGAGAAAAAGTAAAAATCTGGTTTTTCCAAAGTTAGCAAAACTCTGACATCGACACCATTTATTAATAATGTGAGTTGATTAAACATATCAACATGGAGTTTACCCATCATTCAACAACCCCACTATTATTATATTGTTTTTTACGTTCTGAGGAACCACTATTTCCAGATTTTCCTACATCATGTTTATCTAACGACCAACCAGCACATTCTAAATGGGTACTGGCAGAATCATTTCCATAGTTAAGTAAAGACTCGATGTAAGCTCTATAATTATAATTGTTGTCAGATGAAGTAATATTTTTACCATTTAACTGAACATTGCATTGTTTAATCATAGAATGTAATAAATTGTTAACAATTGCCGGTTGGGTTATTAATTTAGGAGGTGTAGAAGTATCTTTATCATCATTCCACACTGACCCATCTTTCTTTAATATTTGTATTTTCAATTTGAAATATGTTGATGACAAATCTCTATATGTATCGCCATGACGCAACGAAACAAATTCAATAGTCGACGAATTATCTAAAGAAGCAATTGGATTATAAGCAACTTCTTCTGATTTTAAGATGCTTGATTGAATAGATGGTGAACTAAATATATCTAACTCTGATTTCATACACTCCAACATCTTTAATCAAAAATACACGTTTTCTGTTTTTGCTACTTTTTTTAACTTTACGTCTCTTCAATTTAAAACGTAAATGACGCGGTTTTGTAGAATTCTTTCTTTTTATAGCTCTCCTTTTCCAGAACCATACATGGAATGCATTTTATTTACAGCTTCGCGTCTCAAATTTTTCAGGGCTTCTGTACCCCTATCTTTTAAGACTTCTGTGGGATTTGCTCCTGAAGCAATATCTGATAAAACACTAATTCCACTTGAAACTGCTTATTTTTGTAAAAAATTTAGACCTGATGATAATATAGGTTTTATATAGCGAAATAACCCTCCGAAAACGTCTCCTAATCCTCGGCCTCTCTGATAATTTACACCCGAATGAAACAGGGGTCTTATTTCTTCAATATTACCCCCTGTTTGAGATAAATAGTATTTAATATAATGACGGTTCATTGATTAATAATTAGAGTGTAACGATTTCTCTTTATTTATATTAATTTTTTATAAAATGTAATAATATTTTTGTAGGTATTACACTCCTGCTAAAATTTATATCAAATCCAAATTTATCAGCTAATTTTATGGATATGTTATCAAAAACTTTTTTTTCAACATTATGATATTGTACGCTTTTATATTTGATTATTCTTGATTCAAAAGAGTTTTTTGTTTCAATAATATTAAGAACTCGTACCTTTGAATCACCCACAAAACATGGTTCTATTATATCAGTGTACATAAACAACATTGCTGATTTTGATATTGAAGTAAAATCGTTTAAAAATAATTCAAAAGTTTTGACAATTTATGTTTTATGTGATCTAATATTTTTAACTTGGGAAAAAATAGTTTTCATAAAGCTCTTGACTGAATATGATCTGCTAATAGGAATCTTTTCATCTATTTTAGGGCTAGTTACACACACTTCAATATATTTTGACTCTTTCATATCTAGAATTTTGTCCGGATCCTTATTTTCATCATCTGTGATAAAGGTGTAAATCTCCGAAATCAAATATCGTTCACATTCTTTTTTGTTTAAGCCTGGTCCCCCAGATATATTTTCAAGAAGTATTGGTAAAATAGAGGCTTTCCAGTCACATTTTACATCATCTTTGTTATATGGAATGTATGTTTTCCCTACGCCTAATTTATTTTTTTCCATACTTCCAATTATTATAAATGCGCTTTCTTCATAATTTTCGTTATACCTATTCGGTATAAAATCGTTAATATATGTTTCCGAAACACCTACTTTCCAATTATTATGTGTTAAGTTAATTTCAGCTGGAAATTTATTTGTAAAACGTGTCAACGAGTTATTGTTATAATAATTATTAGAAGCATCACTCAAGAGAGTAATGAAAAAATCATCCACTGTGAAAGATTTAATGGAGTTGTCGTTTTAGGTTTTAACTTATCTTTTTCTGATTTGGCTTGTAAATTATCCTTTTCTGATTTTAATATTTTTTTACGAACTGGGAATCTCAATAAAGTTTGAGCGGATGCTTTCTTAGTAGAAGAACGTAATTGACGATTTATACTCGTATCTTTTTTAGGTCTATCAATTATAGGCACTGAAATAATATCACCTTCATCTGTTTCAAACATACGTACATCTGCTGAACCAATAGATTTTCTTTCTTTTGTACGTTTTCCTGTTGGTGTTGCTGAGAGTGCTAAATTTCGTATTTCGTCATCATTATCAAAAACTTCGTCATCCGTTTCAGAATCTGCATTGTCTTTATCAGATGTTGCAATTATCTTACCAGGTGTAAATGTATACATATCGTTTTCGAGGTTTTGGTATTGCACATCAACATTTTCAGGATTTTGGTGTTGCACAACCACATCTTCAGGTGTAATTAAGACCCTTTGTGTTCTTTTTGCTTTGGTAACTGGTTCGGTTTGGGTGCTCATACTTGAAAATATTTTTTTTGTAAAATTACTTGTGTTTATAGAAGGTGGGTGTTCTAATTGTTGTGGCTGGGAGTTATTATAAGCTCTTTACTGTAATTGATGTCTTCTTTTGTTAGCAAATTTTATTAGTTTTTGACGATATGTATACCATTTTTCATTATCTGATAATTTTTTATTAAAAAGTATTTCTTTCATACTTTTGTCAAGGTGTGAAAGCTCTGCATCATTATTGAAATTCTCTTTTAGCTTGTTATAAAGTTCTGAAGGTATAACAATCATCCGTTGTAAATTATTAATGTTTGTGAAAAGCTATTTTGACAATAAACTTCCAACTAAGCCTGATAGTACTGAACCTATCAACATAGGTAAAAACCCTCCTTTCTGTATAATAACTTATCTTTTTACTTTCAAAGATTTTTTGGGACAAGCTAAGCAACGCAACACTTTTTTATTTTTATTTAATTTATTATAAATCTGTTTAGACACTTTGTGGTTTCCATTAAGGGTGTGTATAGCTATTTCACAAATAGTTTTAATAACTTCTGGATCACAGTTTTTAAGCAAAATTTGGCGAAATTTTGGTTTAGATTTTTTTAATACGTGTAAGATATGACGGTTTGTTGTCAAACGTTTCATTTTTTTCCGATAACTCTGTTAATTGTTTTAATGTACAAAAACATTCAAAATAATTTGAATTCAGTATATTTGATCTGAAGCGAAATATATCGTTGATATCTTGTGTTATATCTAGAATAATATAACCATAAGGAACTGATGTTACTTCATTATATACTTTTAGAAATTCCTTTGAATTTTCAGGATAAATTTGTTTTGCCAAAGGAATTATTTGTGACTTGTCTCGTGGGTTTTTAAAAAGAACCAAATATTTGCAGTTAAGTGATATATCACGACAATGTTTTCCTTGATGAAACACATTTTGGGTAATTAAAATAACTGATAAATTTCGATGGTGTGATCCTTTTGTAAATAGTTCACATGCTTTACTGTTGTAAGCATATAACATTAAGTCATCCAAAACAATTAGTATTGGTTCATTATTTACATTACTGATATTTTCTGGAACTTCATTATGATATTCCAAATTTCTTATACTTTTTGGTACTGCACTGAATTCAGGATTACACCATAAAATTTGTGTCGGTACAGGTTTAATAAATTGATCCATTTTTCTTATCAATTTACAAATAAATGTTGTTTTACCACAACCCAAGGGTCCAGCAATCATCATTGTAAATGGATGATTAAAGCTATCATTTTTTTTATAAACTTTCTGAAGTTCTTGATAATAAAATCTGCCTTCAACTTCTCGACCTTTCAAGTCTTTCAAAATAAATAAGGGATATGGTTCTCTATTTATAACTTTATCAACTTCAAAAATTTCTTTTGTCCATTTCTGTGTATAGCCATGTTCAAAAATGGCTTTTTTCCTAACAATGCGTACATAGTCGTCTTTAAATATATTTAAATTAATTTGGGGGTCCTTTTTATGTATATTCTTGTAAATTTCATACATTTGCTTCACATGTTTCTCATTAGCTTCTGATGGTTTCATTTTTATTGTACTGTGGTACGATTTATTATAAGAATTGACAAGATTGGGTAATATATCTATATATCTTTTAGTAGAACTTTCCGTAAAATATTTAAACATCTTTTTCTTTATTGTACGATTAAATCGTTCAACAACTGCGGCTTTTTGTGTAGACAAAATAGTTGGGAAACGTTGTCTGATATTATTTTGTTTCAGATAATTTTGAAAATTTGAATTCTTGAATTCGTTACCTTTATCTGATTGAACTGTTATAGGCTTTCTATCACTTTGTTGACGGATTTTATGAAAGGCTTTAGTTATTTCTTTACCTGTTTTATTTTTTAGGGGTACTACCCAACCGTATTTTGAAAAACATCAATCACCGATAACAAGAATGTATAATTGTCATTAACGTTTTTATACATTTTCATATCGCATAGGTCAATTTCCCATAACTGATCAATATCTTGTAGTGAATAACATAGTGATTCCTGGTGAATTTTTTTTTGGCAGGATAATGTAATGTATAAACATCCTCAGATTTCAGCCAATTTTAATTTGATTATGACTTACTTTTTTTATTTCTTAAGGCAGCATGGATTTTTGCTACAGAACCATATATATTAACTCCTTCTTTGTCGTAGTACACCCTTTTAATTTTTGTTTTAGTATTACTTAGTATTATTAATTTATTAGTATTATTAAATAAAAAAAAATTACAATAACAAATATACACAAAATTGCCATTTTGAATTGTTTCAGTTATTCAAATGTAGATGGCCCTGTTAACTCAAAAATATGATTTAATATATTTTAGTTAGCACTTCTCTCGTCGCCACAGTTTAAAAAAAATCACTGAAGTGGGACTACTAGATAAATTTATATACAAAGGACTAACTCTAGACAACAAATTTGATTGGGCAAGTCATACAAAAAGTTTGAATATTTATTTTAAAAATTTGATAAGGCATTTTTATCACATAACACTAGAAATACCAACCGGTCAAAATAACCGGTTCCAAAAAATGTTCACAAAATTTAGTTTGAAATTTCATTTAATATTTTCTGATAATATTATAACATTTTCTAAATCTATGTATTAAATAATAATATCAATTATTGTATACCCCTCCCCACTCCCATTTGTCTGAGATACGTATCTGGTATACCTTAATATACCGACTGGTTATTTTGACCGGTTTGGTACAAATAGGTATATAACAATTCTTGGTAATTCTAGTGTTAAAACAGTTCTGCTCTTCGAAATTGCTAACTACAATTATTATGGTTTATTTAACTCGAAATGGCAGTATGGTATTTTGCACTGGGGTGGAACGCATAATAATGCATTACAACCATTGCTAACTAAACAAAAATGCATTATAAGAATTATTTTGAGAAAAAGTAGTAGAGTTCATCATTCGAATTATTCAGGGAATTAAGAATTCTTCTTTTAAAACATCTTTTTTATTTTAAGGTTCTGACAGAATTTTTTCGTATTAGTGGTTAGATTATTTCTAGAAATTCTAATATTTATAATCTTAGATGTAATAATTCAAGATTAGCTTGTATACCTCCTCATTCTGTAAATCACTATTTACGTTCATTTTGTGCTCTTGATCTTAGGCTATTTAATGTACTACCAAGGGATATTACTAATCATAACTATAGTCCCGGGCTTCTTAAAGAAATAAAGTCATGGCTTTTTAAGTTTAATCACGATGCAATAAAAACATTGATTCGTATAATTATTTAATCATGCTAAGGTTATTTATTTTATCATATATTTGTATTTATATATATGTATACAAATTCAAGTTTAATCACAATGAAATAAAAACATTGATTCGTATAATTATTTAATCATGCTAAGATTATTTATTTTATCATATATTTGTATTTGTATATTTTATTTTTATTTTTTCTGCTGGTTTTATATATTTTTGGGTATTTCTATATATTATTCACCCCACTTACATTTAAAATTTTAATTTATTTTCTAAGCCTAGTTGTTCTTAGAAAACCACATTCGACACTGAAACTGGCTTTTCATAGAATGTGGTAATTTATTTCAATGCTGCTTGGTTATTTTGCAAAACATTTTATACATATATAGATTTCATTAGTTATTTAAATTAATTCTAATTTTTTCATAATTTTTTCATTTAGTATTGTAGTAAAATAATTGCATATTGTAATTTTAACTTAAGTATTCTTTTATTTATTATTTGATATTTGAATTATTATATTATATATTATGTTTTTCGAAATTTATTGGGTTTGTAATTGAATTTTGTATAAATTGGAATAAGATAATAAATAAAAAAAAATAAAAAATTTCAAATATTAATTTGGATGATTTATACTCTGCCATCTATGCCGTTAAATCTGGAATGCCTGGATGGCATTCCCATTAGTTTTATTAAATTAGTTTTCCCTGTTTTTGGTTCTTCTATTCTTTTACTCTTTAATCTTATTCTCACTTCTTCTGTGTTTCCTACTGGCTGGAAATCAGCTAAAGTTATTCCTATTCTCAATATTCCTAATCCTTCTTTGCTTTCTGATTTGCGTCCTATTAGTATTCTTCCGTCTCTTTCTAAGTCTTTCGAAATTATTGTAAAAAACCAAATTCTTTTTTATCTTAATATTAATAATCTCCTTATGGCTACTCAATCTGGGTTTAGAAGGGCTCATAGTACTACAATACAACTGCCATGTTGGATATTTCTGAATCCATTCGAATTAATATTAATCAGAAAATGATTTCGAATCTTCTACTATTGGACTTTCGCAAGGCTTTTGATAGTGTGAACCACTCGGTTCTCTGCCTTAAGTTGAAAAATTTATTTAAATTCAACAGTCGGCTTGTAATCTTATTTTTTCATATATTTCTGGTAGAAGTCAGGTGGTGGTAATTGATGATGTATTTTCCTCTTTTCTTTTTCTATCTAAGAGTGTTCCTCAAGGTTCCATTCTTGGTCGTTTTTTGTTTTTCCTTTGTATTAATGATCTTCCATCTGAGTGCAAGCATTGTAAGGTGCATATTTTATCGGATGATGTGCAAGTGCTTCACTCTTCCTCAATTAATGAGATTGAGATTTTGGTTAGAGAAATTAATGAGGATGTTTGTAGGATTTGTATTTGGGCTTTTGCCAATAAACTCTCTATTAACCCTCTTAAAACAATAGCTTTCTACAAGTATTCAGTCAGTGACCTGCTTAATCCTATTATTGTTAATGGTACTATTGTGCCTTTTTCCAATAAAGTTAAGAGCTTTGGCTTCATTCTGGAGGAAACTTTGTCTTGGGAGGATCATATTAACAGTGTTGTGGGTAAAATTTGCTTTGGTCTTCGCAAGCTGTTTAATGTTTACTACTTTTTGCCTAGCTCCCTTAGAATTAAGCTTTGTCATGCTCTTATTATACCTAACCAACTTTATGGTTGTGAAATTTTTAGTGGTTCGTGTAGGCTTCTTATTAATAAGTTGCTAAGTTGTTTTTAATGAAGCTATGAGATTCTGCTTTTGTATAATAAGGTTTGATTCCATCTCGCCTTCTACTTCTCGTTTCCTTGGTTATAGTTTTAATAATTTCTTAATTAGCAGAGTTGATATTCTCTTTCGTAATATTATTGTTAACTGTACTCTTAGGTGCAGGTATCTATATGATCGCATTACTTTTGTCGAATCACCTAAGCTTGCTCTTAATGTTATTGTACTTAGGAGTTCTTCTCAATACATGAGCCTGTCCTTTTTTAGTCTTGCTTCTATTTGTTGGAATTCGCTTCATCAAAATTATAAAAGTAGATCATTGTCTGCAATAGTCTTTAAAAATTATCTTATTAATTTTCTCAACTCCAATTTGTAATTTAGTTTCTTCAATCCTGGCTCCCGTTCATATCTTGTTTTTTTGACTCGTTAATTTTTTGGTGGGTAGGTGCTTTTCTTGATTGTTTGGTGATTGATTGGTGCTATACTTCTGTGCGCGGTGCTCTTTCTCTTCTCTCTCTCTTCTTCTCTTTCTTTCGTTTCTTTTTAAAAAAATAGGGTAGTTTTTTTCCACTAGTTTAATTACATTTTTTATATTTTTGCCTTTTGATTTTTCTATTAAGTAGTCATAAATTTTAATCTTAAGATTATTATTCTACTTAATATGATTTCTGTTTAACCTCTATTATATTACAATGGATATGGTTATTTCCTCAGCAATCTTTGTATAAACCTACATTGGTTTTTGATTCTTTAATAAATGAATAAATAAATAAATATATTATTAAAATTAAATAAATTAATTTTTTTTCTTTCTTTTTATCCTGGCACTAATAATCTATTCGTACTACTTGTTTTTGTATAAATTTTTTCTTCATAATATTTTTCTTTTTTTTCGTAATATTTAATAAGTAGAACCTTATATTCTAAATAAAATAAATAAATATGTTTTTATAATGACATTTGCAACGCGTCAAAAACACGGCAACGCGTCAAAAAGTTGAAATCGATTGAACTTTTCTGCGGCAAGAACGTCAAGCACATCACGAAAACGGCGAATTTATCAGCTTCTATACATTTCCATACATTTGAACTTTTCTTTGACAATTCAAAACTTCTGCGTCACACGCGTCAGCGTTACGACTTACGAGTGGTGAGAGTAAGGGTGCTGGAATAGTACGCGCGAGAACCCGGGCCGAACTGAAAATTTATGAATGCGAAATGCGAGAGCCCGCGCTGAAAAAGGCTACATATACATTTTCAAATAAACTCGCATTATTGCGGAATAGTAGAAGCCGAGCGGAGCCGAGAGAAAAGCTGATTTCACAGCGCAATGTGAGAAAGCTTGTTGTGCAGTGGTTTTCAGCGCCGAAATTTATATGTATGCGTGAAATTTTGAAGTATGTAATGATTTTTTTTTGTTTTTAATTTTTGTGCAATTCAGTTTATAGTTTTTAAGTGGATTTATGGAAATGGAGTCCATTTTTTTATTAGTCTAAATTCTATTTTAGCCAAAATATAATCGAATGTAGGAATGGTCATTCGAGTATATTCATAAAACTTTTCAGGACAATTTCTTAAATCTTTATATAGATTATAGGTGATGAAATTCTCAAATTTCTTTCCTTTTAATTGTAATGGATGGACTCCAAATTACCCTTAGATTAACAAATAAATTATTTAAAACAAAAGTTGAACAAAAAAATTCCTCATCGAATGAGTCCATATTTTATAATTAACTATAAACACCAAACTAGAAAATAAATTAATAAATACTCGCATTCACTGGAGCTTGTTCTCTCATTACTTCTCGCGTCTATCAGCAATGCTTTCAGTTCGACGTGGCGTCTCGCGCAAATTAAGCCAGCAAAACAACTGAGGGGTTAAAGCGTTTAAAGTATCACTAGCATCTTCCCAGTAAGAATGGTTATACCAACGTCGGCCCGACTCATATACCAACGCGTATGACTGACACGATACATACTCCAATGGCAAACACACAGGCCACTCCGCTGACGTTGGTACTGACGCGTAGGTATCGTGTTGGGTTTTGTAGTTTATTTATTTTACGGCAGGTGACTCAAAGAATGTTCATATTGGAATTTGCTTTTTTGTTTATTCAAAATGAAAAAATGGACAATATTTTTAATTTTTTTTTATTAATGATGTTGCAATATTAATCTATTTAATTTTACATTCGACATTAGATTTATAAAATTATAATATTTAGATTTTTTTTGCTTAAGGCTTTACAAATTTATGTTATACATATTATTTCATATAAATACAAATTTATATTTAACTACTATTACTATACATAATTTTATCACATCGTATTTACAATTTACCACAATTATTCATTATAAAGTTAATTAGTATATACATTCAATAAATTATATTTTTAAATTTGATTACAATTTTGCAAATAAATAGTTGCATATTAAATTAAATACTTTCATTATATTAATTTTAAATACTTTCATTAAAAATTAATTTGCCAATGAACTCGTCCATCATCCATTTTGCCAGTCCAGGTTTATTAAGTTAGAAAATGTATTTCTGAAAATAATTAATAAATTTGAGATATATTAGAATTTCAATTCATTTTTTATCTTGCTTTATTATACATACATACATAATTTTTTTTCTTCATAAAATTCCGAAAGAAATTCATCTGCATTTCAACACAAAACAAAAAGAATTTGAAATTAAGAATACAATTAATAATTATTACAATTAAAAATACAATTTTATTGGAAATTAAATATACAAAATACACACATTAAAAATACTCTACAATCATCATATAAAGACACAATATTGTTTTTCTGACATTTTTATTTTGTTTGCAGAAATTATCCGCTTGGAGCGTAGAATTTTCGTCCAATCCATAAGAATCGGGTGAAAATTGGTATCGTGTCAGGCTGACGAGTTTATATCAAATCGAGAAAATACTTTGATTATCTTCTATCTCTCTTGGACATTATATTTTTATATATTGTTATTTCGATACCAACAGGTACAGGTACGCGTTGTTATATACGTCAGTTCTCTCTGGGTTTTGACATTATAACGCGTCATGCGGCCCACGCGTCAATGGCGAGAGTATCTCCAGCATTATATTTTTACCAGAGGGTTTCCATAGGAAAAAAGAATTAAATTATTTTTATTTCATTTTCATATTTCATTGTTATGTCCGATCGTATTTAGTCTAACTTATGTGTGTTCAGATTTTGTAATAAACTTTGATAGAGTTAACTGCTTTGTTTATGATTTCTTAAATTCCAAAGTATTTCATCGTTATCACTTAAATTTCTACACTATTCGTGAAAATATAATACTTTGTAAAAGAGCAATTACTAATTTTTAAATACAAAAGTGAAGTTATGTTAATTGTATAGTTCAAATTATGGATATTTGTAGTCAACAAGAAGGTATAGAGGAAAAACATGTCGGTGGCGCTCCGTACATTGAAAAAATTGAAAATATACAAGGAAATGTATATGATACCGATAAGAGTTATGAGAAGTAGAATACATACAATTTATGATTACGCAAATTTCTGAAATTTTTCATTTGTAGTTCGGATAAACAAATTTTCATAGACAAGAATATTGAGATTAGTAATAAGACTTTTAATGAAATGGAGGTAGATATAACTACTATAAATAAAAATATTAATTTATTTCCATTTAATATTTATATTATAATATAGCCAATTTGTGTGAATAACAATAATATTTTGCACTTATCGAAGACTGGTAATTTAAATAATTCACAGGAAGTTTGGGTGGAAACATTATCAGATGATGGAAAAGTATATTATTATCATGCTTTAACTAGGGATACGACGTGGATTAAGCCTAATGGTCCTCAAATAAAAATAATACAAGGAAAGAAGGATTTAGGAGATAACATTAACCACTGTTCGCGTACAATATGCGATAGTACTAATTCAAATGGATCAAACAGAAATATGAAACCTACAAACAATCACAAAACCCCTGGTAGTAAGCAAGAAGTAGTTATTTTGAAATCTGGGACTCAACCACACAACAAACATTTATTTAATTCTGGTTTTTCAATATCTATTCCGCAAACCAAATTTAATGGTCCGCCTTTTTCAGTACCACCGCCAGGATATTCAAGTAGTAATCACTCGTCACCCTGGGGAATGGCTTGGGACTTACCAAATAAAGTAAATCAGCCGGAACAACTTCCTAAAAGTTTCATAATTAAACATGGTGCAGTTGACCCAAATATTATTAGTCGAGCGGCTGAGTGGTCTGAACATCGTGCTCCAGATGGGCGAATATATTATTATCATGCCGCAAGATCAGAAAGTGTGTGGGATAAACCACAGGCAATGACAGATTTAGAAGCTGCACGTGTAACTGCACATTCTGGATCTACAGTAGTTTCTGAACTTGGAGGTGTAAATTCTGGGGTTTTAACAAATTCTGGAATCACTCCAATTGCAACAGCAGCATCTATTATAACAGAACAAACAGGTTAATCTTTATTTGGTCATATATATTATGAATTTATGAATGTTATTTCAGAGCCACAAACTAAACAAATAGGAGACGCAACCGAAATTAAAAGTGAACAAATTGAGAATAAGACTATGCAAATTAGGAAAGCTGTTACTACAGTTACGGACAAAACACGACCCGTATCAAGTACGCCAATTGGAGGAACTCCTTGGTGTGTTGTTAGGACAGGCGATTTTAGAGTATTTTTTTATAATCCATCTACCCGTTTATCAGTATGGGAACGACCGGCAGAACTACTAGATCGCATGGATGTTGACAAAGCCATTGCCAATACGCCACACAAAACTCAAACTAATTTAGAGCATGAAAATTCTACGTTTATGAAAAATAATTCAGAGGCTGTTGAACCTCGAAAGGAATTTGAAACTAATTTAAATCTAGATATTCCAATTAAAAGGACAAAATATTTAGGTAAAACATGTACATAATTGCAAACGTTTAAATTATTAAAACATTTTTAGTATTTAGTTCAATTTTTTTTTTACAAAATTACATCTTTTGATAGATTCAAAAAATCATAATTATGTATTAAACTTTTAGTTCTCTCATAGCAATAACCCAGAAATCTTCCATGATTTACTTATACTACACCACGAAAAAGGAATAGAAATAGGTAAGCTATTTCTGGCTATTTAATAATTTTTAATTATTTGGATCAGATACTCAAAAAGATGTAATGGTGTAATTAAGAATTGGTTTATAGTTTATTTGCAGTTGTAGATTTTTGTGTATTTTTAATATTAACTATTTTTACAGAAACAAAAACAGCCGATAAACCACTAGGTGATGTAACCAAAGAAGCTGCGGTTGAAGCTGAAGTTCGCGCATCAAAAGAAAGAGCATTGGTACCACTAGAAGCAAGAGTGAAATCATTTAAAGAAATGCTAAGAGAAAAAGATGTGAGTTGCTATTTAATATAATTTTTTACTTTCCTTTTATTGCATTTACAATTCTTATATATATACATAATATTTATACATGTATATATGTATATGTGTAAATAGAACCTTTCCCTGCATCCACGCACTTCGTATATGACCATATACTAAACAAGGCGTGAAAAGCATCACCATTATGACTAAGTTTCTCTCCTCCTTCCTGTAAGTAGGCCAAGCTACCTACCGGCTAAGAAATTCGAATTCTTCGAATTTCGGATCAGTTAGTACCGCGTAACAGATTCGGATCGGAATTAGTGCTGCCATTGAAGATATTAGATATATTTTTCTCGTATTTTTATTTATGTTTCCGAAATTTTTATTTTTATTTTACATTATAAATTAAAATGGATTGTGTAGCAGTATATTTTAGTGAAAGTGATGAAAGAAATACACCGATTGAAGAAAATAGCCGAAGAAAATTATATTTGATGAGAAAAATAATTAAAGATAAATCAAATATATTGGATTTACCTTGCAAAAAGTAAATAAATACTATACTTTTTAAATTTGTAAGATAAATTGAACATTGAAGTATAATCTATCTTTTATAGTTTAATAAATATGGATTCGGAATTCAATATGTATGATTTTGAAATTGATCAAAATTTAAATGCTGAAACTGAAGTCATTGATTCATCACTACCAAATCATTAATTCTTAAACTACTTACTATATTATGCCTATATATGTATATATCTAACTACAAACTATTTATTATAAAATACTATATTTTAATCCTAATTATTTATACTATTAGTACTAAAAAAAAACTATCTAAAAACTAAAATAATAAATTGCAACTAATATTCTAATACTATTAAATATTATATTTAATAAACTAAAAAACTATAATTTCACATTTCATTTACTAATTTAATAATAATTTTACTATACTTTTTTAATATCAATAATTTTTAATAAATAAAATTCCACTTTTCAATCAAATTGTAAACAAAACCATAACAAATTACCTCAAATAACACACATTCGATTGTAAAATTATTATCGAATGAAATATGCGAAAATGCTTCCGAAATTAGCAATACCCGGTAGCAAAATATCCGAAAGTTAAACTGTCATTTAACTTTCGGATTCGGATTTCTTCTTGTTTTGCGCGGTATGAATTTTTCGAATACGAATCTTATTATCCGAAAATCGAATTAGGCGGTAGCAGGCCAGGAATATTTCATCTGGTCCTGGTGACAAAGGTGTTGAAAGCCTATATAACACGGTCTGAGCTGGGGGATACTTCCGAATAACGGACCCGGGCTTTTAAGATGACGTCATTGCATTACGGTACTTTATGACGTCAGGGCTCTGAATAATGACGCCATTTTACCCGCAAACGCCATCTAGTTTCCGAAAAATGCATTACAAATTTTATAAAAATTCATATTTTTACCATTCCAGTCTTCCTTCCGAGTTCGAGTTTCCGCCTTTGTATTCCGCATATCATCCATTGTCGATTTTAAGCAATCCTATGACCAACTAGCGCTTCATTTACTGAAACATTGTATATGTGCTGTCACTATTAGGTCATCTATTTCTTCGCATAAATTTTGGCACGATGCACTTTTTGCATTCCAGATTTCCCGATTGTACTTCGTCAGGACCTCCGTGTGTTACTGTTACTGCATTTTCTGGGTACTGGGCAGCTTTCTTCAAATGATCCTATGATCGATCATCTTATCATAGCCACGTCTTCTAGATCCTCAATATTCGTAATTTTCTTCTAGATCCTCAATATTCCGATAAGGGACCTACTTCTACTAAATCGAACCTGATGTGTTTATGGTCCAAATATGATGGCTCCTTTTATACAAGCCATTTATTAATATTATTGGTTATGAAAGGGGTTGTGTGGGTGCAATCTAGAACCTCATTTCTTATTTTATGAACGAATGTTGGTTCATTACTCGAATTTGCATCCGAGTTATAAATAGTAACAAAATCAAGTAATAACTCACCGCTGTTGTTAATATCCGTGCTACGCCAGTTGTTGTGGTGGTCATTAGCATCACATCCTACCAGTAGTGGCTTATTCTTTTTTACATACGATAGCGGTCCTATTAACACAGGTGGGGGTATTGATGTTCTGCGGCAAGGTATGCAGAACATACTATAATGTATTGCAGCATACATTTCAATTATTGCGGTTCAATTATTGTCGCTACTACGTCCTGTTAACAAGATTTGTAAATTCTGGAAGGTAATTAATAACGGATATTCTTGCGGATATCATAATGGAGGACTTACTTGACACTGTTATAAATAAACTAGACTTTAATATAAAACTAATAACTAAATATATTGATGACCTTTTTGCAATTATTCCGGATGTAAATTATTTGACATACATAAACTTTTAAACGATTACCACGAAAAATTGCAATTCACAGAAAAACAGAAAGATAGCAAATTAACGTTTTTGGACACTTTAGTGATAATAAAAGACGACGCCCTACTAACGGATTGATACCAAAAAGAAACTGCCTCAGGGAGATTAATTCATTTTTATTCAAACCATCCTCGACACCAAATTATAAACACGGCAAAAAAAATTATTAGTAGAGTTTTAGGCTTAAGTTCTGACAACATAACAAAGAAAAAATTACAAAAATTCTATTGGACAATAATTTTCCGAATAAGATTCTAAAATTAATGAAGGAAATAAACTGGTGGAATAGACTTAACAATATGAACGTGACCAAAGATAATAATAGTAATAACGAATTAAGAAAATCATGAGCACAACGTATATACCAGATTTTTCGGACAATGTAAATAAACAAATACGTAAATATGATGACAATATTAAATTAGTTTTTAAGATAGATAAACCGGCAAACAGACTTTTCTCAAAATTAAAAGACAAAACGAACAAAGAACTTTTAACTGACGTTATATACAAAATACCATGTAAAGGTAACAACTTGGAAACATGTGACATGAATTATATTGGAACGACGAAACAATTTCTTAAAGACTTTCTAACCATAAATCCGATATTAAACATAACAATTATCAAAAACCAGCACTTTTTAGTGTACATTTTAATTTGTGTGTTCTTTTTTAATTATGTGTTAATTATTAATGTCGTAAGTAAATAAAAAACTAATTTGGTAGAATAAACTTTTAACAATTATCAAAAACCAGCACTTTTTAGTTTAAATTTTAATTTGTGTGTTCTTTTTAATTATGTGTTAATTATTAATGTCGTAAGTAAATAAAAAAACTAATTTGGTAGAATAAACTTTTAGTATTTTAATTAGTAATTTATTCTTAAATTTAATTGTGAATTTTTAAAATTTTTAATAAGTGTATGCATTTTAAATTTAAATTATAGATCCTGATGATGCCTAAAAAAAGAAGGCGAAACTTAGATAAAAAACAATAAAATAAAGAATATTTTATTATACAAAAAAATTAAATTATTGTTTTTGTTATAAATATATATTTTATTTGGACCGATAGCCCGTGCAACATTTTAAAGAAAAAAAAATTTCGTAATTAATAGCTTTCTTAAACAAAATAAAGCTCTTGGTTGTATTGTCAAAAAGTAACTTACATCCGGACACTCCTAGCTCACAGATCTTAACATTTTCCAAGTTTGTATTGTCAAAAAGTAACTTACATCCGGACACTCCTAGCTCACAGATCCTAACATTTTCCAAAGCTGATTCACAAACTTGCAGCTTAGTACTGCGGATGCAGTTGTGGCATGTTGCAGGTTTGCCTAGATGTACTTCCAGGACATCTAAAATTTATCTCCTTGGACGGGACTTTAGATTCCGCCCTGCTTCTTCTACGCATTGGGGGCTGCATGATGACTCTTCTACGATGTCTGCTAGAGGCAACTAGACGTGCTAGTCTGCCGTGTTCAATTTTCTCCATCCTTATTAACTTTCGCTTGAGGGAACTTCGTTGTGGCCTCTGCCCTGGGCTCCTGGGCATCCTCCCTTTGAGGGATCTCCTTCGGTGTTTTACTTGCATATCGTGCCTACTTTCCACATCTGCTTTAAGAGGTATGTGGTCTAATCCTCCTACCATTATAAATACGGTTCCTGACTTAGACTTATGTGTGCATCGACTGCATGCGTTTACGATGTGTAGCCGCTTTGCAGTGCTGCATGTTCATTTGCAAGACCCTTAATCCGGTACTAGTTATTAAGCTAACCGTCAGTTGGAAGTTGCTTCAGAGATCGTTTGTTCACTAGGCTGGAATTTTATATCCACCCTGTCAGTAAACAGCCAGGGCCTGAACTGGATCCTCTTCAGAGCTTCCACTGAGTCCCCATCAATACCTGTATAGTATATAGAGACGCATGCACTCCTGTTTTTTTTGTTTTTTTTTTTTTAAATCCCTTATGCTAACGCTTTTGTCCGTCTGCCCGTCTGTCCGTCCGATGTAAACAATAAAAACCAGTTATTTCACATGGTTAATGTACACTCAGGTAAATGATAGACCAACCGATGGAAAGCTGCATTTATTGAGCACCAGATGCAATTGATAGAATTTAAAAATTCGGCCGGTAGGCGGCGCTATTCGCATTTTGCCAAAACATCTTTTTTCGAATAAAAATGAAATTTTATATAGTAAATGTGCACCAAAATTTGACCACTCGTTGGAAAGGTATTTAAGAGTAGAATATTATGCCAGTAACCGTATTTCAAATTTCTACCGCTAGAGGCTCTGAAAACTAAAATATATAAAATGTGATTTCCAATAGTCAATAAGCCCCAAAATTTAGGTTTAATGTTGCAACTGAAAGGTAGTAAGTAGTTATATAAAACCACAGTTGTTATAATTTAAAATTCTACCACCACTAGAGGGTGAAACATAAAATTATATTGTTTTTTAAAAATGTTATTGACCTTGGTGAATCTTTACCAAAAATGAAGGGAAAGCAAGCGCTGGAAAGCTAATATAAACTAAAATAAACCAGAAATTCTCATAATCTGATTTTTTGCCACTAGAGGGTAGTAAAATACAAGTAAAAAGTTGTAATTTAATATAGTAAATGTGCACCAAAAATGAACTGTGACTACTCGTTGGAAAGGTAGTTAAGAGGAGAATACTATGCCATTAACTGTATTTCCAATTTCTACCGCTAGAGGCGCCGAATACTAAAATCGTGTTTTCCAATAGTCAATAAGCCCCAAAATTTAGGTTTAATGTTACAACTGAAAGGTAGTAAGTAGTTATATAAAACCACAGTTATAATTTTAAATTCTACCACTAGAGGGTGAAACATAAAATTATATTGTTTTTTAAAAATGTTATTGACCTTGGTGAATCTTTACCAAAAATGAAGGGAAAGCAAGCGCTGGAAAGCTAATATAAACTAAAATAAACCAGAAATTCTAATAATCTGATTTTTTGCCACTAGAGGGCAGTAAAATACAAGTAAAAAGTTGTAATTTAATATAGTAAATGTGCACCAAAAAATGAAGTTGGAAAGGTAGTTAGGAGTAGAATACGATGCCATTAACTGTATTTCCAATTTCTACCGCTAGAGGCGCCGAATACTAATTCGAATACTACTAATTACATTAAAATTGATTTTCTATTTTCAAACAATTTGATTATTTCATTTTATATAATATTTAAAAAAAAAACAATAGTAATATATAAGTTAATTTTTTAATAATTTTATTTTTAATTATTTTTATATTTTTAAATTTTCAATAATTTATTTTTATATAATGTTATTTCCCAATTTTTATTTAATATTTTATACATGATTATTTTTTCTCAATTTTTCCTTTTCATAATTTTCCAACTTAATTCTAGTTTAAAATATTAAATATTTTTTATTAATTTATTGATTTACAATTTTATTAATTTAATCAATTTAATTTATGGTATACATATTTTTTTTATATTTTTATATATTTTAATGGAATATATAATAGTTCCAATTTTTATATATGTATATATAATATTTCAACCTTTTTTTTTCATATACATAGATGCAAATTTTTAATACAATTTTTATGGTATAATTTAAAATTTTCAATAATATAACTTTGTTGTAAATTTTTATAATTTATGTAATTTAACAATTTCAATAATAATTTAATATTTATAATTTTATATATATTTTTTTTTTTATTTTTATGTTATGTATACATTTTATTTTATTTTTATATTATGTATAATAGTATAACTCCCATTTTTTTTATAAATTAAATTTTCAATTTAATTTTACATAAAACATTTTTTTTATAATATTATAATTAGTATATTCTAAATTTAACAGTTTATTTGTTCAAATTTTTGTTTTTCATAATTGACTAAAAAAATTTTTTTTTATTATTTTATTATCTTCTCTTTTTTTTATTATTAATTTCTTTTCTCTCCAATTTCGCAAAAAAAATCTTTCTAAGATTTAAAATTTTACCTTTTATTTTATGACATTTTCGTAGTATAAGTTTCTAAACAAAAAATTCCTATTCTTCTCTCCATTTTGTTTATACCCTTTTTTAGCTTATGCTGTTAGTAAAACAATTACTCCTAAATGTATGCTAATATATAAATGCTAAAAACTAATTATTAGTAATTTGATTTTCTCTAACCTTTTCCCAAATAATATTTCGCAAAAAAAACTAATCTAAATTTAGAAAATGTTGAACATTTTATATTATTGTAAAATCATTAGTTTTGATTTTCTTAATTGAAAATTTTTACTTCTACTTAACGTATGATATATCGCGAAAAATAATTGTTCTATATAATTTGTTTTTTTTATTATTTATGTACCCTGTTTTTAGGCATATTTACGGAAGTATTTATAGTTCCGTTGTTTTAGAACGGGGAACGTACGTACATTAATATCTTGTATAATTTTTTCATTATTTTTTAAATATTTTTCAAAACATTGCAATGTTTTGGTTTGCAATAATTGTCCTTGTATATTCTCTAGTGTCTAGTCTATTAACAATAACCACATTTGCATATACATGAGCCGGTATTTCATGTTCGTTACAAATTTTATTGGTTTGACCTTCAATTTCCTTATTATTTACTGATTTTAAATTACTGATTTCACTTATATTATTTTCATTATTATTAACATAACATAATAATTTACTTTATTATCTTTAAATACTTCAAATTCCTCATTACGAACTTCATTTTCTGTTTCATTTCTTATTTCTTTAATTTCTTCAATATCTTTAATTTCTTCAATATTATTTTTATCTTCCTTATATACTTCAATTTTATAATGTTCAATTTTTTCTTCTTTAAACAAATCGTTAATTTCTAATTTCATTTCTACTAATTTTGTATCAGTAACATTATCAGTAAAATTTTTTGTTGTATTAATTACCGGAACATCAATTTTCGCATTTCGTCCTTTACTTAATAATTCTCCTTTTTCTTCTATAATTTTCTCCGCTCTTTTAATTACATTTTTATTTTCTTCATTTAATTTTCAATTTTTCCCTTGGAAATTCTAAAGATCCGCAGAACTGTTGTCTGCTCCTGATGAATTTTCCTTGGATTGTTCTTTTCCATTTTTTTTTGTTAAAATTGGTTTTTATCTCGCTGCCTAGAAAAAGTTCAAGATCCGCTGCTCTGTGGTCAGCTACTGATTTTTCCGGTTTTGAGTTTCCACCTATTTCAAACTCCTCGTTAATTAGTATTCTATTATCCATTTTTCGTTTTTCAAAATTTCCTTTTTTAATTTCATCATTATTTTCCACAGTTTCAAAACGAACTCCTTTTTTAAGCACAGTTTCAAAACGAACTCCTTTTTTAATTTCATCATTATTTTCCACAGTTTCAAAACGAACTCCTTTTTTAAGCACGTTATTTCTCTATTTTACCGTTACCAGTTTTATCAAAATTATCCATTTTATTTATAAATTCATCATTTCTCTCTATTTTATTATTCTCTAATTTTTCAAAAAATACGATGTCTTTAATTCACTACTTTTGTTTACTTTACTATTATCTATATTTTCAAAACCATTAATTTCTTAAATTTTACACGCATTTTTTATCTCCATTTTTCGTAAATTAATTTCTTCGAATTCCCTATTTATTTCTGCACTATTTCTAAAACTCGTATTACTCTGATTATAGAAGGGAATTGAAACTTCATTTTTATTATTTTTCATTATGGAAAAATCCAAAGTCCTATAATTTCTCAAGCTTGTATCATGTAGTAACGCATTTTCATTTAAATCTTCATTAATTTTATCTTCCTTCAATAAATTTATTTGAGCTCCAGTATCTACTAAAAATGTGACTGTGTTCATCGTTGGTGATGTCCAAAATGTGTTCATCCTTGGTGATGTCCAATGGCATAGCTACTAGGGGCTCGTACCAACGATTTCTCATTGATACACCCTCCTTCTTAAAACTACGGGATGAAAATTGGGTTTTTAATCCATCCCTCTTTCGTTTCCCTGATTAGCTTGATAATTTTGACGTGCTGGACTTGTTAATTCTGTATGTCCTTCTCTTTGACACCAGTTGCAGTTTCCTAATCTAAATGAGCCGATTCTGTGTGTAGTCCTAGGCTTTTTCCTTATTAAATGGACAGTTAGTTGCAATGTGTCCCGTATTTTTACATAAATAGCACTCCATACGAGCCCAATTATTTTCTCCATGTACATTATTAGTTGGTGGCGCGCTTGTTTTGCGAGGTGCCCTGCACTCTTTGCTGTAGTGGCCCAAACAGGTTACTCTTTGCCCACTATTATTGTTTGGTTGCCGAAAAAATCTATTGTCTGTATTTTCCCGGTTCAGTGTTAGCTCTTTTATTATTTCCATGAGTTTAGTAGTATCATTCATTGCGTTTTCGGTTGTTTTTTCCAATTGAAGCATGCAAATTGATTTTGCATGCTTTGAAAATGTCAGAAGGTTGTCGAAGGTGACTCCCAGGATATTCGGGTTGTTTACAGTGAGGATAAGTTCCCCATTGATATGAATATCCTGTTGGAGCCTAACTTCCTTCGTCCATGAAGTGAACCGCGTAGCCGATGATTTTTGTGAAGCGAGTTGGAGTTTTCTAGATGTGAAGAACTGAGCAAGCTCTGACAGGTAAGCGTTAAGCCTACTTGTCACTTCGTTCACATCTATGCCTGTTGCGACTACTGAGCAGTCGTCGGCGTACGTTATCAGTTTGATATCTGTAGGTGGTGTAGGGATCAATGATAAGTACAGATTGAAAAGGATGGGGGAGAGAGAGGCAATCCCCTTGCGGTACACCCATCTCTAGTTTACGACATTTTGAACGTGGGTTCCTGAACTCCACATACGCGGCCCTACCATTGATGTAAGCTGATAGGAACCGTTTGGTTGTGTTTGGAAGTGTGGAGTTCGCAATTACGTTTAGGAGGATAGCGTGGGAGACCGTGTCGAATGCCTTCGACAAGTCGAGTGCCACCACAACAGTGCGCCAGTGCCGACGTCGGTGGCTTAAACCGTCCGCAATAGTTGTTGTGAGTTCGGTTAGCGCTGTGGTGGTACTGCGATGCTTCCTAAAACCGTGTTGATGTGTTGCAAGAGCAAATTGTTGCTGCAATTGGGGTAGTAGGGGCGTCTCCATTGCTTTGGCTACGGGTGACAACAGCGAAATAGGCATATACGAAGAACCTTCCCCTGCGGGTTTCCCAGGTTTTAGAATGGGAATAATCCTCGCAGCTTTCCAAATATTTGGAATGGTGTTGTTATTTAGGGTAAGGTTTATAATCTTCGCAAGGTATTCTAGGCCTATAAGATTGAGCTTTTTCAGCATGACCATGGATATACCATCTGGGCCGAGTGCCTTGGAACTTCACGGGCAGTGAAAGAAGAAGTGTTATCTTCTGCCTTAAGATTTTTAATCTTTCGCAGAGCCGGACGGATGGTTTTGTGCGGGGCTGAAGGGTGCTCAATGAATTGTCGACAAAATTGGGACGCGCATTTCTTACTGCTGTCAAACTGGTGGTCATTAAACGTGATTGCCGATTTATTTTGCGGCTGCCGCTTGCCTGATAGACCACTGATGGTGGACCAGAGTTTCTTGGAACCAGATGAGCATTGTTCAAGGTGACTCAACCACTTGGACCGCCGATGTTCGGCTACCAGTTTGTGGATGTCCTGTTTGAGTTGAGATATGCGGGCATCACCTGGGTCCGTAGCTCTGAGGTGTTCTCTTTGTTCGGCTAGGCGTGAAGCTTCAGTTGGGAAATCGGGAATCACTTTTAATTCGGCCCATTGGTATAAATCTTTTGGCAGCAGTAATGATTGCGTTGCGGAAGATCTTCTCACCAGTGATCGAGCTGTTGGGTTCCGACTCAGAACCGAGTTTGTCATCTACGAATTTCGCGAACTCAGGCCAATTGGCTTTATTATGGATCAAGTAAGTTCGCTGTTCGGAGACGACAAAGTTATCAGGTTCCTCTATAGTAAGTATTATAGGAATGTGGTCGGAACTTAGCGCAGGTTCTGCTTGCCATGACACTTTGCTTAAAAGCGCAGTACTCACAAGTGTGATGTCAGGCGAGCTATAACAAGTAGGTGTTATTCTGGTAGGAAAATCTTCGTTGATGGTAATGAAGTCAGAGTCCTCAATTTGCTCGACGAGGCTGTTGCCACGATTGTTGTCAGGTATGGCAGAGTACCAGAGTTGGTGGTGAGCATTGAAGTCACCCATAATGATGGTACTCTGTCCCAGTAGGATGTTTTGAATTGTTGGTTGGTAGTTTGTACCATCACTGTTTACTGGTGGTATGTAAACATTGGTGAGTGTTAACTCAACATCCCCAGCTCTAACTGCAATGCTCATTGTCTCAAGATGAGGAACGGAGGTCGATCTAGTGTCTCTTGGGGGTCTAAAAGACACATCTTGTTGGAGGATGAATGTCAATACCCCCCCCCCCCCCCCCTTCTGTCGGTTCGGTCGCAACGGATGATGTGGTAACCGTCAAAAGACGACAGTGAGCATGAGCAAGGTATTTTAGTTTCTTGTATGGCAGCGATTAGAATGTCATTACAGTTCCATTGAAGGATTTTAAACGGTTTAACTGAATGTCCTGTGGGAATGACATGTTGTTGTTGAGCGGGTGGTATGCTCGATTGGACCAATAAAGGTGAAGTGGTCCGATCTGAAAATGCTGCCATATTAGGGCCGTTACTGGGAGTAAGGTCTACTGACGACGTAGCACTATTATCGCTATCCTCGTCTGAAACTGATCTGCGAGCACAGCAACTACCTATGAATGTTGAGGTATAGTCGCTAGTGCTTCGTAGTTCAGAACACTGCCTAAGGTGACACCAGTTATTACAACTGTTGCAGCGTACTGAAGCTACTGTTTTCCGTATAGGAAGATTGCAGACCGAGCATAGCCAGATTCTGGGTCCCGGGTTTAACTCAATTCCGGCTCTTATAAGTAATACCTTGAGCAGATTGGCCGGGAGAATCACCCCGAGCAGAGAAAAAAATGAAAAGAAACAATGCCTGAAAAGAGAAAGCTTAAGTAATCCAATCTCAAATCTGTTTCCGGATTGGCGATCATTGGCCTGGGGTCCAACAGATGTTGTGTGCCAGGGTCTCCCCGGTACGTAGAACCGATCGCCTTGGGAGAGTGTTTATATTGTTGTTTTTGCTGTTGTTGTGTTTTGAATTTGATGTTTTACCAGGGAATAAATTAATGAGGTAGTTTCCCGTTGCTTTCCTCATTTCCAAATCAGTTAATCTTACTCGTTGTCCTTATGAATTGCCAGTTTCTAGCCAACTAAATTGGTATACAAAATATATTTATTAAGCTTTTTCAAGATTGATTCTTGCAGGGATTTTTGGTGTCGTATCTTGACCAGTTAGATTTTTTTTCGGTCTGCCTACACTAATCGATCTTCTATTGTTGTTATTTGTGAATTTTAGTATTTTCTTCTCCTTCTACGTTACTAGTAGGTGATCTTGACATTTTAGATTTTTCTTTTTCAACACCTGCTACAACTTCAGAATTTTTTTCTATCTCATCTACATCAATGATTTCATCATTCACTATTAATTTACTACCCTTTATATTTACTGTTTTACCATTTTTTTCTAATACTTGGGCAGCCTGAATCTGTTTCGATCGAAAGACTCGCTGTTTTGTAGTGAAATCACTTTTAATGCTAAATTCTAAAATTGTTTTTTTTTTCTAAATTCTTTTTGTATCTTAATATTTCTTCTTTTTTGATAGCAGAAGTGAAACTAACTAAGGTTGGCCTTACAGTATCTTATCTTTTTTTACTTCTTTGCTACCAATTCTGTGGGCAAAAATAATTTCCTGAATGCACAACGGTACTTTAATTCTCTTCTGCACAAAAGCTATTACCAAATCCACCACTTTTTCTTTATCAGATTCTTTTAAATTAAAAATCAGCAGGTTATTCCTTCTACTCTTTCTTTCCAGTAATTCTATAGTATCGCCTTGATTCTTTACTGTTTTCTCTAGTTCGCTGACTTGGTTTTTTAGGAAATGAATTTGTTCACTGTTATCAATTACTATTTTCTTGATTTCTTTAACAGCTATTTGTAAAGTCTTTTCAAAAACAGATTTTAATTCCGTTCTAAAAGACAGTAATTCTTCACGCATAAATTTCATCAGAACACCACAATCCACAGATTTTTCTGATCACGAATTATTGGCTATATAATGAAGTTTTCTGCTGTTTTCATAAATTGTGATAAGCAATAAATATATTTTTTTCTGTTGTTTTGTGGTAGATTGAGGTTATGTGTTGTTTTAAATTTTGCATTCTACAATATGCTTATTAGTGGCTAGACACTTGACAATTTTGCACACAATATACTATTATTTATTCTTATATTTTCATAAATATTCTTGAATTTACTATTTTTCATTAACCTTTAACTATAGACGTGATAATATCATAATTTAAACAGGGACTTAGGAGTAAGTGTTACACCATTTTTAAAATATATTTTTTAACATATATTTATTTTTGGTTTTAATTTAAAATATTTTGGATTTAGTTTAAAATATCTAATTAAAATATTGGTTTTAAATATCAGCCGGTGTAAAATTTACCACCACGTCCATAGTTAAAGGTTAAGAGCGCTAAAATTTTCACTTCTGGCATTTACCAGTGTTACCAGCAATTTCTTTAATCTAATATTTGTAATTTGTAAATTTGTCATTTTAAAAAAATTTGTCACTTTAAATTGTTAAAATAATAACAACTTCTTCTTAAGGTTCCACTCCACTATGGAGGTTGGACATCATTAATCTCGTTTCTTCCCTTGATCTAGCTTTAGACATTATAATATGAGAGGGTAAGTTACACCATTCTTCCAGATTGCTCATCCACGACAAAGGTTTTCTGCCTCTACTTCTGGTGCCTAGAATTTTACCCTGGAGTGCTAGCTGCAGAATACGGTATTTTTCGTTGCGAAATATATGACCTAAATAATCAATCTTTCTTTCCTTGATGATATTTATTATTTCTGTTGTTTTACCAATCCTGTTTAACACTTCGACGTTGGTAACTCTGTCAGTCCAAGGGATTTTGAGTATCCTTCTATAGACCCACATTTCAAATGCTTCTAGTTTTTTTATTTCATTTTTGTGTAGAGTTCAAACTTCGGACCCGTACAACAGAGTAGACCATATGTAGCATTTTATTAATCTCAACTTTGGCGTGATGTTAATTTCATTTTTGCAGAAAATATTGTTCATGTTTTTGAAAGCTGCTCTTGCCTGTTCGATTCTGGACCAAATTTCTGTTTTGTTACTGTTGCTTGCTTCAATAAAAGTTCCTAGATATTTTATACGTCTTTCTTTTTTAATGATTTCATTGTTTAATTTCAAGCAGTTATTTTCTTCCGTTTCTTTACCCATCACCAAGTATTTGGTTTTTTTAATATTTATTTTCAGGCCGTATTTTAAACAGAATTTGTTCACATTGGACACTAATAACTGTAAGTCGTTACAATTTTCGGCTAAAAGCATTGTGTCGTCTGCAAATCGAATATTATTTACCAGTTCACCATTTATTTTTAAACCCACTTCCACATTTTCTAGTGCTTCATTAAAGATATTTTCAGCATTAAACAAAGTTGGCGACAAAATGCAGCCTTGCCTTACCCCTTTTTTAATCGCTATGTCACCAGATGTACCATCAGTAGTACGGATTTCTGCCTTCTGGTTCCAGTATAAATAGCTAATTATTTTTATATCTCTGCTATCAATATTTTTTCTTTTCAGGATCTCTAACATTTTTTCATGTTTAACATTGTCGAAAGCTTTTTCAAAATCAATAGCACATGAATGAACACTTACATTTACCTCGTTACATCTTTGACGAATAATGTTCATCATAAATTAAGCTTCACGTGTGCCTAAGGCATTTCTGAATCCGAACTGCGTCTCGCTTATTTCATCTTCTAATTTTCTGTATATTCTGTTATGCACTATTTTTAGGAAAATTTTTAGAGCATGATGCATTAGACTTATTGTCCTGTGGTCACCACAAGCAGCCGCATTTGCCTTTTTAGGAAGTAAAATAAATGTCGATTTTAACCACTTCATAGGAATTTTACCGGATCTGTACATTCTATTGAATATTTCGGTGAGAATTACTAATGCATCATCGTCTAGAAGCTTTATTATTTCGTTTGGGATTTTGTCCGGACCTGTGGCAAGACCATCTTTTCAATTTTTTAATGCTACTTTTACTTCTTCTACCATGATGTCCAATCCATTATCTTCTAGATATTCTAAATTACTTTCCAATTCCGCTCTATTATCCTCAAATAATTCACTAATGTAATCTGACCAACACTTTAATCTTTCTTCTGGATAAATCAGAATTTTTCCTTCATTATTTTTCAGTAAGCTAAATTGTTTCTTCTTATTCTTGTTAGTCATTCTTTTAACTTTTTGGTGCAGTTTTTCGCTGCTGTTCATTTTTTCAAGATGTTCTAATTCTTTGCATTGCTTTTCCCAGTAATTACATTTGGCACGTTTTATTTTGTTTTTTATAATTTTGTTGATGTTTTTATACTTCTGTTTATCGGTATCTTTATAATTCCTCCTTTCGTTTATTAGTAATATTATTTCGTTCGTCATCCAGCTATTTTTTGTGCAACTTGCAATCGGTTCTGACATGTTCTTAAAATTTTTTCCATTTTAAATCTATATAATTTTCCATTTTTATATCAAATTCTCTCTCTTTTAGATTTAAGTTCATACTATATTTAATTTCGTTCCTGATTTCATGATTTTCTAAATTTTGGGTGTTCAGTTTTATATAATTGTTTTTCTTTTCATGTGTTTTCAATTTAAAATCAATTTTTGCTATGAGTGGATTATGGTCTGATTGTATATCCACTCCCGGAAATGCTTTCACACTTTTTACTGTATTTTTAAACCTATAATTACATAAAATATAATCAATTTGGTTTCTAATTACCCTATTATTTTTATCTTTTGGCGACTTCCAAGTGTACAACCTTCTCTTGGGTAAATCAAACCACGAATTACTTATCACCATATTATTATCTATGCAAAAATTTAATAACTTGTTACCTCTGTTGTTTCTAACACCTAAACCAAAATTCCCTACTACGTTCTTAACTGTTCCTTTACCAATCTTGGCGTTGAAATCACCTATAATTAATAATAGTTCTTCTTTTTTAACAGCTGCTACAATTTCTTCTAAATTTTTATAAAATATTTCACAAGATTCTTCATCACTATCAGCTGTTGGTGCGTATACTTGTATGACATTAATATGTCCTATTTGCAACCTTAACTGGATATGTATTATTCTTTCGTTATACATTGTTATGCTTGATATTGTTGATTGTAATTTCTTGCTAATTAGAAAGCCAACTCCTGTCCTATGATGGGAATCTTCCACAACTCCTGAATACATAAAAACATTCTCATCAGTAATTATCTCACCTTTGCCCTTCCAATGCACTTCGCTTACTCCCAAAATGTCAATATTCATGCGCTTTTTTTCCATTTAAAGGTTTTTTAATTTACCAGATTGCAGTAGACTTCTCACATTCACGTACCGATTTTTAAATTGCTTTGACATTTGCTTTTATTGATTAATGATGTATTTCTAGGGACTGAATCCATGAGGTGGTTTCCCCTTGCTTTCCTCATGTTACTAATTTTAAAATTTATTTATCACTCGTAGTCCTTGTTCTTTGCCTGGTCGTACCGTTTAGTCTGTTTGTTTTTTTTTTTAATTTTTTTTGTTATTAAGTTTTTTTAATCTTTCATTTGCTGTATCGATATTATCTTGATTTACTGTTTTTACTACTCCACTTGATGATGTTTTAAGTCCTCTATTTAATGATGAAGTTCTAGTTTTTGATATACTTCTTTTTGATATTTTTTTTGTTGTTTTGTTGACTAATAAATGATATAGTTTTACATATGTAGCTGGTAGCTTTGTAGTCGGAGTTAACCGAACTATGTTGAGTATCCGTCATACTCCGCTATTCTCAGCCAATGTGATACATATTATTTCTTTATTTTCTAGTTACCAAGTATTATTTTTTTTTTTTCCTCATATTTCCTAATATAAATATTACTCGTTGTCCTCTTGCAAATCCGCGTTCGTGTATTTTTTTCTAAATCGTTTGTTCAAATAATGTCCTTTGCCATTCCAGTTCGTTATCAGTGATCTTCCCTATTATTGTGTGATTTGTTTAATCCAACCATTAGATATCATATTGTGTCCTGAATTCTGGATTTTTGAGTTACCAACAACATTTTTTCTTGTTCTACTCAGACTTGAGGATCTATTTTTGGTGTTATTATTTTTTGATATTTTCGGCTACTCTCGATTCGGTTCGTTTGGGGATCTGATTCTTTTTTGTTTATCTTTCATTCACCCTTATTACCGTACATGCTTCGCCAGTCGATACTCGTCGACTCTCATGAATTGGTATTACCATACTCGCTTTTTCTCTCGCTGCTCTAAATGGTATTACCGTACTCGCTGTCGATTCGATTGTAGTCGATATCAGTCGATAATTCATTCGCCTAGAATTTTTCAAGCGAGAGGTTATTTTTTATAGAGGAATTTCGTTAAAATTTAAACTTAAAAAAATTGTTGTATAATTAAAGTATTTTATTTAATTTTAATTTTGAACAAATTTAATTTTGATAACGCGGATTTTTATGAATTAGAAAATTAATTAAGAAAATTGCAACTTTGGAAATACCCTATCGTTCCAATGGCTTGATATTTTCATCTGTGATTGTACTAATTTTGTTCAATTCAGTGAATATTTTTTGTTGATACTTGTTGTTTTATTCTTGACATTTTCCCAGTGGATTAGAACATTTCAAATAAAATATTTCTGTTCACAATGCAAAGAGCGACGCGACGAGACACGAAGCAAAGCAAAAGTTGACTACACATGGAGAATTGATAGAAATAATTAAAAATCAAATGTTATTTAACAGTCGGAAATACCAACACATTGTGAATTGAAAAATTATTATATCAAAATAACTTTCTATTTCTATCTCATACAAATTTTTTCCTTTGTCGCTATTTTTTCTTCCTTCTTCCTTTTGATATTATTATAGTATACAGAAAATAAAAGAGCGCATATTATTAAATTTCACCACGAAAAATGTGTGTACCTTCTGTTGTCTCTATACAATTTCTACGTCTTATCATTGATTTTAAATAATTAGGTAAATCACTGCAACTTTCGTAAACAGATTCCGCCACATACACCATTTTCAAAAATTTGAAAAAAAAATTGAAAATAAGTGAGCAGCAAAATAAATTCTCTCTTTAAGTGAGAAAATAAAAAAAAAATGTATATTCCTTTTTTGCATTTTTTCTTTTTTATTGATTTTTTAAGTTTTTATGGCCTTAGAATTTTTATTTTTATTTTATGTTAGTGAAAATTAATATTTGTCAAGAAATTTTATAATGAAAGTTTATCATTTTTTTACAGGATTTTTGATTTTACTTTATTATATTTAAAAAAAATTTATTTTTTGAAAAACCTTTAAAAAAATTAATATAAAAAAATATGTATTGTCTCTGATGGGGATTGAACCCGAATGTTATTTTTCATAATTTTTTTCATACAAATATATGAAAAAAAAATAGTTTTGTCTTATATATGATTTGATAACCTTATAAACATTTAAACATATGTACATATACATATTATATAAAATTGAAAATTAATATTAATTTGTTTAAAAATGCTTTAAAAAAAATAAGTAAAAATAAATTAATTTAAAAAAATATCGTGCCTGATTGGAATTGAACCATATACATATAAATATATGAAAAATATGAAGCAAAATTAGTCCTGGCTGTCTATGAATAGTGATATTACAACCATGGCAGATTCTTTCCTTATTCGCGTAATACATAATGTATATACAGTAAAAATTCTATAAACGCAACTTTCTGTTATTGCAACACTCCCTAAACCCAACATTTTTTATTTCTTAAAATTCTATAAACGCAACTTCTATAAACGTAACTTTCTCTAGTTTCAAAATGTTATGCTACCAAATATGCACTACAGATAATCGAAAAATGCTTGGCAAACACAACTTTTATTTAAAGAATGGTTTTTTAAGTGCTTTATTCCTGAAGTTATTAAGCACTTAAAGTCGAAAAATCTTCCTGCAAGTGCGATTTTCTTGTTAGATAATGCAACAAGTCATGGAACGCATGAAATGTTAAAATCTGATGATGGAAAATTCAATGTTTATTTTCTCCCCCCAAACACAACTAGTTTGTTACAACCATCAGATCAGAACATTATTAAATCGTTAAGAAATATATACCGCAAAAAACTTTTGTTCAAAATGATGACAATTGATGGGGATAATATTAACGAAAAATTAAAAATCATAAATTTAAGAGACGTTATGTATATGGTTACCGAAGCTTGGGATGAAGTTAAGCGATCAGTTTTAATAAATGCTTGGAAGAATTTGTTTGGGACGACTGAAAATATAACTTTAAATAGTCATTTCAATCATTTTGACGAAGAAGATAATATTCCTATATGCTTTGATTTAAATATATGGATCTAAGTTGAGAGGAAACTATCCTCTACAAACTCATCCCACATATCTACCTTTTGCGTATCTTGTATAGTACTACATCAATTTTTGTCAGTCTTCTAAGTGAGAAAAATTGAAAATTTTAAACTAAAGTCAGTCAGTTTATAAAACCGTTAAGGCACGAGGGCTATTATGATATTATGAAGATACGCAAAAGGTAGGTATGTGGGATGAGTTTGTAGAGGATAGTTTCCTCTCAACTTAGATCCATATATTTAAATTAAAGTTACAGAAAAGGTTATAATATCTTCTGTTAATATTTAAAATTTATTTATGTACATATTAGAATTTAATTTAGACTATTAGATTTTCATTGATTTTTTCAGTACTTTTGTTTATGTACTTTACAACAATGTTAAAACAAATAATAAAAAAATAATTGTTAAAAAAATTATAAAAAAAAAAACACAAAAAACACTTTGAAAATGTCTCTATTCGCAACAATTTTTAATTCTGTAAATGCAATTATTTTTCAAAAATCGTTTCGATAAGTTGCGTTTATAGAATTTTTACTGTATTTATTATATATGTGTGTAATATGATTAATTTACCGTCAATTCTGTGTGCAACAATTCTGTATGCGACAATTCTGTGTAAGACAATTCTGTTTACGACAATTCTGTGTAACATTTTTCAGAAATATTCCTTTGGCTGGGTTCAACACCGGGCCGCCCGTTATTGAACCCAGCCAAAGGAATATTTCTGAAAAATGTTACACAGAATTGTCGCACACTGAAAAAAAAAATCTAAAAAATTATTACATAGAATAACAATTGAATTTTATAATAGTAAAATAATAACTCAGTTTTAGCATTACCAGTACCAACGTCGCGGACGTACTGAGAATAAGGTACCTCTATTTTTAACGTAAATTATTACATTTTTATCCATTTTGTACATTAGAAAAAAAATTGAAAAATTAAAAATTGTACATTTTTATTCAGTTTTGTACATTAAAAAAATTGAAAAATTAAAAATTGTACATTTTTATTCATTTTGTACATTAAAAAAAATTGAAAGTTAGGCTATATGACGTATCACAAACCCTTTGGGTTCCAAGGGTTTGTGATGCGTCATATAGCCTAACTCCAAACCTACTGTCAACCTCAACCTTCAAGTATGGTGGAACCTGTTTAACACAGATGAGGCTCTGACGACCGAGAATTGGCGGTATAACCATAGCGAACATCACCTTAGACTAAATATCTAAGGGCACTTTAATGGCCCTCCAAGGTGGAGGTTGGTCGCGGGGTTGACAACCCCACACTGTAAAAAAAAAACCAATGTTAGGAACTCTTCAAATGAGCCTCGGATGCGGACGGAAAATCTATATCGAACTCGGAAACGAAATAAGGACTATGATTTGAACATTGCAACATGGAACATACGAACTCTATGCTTCAAATTGGAAAAATGAATGAAATAGCAAATGAAATGAGTAAATATAAACTAGACTTACTTGCTCTACAAGAAATACGTTGGAAAAACCAAGGAACAATTAGAAAACAAAATTACTCTTTGTACTATAGTGGCGTTAATGAAAGGTCTGGCATATATGGAACAGGTTTTATGATTGGCAAAAAACTAAGGGACAACATTATTGAATTTAACCCAGTAAGTAGTAGAATATGTAGTGTACGACTCAAAGGAAAATTTAATAATATAACTATGATATCAGCATACGCACCAACAGAGGATGCGGATGATGAAGACAAAGATATCTTTTATGATAAACTATCTGAAGTATGTGAAAATATCAACTCCTATACAATAATAATATTAGGAGACTTTAATGCAAAAGTTGGAAAAGAGCAACAAATACAACAGATAGCAGGGAGGTTTTCACTACATGAAGAAACGAGTTGTAATGGACTTCGTTTATGCCAACTAGCAAGCCTACATGACCTTAAAATTAAAAGCACAGCCTTTGAGAGAAAAAGGATATACAAAGGTACATGGAAGATTCCAGGATCCAACATAGCTAATCAGATTGACCATGTTCTTATATCATCAAGAAAGGCATCTTCAATCATAGATGTAAGAACATACAGAGGTGCCAACTGTGATAGTGATCACTATATGGTCAAAGCTATAGTACGTCAGCGTATATCAAATATGGTGAAGAAAAAAGGATTACGCAAAATTAAATGGGATACTGATAAATTAAAAGATCGAAACGTAGCATGTAACTTTCAAAATGAAATAGAACAACACTTAGAAAATAGAGAAAATGAAGATATAAATGAAGAGTGGAAACAAATACAAAGCTCAATATTGATAGCAGCAACGAATGCTGTAGGAATGAAGACCATGGAAAGAAACGCAGAATGGTTCGATGCAGAATGTGAACATGCAATCAATGTAAAAAATCTAGCACGAATAAAAATGATTCAAAGAAACATCAGAAATTATAGAGATGAATATAAACAAAAAAGAAAGATAGCTAATAGACTATGTAGAAAGAAGAAAAAAGAAATGTTAAAAAATAAAATAATTCGAATTGAACAAGAATTTCATAATAATAATGTAAAGAATTTTTATAATTGTATCAAGAAAGAAAAAAATGGATTCCAGCCAAGAACAAATACAATAAAAAACAAAGAAGGTGTATGTATATCAAATGAAGAAGCAGTTATCAAAAGATGGAAACAGTACTTCGAAGAACTCTTAAATGTACGAAATGAAGATCATGAGGATATGGATTTATTTTCAACAGCACAGCCCATGATTCTCGAACCATCTTATGAAGAAGTAAAAGATGGCATTGCAAAACTAAAAAACAACAAATCGCCAGGCGAAGATACGATAACTGCAGAATTATTAAAAAACGGGGGTGACTTTCTGCATAGAAAACTGCATAGATTAATATGTATGATATGGAAAGAAGAAATAATACCTGAAAACTGGAAAGTAGGACTAATGTGCCCAATTCATAAAAAAGGTGATAAGAAATCATGTGAAAATTATAGAGGGATCATGTTATTAAATTGTGCGTATAAAGTACTGTCGAATATAATCTACCGAAGAATTGCACCATATGCTGAAAACATAATCGGCGAATATCAATGCGGATTTAGAAGCGGAAGATCTACAATAGATCAATTATTTTTACTGAGGCAAAACATGGAAAAATGCTACGAATATAACAAAGAACTACATATCTTATTTATTGATTACAAACAAGCATTTGACAGTATAAAGAGAAACAAGTTACTTGCAGCACTAATAGCACAGGGTGTGCCAAAAAAACTAGCACAACTAGCAATGTTAACGATCAAAGATACTAAAGCTAAAGTGTTGATACAAGGTCAAACATCGTCAGAATTTAATATAACATCTGGAGTTAGACAGGGAGACGCTTTATCAGCACTACTGTTTAATATGGCCTTAAATTATGCAATTGGGAAGCTTGATAAAGGTGGAAATATATTTGTAAAAGCGTATCAAATTATAGCGTATGCAGACGATATTGCAATGGTAGCTAGAAATTATAGAACCATGGTAGAAATATTTACACTATTAGAACAAGAAACAAAACGAGTTGGTCTGGAAATAAATGAGAATAAGACGAAATACCTAAAAATGTCAAGGTATGGGAATCAAAGATCCTCACAGAATATAACAATAGATAATTATAATTTTGAAGGTGTTAGTTGCTTCACGTATCTTGGAGCAATTATACGAAAAGACAATAGTATGCATCTCTCAATACAAGATCGTATCCAAGCTGGAAATAGATGCTATTTTGCACATAAAAAATTATTACAATCGAAGTTGCTGTCACGACAAAATAAACTAATAATTTATAAGACTTTAATACGTCCAATCGTAACGTATGGATGTTAAGTTTGGACGTTAACAGCAGCTGATGAAGATAATTTAAGAATATTTGAAATATAAATATTAAGAAAAATTTTTGGTGCAAAAAGAATAAATAATGAGGAATACGAAAGAAGAAGCAACAAGGAATTAAATGATTTAATAAAAAATGAGGATATTGTACGATTTTCAAAGACACAACGTCTAAGATGGGCAGGACATGTGTCTAGAATGACAGAAAATAGACCACAATATAAAATTTTCTGCTCAAAACCAGATGGACCAAGAGCTAGAGGTAGACCAAGAGCTAGATGGAGTGATAATATAAGTAGTGATGTCTCCAAGTTGCATATCTTAAATTGGAAAAGTGTTGCTCAGGATAGAAACGCATGGAAGCAAATTGTGAAGAAAGCCAAAACTCACACCGAGTTGTAGCGCTAAATGATGATGATGATGATGAAAAAAAATTGAAAAATGAAAAATTTTATTCATTTTGTACATTAGAAAAAATTGAAAAATTAAAAATTGTACATTTTTATTCATTTTGTACATTAAAAAAAATTTAAAAATTAAAAATTGTACATTTTTATTCAGTTTTGTACATTAAAAAAATAATTGAAAAATGAAAATTAGTAAATTTTTAGCCATTCTCTGGATTAAAAATAAGAATGAATATAACTATTTATTAGTAAAAAAATTAAAAGGAACCGTTTTGAGCTACTGCTTTTAAATATTCTACATAGTTCAATTCATTATATTTAGATACTACTCTTTTTAGTCGTATGTTATAATCTCGCTATATTTTTTTCTGTGGGGACATATTACAACCAGCATCTATTTTTGGGCCATTACTAATTCATTTTTATGTTGTTCTAATTTTAGATTTTTAAGAAAATTCCAAATAGTTGGATGGCTATTTGTGAGACCTAAAAACCCTCGATGCCACCCTTCTAAACTATTATTTGTTCTTAGCTCATCACAACAAGTAGCAAGATACTGATTCCACGCTTTAATTTCATACCTGGGTTTCCTTCGAGCTTTAAGCCTACTATCGAAACGGCCAATATAAAAATCTTCTAAACAATCAATAATAATATTTAAGCTTTCGTCACCAGAAAATTCAGCCTCATGAATAATAGCCTCGAAGGCATTAACAACGTTTTCATGTGGTACAAAAGCTAAAGCCATTAGGGATCGAATATTAAGTGCAAAATCAACATCAGTGTCGTACTTTTGCTTAAGACCTTCTGATGCTAATTTTCTATAAATATTTGGTCCGAAATGGAATAAGCAGAATCGTTGTTGTGTTCCTACTAAGATTCCTTTATTAGCATTAATTATTCCCATTTCAAAATTGGACATAAGAGAATTAGGTAGAAATCCTGGACATAATAACAGAATTTGCCTGAAAACTTCTTTATAAGATGTTTCCATTTTATTTGGAAGCAAAGCATATAAAAGTGGAATTGAAAGTTTTTCTTTTATAGCGTGGACTGTAAATAATTGTTTAAACAATAAGGGGCAAGAATTAAACGTGCCATCACAGAACCAGTCCCTATTTTGTCTGATAATTTTTTTAAAAAAGAAGGCGAAGAAAATATAAGTATTCTATTATCAACTTCGCCAGAATCGTAAATAAGAAATTTTTCATTTCTTTGCGTAACCTGGTATTCTTGAGGAATTATTAATTCAGATAATGTAGCCGGATTAACTGGAGCTCCTATTTGTCTTACTCGTTGTATTGTACGTTTTAACGATGAATGGGATGGAATATGTGGTGCTACAGCAATAGATAATTCGCCTGAAGACAGTTATTAAAATTTGTGGGGAGTCACGACTGTATACAGCTTTTTCTTTTAAATTATTCACAAATTTGCGTGAACAGACGTCTTGCGCACTAGCTGAGTGTGTATGCTCACCTAATTTCTTGAAAATTTTACCGTCAACCGTGTGAATACGGGCCTTGCAATATTTTTTTATTTGTTAGCTGCATCTCCAATAAATTTTGCCTTTAAATTCTCTTTCATAATAAAATGTGTACCCCAGGTCAATAAGGCACTGACGATTTTTTTCTGATAAACAAAAATCCATTGCCAAAAAGAAAAATCAATCAGAATAATAATAATATATTTTATTTATATTGCTCAAGCGGGAATGATAAGAAATTGCCACACACCAAAGCACACACCACAATAGACAATACACACAATTTCCAGCTACAGAATGTTGGTATTGGTACACACAATTGTCGCAAATAGAATTGTCGCACACACAATTGTCGCACATAAAATTGTCGTACACAGAATTGTCGCACACAGAATTGTCGTACACAGAATTGACGGGATACCAATATGATTATGTATATATATAATTAATATGCATCACTCATAAGACAAGACAATTTTTTTCATATGTTTACATTTTGAAAAATAACCGTCGGAGAAAATATTTTTTTAAAATTAATTTTTTTTAATTATTTTTTTTATTCATTTTTAAAAAAATTAATTTAATTTCAACTTTATATATACAAATGTTTAGATGTTTATATGGTTATCATTCATAATGACAAAGCTAATTTTTTTCATATATTTGTATGCAAAAATTTTGAAAGATGTTATTTCAATCCCAATCAGAGACAATATTTTTTTTTAATAATTTTTTTAAAGGTTTTTTTAATAAAGTAAATTCAAAATTCCTGTAAAACAAATAATAAGCATTCATTATATAAATTTTTTTGACAAATAATAATTTTCGGTAACATAAAATATGAAAAAATAAAAAAATTCCCTACATTGAATTTTTCTATCTTCTCAAAATGAATTTTTCCTTTATATAGCAAAATTAAAATTCTCAAGGCCATAAAAACAACAAAAAACGCAAAAAAGGAATATACATAAATAATTTTCTCACTGAAAGAGAGAAATTAAAAATAATATTGTTTGTTAAAAGCGATACATGGGCCCTCTGTAGCCGAAATATAACAATATTTTTTTTCAAATGATGATTTATCTAGTTTTATTTAAAATCAAGGGTCTTATCCACAAACTCGTTATTTCAATTATTCCAGTTATTCAGATATAGATGGCCCTAGTTACCCCTATGATTTATGTCTACTACATTTTAGTTAGAACTTTTGCCATGGTAATTTATAACAAATCGAGTCAAGTGATAGTGCTATATAATTTTATATACGAAGTTACCAAAAAGGGAGTTTTTGGCAAAAAAACTGTTAAGTCTTATTTTTATTCTTGAAATTTTGTTTTTTATTTTTTAATATTTTTTTGCAAGAAAAAAAAAACCCAGAAATTCTCATACCAAATACAAAAGTGGTCTCACTGTACGACTTTCCCTGTCCGAACAGCCTTATATTTTAACGTTTTGAAATTAGCAGATTATATTTAAAAAAACAAATTATATTTTTTTTAATCTTCTACTTTTCATAAAACTAGAATAGTTTGAAATATATATACTTTTTACCATAACAATTCGCATACTCACGCCGTTGAAAAATATAATAATATATAAATACGAACGTAAATATATTTATATTAAATTAACACTGCACACAAAACTATTTCCCTATAACTTTTCTTTTCTTTACTTTTAAACAAATTTTATATAAAACAAATTTGTTTACGTTTTAATTTAAACTAGCCCATGAAAACCATGTGTTCCTAATAGAAATATGAAATATTTTTTTTACTGTATGATTTTAAGTGGAACAAAAAATATTAGCATATTTCCATTATCTGGGCAAACGAATTTCTGTCGATAAGAAGAAAAGTAAAAGAATATTTATGTATACGTATTTTTAAATTTCTTAAAGCAAAATACCAGGCGCCAAACTTTGGTATTTTGGTTTTTTAAATTTGTAAAAAAATACTAATTAGAAATAATAGAAAATATTTCACTAATAAAAATAATGTTTATATTTTCCACAATTACTAATTTATTTATATTTTCTTCCGGAGATGTTGCTCGTTCGGCAGTTTGAAAATTATGGTAAATTAAAAATATTTTCTTCCGGAGATGTTACTCGTCCGGCAGTTTGAAAATAATAATAAATTTTTGACAAAAAAGGAATTATGGAAACTTGAAACAAATGGAGAGGAACGGGGCAACAGAAAAAATTTCTAAATTTTTTGAACTTTTTTTACCTCTGCCCGCACTTACCTCTCTTCTACGAAAATGGTTGAGGCAGTAACCTGGGCAGTCGCATAAAAACAGCCACATAGATAATGAATACTATTGAGTTTAGTTATTTGTAAGTTGGGCTAAATAAAAGCTGCCCATGAAAAAATTTATATTGGAAGCAAGTTGCCGAAATCAGTTTTCCAGATTGTTTATTTGAGGAAATAGAGATACAAAAATGTGTGCGTTTAATGTATACACAGAAACCGCATTTAATAAATAAATATTAGTGAATGAAATGGAAACTGGTGTAAATATAAATGGTGAATTAACATCGTAAAATTAGCTGAGGACGTAGTTCTATTAGTAGACAATGCCAAAGATCTACAAACCATGTTAACAAACCTAGTCAACAGTTGTGAGAAATATGGGTTAAGCATCAATGTGAAAACAAAACAAAACATATGGTATTCAGCAAAAAAAACGATCGCAGATAGTAGACTAAAATTTAGATAAATTTATACACTATAAGGTACGACCTGCATAAGAACTTCGTCTGGTGAATTTGTAGATAACACAATGAAATAATAATAAAAAACCTGATATCAAGAAGTATGACAAAACATAAAAACTTTGTATAGTGAATTTTCAAGTAACATTATATTTTATCAAAATATGATAAAAAAAACCTAATATTGCGAAATTATTATAGTGCGAAATTGACGGTTGCGAAATTGAATATTGCGAAATTGACGGTTCTGGTATGAACAAAAGTTCCAATGTAATTTAACGATATAGTTCTTATTGTTTCAATATTTTAGAAGTTATGACATATTTTTTTTTTTGTAAGTACTAATCTTAAGAACCTACTTAAACATCATGTAACTCAGAGGGTGTTGAATGTAGACCCCTAACTCCCATACAAATTTTTACTCACAATGAGCCAGGGTATCGGCTCCAAAAATATCCGTATACCAAACTGAATCACCCTGTATATAAAAGATTCTCTTATTTCTGTATTTTGAATTTTATTTAATATGTTTTTCAATTTATTATATTTTGTTTTATATTATATCTTATCTGTTGTTGTGTAATTTTCCTCCAATATTTTATTAATTTAGTATTTTTCCTCAAGGTTTCTGCTTTTAGTACATGGGAGAAGGAATTGCACAAAATTGTTTTCGATCCACGTTATTTGTTGCTAACTTCCCGCGAACGAAAACAAATTTTCGAGAAATATGTGAAAGATCGCGCAGAAGAAGAACGCAAAGAAAAACGTAACAAAATTCGTCAAAAGCGGGACAATTTCGTACAACTTTTAGAATCTGCGCATTTACATCCAAAGTAAGTATACAAACATAATATGTATAATTATTTTGACTAAAGTCAGGCATGTAGTTGGAATGAAAAGTAATTTTAAAGGTAGAAATTGAAAGTTAGAACTTTACATTTCGATAACACAAAATGGGCGTTTTCGATAATGCAGGCTGCGCTGCAAGTTTTAACTTAGAAATTTAAGAACTTTTTGCGCATTACTACGCAACTGCGCAACATATAAGATTTGCTTTTGCAGTCAAGAAAGTTCTAACAATTTCCTTTTTATTTTTCGTAATTTAAAATAAGGGGGGTTATTCTACAAAACAATTATATTCTACAATTATGTATGACCATATTTTCATCTGGGATTTTCTTTGGTACCTCTGGATGGATTGGGCTAAAATTTGGTAAAAACATTCATTATAGTGGTCTGGATGAAATAATGAGTGGCCAAATTTTCATCTGGTACCTCTGGATGGATTGGGCTGATATTTCGTAAACACATTTATTAGTGTTCTCTAGTTAACTATGATAGTGCTCCTCCATTAGCTCTACTTGGAAGATGGTTATATGATGAAAACGTGATTTCTGATATTTTGTGGGAAATAATAGAGGAGCACTGGCATAGTTAACTATAGAACACCATAATGAATATGTTTACCAAATTTAGCTTTTTTACATGACCAAGATGACTCGCATTGCATTTACGGAAAGATTAAGACAAATGTTACAATGTCCATTCAGCTTAGAGGGTCTTCCTATAAACTATAAAGACCTAAGATAAAATTATGATAGCCTTAAAATGTCTTTCGAAATCTATCCTGCAAGGGTTATAAAAGACTTAGATACCTACAGATCACACCTTTCCTCCAAATGAATTTATTTTGTACAAAAGGCGCGGGAAGATCAAAAGTTTTTTCGCTCCACACCAACTAGAAAATTACCATTCTCTGGTAACTTTCAACTTACTAACCTGAAATTTCTATATCACAACTCTGTTGGTATTAGGGGTAGATTGACGCTAAACTTGCCACTTTGATGTACTTATCATCACAGAGACCTGGCTAAACGATACTTTTAATAATGAGGAAATTCTTGACAATATTTGGACAATCTACAGAAATTTTCTATATAATTTCTGACTACACTGGCATGTCCAGAGGTGGTGGGGTGGTTATTGCTGTATGAAATTCGTTGTCCAGAGAAGAGATTATTACAAATCGCTCCAAATCTTTCCCACATAGTCATTAAGATATATTTAGCCAACAAATACTTATATATCGGTGCAGTATATATCCCACCCAACTCTGATGTCTCAAATCATCACCAAATTTGTGAAATTTTGCATTCAATAAACTACATTTTATGATGATGACAAAAATTTTTCTCCTCTGATTTTAATCATTCAAATTTAACTATTATAATAGATGAATCCGATAATACTCTTCTTCATGGTAATCTATATTAAAGTCCACAAGAAAGTGGTAAAAAGTGTCTTACAAATTAAAATTAATTTAGACTTAAAAAGGGGTCTGGTTCTGACAATAGTCTACATATTTTCTTCAGTAATTGCCGTGAAGGTCTATTATTTCCTCTTAAACTTATTTTTAACAAATCACTTTCTCTCAGTCTGTTTCCATCTGTTTTAAGAGCTTCATTTCTTGCACTTATTCCTAAGAGAGTTGAAAAGAAATATCTATAACTACAGATGAATGACATTTTATCAACTTTACCTAAATTATTGGGAAAAAAAATATTTGTGATAAAATGATCATTCTGATTAATCGTGCCCTTAATGACCCAACAGCATGGCTTTAGAAAAGGTTCATCAACTACAACGAACTTAACAGTTCTTTGTGCCTACCGCCTAATTCGATTTTCGGATAATAAGATTCATATTCGAGTAATTCATACCGCGTAAAACGGAACTCGGAAGAAATCCGAATCGGAAAGTTAAATAACAGTTTAACTTTCGAATTTTTGCTACCGCGTATTGCTAATTTCGAATGCAAAATTTTTCAATCGAATGTGTGTTATTTGTTATAGTTTTCTTTAAAATTTAATTTAATTGGAATGTTATTATTAAAAATTATTAGTAATAAAGTGTATAGTTTAATTATTATTAAATTCGTAGAGTAGGCAATTTTTAATTATAGTTTTTTAGTGCGATAATTTATTAAATATAAATAGTATTAGGGTATTATTTGTAATTTATTATAGTTGGTAAATAGAATTAGTTTATTTTAGTAATAGTATAAATAATTAGGATTATAGTATTATATTACATAATTTGTAGTTAGATATAATATAAGTTTGTTGTTAGGTGTTAGGTATAATATAATAAGTAGTTTAAAAATATAAATATTAAGTAGTTTAAGGTTGTTGACCGATATTAAGTACTTTAAGAATGTTCGCCTTTTATTTCGTCCAATAAATATACAAAAGCTGCTTTTGTACATGATTACATGCGCCTGCCCAGGTTACTGCCTCAACCATTTTCGTAGAAGAAAGGTTAGTTAAAAATTTTTCTGTTGCCCCGTTCCTCTCCATTTGTTTCAAGTTTCCATAATTCCTTTTTTGTCAAAAATTTATTATTATTTTCAAACTGCCGGACGAGTAACATCTCCGGAAGAAAATATTTTTAATTGACCATAATTTTCAAACTGCCGAACGAGAAAGATCTCCGGAAGAAAATATAAATAAATTAGTAATTGTGGAAAATATAAACATTATTTTTATTAGTGAAATATTTTCTATTATTTCTAATTATTATTTTTTACAAATGATTTTAAAAGCAGATAATTATTATATCTTTTTCTAAAAAAAACTATATTTTTATATTTATATAAAGATAAAAAAAGGATTTCAAAATTATTATCGTAATACTTTATTTATTGGACTTTATTTATTTGGCCTTAATTTCCTTTTTCATTTTTGTTATACAAAGAAAAAGAAAATATTATAGAAAGATGGAAAATAGTAAAAAAATTGACCTTTCTAACTTTGTTTAAAATGAATTAATACTTCTTTCTTCTTACTTTCTCTTTTATGAATTCACACTTCCAGTATATATGTCGGTATATTTATTTATTTATTTATTTATTTATATATATATATATATATATATCTCCTCACCTGGCCATAACTCTTAAACGGCTTGACCGATTGAGCTCAAATTTGGAATTTGAGCTCGTGCCATCAATGGCTTGGTACCGTTTTGATTAGGGGGAAGGGGGCGCGGAGGGCTGTTTAATTTTTGAATGTACCAAAAAAACCATGTGGGGTATCAAATGAAAGGTCTTGACGAGTACATCTCATTGAGCGGTAGTCCGGGGGGCGCCGTGGGTCATGTCGGGCGCAAATCGGGGCAATGTGGGGCCCCATAATACAAAAAATCATGTGGGGTATCAAATGAAAGGTCTTGACGCGTACATCTCATTGAGCGGTAGTTCGGGGGCGCCGTGGGTCATGTCGGGTCCAAAACGGGGGCAATGTTGGGCTCCATAATACAAAAAATCATGTGGGGTATCAAATGAAAGGTCTTGACGAGTACATCTCATTGAGCGGTAGTCCGGTGGGCGCCGTGGGTCGTGTCAGGCCCAGAACGGGGGCAATGTGAGGTCCATAATACAAAGAAACATGTGGGGTATCAAATGAAAGGTCTTGACGAGTACATCTCATTGAGCGGTAGTCTGAGGGCGGCGTGGGTCATGTCAGGTCCAGAACGGGGGCAATGTGGAGTCCATAATACAATAAAACATGGGTATCAAATGAAAGGTCTTAACGAGTACATCTCATTGAGCGGTAGTCTGGGGGCGCCGTGGGTCATGTCAGGCCCAGAACGGGGGCAATGTGGGGTCCATAATACAATAAAACATGTGGGGTATCAAATGAAAGGTTTGACGAGTACATCACATTGGCCGGTAGTCCGGGGGCGCCGTGGGTCATGTCAGGCCCAAAACGGGGTCAATGTGGGGTCCATAATACAAAGAAACATGTGGGGTATCAAATGAAAGGTCTTGACGAGTACATCACATTGGCGGTAGTCCGGGGGCGCCGTGGGTCATGTCGGGAACGGGGACAATGTTGGGCGCTGGAATACATAAAATCATGTGGGGTATCAAATGAAAGGTCCTGAAGAGTACATCTCATTGAGCGGTAGTTCGGGGGCGCCGTGGGTCATGTCGGGTCCAAAACGGGGGCAATGTGAGGTCCATAATACAAAGAAACATGTGGGGTATCAAATGAAAGGTCTTGACGAGTACATCTCATTGAGCGGTAGTCTGAGGGCGGCGTGGGTCATGTCAGGCCCAGAACGGGGGCAATGTGGGGTCCATAATACAATAAAACATGGGTATCAAATGAAAGGTCTTGACGAGTACATCTCATTGAGCGGTAGTCTGAGGGCGGCGTGGGTCATGTCAGGCCCAGAACGGGGGCAATGTGGGGTCCATAATACAATAAAACATGGGTATCAAATGAAAGGTCTTAACGAGTACATCTCATTGAGCGGTAGTCTGGGGGCGCCGTGGGTCATGACTGGCTCAAAACGGGGTCAATGTTGGGCCCTATAATACAAGAATCATGTGCGGTATCAAATGAAAGGTCTTGACGAGTACATCTGATTGGACGGTGGTCCGGGGGGCGCCTTGGGTCATGTCGGGCGCAAATCGGGGCAATGTGGGCCCCATAATACAAAAAATCATGTGGGGTATCAAATGAAAGGTCTTGACGAGTACATCTCATTGAGCGGTAGTCCGGGGGGCGCCGTCGGTCATGTCGGGTCCAAAACGGGGGCAATGTTGGGCTCCATAATACAAAAAATCATTTGGGGTATCAAATGAAAGGTCTTGACGAGTACATCTCATTGAGTGGTAGTCCGGTGGGCGTCGTGGGTCATGTCAGGCCCAGAACGGGGGCAATATGGGGTCCATAATACAAAGAAACATGTGGGGTATCAAATGAAAGGTCTCCGACAGTACATCTCAATGGACAGTAATCCGGAGGCGCCTTGAGTCATCTCGGGCCCAAAACGGGGTAATGTGGGGCCCTATCAAACAAAAAATCATGTGGGGTATCAAATGAAAGGTCTTGAAGAGGACATCTTGTTGAGTACTCCGAGAGGTACTCTGGGTCTTGTGGGACCCATAATTCAAAAAGACATGAGAGGTATCAAATAAAAGGTATTGAAGAATACATCGCCCAAGTGTCATGTGGGCGCCCATCATAAAAAAATCATGTGGGGCATCAAATGAAAGGCCTCGAAGAGTAGTCCGAGCAGTACCCTGGGTCATGTGGAGCCAATTATACAAAAAACATGTAAGGCACCGGGGGCCATGGAAGGCCCAAAACATCGGCCACATGTGGAATTCCAAATCGTGGGCCATGAGGAGCTCAAACAAATCATTCCCAAGTTGTCAAAGTATTTAAATATTTTTAGTCGGTCAAATTAATAATTATTTGACCGACTAAAAAGTGTAAAATAAAAAATATAAATAAAAAAAAGTTTTTTAAAAATACTTTCCCTTAAAGAAATATTCAACTAAAAAGTAATAAACAAGCAAATAATACCACATCAATGTACTTTCCCGTTGAAATTGAGCAACTGTCAACAATAGTAAGGGAAAGGTAGACCTCTTTATAAATGGCATTAATTCTGATAAGGTCTACTTTCCCTTACTATTGCTGACAGGTGCTCAATTTCAACGGGAAAGTACATTGATGTGGTATTATTTGCTTGTTTATTACTTTTTGGTTGAATATTTCTTTAAGGGAAAGTATTTTTAAAAAACTTTTTATTTATATTTTTTTTAAATGTTGAACTATGAAGTATAATCTTATCTTTCTCAGTGGCGTGCAGTGACTTTTAAATCCGGGTGTGCTGAAATATTTATTAACTTAAAAGAAATATAACCGAGGTTTTTAGGGTTGAAATTGGTAAAAAAAAAGTTGATAAATTCTCATATATGTAGTGCTAAAAAATTGTAACACGCACAATTTCTTCAACTATTCAATAATTCAATATTATACTATATTATATGTACATACATACATAGCAATTAGCAAGGAATATGAATCGCATATTCATAATCATTATAAGGAAAACATACATAAATAAAGAGAATGAGAGAACCACAAAATTAAACAAAAAAAATACAATGTAGTTTTACATACATTACGTTACGAACGAGTATATTTTATGTATGCATTTTCTTAATAATATTTTTCATATTAAACAAGAATTGTGCTGAGAAAAATGTAGCACGAACCACAAAATATTCATTATATTTTTTCCCTTCCAACCACAAACTGTATATGATGTCGGGTTGTAATGTTGCATTTTCCATTCTTAATGTTATACACACATATAAAACTATACAAAATATTTTTATATCAGAATCGGTGCTGTAATATTTTATAATGTGGATTTCGATTGGCACAGATCAAAATTTAAAAAAAATCAATTTTTTTTATGTCCAATCGAACGTTAAAACAGATCAATTTTTTTTATCTATGAAATCCATTTTTTTTATCTATGTAAATATGTCACTGTCATACAAATTGTATGGTATTAGTGAATGGAGGAGTAAATCTTTAAAAAAATCCAGATTTTTGAAAATTGATCTAGATAAAAAAACATTGATTTTTTTGTCCAATCGAACACAAAAATTGATCTAGATAAAAAAAAAGATTGATTTTTTTTAAAAAAAATTGATTTATTTTAAAAAAAATTGATTTTTTTGTCCAATCGAAATCCACATAAGAAATTTGTGGCGTTGAATTTTTAAATTTGATTGAATATTTCGTGCAATCGCAACATCAAATTTAATAAAATGTATGAGTATGGATATTTTTGCATCTAGTAGGTGGGTAGAAATATTATTTTACTGTAAAAAAATTGAAGTAAGAGAAAATTTATAGGTTAAACATATTGGTTGTAAGCCAAAAATTGTTTTTTTGTATAAAATATAAAATATATCTGGCCTTAATTTTTTTAAATCTGTCTATATTATTATACATATAATAATATAGATATAGATAATAAATATGTATAATAAATATGTATATAAAATATTATATAAATATTTATATAATAAATTTTCTATGTTTCATGGAAAAAATATAGAGACGAATGAATATTAATATTAATACTGAATATTAATGAAATATATAATTAAAGAGGAGGAATTTAGAAACCCCTATTAATTTTGTGATATGTTTTTATAAAACAAATATTAAAATAATATTAAATTAAATTATATTTAATATTTTTTTATATTGAAAACAGTGATGGATACGTCGATCGCATTACTCGACGAACCACAAATTCGGAAAGCATAGCTGAAAGTAATACTTGTAGTATTTTACATTTTAATTGAGTTTAGATAATTTATACTATGTATAATATACATAGAAACAAATATATTATTATATTTATTATACATAGTATAAATTATCTAAACTCAATTAAAATGTAAAATATTATACTTGACTCTACAATGAAATTAATTCAAATTCATGATTTAGTTAAATATTTTTATTTATGAATATGTAGTAAAACTTTTGGTAGAATTTAATAAATTTATTAATACTTGTAACTCAACGATTATGAGCATCGTGGCTCATTAAGAGTTACAAGACAAGTTACAACGATAGCATTCAAAATTAAAATGATTTTTTTCAATTTACGAATGTCAAACTTAACATATTTCAATACCAAAATGTTCCTCTATAAACTCCCCAGGTACGATCTTATCCCTAAAATTCAGTTTCGGCCATTTGGAAATTGTTGAATTTTAAATGGGTAAGGAAGTTGGAAAATAATTGGGTAAGGAAGGAGCATGTACTCACAAAAAGTTTATCAAGTCGCTCCTAGGCAGGAGCATGTAACCATAGTACCAGATTGTAATTTATCTGGTAGAAATAAAGATACGGTGTGGTGGCATGTGTGGAAATTTGTATCATTAACATTGTATTAATTTGAAAGAATTTGATTTAAATTATGTGAATAGTGGAAAAAATATTTTTTATTTATTTATGTGCAATATGTATTGATTTAAAAAATGTATATTGGAAAAAGTACAATTAATATCTAATAGTGTAGAAGACAATACAAAATCGTTAAAAGATCAAAGTTCAAATTAAAAAAAAAATTGCGGATGAATTTAAAAATTTTGAATACAGTAAAACCGTAAACACCCGTATACGTCATAACCGAATAATAAAGTTTTCAAAAAAATATACAGGTGGAATATTGGTGAAACCAAAAAAAACTCAAAATATAAAACAAACTGAAGAAGACTTATGGTGTGTTTCTTATTTAAATCTATAGATCGACTAGATTTTTTAAAATCTGAAATCAGATTAATCTGTCGAGTGAAATAAGAAACAGTCAGATTTTTTTCAGATAAAAAAATGCTACATTTTCAGATAAAAAAATGCTACGGTCTGAGCGTATATAAGAAACACACCATTAGAGAATAATGTTGATCCAACAGCAATCAATTTTAATTATGTTAAAACCAAGCAAAATGTTATAATAGCGATTGAAAGCAATAACATTGAGGAGAAAAAAAATAAAGAGTGTAGTTAAAGAAAAATTAGGAGAAAATTATGAGGTAGATATATTGAGTTTACGTAATACAAAATTACATAAAATGAGAGTTAATAGAAGTGAATCAGAAATTATAGAGAAAATAAAAAAACAGAATGAAAACTTAAATGAGAGTAACATGAAAGTTTTAAAAATCGTGCAGAAAAAAATAAACAGAAGTACCCAGCATACATGTCTTAAATGATATACCTATGAATCACCAAAGACATGTCTTTAAGACAGACCCAAGACAGCCTGCTGACATCGCCATACAAATGTCACAAGTCGTCTTGACCTGTCTTGGGTTTGTCTTGCATGACATGTTTTGGGTGAGTCTTGCATGACGTGTCTTGTGTTTGCAAAACGTGTATGATGTTTGTTTTTGTGGAAAAAAAAGTTCATATTATATATGAAAATCATTATTTTTTATTTAAAAACTAATAAAATACATTTAAAACTAATCAATTAAAACTTGCAATAATTATAAGTCAAAATATGACTGAACAAAATGTAATGAAACAAATTCACAATTTTTTTCCGCAACACTAACACCATACATTGCTGTCTGACACTGAATAAAAAATGCCGCGCAGCCGAACTACTGATCAGTAGTTTTATAATTACGGGCTTTTTTTAAATTCAACTACTCTAAATGCATATTTGGAGTATATGTTGTTATTCGTGATTTTATACTACTACTTACTAAATTTCAGATGCGACATTGAACCTATTTTTTGGAGCTTATTCACAATTGGAAAACACATTTTGAAAACTCTTTTTCCATATTTTAGTATTTGGCGCCTCTAGCGGTAGAAATTTGAAATACAGTTAAATGCATCGTATTCTACTCTTAACTATCTTTCCAACGAGTAGTCACACTTCATTTTTGGTGCACATTTACTATATTAAATTACAACTTTTTACTTGTATTTTACTGCCCTCTAGTGGCTAAAAATCAGATTATGAATATGTCTGATTTATTTTAGTTTATATTAGCTTTCCAGCGCTTCCCTTCATTTTTGGTAAAGATTCACCAAGTTGAATAACATTTTTAAAAAACAATATAATTTATATGTTTCACCCTCTAGTGGTAGAATTTAAAATTATAACAACTGTGGTTTTATATTACTACTAACTACCTTTCAGTTGCAACATTAAACCTAATTTTTGGGGCTTATTGACTATTGAAAACCACATTTTAAAAATTAACATTTTATATATTTTAGTTTTCAACGCCTCTAGCGGTAGAAATTTGAAATACGGTTACTGGCATAATATTCTACTCTTAAATACCTTTCAAACGAGTGGTCAAACTTCATTTTTGGTGCACATTTACTATATAAAATTATAATTTTTATTCGGAAAAGAGGTTTTGGCAAAATGCAAATTGCGCCACCTACCGGCCGAATTTTGAAATTCTATCAATTGCATCTCGTTCTCAATAAATCAAGCTTTCCATCGGTTTATCTATCATATACCTGAGTGTACATTAACCATGTGAAATAACTGGTTTTTATTGTTTACACCGGACGGACAGACAGACGGACAAAAGCGTTAGCATAAGGGATTTTTTTTTAAAAAAAAAGCCCTAAAAAGATATACAAAAAATAGAAGTTTTTTTTATTTTTTGTAATAGTCACCAGAGTCTTAACAATCGCATAGAATGAAATATTTTATTTTGAAAAATATTGTATACCTATCTCTTTCTTTCTAATACATTTTAAATTACCCAAGACATACTAGTGATATGTCTTCCGTCTGCCATGCAAGACAGAATTTTTGTTTGGTAGCAAAGCCGTATGTATGCTATATACGGCTTTGCTATTACTGTAGATTCCCAGCAAACATGTCTTCAATGATATACCCATGAATCACCAAAGACATGTCTTTAAGACAGACCCAAGACAGACTGCTGACATCGCCATACAAATGTCACAAGTCGTCTTGCATGACATGTCTTAGTTTGTCTTGCATGACATGACTTGGATGTGTCTTGCATGAATGTCTTGGGTCTGTCTTGCAATACGTGTCTTCGGTTTGCCTGGCAAAACGTGTATGATGTTTGCCTTAGTGGAAAAAAATTTCATTTTATATATGAAAATCACTATTTGTTATTCAAAAACTAATAAAATACATTTTAAAGCAATCAATAAAAACTTTTAACAATAATTATAAGTAAAAATATGCCTGAACAAAATGTAATTAAACAAATTCACAATTTTTTTTTGCACAGCACAAACACCATACATTGCTGTCTGACAGTGAATAAAAAAGATATACAAAAAATTAAAGTTTTTTTTAGTTTTTGTAATAGTCACCAGAGTCTTAACCATCGCATAGAATGAAATATTTTATTTTGAAAAATATTGTATACCTATCTCTCTCGAGTTAGACATTTCACAGTTATAATTAAAGCTGGAAATTTACCTGCTCCAGATGCTGCGTCATCTGTTAGCTAAGCTCTGTGGACTGTTTATATTAATGTCTTTTATTTTTTTAACAAATTAAATTTAACTTATGTCTATATTCTTGGCTTATTTAGCTATATGCTGGTATAAAAGCTAAGATTTTGTTTTTTTTTAAACTCACAAAATTATTTATTATTTTTAAATTCACAAAATTATTTATTATTTAGCACTTTTTATATTTTGATAGTTTTCATATTTTATTCCTTGTGTTATGTGTATGAATATTATTATTACGTCTTATTTCTATATTATGTTTTTGTTTATTTTTTATTACTTTGAATATATACTTAGCTTTTTCCAGGTAGATAATTTGATGTATGTCCAATTGATTTGTGTTTTGATACACCATACTCGTTGAAGTTCTTCTATCCATATTGTAAAAAGTTTTTAATCCTCTTGTCATCATTCTTTTTGCTAGTTCAATTTGGTGTTTTGAACATTGTGACCACGTTGTAATGTTACATCTGACTATAGACAATATGTGTGCATTATACAGCATATTTAAGCAACTATAGTTTATTATGCCACTTCTTTTGACGGCTCTTAATATCGCTGAGACACTTTTCCTGATGTGTTCAATGTGTTTAGTCCAAGTCAATTTGTCATCCACTATTATTCCTAAATATTTACTCTCATTTACTCTTTTTATTTTGACTTGCTCAATAGATATTTTCATGCTTTGTCTTCTTGTTTATTTTTTTGCCTGAATAGCATATATTCTGTTTTTTCTTTGTCGATTGTAAGTTTATTACCAATTAGCCAAGCATTGAATTTTAACATGTAGCTGCTCACCATTCTTTCTAGTTCAGCTAATATCTTACTCCTATATATTATAGCTGTATCATCTGCAAATATTTTATAGTTTCCCATCAAACCCGCTTTGCTTATATTTTGTATGTATAAAAGATACAATAGTGGGCCTAATATAGATCCTTGAGGTACTCCTACATTGATTGTCGCATATTCGCTAAATGTCTGGTTTATCTTAACTCGTCTTTTTCGGTTATCTAGATAATCATGCAGTAAATCTTTAGTTTTTCTTCTTATTCCCAGCTCTTCCAGACATTCAATAAGACATTTATGGTTTACAGTGTCAAATGCTTTACTTAAATCAAAATATATTGCACAGGTAAAAAGTCCATCTTCTAATATTTCATTGATTTCTCTAAACATTTCTGTAATTGCTGCTTCTGTGTTGCTTGCTGCCTGGAATCCATACTGGTGTATGTCAAATCCACATGATGTTTTGATGAATTCGACTATTCTTTTATATAGAATTTACGCCTTTTCGTAAATTTTGCCTATTGTATTAAGTAGCGCTATAGGTCTGTAGTTGAGAGTAGAGCTTTATTTAGTACTCTCCACAATTTCTCCCGTCTTTATTAGCTCGTATTATTTCTTTCTCCATAAACTCTGCCTTTGCCTTCTTAATGTATGCATCTGTTTTTCTTTGTGTCTCTTTTAGTTTCCTTCGTAGTGTTTCATTTTCCGGTTTTTTTTTACTTTTATCATATTCTTTTTTTCTTATTTTTAACATTTTGTTATTTCTAAATGTTTTTGTTTTGCTTTTTGAATTATTTTTATTTCTATAAGTTTTTCCGTTGTAAGATATCTTTGTTCCTCTATTTCCTTTTTTACTGTTCTTCTCATTTCTATTGCATTAATATTTTTTTAGTAACATTTTTCATTGGTTTCTCCTTTATTTTTATTTTCTCTATTTTGCAATTAATCATTTTATGGTCTAGCTTTGGGTGATCTAGTAAAATTGTAATATTTATATTTCCTTCCAAATTGGACACATCGTGGTCAATAATTGATGCTGAATTATTTTCTATTCTAGTTGCGTTATTTCTGCTTATTTCGTTGATGATTCTATATCCATTGCTTGTTATCATGTTAGTATATTCTAAAGTACTAATTTCATTTGTTAGGAGATATGTTTGTATCCGCTAATATTAACATATTTTTATGTTTTGGCATTATGTTGCTAATATGATCTATGGACTTTATTGCTTTTCTTCTGGTCGGATTATACATTGTGGCTATTTTAATTTTTTTCACACTGTTATTTATTTCTCTATAACAATGGTGTTGTATTTAATATGTGTTTCAATTATTTCATAGCTAACATTTTCTTTGATAAATATTGCTGTTCCGCATGTGTGTCGTGTTCCTTCACAGCAATTAAATATTGTTTTATATCTTATATATTTTGCAATTAAATATTGTTCTATATCTTATATATTTTAGGTATTCTTATATATTTTACTTCATCATCTAGAAGCCATGTTTCACAAATTGTTATTATATGTACTATGTTGTTATTTCTTTTTTTTTTTAATCTATTATTAGTTGTAGTTCGTCCATTTTATTTCGCAAACTACGTGCATTTAGATATAATATCGTCGGTCCCATGCCAAAACCGCGAATGTGCGTTTTTTATGAAATTGAGTTTTTAATGCCAGAAATTGTAAAATTTCAAAATCTACAATATGCAAAAACTACAAATGTACAATTCGTCGTAGTTTTTATTACAAAATTTCTATATCGCTTGTGTTAAATTTCTATATCGCTTATATAAGAATTTCACAAATCGGCAAAAATTAAAACGCAATTTTCTCGAAACTGTAATTTTGCACATTCGCGGTTTTGGCATGGGACCGACGATATGTTTAGGTTATTTATAGCCTTATTCACAAACCGATTTGTTATCTTGTTAAGCTCTTAAATCGTTATTTAACAAGCAAAATTGAAAATAGCTATTCACAAATTGTTAACAAAATTGTTAAGAAAATGACAATTCCTACAGTATGAAGTGTCATTGTTATTTAACAAGTTGGTATATTATAAAAATTCACAATGTCAAAAATTTGTATGATAAAATTCACAATATTGATAAAAATTCACCACGGCTTGTTAAAATCGCTATTCAGAAATTGTTAAGTTGTTAAATTTCTTTTTTGACACTTGGTATTTAACAACCAGATTTGAGTGATTGTTATTTAACAATTCCATATAAAAGTGATTTTTTTTAATAATTTTTTTTTAATATAAAGTTGTTTGAAAAAAATTTAAGAGTATTTTTATTTTAAATTTTTAGATGATTATAGGTATCAATTATGAAATATTAAAAATTTATTTTTGTAGTTGAAAATTAGATGAATTTTTTAAAAAATTGGCAGTAAATAGTAGTTTTACATACAATATATGTATATTGTATATATTGTATGTATATATATGTATATTATTATCAATTATGAAATATGAAAAATATATATAGAATTAATTATTATATATAGTGATATATATATATATATATATATATATATATATATATATATATTATATATAACGATTTTTTTTTATCTAGTAGGTATATAAAGCATAATAATATACATATACATACATTTTTTTTCAAATTACTACTGACTATGAGAATACAAAAATGAAACATTTCAATTTGATCCTTCGAACAAATATACAAAAATTATCATATATTTGAATGGGTATAGAATTATTCATATTATAATCATTTTCATTTAGGGGTTTTTGCAATTACTTGCATTATATACAAATAAATATTTTTAAATATTTTTAATATATATATATATATACATATATTGAAAAATGTATTTTTGTAGTTGAAAATTTTATGAATTTTTGTAAAAACTGGCAGTAAATTTAAATTGTAGTCTTACATACAATATATGTATTATATATATACATATATATATATTTTCTTTGTTCCATCATAAAAAATTTTGGAAATTTTTTTTTGTGAAAATGTTAGTACATAATTATATTTATATATATATATATATTATGGTTTATATACCTACTAGATAACAAAAGTCACTATATATATATATATATATATATATAGCCTGTGAAATTTTGTTGATTCCAGACAATTAATACATTTTGTGTATCTTTGTTCACTACAATCATCTGTTTTGTGATTTCTTCCATATTTTCCACATATATCTTTATCTGTGCATTCTGTTGCTCTGTGTCCATATCTTTGACATCCATTTTCTTTTTTGCCTCATCAAGGAATCTTTCGTTAGCAGTTGTCTACAGATTTTAGTAGTACTCCACCATTCCTAAGATTCCTAAATTGGACAATTGGTGCTTTTATCATACTATTATTTATAGCCTTTTTTATTGCATTTCTAGTAGTTTCGTGATCTTGTTGTTTTGTTGTGGTATAATAATTATTCCTTTAGAATTGTCTCCTAGTATAAGTTTATTTCGTTGCGTCTCAGTCGTCGTCTATCCTCAAGTACGTTCGCATAGGTAGACTGTATTTGTATTTTTGCTATTTCCGTTTGTGTATGTTTCTTTATTTCTTCGTTTCCGTTTTTTAGTGCGTTTCTTAGTGGCTGTTTATATGCGCCTGCCCAGGCGACTGCCTGAACCATTTTCGTAGAAGAGAGGTAAGTGCGGGCAGAGGTAAAAAAAGTTCAAAAAATTTAGAAATTTTTTCTGTTGCCCCGTTCCTCTCCATTTGTTTCAAGTTTCCATAATTCCTTTTTTGTCAAAAATTTATTATTATTTTCAAACTGCCGGACGAGTAACATCTCCGGAAGAAAATATTTTTAATTGACCATAATTTTCAAACTGCCGAACGAGCAACATCTCCGGAAGAAAATATAAATAAATTAGTAATTGTGGAAAATATAAACATTATTTTTATTAGTGAAATATTTTCTATTATTTCTAATTATTATTTTTTTACAAATGATTTTAAAAGCAGATAATTATTATATCTTTTTCTAAAAAAAAAAACTATATTTTCATATTTATATAAAGATAAAAGAAGGATTTCTTTTATTATTATCGTAATACTTATATTTATTGGACTTTATTTGTTTGGCCTTAATTTCCTTTTTCATTTTTGTTATACAAAGGAAACAAAATATTATAGAAAGATGGAAATTAGTAAAAAAATTTACCTTTCTAACTTTGTTTAAAATGAATTAATCTTTCTTTCTTCTTTTAAATGTTGAACTATGAAGTATAATCTTGTCTTTCTATATCGTAATTTCAAAACTTTAATTGAGTTATAGAAAACATATATATATAGAAAACTAATTTATAACTATGTATTATAAAATAAAATTAGATTAATATAATAAAAATGTAATAATTGCTTAATACAAATAGAGAAATATTTTAATATAAATATTTAAATATTAATATTTTCAGGTTTTGTATTTTCGGAATATAAAAACAATCAGGATAAATATATATATGTATCTCTCTCTGTCCTTAATTTTTTTAAATCTGTCTCAATATTATTATACATATAATAATATAGACAATAAATATGTATAATAAATATGTATATAAAATATTATATAAATATTTATATAATAAATTTTCTATGTTTCACGGAAAAAATATAGAGACAGATGAATATTAATATTAATATTAATACTGAATATAAATGAAATATATAATTAAAGAGAAGGAATTAAGAAACCTCTATTAATTTTGTGATGTTTTTATAAAACAAATATTAAAATAATATTAAATTAAATTATATTTAATATTTTTTTATATTGAAAACAGTGATGGATACGTCGATCGCATTATTCGAGGGACCACAAATTCGGCAAGCATAGCTGAAAGTTATACTTGTAGTCAAGTATAATATTTTACATTTTAATTGATTTTAGATAATGTATACCATGTATAATATACATAGAAACAAATATATTATATTTATTATACATAGTATAAATTATCTAAACTCAATTAAAATGTAAAATATTATACTTGACTCTACAATGAAATTAATTCAAATTCATGATTAGTTAAATATTTGTATTTACGAATATGTAGTAAAACTTTGGTAGAATTTAATAAATTTATTAATACTTGTAACTCTACGATTATGCGCTTCGTGGCTCATTAAGAGTTACAAGTTACAACGCTAGCATTCAAAATCAAAATGATTTTTTTCAATTTACGAATGTCAAACTTAACATATTTCAATACCAAAATGTTCCTCTATAAACTCCCCAGGTATGATCTTTTCCCTAAAATTCAGTTTCGGCCATTTTGAAATTGTTGAATTTTAAATGAAAAAATTGGGTGAGGAAGGCGCATCTAATCACAAAAAGTTTATCAAGTCGCTCCTAGGCAGGCGCATATAAACAGCCACATAGTTGTTCTACATCGTCCAGTACAGTCAGTTCCATTCTAGTTTTCTGAGCTCTTAATGTACTATTAAATTCAGCTTCTCCAACCTGGGGGGCTACTATGAAAAAAATGCGCGCGCCGCGCCTATCCAATATCGAATTTTGCTACTACCCAACAAAAATTCTGTCTTGCATGACAGACCCAAGACATGTCAGTAGTATGTCTTGGGTAATTTAAAATGTATTAGAAAGAAAGAGATAGGTATACAATATTTTTCGAAATAAAATATTTCATTCTATGCGATGGTTAGGACTCTGGTGACTATTACAAAAACTATAAAAAACTACTATTTTTTGTATATCTTTTTTATTCAGTGTCAGACAGTAATGTATTGTATTTGTCTTGCGGAAAAAAATCGTGAATTTCTTTAATTACATTTTTTTCAGTCATATTTTGACTTATATAATTATTGTTAAAAGTTTTTATTGATTAGTTTTTAAATAAAAAATAGTAATTTTCATATATAATATGAATTTTTTTTCCACAAGGACAAACATAATACACATCTAGCCAGACAAACCCACGACACGTCATGCAAGACAGACCCAAGACATGTCATGCAAGACACACCCAAGACATGTCATGCAAGACAAACCCAAGACATGTCATGCATGACGACTTGTGACATTTGTATGACGATGTCAGCAGTCTGTCTTGGGCCTGTCTTAAAGCCATGTCTTTGGTGATTCATGGGTATGTCATTGAAGACATGTTTGCTGGGTATGAAATAAAAATATTCGACGTCTGTCGAATGATCCGCCTTACCATGAACGTTAAATTGCCGCGCCTGCGCATTTTATGCGCGATCGAATATTTATATTCGACAGCAAAATTGATGACGGATATTTATTTCCGGTAGTTATTTTAAAATGTAAGCATTTCTAAATTAAGAAATATATTTATTTAATGTGTAAATACATTATATTAAATAAAAAAAAACAATAAATGTAGTTTAAATAAAAGTAAGAAATTTTTTTAATTTTTAATTTTCGGGTTTCAACAAATTCAAAACAATTTGTTATTAGTGGAGTATTTATTTAATAAAAAATGACGACATCGCTAAAAAAAAATTTTAAATGCTCCTCGATATAAAGCAAAATGCAATAAATCCATTTTATACTTTTTTTTACTTTCTTTAGTTCAAAATTAAATTAATAAATTTAGTTTACCAAAATGAACTTCTTGTTTATATTTATAAATGTCAAAAATTATGTTTTTAAACAATCAGCTGATCATTTTATTCTAAATACCCCAATAAAAATGGCAATGCGCCTATAAAAATTGGTAAAGCGCCAATGTTTTTTGTAAATGTGTCTCGGATAAAGCGTCAAAAAAGTTGTTCGATATCTAATTTTCATAGTAGGGTAATTCGACGCGCATCGCATTCTTATTTTGCGCATAATATTCGATATGCGCGGCGATCGAATAGTTTCATAGTAGCCCTCCTGAGCTCTTTCTACTACTAGTTTCCTATTTTCCAGTATATCTTTTTCGCACATCACCATTCCTTCATCTTCCAGTTTTCTAATAGCTTCGTAGATTACTGATTTCATTTTGATACATTTACAATGAAACCATTTACCGCAGACACCTTCACAGCACATAGCTTTCTGTTCTTTGCTCACTGGCTGCTTACAAATTGGGCAGATTGTATCTTCTTGAGCGTTTTCTTGCGACATATACTAATAGATTTTTCGGAATTCCGCTGAGTTACGATTTTTCGTAATTTTGTATCAGAATGTTCATCTAGTCACTGCTATTAGGGTGGTATTTTTGAAAACTAAAAGCGCGGTTTGTATTTTGTTGGTTTTGATGGTATTTGTATATTATTCTAAAGAAATTATATTTATATTTACATATATGTACTAAACAGCGAACAATTCAAACAATAAAACAATATAGAAACAAAATATTAATGTTTATGTATACTAAATATTTTTCAGCAATCCAATCTTTAAAACATTACTAAGTTAAGTTAAAAATATTAAATTGAAGAAAACTAGTCTATAACACAAATTCAATAAAAAATTTGAAAATATTGCACTTATCTTTGTTGTTTATTGTTTATTTGCACATCAATTTTCCCGCTCCTTCTCAATTAAATATTTTTATTGAAACTTTCTAAAAGTTCTTTTATTTTGGTATTAATTATTTGTTCACTTGTTACACTTTTTCAAAATAATGGTAGATGATTTCATTTGTTGTTTATTATATATGTTTAATAGATTTAATATTTAGATTTAATATTATCTATTAGTTAAAATACTTAAAATACTTCATCATTTAATTTGCTATTTCCTTCTTATCGGTTATTACTTTATCATTGTCTTTTATAGTTTCAATCATATTTTGTTTTTTTTTTCTTGCTTTCCTAGAGCTTTATTTAGTACTCTCCACAATTTCTCCCGTCTTTATTAGCTCGTATTATTTCTTTCTCCATAAACTCTGCCTTTGCCTTCTTAATGTATGCATCTGTTTTTCTTTGAGTCTCTTTTAGTTTCCTTCGTAGTGTTTCATTTTCCGGATTTTTTTTACTTTTATCATATTCTTTTTTTCTTTTTTTAACATTTTGTTATTTCTAAATGTTTTTGTTTTGCTTTTTGAATTATTTTTATTTCTATAAGTTTTTCCGTTGTAAGATATCTTTGTTCCTCTATTTCCTTTTTTACTGTTCTTCTCACTTCTATTGCATTAATATTTTTTTAGTAACATTTTTCATTGGTTTCTCCTTTATTTTTATTTTCTCTATTTTGCAATTAATCATTTTATGGTCTAGCTTTGGGTGATCTTCTAGTAAAATTGTAATATTTGTATTTCCTTCCAAATTGGACACATCGTGGTCAATAATTGATGCTGAATTATTTTCTATTCTAGTTGCGTTATTTCTGCTTATTTCGTTGATGATTCTATATCCATTGCTTGTTATCATGTTAGTATATTCCAAAGTACTAATTTCATTTGTTAGGAGATATGTTTGTATCCGCTAATATTAACATATTTTTATGTTTTGGCATTATGTTGTTAAAATGATCTATGGACTTTATTGCTTTTCTTCTGGTCGGATTATACATTGTGGCTACTTTAATTTTTTTCACACTGTTATTTATTTCTCTATAACAATGGTGTTGTATTTAATATGTGTTTCAATTATTTCATAGCTAAAATTTTCTTTGATAAATATTGCTGTTCCGCATATGTGTCGTGTTCCTTCACAGCAATTAAATATTGTTTTATATCTTATATATTTTGCAATTAAATATTGTTCTATATCTTATATATTTTAGGTATTCTTATATATTTTACTTCATCATCTAGAAGCCATGTTTCACAAATTGTTATTATATGTACTATGTTGTTATTTCTTTTTTTGAATCTATTATTAGTTGTAGTTCGTCCATTTTATTTCGCAAACTACGTGCATTTAGATATAATATGTTTAGGTTATTTAATTTGCTACATCTGCTATTTATTAAATTTCTATTATTGTTGTTATTTTTACTAAACATTTCAGGTCTCTAAGTTTAGGTGTTCTGATTCTGGTACATAATGTTTTTTGTGATTTTACGTATCTTTTCTTTATAAATTTGGCATTCTTCACTATAAGCAGGGTGATTGGCCTGCCTGTGGAATTTTGTTGATTCCAGACAATTAATACATTTTGTGTATCTTTGTTCACTACAATCATCTGTTTTGTGATTTCTTCCACATTTTCCACATGTCTTTATCTGTGCATTCTGTTGCTCTGTGTCCATATCTTTGACATCCATTTTCTTTTTTGCCTCATCAAGGAATCTTTCGTTAGCTGTTATCTACAGATTTTAGTAGTACTCCACCATTCCTAAGATGCCTAAATTGGACAATTGGTGCTTTTATCATACTATTATTTATAGCCTTTTTTATTGCATTTCTAGTAGTTTCGTGATCTTGTTGTTTTGTTGGGGTATAATAATTATTCCTTTGGAATTGTCTCCTAGTATAAGTTTATTTCGTTGCGTCTCAGTCGTCGTCTATCCTCAAGTACGTTCGCATAGGTAGACTGTATTTGTATTTTTGCTATTTCCGTTTATGTATGTTTCTTTATTAGTTCGTTTCCGTTTTTTAGTTCGTTTCTTAGTTGTTCTACATCGTCCAGTATCGCCTCCACAGTCAGTTCCATTCTAGTTTTCTGAGCTCTTATTGTACTATTAAATTCAGCTTCTCCAACCTGAGCTCTTTCTACTACTAGTTTCCTATTTTCCAATCTATCTTTTTCGCACATCACCATTCCTTCATCTTCCAGTAAATTTTTCCTTGAGGATTATATTATTTAAGGCGAGTCACGCCATCTCGTTTCTCGTTACAGACTTTCTAGTTTGTTTTTTTTTTTTGTTATTTATATTTTGTCTTTTAATTATATTTTTGTTTTTTAATTTTATATTTAAATTCAACTAGTTTTGTTTTATTTTGTTTTAATAATTTTGGTTTTGTCTTTTTTATTTATAATTATATAAATCTAAATGAAAAATTGGACTAAATATTTTTGAATTGAAAATATATATTTTGAAAGTAATTTTTTTTTAATTAAAAAAATAAAAAATTTTAAATCGATTTTTTTCTATAATTAGTTTTTCCACAATTAACACAAATACCCACCAGTTGCGAACATGAAAATAGCAGTACCCTTTAAGAATAGCGAACCGTAAACGAACCGCCGGCGAAGTCTTTTCTTCATATATGAGTTCGTTTACGAACCGCCTTGGCAGTTCGTAAGCGAACCGGAAACGTAAATGTTAGAATAAGAACAGTAGAAAAAAAAACGTAACGCCAAGAGTTCGCCAAAATCGGTGCGTTTACGAAACGCCGCAACGATTCGTTTTGGAACCGCAAAATTCGGTTCGTTTACGAACTGATTTTATTTCTAGAAATAAAAATACGGAAAAGTTATTTTTTTAGCATTTATTTCATATAAAAAATATAATTTTTAACAATAAATAATTATTTCACCACTGATTTAATTTTTTTTAATTTTATTACTTAATTTATTATATAAAACACAAAATTACTTATTAATATTTTTATTTTATTATATTTAACAAAATACTATTATAAGACACAACCTTCGTCACTCCTGTTTATTTTTGTTATGAAATTATAAAGTTTATTTTAAAAAGGCGTTACTTATCTAGTTCGTATACGGTTTGCCAAAAGCGAATTCGCTTATTTTTCTTAAAGGGTAGTACGAACGATATACCGAAGAAATAATTAATCCAAAAATTAATTATTTCGTCGGTATATCGTTCGTAATCAATTATTTATACCAGACGCAATAAATGGGCGTTTTCGATAATTCAGGCTGCGCTGCAAGTTTTAACTTACAAATATAAGAACTTTTTGCGCAGTACTTCGCAACTGCATATAAAATTTGTTTTTGCAGTAAAAAAAGTTCTGACTTTTCTAAATTTCCTATGTATTTTTCGTAATTTAAAATAATGGGCGTTATTCTACAAAACAATTAAGATTTGAATGTGTTTACCAAATATCAGCCCAATCCATCCAGGGGTTCCAGAGAAAATACCAGATGAAAATTGTCATTAATTGAAAGCAGTTGTAAAATTAAAACTGCGAAATTGCTTTAAAACTTTAAGCGCAGTTGAGATTTTCTAATACAATGCTTTTGCAGTGGAGACTTATCGAACACACTGCTTTTATAGTTTTGCACTTGTGAATTACCGAACGAACTTATCGAACGAAAATAAGTTAAAACAGCATTTTCGAAAACGCCCAATATGATAGATATTATTTTTTAGTTGTTTAAAAATATTTGAAATAAATAAATATAAACTCATTGAAATAATTGGAACTAATAATTTTAATGGTATATATATACAGTCCAAAATTAATTATTTATATCCTTGTACATGAAATAAAACTGCATAAACAAAGTTAATTAAATTATTGGAGTACACTATAGAGACTAAAATTGGCAGCCAAATACGGCTTTATCGCAAATTAAACGCGACAAAAAAGAACAGAGAATATAATTTAGATTTAAGTGCCATTCACAGTGATTTCGATTCGAGCGGCACGTTCGAATCGATTCGAACCGTTCGTGACATTTCCATTTGGCTTTACATTTTGTTCAAAATACAAATTATATAAATTTTGTTCAAAATACAAATACAATTAACATAAAAAAATTTAAACAATACAATTTTTTAATGGCAATACTGAAATGTCAGATTTCAACATACATAACTTTGATACCATACAAGAAGGATTATCTATGGTTTTTAAAAAATATATTGTAAAATGAAGAATATCCTTTGCAAGAAAAATATCCCTTGCAGCAAATTAAAATATCCCTTGCAAATGAAAATGTGCTGTTCTTTTCGCAAAATATTAAATTGTGCATAAGAAATAAACTGTTTCGGTCAAGCAGCATATTTTTATCATTAAAATCCAGCATAATTCATGGAAATACAAAGTATTTTTTCTATAATAGTTTTTGAAAAGTTTATTTACTCAAAAAAAATATATGCATCATTATACTCGTATACTACGTTTATATAATTCTCTAATATAAAAACCGTTCATATAATTGTAATTTAATTAAATAAAAATATATAATATTAATAATATAACTCATAGTTAATATTATTTATAGCTTACATATAATATAACTTATATAATTTTTTAACCTTTTTCAATAATTTAACTTATTTCATAAACTTGTTTAATTTGTTATTGTTATTCTATTTTTTAGATGTTCCTTTAGTGAGTTTGCCCAAAAATATGGTAAGGATGACAAATTTAAGGCAATTGATAAGAATAAGGAAAGGGAAAGTTTATTTAATGAGTTTATAATAGAAAATCGTAAAAGGGAACGAGATGAAAAGAATCACCAAAAGGAGATGGTAAGGAAAACAATATTTTTTGTATAAAACAGCAATCCTTGTCAATTAAAAAAAATAATATTTTATTACTGTGTATTGTATGATAATTACAATATTTACAAATCAAAGTCGTCGTAATATGTTGTCCCAAGCATTTTTCTGAAACTAACCTTGCTTTATGTTTTTACCGTTTTAGTATCGGTAAATAGTAGCTACCTGAAAATTGCGTAAAGTTTTAAAGATATAAAAAAATATTGTTTTGTAATTTGATTATACTCTATTTCTATTATATTATTATTATAATATATATGTGTTTTGGGTACGGAATACACTTCATGGATTAAAAGTTTTCTTACCAATCGTACAATTCGTAAGAAACGAATCGTTTAATGATGGAGTTCATCAAGGATCTGTCCTATCCCCATCGCTATTTTCATTATTTATTAATAACCGTTATTCTTATCCCTTATACAAAATCCTATACATAGTTTTGCAGATGATATCAATTTGGATCATAATTATTCTTTTGAAAAAGCTTCTGATGTAACGACAGCTTGGCAGCCTAGAAAAGAAAATTTATGACCGAGAGTTTGGATCCAGACAAATCGTTGAATGGGGTTTCAATAATCGAGTCGAATTAGGAAAACTCAAAGTTCCTTATTATCTACAAAGTCTATTTCTTCCTGTCCTTAACTATCCTTTCAGGGTGTAAATATTGCTTACACTGGCTCTGTAAACATTCTAGGTCTCACTGAATCGCACTGATAAACACTAGCCGTCAGGCCGAATGTTGTGGCAACTTAGCAAAAGGCGATGTTGTTCAGTGGACTTCTTATTGTTGAATTCAAGGTTTTGTAATAACTCTTAGTTTAGCGGGTAGCCGATATAAGGTTATAATTAAACACTCAAAGTTTCAAGTTGAAATGATATTTCTTTATTAAAAACCCATTTCTTTTATACCCTAAAATTACATTGATTCTTATGGCTAATGGTTATTTTGCTATTTCAGCAAAAATATACTTATGTGGAAATATTCAATATTTAATTATTATTTATTATAAAGTTATTTACCTTTAAATTGCATATACATAAATATATATATTTACACCTAATTTCATATATACATTTATGCATATAGCACGTGTTTTAATCTTTTAATTAATTTATTATTTATATTTTGAATATAAATATTTCCACATTTGTTTACAATATTTTTAATTTAACTAACCTCACGCAATATATAAAGTATTTTTCTTTTACTTTTATGTTTACAATTATTATATATTAATAAGAATAACATTCTTATTTTATTTTATAATATGCTATATTGTGGGAGATTTCTAACTCCTTCACACCACCCTTCCCAGCGGAAAAGGAGGAATCTTAGGTAAAAAGGTTCCTTCTTTCCAACTGTCTCCTAGATACAAATTCTTGTATAATTTTTCATTCAAAATAACGAATAAACTGTCTTGGACAGATCATATATTCGAAATTGCTAAAAAATACAGCTAATGTTTAGATGTTTTAGTACGATCTTAGTCCTCTAGAATCAAAACGTAATCTTTTCCATCTCAAGTGATTTAGAGTAAAATACCAAAAAATATAACTTTAACATTGCTTACTTGTATTATTATAAAGCTAACAGGACAACATTTATATAAAAAAGGTCCTTAATTTCAGCAGGACGAAGATAAAAAAAATGGAAAAGATTATAATTTGCTGCAAAATATTGGAAAAGATTCTTTTTGAAACCAATACAAATGGAAAGGGTTCATTGTGAAACCAATACAAATGGAAAAGATTCTTTTTGAAACCAATACAAATGGAAAAGAATCCTTTTGAAACCAGAACTTACGAAAATTGTCCTTTTTTATAACGAGTTTTTATTCAAAATTGTAAAGTTTGCATTGCAATTTCTCTGAAAAAAAATATTTTATTTACAAAACCTATTAAAAGATATATTTTTTAAATTTTTTTTTTAAATTAATTTCAATATTAATTCTTAGTTTTATTTAGTTTTTTAATTAGTACATTTAAATAGCGTTTTTGCACTATTATGATTACATGTAGTCATTTTGGGTAATCGTTTCGCCTTGTATCTGCCAAATATAAAATATTTTGTAAAAAATAGGTAATTGGTTCACCTTTATTTTAGATTTACAGTTATTTCGATTATATGTTGCTACATTTAAGTTAATTGCTTTAATGCTCCAATTTTTTTTTCAATTACTCAGATGTAAGAAAAATGCAATTTTTCTCAAAATTTTAGCGGATTAACATTTTTATTTTTTTATTAATTTTGATGCCTCATTCGGCATAAAAAAATTTACGTGCGTCCTACCGATTACCTGTGGCAAGATGTTATACTATCACATCGATATCGATGATCGAAGCGTAAATATCGCTTTGGCAGTATGTTGTAGAGTTATCGTTCGACAGTCGATTTTACGTATGGTAATACTTTTTCGAAATTTATTTCGAGGTTTTTATGCATTCTATAACTCATAATAAAACAAATTAAAATAATTTATGTGTTGTTATTTTCATTTATTGTATAAATTTTGATTAATATAATGAATATTTCAATTGCTTATGGTTTTTCGTGGAAGACATTGAAAATATAATAGATTATCGAAGAGAAAGAAGATTTTTGAGGCAGCGATATAATGTTATGGAAATCCCAAATAAAAAGTAATACATTTATTCTATAACTACAAACACATTTTCTCAAATCAAACATTTTACTATTTTAGGTTTGAAGAATCTTTTCGTTTAACGAAACCATTATTCATGGAAGTATTAAATGAAATTAAAAATGATTTTGATGTTTATGATGGTAGTTTCAGGATAACAAAAATTCCTCTGTCAACAAAATTAGCGGCTGTGTTCAATTTTTATGCAACTGGATCTTACCAAAGAACTATAGGGGATATAATGCTGCATTCAATGGAAATATGATTTCAAGAGCCATAAATGATATCACATATGTGTTGGAAAGAAAATTATGTCCTAAATGGATAAAATTTCCTAGTGGTGATGAAAAAACGGAAAATAAGCGTTTATTTTACGAAAAAGTCAAAATTCCTGGGGTTATTGGATGTGTTGACGGAACTCACGTGGATACGATAGCTCCAACAGAAAACGAACATCTTTATGTAGATAGAAAGGGTCAACATTCGTTAAATGTTCAGCTAGTAAGCAATTTGTTCTATTAAATAAATATTTTGTAATGTACAATTATTATTTTAGATCTGTAACTATAATTTAAAAATCTTGGCAATAAATGCTCGCTTTCCAGGATCAGCACATGATGCTGGAATATGGGCTATGTCGCACGAAAGGCGTAAATTAGAAAGAGATTATGAAAATTGTGAGAAACACATGGTTACTAGGAGATTCTGGTTATCCACTCGAAAAGTGGTTAATTACACCGTTCAAAAACCCCTCAACAGAAAATCACCGAAAATTCAATTTCATTCATGCCCAAGAAAGGAATCCAATTGAAAGATGTAATGGAGTCTTGAAAGGAACTTTTCGATGTCTACTTGGCGAGCGTAAACTAAGATATGAGCCTACCAAAGTTATTAAAATTGTGAACGTTTGCTGTGCATTGCTTAATATATGTATAGAAAATAATTTGGAAATTATTGAACAAGAGATCGTGGAAAATTATACCGAAGATGAAGTTTACATTGATGAAAACGATTCCGATTCCGATTCTAATGATTATAGTGATGAAAGTGCATCAGAAATTCGACAAATTTTAATGAACACCGTAACATAAAATAATAAGTTTGATTTCATAATATTGTATAAAATTATATTTTTATTTTTAAATTGTATTAAAAACAATTTAAATTAAAATTAATAATTTTTTTTAAACTTATTGAAAATAAACAGTTTCCATTTTTTTTTAATTCTAACATTTCTTCCTCTATTTTCAGGCGCTTTTCATTTATATTGTTAGCTTGAGTCATTAATTTTATAATTGTGTCCTGAAAAGCTGCATTTTCCAATCTTTCAGAACCATTGACTGAGTGGTTGGACGCCGCCTCTTTTTTTCAGTAACATTTGTACTTGTGGGTTCTGAAGAAGAACCAGAACCATGTCTAGAAGAACCAGGAATGTCAGCAGTATCAGAAACATCTCCAACTGGAGCAATTTCAATGGGAAGAGTTTCATTAGAAACAGCTTACTGATATTTCCATTCCAGTGATAGCAACAACACGTAACTGAAATGGTGTTATTGTAACAGTGTTGATACCACCTCCAGTTTTACTTCGTTCCATTTTGAATTTTCTATATTTTTTTTTTAAGATCAGCCCAAACCTGCAAATAAAAAATTAAATTTGAAATATAACAATATAAATTTAAATTTTTTCTTTTAACCTTTTTCCACCCATCTTCTTCTCTTGTGGGCGGTCCTTCGCCATTTAATTTATTTTTTAATGTTTTCCAAATATGTTACTTTGTCTGTTATTCACTCTTATAAATTTTCCTGTCACCATCTCAGGATTTTCCTCAAAATACTCCAACAAAATTTCAAATTGCTTACCCGCTATAATTTTTTTTGTACCCCTAAGAAAAGTTACAATATTGTTATTATTTGTATTTTTATATATAAAATTTAAAACAATTTATATTCATAATACATTTACTTTGTTCAAATATTGTATTTTATAGTTATAAATTAAATTAATAATTAATTAACTTACATTTTAATATTGTTCGCTTCTTCTATCACATACTAAATTTGTTAGTGATAATCTATCGAAAAATATCGACTATCGAAGTGTTACAACATACTGAATTTATCGAAATTCGAAGTTATAACATGTTGCCACTGATATAAGTTTTCCAAAAATCATTTTAGGTATTGAAATAAAAACTAAATTGGGTTTTTATAAACTAATTTTATTGTGACTTGTAATTGCCATTTTGCTCAAAGTGGCCTCCTCACAAAAATTATATTCTACCGAAAATGGTTTTTCCCAGAAGTGGGAAATTTTTCCCATTTATTATTTTATTCATTGTTATATTTATTATGAAATAGTTTGGTTTTTTATTCATTGAGTTTTGAATGGAAAATTTGCTGACTTTATTTTTTGTATTTATTGATAAAATTTCAGCCAATTTTGTTTAATTATAAATTTTCTATCTTATTTTACATAGAAAGATACAAAAAGAAACTAATTATCAATTTTTTTATTGAATATATATTCCTTAGCTTAATTTTTTTTTCTTCATTGATATTATTTCAGAGTTCCCTGATTTAAAAAAAAAAATATTTTCATTTAATTATATTTTTTACATAATTTTACCTAGAAAAACAAAAACCAAACTAATTACTAATAATTTCTTTTATTATTTAATATTTTTGAAATATTTCTTTTTCTTACGGATGTACCTCAAATTATCTTGAAATTCGAAGTTATCATCTTCATCAACTTCAAATCTTACTGACCCGGAAAACGTCAAACAGACTACGAGAAACCAAATATTAGAAAAAACTTTCCCAGTACGGTTGGCCACCGTGGGAAATCAAGGCCAAAACCCCCCATGTCTCACTAAGAAACTAAAAAGAAAATTAAAATTAAATGAAAACGAATTCAGTTAATAGTAAATGAATTAGTATCAATGAAGAAAAAAAATTACCACATTTAATGTACTATAAAAAATGATATAAAACAATATGATGAACAAATTGTGAAACAAATAGTTGAAGATAGAACAAATTAATTGAATTAAAAAATGCATTATTAAACGTCAAATGGGACGTAATTGATTTAGCAGAAACAAGATTAGATGGTTCAAGAATATTGGAAAAAGAAGATGGAGGTATTTTTACATATATTGGTAATAAAAAAGGCATATACGGAGTTGGAATGTTAATAAATAGCAAACTTAAAAAACTTATAGATGAAATACACTTAATAAATGACAGAATACTAGCTTGTGAATTCAAGATTGTAAAAACAAAATTTGCTATTGTGCAAATACATATATGCACCAACATCAGCGGAAGAAGACAAAACAATAGATGAATTTTATGGAAAACTCAATTGAAACGTTAGGAAATATAAAAACTGATATTATTTACATCATAGGAGATTTTAATGCGAAAATTGGTAAGAGACAAATAGGGGAAGATAAAATTCTTGGTAATTATGGAATTGGTAACAGAAATAGAAATGGACAAAATTAATAGCATGGTTATGGCAAAATAATATGATAGTTGCAAATTCTTTTTTCAACAAAAAAGAAAAAACAAATGGACATGGAAATCGCCCAATGGTCATACTTATGTTTTTATAAGGTTGATTTCATAATCACTAACAGGAAGAAAACTATAAAAGATGTATCTATATAAACTAACATTGGGTTTGATAGTGATCACCGTTCGATTAGAGCAAAATTTTGTTAAACCATAAAACTAAAGAATATCATAACAAAATTGAATAAACTAGAATTTTCATTTATTTCAAATGAGAAAAAACAATCTGATAACAACAAACTACAGCAACCTTTAAATATAAATAAAATAAAAGAAATTGGAGATTTGCAGATGGAATATGATTTTCTAGAAAAATCTGTTATAGAGGCTGCCAAAAACACAATTTTGAAAAAAATAAATAAGAAAAAAGAACAAATTTCACCACATACCAAATCACTAATAGAAGAAAGAAATTATAAGAAGAAAAGGCAATTGGACACTGACAGACAAAAATGAATTAAAAAAATTAAGGAAAGAAATTAAAAAATCTATAAAACAATATGATGAACAAACAGCGAAACAAATAGTTGAAGATAAAAAAAGTATTAAAAGAATAAAATAACATTTTAGAGAAGGCAAAGACTGGATAATTAATTTAAAAAATAGAAACGTAAAATAATAGAACGGAAATTTATCAGACAGCGACATTATACATCGAAGATTTATATAAATCTAATCTAAAACAAAAATATATTAATACAAATAATGCAGAAAGTACTATTGAAGATTTCCCTCTATTTTTAAAAGGTGAAATTGAAGGAACAATAAATGAATTAAAAGTTGGAAAATGTCTTGGGAATGATGGGATAAACGCAGAAATGATAAAAATTGGTAAAAATGAACTATCTGAAATAATAACATATGTATTTAACGAAATAATAATATTTGAAATTATTTCAAGCCAATGGAAAGACTCCACGATAATTCTCTTACATAAAAAAGGTGATAAGGCCGAATTAAATAATTACAGACCAATCAGCATTCTCTCAACTATATATAAAATATTCTCCAAATGCCTAGTATAGAAAGTTAACTTGAACCATAACTAACCTCGTGAGCAAGCTGGTTTCCATTCCGGATATTCCACAACTGACCATTTGCATGCTATGAATCAACTATTAGAAAAATCATCCGAATACCAGAAAAATCTTGTTTCATAGACTTCTATAAAGCATTTGATTCAATAGAACACGAAAAATTATGGGAAGCTTTACGTAATCAAGGTAGTTCACGGAAAGAAATTAATAAAATTAAAAAAAATTACGAAAATTGCAAAGCCAAAATATCAACAGAATTCAAAGGTAATACGTTTAATATTGAATGAGGTGTAAGACAGGGTGACCCGCTATCACCATCACTTTTCTGTGCTGTTTTAGAGGAAATATTTAAAAATACAAATCTTGAAGGTCTGGATATAAATATTAACGGTAATGAACTAACTGACTTGCGATTTGCTGAAGATATTTCTATGTTCTATACAAAAGTTATATGCTTATATATGAGATTAATAATGCAAATTCTTGTATTCTGTGGTGACCTTACATTTGAGTTAAATTGATAAAGAGGTGAGTGTTATAATGAAATTTAGCTAAATCTTATTTTTATTTAAATATACCAATCAATTCTAAATTATATTTAGTTTAAAATTTGGTGTGAATTGTTGATGGTTGATTTATTATTATGGCATTGTGGGAAGATCTTCGGACAATTACTACATTTGATGGTGATGATGATGATGAAATACTACAATCATTGAAGAACAATATACATAAAAAATTACTAGTGAGAGAGAAATTTTTAATCATACATAAGGATTTCTTGCTTGCTGAGCCTAGAGAGGAATTTGAAAATTATCGGAAAGCACTAATGAAATTAGCAAATTGTATATGGTCTTCCGATAATGCAACATCTGGGCCAGATACATGTTCATGTAGTAGTATAAACTTGATTGAAAATTCTTGTTTAAGACATGAGATTTTATGTGAGATTGGCTGGCGGAAATAATTTATTATTAAGCTAAATAAAATACTTTATTACAAATGCTAATTGTAGCTGACAATAAATAAAAAAAATCTGGTTACATAGATTTGATTATTAGTATTTTGTTCACTAAGTAAAATATAACATTAATGATGAGCAATAATTTTATAAAATGTTTTTTAGAAAAATATGATGGTGTGCTATTGAAAGAACATACAGATATAATAATTGATTTTTATATCAGATTTCCAAACACAACAAACACATATACACAACAAATAAAATGTGCATGTGTCATGGAGTTTTTAAGAAAACAATATATAATGAAAATAATGAATTATTATAAATAACAAATAAATTACCAAATAAGTTAATAGTATATATGTACGAATACTATTAATAATATACTTGATATACATAAATAAAAAGAAATATTTTAGTTGAAAGATAATATTTTGGGTTTTTATTTATCAGATAATTAATTTATGTATAAGGTAGTATTATAAAAGATATTGCTTTATACAACAATTTTATCAATCCTAACTGCTGATTCACAATGAGAAACGATGCGCAAAGCAACGGAACGCAAATCAAAGTTAAAAAGTTGAACTATATGAAAACAATACTTCTGTTCACAATGAAGAGAGAGAGAGCCGACGCGACGCGTAACAAAGCAAAAGTTGGCCAACTTTCAACTTTTACGATAATCAACGCGAGTAATTGACAGATAATAATAAAAATATTTCTCATTCTCAAAAGTATTTGAGGAAAACTAGATAGAAGGAATTTAATTTAAAAAAAATTGTTTAAAAAAAATATTAATTCGTCACCTCAGTTCTTAAGTGTTCAATAGACCATTTTTTGACAAAATGAGTTAAATATGCAGTTTTACTAATTTGACTGCGATCTTTCGATTGGCGTAAAACGTTTTGTTCTATCACAAATCGTTTCCAAGATATTCTTGAAAAGTTATGTTCAAAAGTTATTTATAATTTACCGGTCTACATATAATATACTGTTAATATCCAATTCGACATCGATCACTAGTTTTTTTTTTAAAAATATATAACTATTTATAAATATTTTTGTTATCACTTTTATATAAAAAAAGAAATGAAATATTTATAAAAATGCCGCGCAGCCGAACTACTGATCAGTAGTTTTATAATTACGGGCTTTTTTTAAATTCAACTACTCTAAATGCATATTTGGAGTATATGTTGTTATTCGTGATTTTATACTACTACTTACTAAATTTCAGATGCGACATTAAACCTATTTTTTGGAGCTTATTCACAATTGGAAAACACATTTTGAAAACTCTTTTTCCATTCTTTTTCCATATTTTAGTATTTGGCGCCTCTAGCGGTAGAAATTGGAAATACAGTTAACGGCATCGTATTCTACTCTTAACTACCTTTCCAACGAGTAGTCACACTTCATTTTTGGTGCACATTTACTATATTAAATTACAACTTATTATTTGTATTTTACTGCCCTCTAGTGGCAAAAAATCTGATTTATTTTAGTTTATATTAGCTTTCCAGCGCTTGCTTTCCCTTCATTTTTGGTAAAGATTCACCAAGTTGAATAACATTTTTAAAAAACAATATAATTTATATGTTTCACCCTCTAGTGGTAGAATTTAAAATTATAACAACTGTGGTTTTATATTACTACTTACTACCTTTCAGTTGCAACATTAAACCTAATTTTTGGGGCTTATTGACTATTGAAAATCACATTTTAAAAATTAACATTTTATATATTTTAGTTTTCAACGCCTCTAGCGGTAGAAATTTGAAATACGGTTACTGGCATAATATTCTACTCTTAAATACCTTTCCAACGAGTGGTCAAACTTCATTTTTAGTGCACATTTACTATATAAAATTATAATTTTTATTCGGAAAAGAGGTTTTGGAAAAATGCGAATTGCGCCACCTACCGGCCGAATTTTGAAATTCTATCAATTGCATCTCGTTCTCATTAAATCAAGCTTTCCATCGGTTTATCTATCATATACCTGAGTGTACATTAACCATGTGAAATACTGGTTTTTATTGTTTACACCGGATGGACAGACGGACAGACAGACGGACAAAAGCGTTAGCATAAGGGATTTTTTTTAAAAAAAAAGCCCTAAAAAATAATTACAATTGTTGAAATGTTGCAAAAAGTATTAAAACTTTTATGCTAAATCAAAAATTTCAATTTCTCAACATTTTTATTTTTGGACATAGAACACTTAAGAACTGAGGTGACGATTTGTATATTAAATATATCAATTTTAGTAGTATTTAATACTATTAATATGTTTTTTTTTATTTTATTATTTTTTGTGGAAAAAATGGACAAATGGACAATTGACTGAAATAAATGAAAATCAAAAGTCATTTAACGCTGAAAATACCAACACATTGTGAATTGAAAAATTATTATACCGTCGCTTTGCTTTGCGCTTGCTTTGATTTGCGTTGACGAAATTATATTGTGAATCAGCTATAAAATGTCAATTGACAAATTTGGACGCACTGATGACTGGAGAGATAGGAAACCTTTACGAGGTCCACCAGGCGAAGGATTTAGTTTAACGGTTCAAGGTGATTATGACTTGAAAAATAAACGAGTTATAAACGTTGTAGAACCTATAGATAATTTCGATGTTGTTTCAAAACAATATGTTGATAGTGAAACTAATGGAGTAAAAAGAGAGTGTGATAAATCTATAAATGAATTAAAATATGATTTATCGGAAATAAATACCCAGATAATATTTTTAAAGGATGAAATAAATAAATTGGAACACTTTTGCAGATCTGTTGATAAATTTGTACATAAACACAGTCAACAGTAAATACACAGACAGTGTGAATATATCCTTGACATTTACTTTATGAAATTATGTAAATAAAAAACATTTTTAGTTTAAAACATCAAAATTTCTGTTTTTATTTAACAAATAATATATTTAATTTTTATAATTATTTTATGTTTTTGTATGGAATTGAAGACTTCTCTGCTGTTGAGGATGATGATGATTGTTGTTTTGGAGTTTATATTTGCATTCTTTTATTTTATCCATGTTCTTGTCTTCATTCAACAATTGTTTTTTCTCACTCATTCTAATTTCGTTATCGGAAGTGTGTTCTATATATCACCTTTACTTGAACTAATTATTATTTTTCAGAGAATATATATATATATACATTTTTTTGTTTTTAATGTATTTCACAATAATACATCTTTTTTGTTTATCCATGAATTTTGGTTAGAAGGAAATCCGTGCCACTTCACAAAAACTTTGTCACCTTTAGTTTTGATGATTTTTTCTACTAAATATAGATCTGGATATTTAGATTTTTGTAATTCATACTCGTAAAATCCTCCTCTAATAGGGTTGCCTTGGTAATCTTCTAATAAGTAAGTTACTGGATCTGTCAGTTGTCTTTTAGTTATCTTGAAAATTTCCGTTGTCCAGTTGGGTGTGTAACCTTTTTCAAAAACATGTTTAAACTTGCTCAATCGAACTGACTCACCAACTTTAAATTTAGCAAATGGTGCATTTTTAATATTATAAATTGTAGATAATAAATTTCTTTCATCATTTTTGGTGATTTCGGGGGGTTTTCTTTTAGTTGTTCTGTGAGTTGAATGATTATAATCATTAATAAGTTTCTGAATGATGTTAATCCATTTATAGTTTCCATTAAAACTGAATTCTTTCCACATTTTTCCCTTATTGTACGATTAAAACGTTCAACAATTTACTCATGTTTTGGGGGGCTACTATGAAACTATTCGATCGCCGCGCATATCGAATATTATGCGCAAAATAAGAATGCGATCCGCGTCGAATTACCCTACTATGAAAATTAGATATCGAACAACTTTTTTGACGCTTTATCCGAGACACATTTACAAAAAACATTGGCGCTTTACCAATTTTTATAGGCGCATTGCCATTTTTATTGGGGTATTTAGAATAAAATGATCAGCTGATTGTTTAAAAACATAATTTTTGACATTTATAAATATAAACAAGAAGTTTATTTTGGTAAATTTAAAGTTATTAATTTAATTTTGAACTAAAGAAAGTAAAAAAAGTACAAAATGGATTTATTGCATTTTGCTTTATATCGAGGAGCATTTAAAATTTTTTTTAGCGATGTCGTCATTTTTTATTAAATAAATACTCCACTAATAACAAATTGTTTTGAATTTGTTGAAACCCGAAAATAAAAAATTAAAAAAATTTCTTACTTTTATTTAAAGTACATTTATTGTTTTTTTTTTATTTAATATAATTTATTTACACATTAAATAAATATATTTTTTAATTTAGAAATGCTTACATTTTAAAATAACTACCGGAAATAAATATCCGTCATCAATTTTGCTGTCGAATATAAATATTCGATCGCGCATAAAATGCGCAGGCGCGGCAATTTAACGTTCATGGTAAGGCGGATCATTCGACAGACGTAGAATATTTTTATTTCATAGTAGCAAAATTCGATAATCGATAGGCGCGGCGCGCGCATTTTTTTCATAGTAGCCCCCTTGGTAAGGTTGTCGATAACCATTTCGCTTATGATAAAAAAAATAATTTTGATTAGTTTTTTATTCAATTAGGTTTGCCTCCTTAAGTTCCTCAATTATTGAAAAAATTTCATTATTATGAATATTATTTCCAGCTTCTTGAGATGCCATCAAGAGCTTTAATCTATCAACAAGTTCATTTGGATCATCAATGGCAATCTTTTTGTTTTCAAAAGGCTTCTACCTTTTTTTTCCGAGTATTATACTTCTGTGTCAATAGTTTTTGAATAATGTTTATATATTTTGGTCCTTTATTATCATTAATTTGTGAATATGAGTCATTAGGGTCTTTTAAATGAGCATTTGTCATGTTTAATATTTTTTTGTAATTTGTCAAATCATCGTCAGGCATAGTGTTGAGGACTTTTGTGAAATATCAGTTCGTATAAACCATTTGTATTTTTAAAAGGTTTATAATTATCAATGTAAATATTATTCTCGTCAATTTTAAAAATAGATTTACCCAATTTGCTTAAATTGTTTACACTATCGAAGTGAGGGCCATATGTTTTATCTAGTTCAGTCTTTTTGATTGGTGGTGGTGTCCATAATTGTGATGATGGTGATGGTGAAATATTAACAGCACTATTTTTTCTGGGTGTTTCATAATTATCTGTAGTATCAAATTTGAGTGTTGCATTTGGTGTTGATGTTGCAAGGCTTTGGAAACTTAATTTTTTTTCAGGTTTTAAATGATCATATTCTTCTTGTTTTATTTCTGGTTGTATTATTTCGTTAGATATTTTATCATGTCGAGCTACTTTTATTAATTCTTTTAGAGGTTTTACAATGGGCTTGAAAGTAGTTTCCAATTCAGTTTCTTTGGCAGTTTCTCCGGTTTTTATAGTTGTATATTTACGCTTCAAAGCTTTACGGGTTTTTATCAACTCTTATAAGACTTTTTCATTAATTTCATTATTGATTAAAGTTAAGCAATATGGATTGCTTTTATATCTTTACCAGGTTAATACTGATACTGATCACATCGGTTATTGAGTCATCAGATCGTTTATGAACTGATACAGATCAGTTTTTGATCAGATTTCTTATCAGTTTATTTTGTTATTCAATCACTAAAAATGTATCGAAATTTTTTCGATATCCACCTTTATTGCAGAGCCTGTTTTTATCAACAAGTAGAAATCCATACTGATCTCTCCAACACTCACTACAGACATTTTTGAATTGATTAAATGACATATCAGAGTTTACATGATAATTGTAAGGATGTCTTAAATTTAAATCATCTTGCTTGAATAATATTATATCACGTATCAAGTGTTTAGGTATATGCGTATAAGATTGGCATAAATAAAAACTATCAATATCATTATGACGTTCCATACAAAAGTATAATCGTATATTATTTTGTCTTTCACATGCAACATGCTTACATCATCAAAAATAAAAACTGAATTCTTTTTAGCTTCAGATGGTTCCATAATTTCACAATTATTTGAAAATCAACAATGTACTGCGACACCCATTAAAATTATCTTCAGTTTCTGAATGAAACATCTGAGAGGATGTTAGATCAGCTGCCACTTATTGCAAGAAATAATTTGATTTAACAACAGGATGGAGCTCCAGCGCATTATTCAAGATAAGTTATTCAATGGTTAAATCAACCACGATAGATTGGACGCAATGGACCAATGTCCATTGATATAATGGGTGTCGCAGTACATTGTTGACAAAAGGTGTTTGTTTCATGAAAAAAACTTGTCCCATCACTAAAAATGAAATATTTTCTAGAATTGTTGACGGAAATAAATAATATTCGGCTTGTTGATCTTTTGGAAAGCTTTATTATTACTCCTAATGTTATAATTAGAGTGATCAGATAATTTAGCATACAAATTGTATACTAACTTTTTCAATCCAATCATATTTTTTTGTGTTATAGCCGTTACAAACAACGAACTACATATACTAGAAGCCTAATGAGGTTATGTTTTCATATATATTCTAGAACATATGACGGCAAATCTGGGGTAAAATGACAGTTGACGGATCTTAATTGTATACTAAGCCATGTACTATTTGGTGTAATAAAAGAAGTCAGCTATTATGACGTGACTTGTGCTTATAATATTTTTTATTTTGGTTTCTAAGAAAAAATTAAAAAATGCACGAGGCAAAAAAATACAAAAATCAATTAATTCGTAAGGTTTAAATGCTTGCGCGGTAATAATTCTACTTTCCCTCTTCTAATTAACCATTTCATTAATTTGGTAAAACAATTATTAACCAAAATTTGGAAATTATTAATTATTATTGATACTTGCCTCTCCATATTAATGAGGTAAAAGAAATTGCAAATTTTCATAATTTATATGAATGGTATGAAAATAGTCCACACACTAAACGAAATCATTTTTTCAAAGGCGATTTAGTGTTAATGTATGGTGTGGTATTATTTCAAATATATTTATTGCAACATTTTTTCTACCTCACAGACTTAATGGTTAAAATTATCTTCAGTTTCTGAATGAAACATCTGAGAGGATGTTAGATCAGCTGCCACTTATTGCAAGAAATAATTTGGTTTAACAACAGGATGGAGCTCCAGCGCATTATTCAAGATAAGTTATTCAGTGGTTAAATCCACCACGATAGATTGGACGCAATGGACCAATTTCATGGCCAGCAAGATCTCCTGACTTACACCAATAGATTTTTTTTCTGGGGATTTTTGAATGGACACGTATATGAAGCAGTAATAGAAAAACGGGAGCAATTAATAGAGCGTATAGAAAATAAAATAAATTAAAATCTAGAAAATCTAATGGTTCAAGCAATAACAAGACGACTACAACTATGATAGTTAAAAAAATGGAAATAATTTTGAAAATTTTCTATATTTATTTTTTACAATTGTATGAATTTTAAATTATTTAAAATAAAATATTAAAAATTACAAAATACTTTTTTGTATTTTTTTTTACCTCATGTCGGCACTTTTGTAACGGCTATAACTCCGGCACTTTTATAACGGTTATGGTTCTATTGAAAATGTTAGTATACAATTTTTGTGCCAAATTAGAATAGTTAGTTACTATTCTAATGGTAATTTTTCCGTGAAAAAGTAAATTAAGAAATAAATTAATTTTGTTTACTTTGATTTTGTGTTACAGAAAAAAAAACAGTACATTAACCAGTTAAGCGCGTTTGACGTATATATACGTCATGTAGAAGTGCTTCTATGGTGCGTTTGACGTATATATACGCCGGGTGAAAAAAATATGAAAATTCAAAATGTTAGTAAAAACAATATCATGTAAAAGTGTAGTTTACACGTATATCAAGATTGCAATATGTAGAATCTAATATGAATTGTTTCGGGCAGTGCATGTTAACCAGTTAAGCGTATTTGACGAATATATACATGATCGGCGATTTTAATTACGCCCCCAAAAATACACTTTTGAAAATAAATTACTCGCTTAACTGGTTAAATACCGTAAAAAACTAGTCCTAACATTAGGAGAAATTTATTACCTTTCCAACAAGCCTAAATCCGTTAACAATTGTAGAAAATATTTCATTTTTAGTGATGGGACAAAAAATAAAATTTCATATTTTTAAAATGGCTGCCATTTTGTAACGGTACACTTTCGGACATGTCAATAGTAGAGTTTTTTCATGAAATTAACCAATGAATCCCTCTTATCCTTTTGTCCACAAGGTACTGCGACACTTTGTATATAATTTTTAATATACTATATTATATACTTATAGGTATATATATATATATATTATAGGTATATGATATACTATCAGTGATTCCCAAACTATGCGTCGCGACACACTTTTATATTTATATTTGAAATATAAATTCAACGATTGCACGGGTAAGTTAACTAAAAATTATTGTTTAAAATAACTAAATAATTACCACATAAAAAAATTAGCAATGGATAAATTCCTTACTAAAAAAAAAAACCTAATGAGGATACTTCTGAAAATACCGTTGCAGAATATGTGATCGAAGATTCAACAACTGGAAGCCAAGTGGAAAAAGGAAGAATTACCACTGCCTATGTTCGAAAGTATGACAAAAGCTATATTAAATTTGGATTCACTTCTGATGAAAATAAAGATTGTCCGATGCCCCAATGTATAGTTTGTGGGGCAAAATTAAGTAATGCTTCCATGGTATCAAATAAATTACAGAGGCACTTAAATACAAGGCACCCTTCTCTAAGCAACAAAGCTATCGATTATTTTGAAACTCTTAAAATATCAAAGAAAACAGTCGCAGCAATTATTAAAGATATTATCTATTCCTGATAAGCCACAATTGGCAAGTTATAAAGTTGCAGAAATAATTGCAGTTAGAATGAAACCCCACACAATTGCTGAAACCGTAATTTTGCCAGCTTGCAAAGAAATAGTCAAAATTATGTTAGGAGAAGATTCTTTGCAGGTGATTTCCAATGTTCCGCTGTCAAATAACCCAATAAGTCGTAGAATTAATGATATGTCTTCAGATATAGCTGAAAATGTTGCTGAGAAATTGAAAGACACGCGAAAATATGCTTTACAGTTGGATGAATCCACCGACATTAGCAATAAGTGCCAACTATTAATGTATATGCGATTTATTGATAATGAAAATATAATTGAACAGTTTTATGCTTGCAAAGAGATGTCTTCGACGACAACTGGACAAGATGTATATGATGTGGTTACCAATACTCTTGAAAACGATGGAATTTCATGGAAAAACTGTACGTCTGCATGTACTGATGGACTTACGGGAAATTACGAAGCCATGACTGGTAAATTTAAGGGCTTTATTTCAATTATAAAAAGAGAGTTTCCTCATATGATTGGAACACACTGTTTTATTCATAGGGAAGCATTGATGACAAAAAATCTTGGTTCCGAGTTGAAAAGTGTGATTGACTCAGCAATAAAGATGGTAAATTTCATAAAAGCAAGGCCATTGAAAACTAGGCTTTTCAGATTATTATGTGAGGAAATGGGCTCGTTACACTTGAGTTTATTACTTCACACCGATATTCGTTGGTTGTCAAAAGGAAAAATGCTTACTCGGCTGTATGAACTTAGAGAAGAGCTACGACAGTTCAATCTGAACAAAGAGCTGAATATGTGACACTATTACAGGACAACGAATGGTGTGCGAAACTAGCATATCTAGCCGATATTTTCTCACATTTAAATGCATTGAATGCAAGCATGCAAGGCAAAAAGGAGAATATATTAACTTCAAGCGACAAAATCGATGCATTTTCGAAAAAAATTTGTCTTTGGAAAAATCAGTTGAAAAAAAAGAAGTTAAGTATGTTCCCTCTCCTTGCTGAAATCGATCATAATGGAGAAATAATTTCTTCGTTAATACAAATTCATTTATCATCTCTTCATGAGCATATTAACTTTTATTTTCCCTCGCTCACCGTTAGTGAATTTGATTGGATTCGTAATCCATTCGGTAATACAATAAATTCAAGTGTTGAATGGCCATTAATAGAGCAAGAAGAACTAATTACCATTCAGACTGACCGAAGTCTAAAAATTAAATATGATGAAATTCATTTAGAAAATTTCTGGATTGAAGTCAGAAGAACTTGTCCAGAGATTGCTAAAAAGGCTATTGATCTACTTTTGGCGTTTTCCACAACATACTTGTGTGAAGTTGGATTCTCAACACTTACCAATATCAAAAATAAGCATAGGGAACGAATTTTAAGTGTTGAACAGGAAATGAGAGTATGTTTGTCAGTAATTCGACCCACAATTAGGGTTTGCAATCCCGTGCTATATTTCCAATCCCGGGATTTCGGGAAACCCGGGATTAAAGATTTACATATTATTGTAGCTAATTATATATAAAAAAAATTTACTTACAAACAATTTAAAAATTTAACTGCAATTGAAAATTGAATTATTGTTTAGAAGCAAATAGAAAAAAATCCACGAAAAATTCCACGAATTTCTTAACAAAAAAAATATTTCAGAATCAAACTCTCAAATGCGTAAAAAAACAGCAAAAAAAATTTTTTCAGAATAAAATTCTTAGAAAATTGTGATGCAAAAAAAAATTCATTTAAAAAATATAATTTTGAGCGGAATATAAAATTACCGGGATTAGTTATTTCAAATCCCGGTATTTCGGGATTGTAAAATATACCGGGATTTCGGGATCCCGGGATTGCAAACCCTACCCAGAATTGAACGATTGTGTGCAGAAAAACAAGCACATTGTTCTCATTAATTAATTTTTATATTATATTATGTTTTTTACAATTCTTTTGTTATTTAACTTTCTAAGCATGCAAATAAATGAAATAAGTATACTGTGCAATTGTTGAATAATTTTTAAACTTACATGAATTTTAGGTATTTCAGATATTTTTAAAATTTTAAATTTATTGTGTGTCGCGACAATAAGTCAACAAAAAAATTGTGTCGCTAATAAAAAAAGTTTGGGAAACACTGTAACTAGCTGAACCTGCAAACGTCATTTTTCCCGTAGGGATTTTTTAAAATTAATATAAAAAATTAATTCAATTAATATTTTTGATATATCTAAAATTTCGCGGGGAGACCTGTCCTGAATTTCTTCGGAATCCAATGTCCACCTGTCATATTCATTTTCTCATGTCGACTTATAGCACAAGTCATGTGAGCGCTATAATTCGACGTCGCATAAAAGAGAGGAAATATTTTGTCCACATCGAATAAAAAAGAGAAATTTTTTCTCGACGTCATATCTCTATCACACTTACGGGAAATTACGATCTTGCTTGTATGCTTTTTAGCACATTTCCAACCAAATTGGAAGAAATGTGTATATTAGTTTCACTCTGTCTGTCCGTCCGTCCGTCCGTTTACACAAACTTCTACATCTATTAATATAGAGTATTAAAATTTTCACCATAGATAGATAGTAATAATATAATAGTTCCAGTAGAACAAAATTTTTTTCTACCTCTTTTCCCCTCTAAGATCGAAAATTGCCCATATTGAACATCTAATAACTTTTAAACCAATAAAAAATTTTGAGGTCTGTAAAAGCTATAAGATAGGAAAATCTTTTATCTTAATTGTGAAATTAACAAATTTTTTAAAATTTAATTCTTTGATGTATAAAAATACCGTTATCTTCATACAACTTTTTTTAGTTTTTTTAACACCTTGTATTTCCCAAACTGCTTATTATGGAAGGCTGAAATTTATGTACTTCTTAGATATCTAAAAAATAACTAGAGTCTCTGAAGAAATTGTATCCGTATCTCCCCTCCCCTTTCCGTTGTGGCCCTTCGAAATTCAAAAAATTACATTTTTAATTTACTTGTATAATTATAACCGCACAATATTTTTAAAAACAAATAATGAGAAAACTTTCGAGAATCATATTTCTTTAAAGTGCATTAATTAATAAATTATAATCATTTGCCTCACACTTATAATTAATCAAAATGCATAATCATATAAAATTTTGCAAAAACCGAATATTTTGCATATTTTTAGGAGCTATATAAATAGTATATTGGTTATTATTTCATACCACATTATATTCAATTAAAAGCAAAATTACAGAAAACTTGAATGATAAGTTTATATATAAATATTTGCTGGAATAGAAGGAACAAAAATTAATAAAATCGAACAGGGACACATTTTTTACCTATATTTACCATATCATTTTTTTTCTTTCCTTTACATTGAAAATACTACTAAAAAATACTATATCCGTATAGGAATTCCCATTGTTTTAGAATAGCTCATAGTTCTACATGAGGCGATTTTGAGGAAATGTGCTTTTGACAAACCCGGGGTTTGTTTATCGTATTTTTAAAATTAATATCTAATTTTCGCCATTATCTAAAGCTAAACCATGCTTAATAATAGCAATAATATACAATTTTTCCTCCTCTTAAATTTTATAAAAATTGGACTTGCAGATTAATAAATAGTAAAAAACATTAAAATTCTTCTTTCAAATTTTTTAACTGTAATAACAAAATTTAAGGATTAATTTAATAAAGGAATATAAATTTGAAATCATAAAAAACATTTACAAAATCAAGCATTATTATTTCAAAGAAACTATTTCTTGAATGAATTGATCCTCGAATGTAGATAGGTGTCGTCAATTATCTGAAATTAGTTTTATAAAATATTTATTATCAATTAAATCACATCAATTTATATTACTCGATATAAGCAAACTTATAAAATAGTTAATTAAAATTATTATCCACTAAAAAATGTTTTTGTAGTGTTCATTCAAAAAAGGTATTAAAAATTTACTTCGGATATTCAGTTCAATTTGATGTTAGGGAGAAAACATTTTATAAGGAAACATTTTGAGTAAGAGTTTTTTCGAGATAATAATGCTTTCAAAACTATTTTATAGATTTCTTTTAATTGTCAAATGAAAGCTGTTTAGAAAAAAATCATACTATAGAAATCTATAATTATATAAAAAATATACAAATTAATTTTCTAAAATTTATTAATTTAAGATTAAAAAGAAATTTATTGAAATGTTGAGTGAAAAATCTGATATTACTCGCCATAGTCGATGGATTGACATTAAAAAGAAAATTGAATTGGATAGTCGATATAGATCTGTTGATAGTTCATTTCTTCGCGAAGAATATTTCATGGAATTTTGTCATATTTTAAAAGAAGAGCGGAAGAAAAATAAGGAGAAAACCAACTCGTTTGATACAAAAGTTAAAAATAGAGATAAACGAAAAAGCGAAGTTAGTAATATAGAACGAAGTCCCATAACTTTTAACCGTCTTAATGTGATGAATTTGGAATCTGATGAAGAGAACGAAAGGAAACAAAAAGAACGAGATAAGCAACTGAGAGCTGAACAAAGTATTAAAGATAGAGAAAAGGAGGTATAATTAATTAATGTGTTAAAAATAGTAATCCGTATTTTGATAATAAAATTTTATTTGCTTAAGGTCCATCGCTCTTTAGCTAATCACTTAAGAGATAGAGACAAAGAGAGGGAATATCATAAACGAGATGAGGCTGTACAGCATTTTAATGCTTTGCTCGCAGATTTAGTTAGAAATTCTGATTTAACATGGAAAGAAGTAAAAAAGCAACTTAAAAAAGATCATCGTTGGGAGTTCGTTGAAAACTTAGACCGCGAAAGTCGTGAAAGGTTTAAAATAACTTATAATAATAGATATATATTTTTTATCGATTTTTTTAGAATCTTCAATGAACATATCGAGACACTAATTCGGAAAAAGAGAGAAAATTTTCGGGAAATGCTCGATGATTTATCCTTAGAATTGACTTGTTCTTGGAAAGATGTAAAAAAAATCATCAAAACTGATCCCCGTTTTTTGAAATACAACAACGAAAGAGTATGCACTATAATACACAAATTTATTGAAATAAATAACTTTTTTGTAGAGTGAACGAGAATTTCGTGAATATATTAGAGACAAAACTTTAATTGCAAAAACTTATTTAAGAGAGCTGTTGCAGGAGTCTAAACTAATAACGTACAAAAGTTACGAATGTGTGCAAGAGAATAAAGGACATTTAAAAGAAATTGAAGAAATATTAAAAAATGATAGAAGGTATTCAAAATAAATATACTTAGTTATCAAAATCATTATTTCTTCAATTTTATGTATTTTATTTTACAGATATTTAATGCTCAATCACATGGAGCATGAAAGATCTGAAATAATATTGACATACCTAGAGGAATTATATAAAAAGGGTCCTCCTCCTCCACCCACAGCAACGGAAACAGTCAGAAGAAAATAAACCGACGGAATAAATTTTCAATTAATAGAAATATTTTAAGTTAAATTTTATAATTATTTTGCAATCAATCTTAATATTAAAGAGTGTATGATTTTGCTGATAAATTGTGTGTTATTATAACTGAAGTATCATTGGAGAGAGACATTATGTCGAATTATATTATAATCCGCTAATATGGAGCATTCTAACTATACAAGGTTACTTAGTTCTTTACTAGTAATGTGAAAGCTCCACATAATTAACGGTCTACGAACAATAGTTCCAATCCGTTACTACCGCTTAACGAACAATAGTTGCAATGTGCATCTATAAAAAAAATTACCACGTCAAAATATTTATTTATTTTCAAAAGCAAGAGCGAAATTTTGATATTTTCAATATCCACTGAGATACACTGTGTGTGTTTAGGAAAAATAATCTTAATAAATCGGTACACACAAATATTAGTGTATCACTTCTATAAGCAGCCAGCTACAAGATTCCCCTAGTATGAAAATTAAATATCTTATAACTTTTTTAGACACATTTACAAAAAACATTGGCGCTTTCCGAATTTGTACCGGCGCATTTAGACTAAAATGATCAGCTGTTTAAAAACATAATTTGTTTAAAAAGATAATTTTTTACATTTATAAATATAAACAAGAAGTTTATTTCGGTAAACGTAAAGTTCTTATTAATTTGATTTTGAGCTAAATAAAGTAAAAAAAGTATAAAATGGATTCGGTTGCATACTATTTTTTAAAATTTAAATTGTAGTAGTGATGATGAAAAGGGATAGTAATAAAATCTCGTTTTATAAAATTTCGTTTTCACCAAAAATCTCGTTTTTCAAAATCTCGTTTTTCAGAATCTCGTTTTTCAAAATCTCGTTTTTCCGAATCTCGTTTTTTAAAATCTCGTTTTACTGAATATCGTTTTTCAGAATCTCGTTTTTGTCAAAGGATCTCGTTTTTTTTAAAAAAATCTCGTTTTTCTTAAAAAATTTTTTTTTAATTACGCTTAAAATAACCCAGAACCAATGACGTGGACGGATGGGGGACTGGTTCCTCTTATTTTTTTTGGTTTTTTTTGTTTTCGTTTCTTTTTGGTTTTTGGTTTTTTTTTATTTTATTTTTTTTTTTTTTTTTTACTTTTTTTTTGTTTTTTTTTTGGATTTTTGTTTATTTTATTTTTTTCGTTTTTTTTTTTGTTTTGAAGGCATTAAAAATTTTCACTTTTTAGGGGGCAGGTTCCCAAATATCAAGGGGATAGGTTCCAAAATCATTGGATAGCTCAAAATAAAAGAAACATTTTTAAGGGTAGAAGTCTCACGGGTTCTTAGGGGGAGGCCCTAAGGGAAAGACCTATCAATGTTTAGGTATCATTCAATATTGTGGTACCCAAAAAGAATTCTTAACCTACAGATTTATAGTTGTTAAATGGTTTTTTATAAATACGGGCGGCCCGAATTTTTAAAAGCCATAATAAATAAAAAAACGAGATTTTGAAAAACGAAATTTTGAAAAACGAGATTTTGAAAACGAGATTTTGAAAAACGAGATTTCGATCCCAACCCTGATGAAAATCAAAATGGGAGCGTAAATAATGGGATAGTAACAAAATCTCGTTTTACAAAATCTCGTTTTCACCAAAAATCTCGTTTTTCAAAATCTCGTTTTTCAGAATTTTTCAAAATCTCGTTTTTCCGAATCTCGTTTTTTAGAATCTCGTTTTTCAGAATCTCGTTTTACAAAATCTCGTTTTTGTCAAAGGATCTCGTTTTTTTAAAAAAAATCTCGTTTTTCTTAAAAAAAATTTTTTTTTTAATTCCGCTTAAAATAACCCAGAACCAATGACGTGGACGTGATGGGGGACTGGTTCCTCTTATTTTTTTTTGGTTTTTTTTGTTTTCGTTTCTTTTGGTTTTTGGTTTTTGGTTTTTTTTTGTTTTATTTTTTTTTTTATTTTTAATTTTTTTTTTGATTTTTGTTTATTTTATTTTTTTCGTTTTTTTTTTGGTTTTGAAGGCATTAAAAATTTTCACTTTTTAGGGGCAGATTCCAAAATATCAAGGGGATAGGTTCCAAAATCATTGGATAGCTCAAAATAAAAGAAACATTTTTAAGAGTAGAAGTCTCACGGGTTCTTAGGGGGAGGCCCTAAGGGAAAGACCTATAAATATTTAGGTATCATTCAATATTGTGGTACCCAAAAATAATTCTTAACCTACAGATTTATAGTTGTTAAATGGTTTTTTATAAAAATCTCGTTTTTCAAAATCTCGTTTTTTTATTTATTATGGCTTTTATAAATTCGGGCGGCCCGAATTTTTAAAAGCCATAATAAATAAAAAAACGAGATTTTGAAAAACGAGATTTCGAAAAACGAGATTTTGAAAAACGAGATTTTGGAAAACGAGATTGTGAAAAACGAGATTTTGTAAAACGAGATTTTGAAAACGAGATTTTGAAAAACGAGATTTCGATCCCAACCCGTAAATAATATTAAAAGAAAATCGTTGCGGGACGAATCAAGTCCAACCATCTATATTTCTTGCTGCAGGACCATTGCTATTTAACGTATTAGAAATTTCCAACCACAAATTATTGCATTTTGCTTTATATTGAGGAGCATTTAATAAATTTTTAGCAATGCCGTCATTTTTTATTAAAAACTCCACTAATAACTCGAATTGTTTTGAAGTTGTTGAACCCTTTGAAATAAAAAAAATGTTGTTACTTTTATTTTAACTATATTTATTAATTTTTTTTATTGAATATAATTTATTTACACATAAAATAAACTTCTTTTTTAATTTAGAAATGCTTATTTTAAAATAACTACCGGAAATAAATATTCGACCGCGCATAAAATGCGCAGGCGCGGCTTTTTAACGTTCATAGTAAGGCGGATCAGCTGGCTGCTTATAGAAGTGGCCGGCGTCGAATATTTTAATTCATAGTATCAAAATTAGATATTAGATTGCGCGTGCATATATTTCATAGTAGACCCCCAGATAAGATTTCTTGGATCATAAAACACGAAAATTCTTCGGAGTAGTTCTATATGGTCCCCCAACACAATAAAATTATGACTATTTCATTTAATAGGGTTGAAAAATATCCACTTTAGAGATTAATATCCACTTTGGGTATTAATTTAGATAAATTTATACCCGGAGAAAAATACGACCTGCATAACAACTTTGTATAGTGAATTTGTAGGTAATATTAGCCCTGTTTGTTTGTAGACGGGTATATTGTATTGCAAATTTTTACATTGAAAACAACAACAATTTGACGGCACAAAAATGAGAATTATAGTAGTTAAAGGATGTCCGGAAAGTAATCGGAATAAAACTCATTTATTTTTCGCTATCATAATTTTTTAACAGAAGGAATTCCTTCGAGTACAATTTACGATATTATTAAAAGATATGAAAATTCAGGAACAGCCGAATTTAAACATATTAAGGGACGCCCAAAGGCGGTGGGCAATCCAAAAGTAATTAAAGCTGTTCAGACCACTATTGAGAAACAACCAGATATATCTGTCCGGAAATTGGCTGAAAAAATGAAAATGTCCAAGTCAACAATAAGCGATATTAAAATTAAGAAGTTGAAAATTACAGCAAGAACAAAAAAAACTGTACCAAAGTACGTTAAAGATCAAGCTGCTCGTGCTAAATCTGGTGCTCGTTTTATTGTTGCAAAAACACGTGAAAAGATTCTGATAATTGGTGATGAAACATATGTGCCTGTTGATCCACAAGAAGTACCAGGACGTAAATTTTATCACAGCGTGGATCCTTCAAAAGTAAAATATGACGATAAAGTAAAGAAAAAATCTAAATTTTTTAAAAAAATACCTTGTGTGGCAGGCAATGGACGAATTTCGCAACGTATCTGAACCGTACATTTCTACGGGCACCATGAACTCCGACATATATTTGGAAGAATCTATAAGGAAGATATTAGTACCTTTCATCAAAAAACATCATTCTGTGACAAATTTACTATTCTGGCCGGACTTGGCAACCTCGCATTATTCCACCAAAGTGACATCATATCTTAATGAGCAAAATCTTAGCTATGTTAGCAAGATAAAAAATCCGCCCAATTTGCCTCAAGCTAGGCCAATTGAACAATTTTGGTCAATTTGCAAGCAGAAATACTCTACTCGTAAAAATGCACCTAAAAGCTTGTCAGGATTTAAAAGGGTTTGGAAAAATATCAAAGAGCCAAAGAAGTAGCAGAAAAGTATGGAAAACATCTAATGGAGCACGGCAAAAAAATGCTTAAAAAAATATCCAAAAAAGGTGTTGAAGTATAATTTTTTTATATTTTTAAATTTATAAAATTTTAAATTATTTAAAAGAAATAAAATAAAATGAACTATAATTATTATTTCTGAAAAAAATTGATTTTTTATTTATTCCGATTACTTTTATTTATTGCAAATGAATTGTAATGGATAAATAGTTAATAATATGACATGTGACGGAAGGCTCCGTTGTCAATATTTCATTTCATTTCATTTCATTTATTTCAAATTCATTGGACAAAAAAGGCATAACCTATGTACATTAAAAAATGGCAATTTATTAAAAAAAATAGCAAGTTTTGTATTTTTGAATTATATTTAATAATTTTTTTTTTTACGTTTATAAAACTCAAAGCTAATGCGATTTAAAAAAAATTATCAGCTGATAAATTCAACTGTGTAAACAAATTGTTCAGTGGATAGTTTTTTTAAAAAATTTTGCAATGCAATATACCCGTCTACAAAAAAACAGGGCTATTATGACGTGACGTAGAAAAGTAATGATAAAAAACCTAATATTACAGTATTATTTAAATTTCATTTTTTTATGGATAAATTTGAAGTTTATCTTCAACTTTTGTTCTACAGTAAGGCATTGACTAAAAATAATATATAGACTTATAAAGTAGAACAAAAAAAATTTCCACTTTCTGATTTGACTTTCCTAATCTAATGTAAAAAATCAACGTTCAACGTGCGTTTTTTGTTATATATTTTCGTTAGATTAGGAAAGGAAATATTATGAATGAGAATGACTAATTAATATGAGAGCATGCGTGAGAGGATATTTTTTTTTATATTGAAAAAACGGCTTTTTTTTGGTTTTCTCATATGTGATTAGTGATTGTATTGTATATATTTATGAATAGTTTTGTTGGTATTCGTGCATTTGAAAAGTTTCTAATTCATAAATAAATTCCAATTTTCAATTTTTAGCAAAAAGAAAATAGTTTCTTCTATATTGTAAGAATAGTACAGGCGTTTGGGTATTTTTGGTAATATCGATTAAAAAATATATTGAATATTTTATGATTATACAATATATTCAATAAATTAATAATATTTTCTGATTATACAATATTATATTCATAAATTTTAACACTATATTTTAAAATTTGGTTAGATTTAATTTAATTTAATTTGAAAAAAGTTGAATTGAAATTGAAAATTAATTCAATTTAGAAAAGATAAAAATTTTCTAAACATGTTTAATTCCTTTTAAAAAACTTCTAATTTATTCTTAAATGTATTCCCATTTTTTAATCAATATTACCAAAAATACCCAAACGCCTGTACTATTCTTACAATATAGAAGAAACTATTTTCTTTTTGCTAAAAATTGAAAATTGGAATTTATTTATGAATTAGAAACTTTTCAAATGCACGAATACCAACAAAACTATTCATAAATATATACAATACAATCACTAATCACATATGAGAAAACCAAAAAAAAGCCGTTTTTTCAATATAAAAAAAATATCCTCTCACGCATGCTCTCATATTAATTAGTCATTCTCATTCATAATATTTCCTTTCCTAATCTAACGAAAATATATAACAAAAAACGCACGTTGAACGTTGATTTTTTACATTAGATTAGGAAAGTCAAATCAGAAAGTGGAAATTTTTTTTGTTCTACTTTATAAGTCTATATATTATTATTAGTCAATGAGTAAGGGCAATTAAAATAATTTAATCAATTAGCTAGACTTTTTGCTTATACAATCATTTCCTTTTTTAAAAACTTGCATACAAGAAGCAACATTTTCGTATTGTATTTTCATATCAGAATATTCTATAAATTTAATAAAAGCAAATATATTACCAGGAAATAAAAAATATCTGGTGGATGGAACCCATGATCTAAAAATAAAAGGTCTGCTTGGTAGAGTTTGACAGCTGCCATTTTTTCTTATAGTGACGTCATTGTGAAGAATTATTTTGAAGAAGTTGTTTATATATATTTTAGTTCGGTGTGTTTTTATTTAATATTATGTGTTTTGAGAATTATGTGATTAAAAAATATTAAAATATATACATAATTTAAAATAACTAATAATTAATAAGTGGAAAATTGAGAACAGGATTGAAAAAATAATATATTTTTATAAGATAAAATTGTGTTGTGTTATTGAATTATAACTTTTAAAAATGAGATATTGTGTTGTGAACTGGAAAGAAAGAAAAATTTTTAAAAATATAAAATTCTTCAGCTTTCCAAAAGATAAAAATGAAATAAAAATATGGGTGAAAGCAAGATGAAACTGAAGTTGTGAGACTGAAGTATAAAATTTCATCTTATAAAATTAATTAGAAACCATTTCCTTGAATCTTGATACAAGATTTATCTGATAAAATAATGTTATTAATGCAGGTCTAATAAGAGAATTACTTAAAACCACTGGTTCTTCTGTCTTAAGAATTTACTCATATAAATGTTAAGAATGCTGGTCGCCAAAAAGTGAATTAGCTACAACTATTTTCTCATACAACTTGGTAAATTAATTTATATTTTACAAATATTAGATATGTGTTGTATATTTTTTCCTCGTTTAATTTCTCTTTCTTCAATATTTTCATTTCAGGAAGAAATTAAATTCTACTAGATACTGCTAGAAGTTCCAAAGTGGAAGAAGATGGAACTGAAGTTTTGAGATTAAAGTATAAAATTTTTGATTGTGATTACACAAAATGTATATAGTGATATTAATTACCAATATAATATATGCAGACAAAGAAGCTAATTTAAATTTAGACGACGATGAAAATAAAATTCCAGAATTATTGATGAGCTTGAAGAAACTACTTATGATGAATAAGATGTAGCCAGCTATAATATTAATAATACAATATATGTTATTTAGCTGGCTACATCATAAAAAAGCTAGTATGTGAAAATGATGGACAAATAACATCCCGCGAAAGTAGTAAAAATTCATGAAGGTGGGTGAACGAAATGTCAGAAGGAGGATTAGTTAAGCCCTCAAATGAATTTATGGATAAATTAGAACAATTAGAACACATATTTATTAGATTTAATAATTATAAACATAAATGTTAAATTACTTTTTTTATACGTAGATTATATATTAGATTAAGAAAGTTAAATTTAAGAATAGAAAAAAACCAAGAAAAAAATTAAAAAAACAATTACATAAAAATTAAAAACAACAATTTCTTTTTTTTTCGATAAGGATTTTTGTTCTGTAAAGGTAAATTAAAACAAATTTTCGTTTACATAAAACCGAATTTTTCGTCCATACAAAATTTCTTCACAATTACGTCACAATTTTTATCTATAGAACTGTCAAGCAGACCTTGTATTATTAGATCATCGATTGAACCTATAAAATAGTTGTTTTTTTAGTTTTCCGTTTATTAATAAAGTCCCAGCTCAATTTATCTGAGTGCAAAGTGATTCCATGCAAATTCCCAGCTCAATTTATCTGAGTGCAAAGTGATTCAGGGGGGCTACTATGAAAAAAATGCGCGCGCCGCGCCTATCGAATATCGAATTTTGCTACTATGAAATAAAAATATTCGACGTCTGTCGAATGATCCGCCTTACCACGAACGTTAAATTGCCGCGCCTGCGCATTTTATGCGCGATCGAATATTTATATTCGACAGCAAAATTGATGACGGATATTTATTTCCGGTAGTTATTTTAAAATGTAAGCATTTCTAAATTAAAAAATATATGGATTTAATGTGTAAATAAATTATATTAAATAAAAAAAAACAATAAATGTAGTTTAAATAAAGTAAGAAATTTTTTTAATTTTTTATTTTCGGGTTTCAAAACAAATTCAAAACAATTTGTTATTAGTGGATTTATTTAATAAAAAATGACGACATCGCTAAAAAATTTAAATGCTCCTCGATATAAAGCAAAATGCAATAAATCTTCTTATACTTTTTTTTACTTTCTTTAGTTCAAAATTAAATTAATAACTTTAAGTTTACCAAAATAAACTTCTTGTTTATATTTATAAATGTCAAAAATTATGTTTTTAAACAATCAGCTGATCATTTTATTCTAAATACCCCAATAAAAATGGCAATGCGCCTATAAAAATTGGTAAAGCGCCAATGTTTTTTGTAAATGTGTCTCGGATAAAGCGTCAAAAAAGTTGTTCGATATCTAATTTTCATAGTAGGGTAATTCGACGCGGATCGCATTCTTATTTTGCGCATAATATTCGATATGCGCGGCGCGATCGAATAGTTTCATAGTAGCCCCCCAGAACAGACTCAACATTTTTCTAGACTCTTGACCACGATATAGTACTTTATAAGATATGCTCAGGCGCATGTATATTGTTTTCTTTTTTAAAAATACTTCGAATAGTGCAAATTTAATTTAGCTATTATAGATTTCCGAAAAATAAAAATATTTTCAAAGATATGCATATTAGTTTCGAAGAAATTCAAGAAATGCCTACAACAATTACAAGTACGATGTTGGAACACATAACCGAAAAAATAAATCCTAGTGTGTTTGAATATACTTTTACCGAATTAGAATACGATGGTATTGAAAAAATAGCCGCATTTATTGCCTTTAAATTACGTGATAGAGAAAATCTCGGTGCTCCTCCAACCAGCCAAGAATTTGGTTCAATTTATTCGTGGGCTAATTACTTGTCTTGTCAGAAGGCCTATACAAACCAAATGAAGATTTTTACAAGAATGTTATAAATTAGAAAAAAATTTCCTACATTACAATGGTATCATTGATTTAAAATGTGGAACAAATTATATTAAAACATCAATTGAAAAATCGAAACATGTAAAATGTGGCCTTAATGTAAATCTTTTTTTTTAAATGTAAAATGCATAAGATGCGTAAGAGTTTTAAATCGAAAAATGATCGATGATATGAAAACCAAAAAAAGAAAAATTAATAAAAATATTAACTAAACACAAAAACATTTTTAATTATATTAATTATTTTTGTATTAAAGGCATGCTTTTTATTTCTAATTTCATACAACAAGATTTGAATTTCTATTTAAAACAAAATAAATTGAAAATATAATCGTAAAAAATGGTAAATACTGAAGCCATTCCTAACATAATACCTAATGTTGATGGCGTTTCCATATTTGATGAGATCAATACTGTGGATAAAATTATAGAAAGCGTTCCTAAAAGTTTAGTTACGGAACCTTCTTCGCCAAAAAATGTAAAAGATATTAGTGTTAAATGGTGCTCAATATACTTTAAGGGTTCACCCAAAACCAACACTACTAAAAAGCCCTGATGTACGCATACATCGAAACCACGAGAGTAGTCAGAAGTCAAAAATTTGCTAATGTCAAATTTAATGGCGGCATAAATAGACGCGAGCAAAATAAATAATTAAGTGATATTTTATGGTAATTAATAAGATATTTTTATTGAAAAGTAGTGTAAATTGTAGTTTAATAATTGTAGATTTGTTTTTATTAAAAAAAATTGTGCGATTATTTGATTTACATAGTTTATTTTTGTGATAAAAATTTAGTGCAAATTTCATAAACAAGAAATAAAATTTCTTATTGGAATATCTTAATATTTATAAATATTAAGTTCTTATATTTATTTGTTATTTAATTTATAGTTAATAATTAGTGTGCTAAAGGCAATTTAATATAAACTAAGTGTGAAAATTTCGTGCAATTTTTTGATTTTTGAAGTTAAATAATGCCACGACATTGTGTGGTACCTTATTGCAAGTCCAATTATTTTTCGTCAGAACCATCGATCCCAAATTTTGGTTTTCCTAAAGATCAGGATTTAAAAGATAAGTGGACAGGCGCTATTCACAGAAGTGACTGGCAGCCAACAAAATGTTCTGCTGTTTGTGCGATTCATTTTCGAGAAGAAGATTTTATAAAACGCGAAAGTAATAAATTTAATAAATTAAATGTCGGCACTATACCTTCAATTTTTCCAAATTATCCGCAGTATTTAGTACCTATAGAAAACATTCAATGACGGCGGGATCCGTCAAAAAAATTCGATAAATTAAATATTTTATTAGAAAAAAGGTCGAATGATTTTTTTGCATCTGACAGTATTAAAGATTATAGTATTTTTAAAAATAATTTTAAAGGAAAAATCGATTGTCAAAATTATCTTCTTTTCGAAAATGAGGAAAAATGTGTATTTGTTTTACTCGAAAATAGCGACGATTTAGAATGCAATATTTCGGTCCGAATTAGTATCAATAAATATTTAGTAGTAAATGTTATTTTACATGGATCCGGATCCGAAGTTCCATATAATGAATTGCAATGGATTTTACCAAATAGTAGTAAAAAATTAACTTTATGGTCACAAATTGAAACTTTACTCGCGAGATACAGAAATATTTAATAAACGAAATTTGAAAACCGCGAAATTTTATATTTAAAAAAGCACAAAACTGTCAAAACGATTTTTCTCACTAGATATTTAGATATTTTAAAAAATCAAGTAGAATTATTAAATATATTTACCCAAATTACTACAAACCAAAAATGAATTTTTTAATGACTTTGTTTATTTTTTCATAAGAAACTGAATGGTATATGTTTATGCAGTGTGTTCCAGGGGACATATATGTTGTGTTGTGTGTTGTGTAATTTAAAATAACTAATAATTAATAAGTGGAAAATTGAGAACAGGATTGAAAAAATAATATATTTTTATAAGATAAAATTGTGTTGTGTTATTGAATTATAACTTTTAAAAATGAGATATTGTGTTGTGAACTGGAAAGAAAGAAAAAATTTTAAAAATATAAAATTCTTCAGCTTTCCAAAAGATAAAAATGAAATAAAAATATGGGTGAAAGCAAGATGAAACTGAAGTTGTGAGACTGAAGTATAAAATTTCATCTTATAAAATTAATTAGAAACCATTTCCTTGAATCTTGATACAAGATTTATCTGATAAAATAATGTTATTAATGCAGGTCTAATAAGAGAATTACTTAAAACCACTGGTTCTTCTGTCTTAAGAATTTACTCATATAAATGTTAAGAATGCTGGTCGCCAAAAAGTGAATTAGCTACAACTATTTTCTCATACAACTTGGTAAATTAATTTATATTTTACAAATATTAGATATGTGTTGTATATTTTTTCCTCGTTTAATTTCTCTTTCTTCAATATTTTCATTTCAGGAAGAAATTAAATTCTACTAGATACTGCTAGAAGTTCCAAAGTGGAAGAAGATGGAACTGAAGTTTTGAGATTAAAGTATAAAATTTTTGATTGTGATTACACAAAATGTATATAGTGATATTAATTACCAATATAATATATGCAGACAAAGAAGCTAATTTAAATTTAGACGACGATGAAAATAAAATTCCAGAATTATTGATGAGCTTGAAGAAACTACTTATGATGAATAAGATGTAGCCAGCTATAATATTAATAATACAATATATGTTATTTAGCTGGCTACATCATAAAAAAGCTAGTATGTGAAAATGATGGACAAATAACATCCCGCGAAAGTAGTAAAAATTCATGAAGGTGGGTGAACGAAATGTCAGAAGGAGGATTAGTTAAGCCCTCAAATGAATTTATGGATAAATTAGAACAATTAGAACACATATTTATTAGATTTAATAATTATAAACATAAATGTTAAATTACTTTTTTTATACGTAGATTATATATTAGTTTAAGAAAGTTAAATTTAAGAATAGAAAAAAACCAAGAAAAAAATTAAAAAAACAATTACATAAAAATTAAAAACAACAATTTCTTTTTTTTTCGATAAGGATTTTTGTTCTGTAAAGGTAAATTAAAACAAATTTTCGTTTACATAAAACCGAATTTTTCGTCCATACAAAATTTCTTCACAATTACGTCACAATTTTTATCTATAGAACTGTCAAGCAGACCTTGTATTATTAGATCATCGATTGAACCTATAAAATAGTTGTTTTTTTAGTTTTCCGTTTATTAATAAAGTCCCAGCTCAATTTATCTGAGTGCAAAGTGATTCCATGCAAATTCCCAGCTCAATTTATCTGAGTGCAAAGTGATTCAGGGGGGCTACTATGAAAAAAATGCGCGCGCCGCGCCTATCGAATATCGAATTTTGCTACTATGAAATAAAAATATTCGACGTCTGTCGAATGATCCTCCTTACCACGAACGTTAAATTGCCGCGCCTATTTATATTCGACAGCAAAATTGATGACGGATATTTATTTCCGGTAGTTATTTTAAAATGTAAGCATTTCTAAATTAAAAAATATATGGATTTAATGTGTAAATAAATTATATTAAATAAAAAAAAACAATAAATGTAGTTTAAATAAAGTAAGAAATTTTTTTAATTTTTTATTTTCGGGTTTCAAAACAAATTCAAAACAATTTGTTATTAGTGGATTTATTTAATAAAAAATGACGACATCGCTAAAAAATTTAAATGCTCCTCGATATAAAGCAAAATGCAATAAATCTTCTTATACTTTTTTTTACTTTCTTTAGTTCAAAATTAAATTAATAACTTTAAGTTTACCAAAATAAACTTCTTGTTTATATTTATAAATGTCAAAAATTATGTTTTTAAACAATCAGCTGATCATTTTATTCTAAATACCCCAATAAAAATGGCAATGCGCCTATAAAAATTGGTAAAGCGCCAATGTTTTTTGTAAATGTGTCTCGGATAAAGCGTCAAAAAAGTTGTTCGATATCTAATTTTCATAGTAGGGTAATTCGACGCGGATCGCATTCTTATTTTGCGCATAATATTCGATATGCGCGGCGATCGAATAGTTTCATAGTAGCCCCCCAGAACAGACTCAACATTTTTCTAGACTCTTGACCACGATATAGTACTTTATAAGATATGCTCAGGCGCATGTATATTGTTTTCTTTTTTAAAAATACTTCGAATAGTGCAAATTTAATTTAGCTATTATAGATTTCCGAAAAATAAAAATATTTTCAAAGATATGCATATTAGTTTCGAAGAAATTCAAGAAATGCCTACAACAATTACAAGTACGATGTTGGAACACATAACCGAAAAAATAAATCCTAGTGTGTTTGAATATACTTTTACCGAATTAGAATACGATGGTATTGAAAAAATAGCCGCATTTATTGCCTTTAAATTACGTGATAGAGAAAATCTCGGTGCTCCTCCAACCAGCCAAGAATTTGGTTCAATTTATTCGTGGGCTAATTACTTGTCTTGTCAAACCAAATGAAGATTTTTACAAGAATGTTATAAATTAGAAAAAAATTTCCTACATTACAATGGTATCGTTGATTTAAAATGTGGAACAAATTATATTAAAACATCAATTGAAAAATCGAAACATGTAAAATGTGGCCTTAATGTAAATCTTTTTTTTTAAATGTAAAATGCATTTTCGTAAGAGTTTTAAATCGAAAAATGATCGATGATATGAAAACCAAAAAAAGAAAAATTAATAAAAATATTAACTAAACACAAAAACATTTTTAATTATATTAATTATTTTTGTATTAAAGGCATGCTTTTTATTTCTAATTTCATACAACAAGATTTGAATTTCTATTTAAAACAAAATAAATTGAAAATATAATCGTAAAAAATGGTAAATACTGAAGCCATTCCTAACATAATACCTAATGTTGATGGCGTTTCCATATTTGATGAGATCAATACTGTGGATAAAATTATAGAAAGCGTTCCTAAAAGTTTAGTTACGGAACCTTCTTCGCCAAAAAATGTAAAAGATATTAGTGTTAAATGGTGCTCAATATACATTAAGGGTTCACCCAAAACCAACACTACTAAAAAGCCCTGATGTACGCATACATCGAAACCACGAGAGTAGTCAGAAGTCAAAAATTTGCTAATGTCAAATTTAATGGCGGCATAAATAGACGCGAGCAAAATAAATAATTAAGTGATATTTTATGGTAATTAATAAGATATTTTTATTGAAAAGTAGTGTAAATTGTAGTTTAATAATTGTAGATTTGTTTTTATTAAAAAAAATTGTGCGATTATTTGATTTACATAGTTTATTTTTGTGATAAAAATTTAGTGCAAATTTCATAAACAAGAAATAAAATTTCTTATTGGAATATCTTAATATTTATAAATATTAAGTTCTTATATTTATTTGTTATTTAATTTATAGTTAATAATTAGTGTGCTAAAGGCAATTTAATATAAACTAAGTGTGAAAATTTCGTGCAATTTTTTGATTTTTGAAGTTAAATAATGCCACGACATTGTGTGGTACCTTATTGCAAGTCCAATTATTTTTCGTCAGAACCATCGATCCCAAATTTTGGTTTTCCTAAAGATCAGGATTTAAAAGATAAGTGGACAGGCGCTATTCACAGAAGTGACTGGCAGCCAACAAAATGTTCTGCTGTTTGTGCGATTCATTTTCGAGAAGAAGATTTTATAAAACGCGAAAGTAATAAATTTAATAAATTAAATGTCGGCACTATACCTTCAATTTTTCCAAATTATCCGCAGTATTTAGTACCTATAGAAAACATTCAATGACGGCGGGATCCGTCAAAAAAATTCGATAAATTAAATATTTTATTAGAAAAAAGGTCGAATGATTTTTTTGCATCTGACAGTATTAAAGATTATAGTATTTTTAAAAATAATTTTAAAGGAAAAATCGATTGTCAAAATTATCTTCTTTTCGAAAATGAGGAAAAATGTGTATTTGTTTTACTCGAAAATAGCGACGATTTAGAATGCAATATTTCGGTCCGAATTAGTATCAATAAATATTTAGTAGTAAATGTTATTTTACATGGATCCGGATCCGAAGTTCCATATAATGAATTGCAATGGATTTTACCAAATAGTAGTAAAAAATTAACTTTATGGTCACAAATTGAAACTTTACTCGCGAGATACAGAAATATTTAATAAACGAAATTTGAAAACCGCGAAATTTTATATTTAAAGAAGCACAAAACTGTCAAAACGATTTTTCTCACTAGATATTTAGATATTTTAAAAAATCAAGTAGAATTATTAAATATATTTACCCAAATTACTACAAACCAAAAATGAATTTTTTAATGACTTTGTTTATTTTTTCATAAGAAACTGAATGGTATATGTTTATGCAGTGTGTTCCAGGGGACATATATGTTGTGTTGTGTGTTGTGTAATTTAAAATAACTAATAATTAATAAGTGGAAAATTGAGAACAGGATTGAAAAAATAATATATTTTTATAAGATAAAATTGTGTTGTGTTATTGAATTATAACTTTTAAAAATGAGATATTGTGTTGTGAACTGGAAAGAAAGAAAAAATTTTAAAAATATAAAATTCTTCAGCTTTCCAAAAGATAAAAATGAAATAAAAATATGGGTGAAAGCAAGATGAAACTGAAGTTGTGAGACTGAAGTATAAAATTTCATCTTATAAAATTAATTAGAAACCATTTCCTTGAATCTTGATACAAGATTTATCTGATAAAATAATGTTATTAATGCAGGTCTAATAAGAGAATTACTTAAAACCACTGGTTCTTCTGTCTTAAGAATTTACTCATATAAATGTTAAGAATGCTGGTCGCCAAAAAGTGAATTAGCTACAACTATTTTCTCATACAACTTGGTAAATTAATTTATATTTTACAAATATTAGATATGTGTTGTATATTTTTTCCTCGTTTAATTTCTCTTTCTTCAATATTTTCATTTCAGGAAGAAATTAAATTCTACTAGATACTGCTAGAAGTTCCAAAGTGGAAGAAGATGGAACTGAAGTTTTGAGATTAAAGTATAAAATTTTTGATTGTGATTACACAAAATGTATATAGTGATATTAATTACCAATATAATATATGCAGACAAAGAAGCTAATTTAAATTTAGACGACGATGAAAATAAAATTCCAGAATTATTGATGAGCTTGAAGAAACTACTTATGATGAATAAGATGTAGCCAGCTATAATATTAATAATACAATATATGTTATTTAGCTGGCTACATCATAAAAAAGCTAGTATGTGAAAATGATGGACAAATAACATCCCGCGAAAGTAGTAAAAATTCATGAAGGTGGGTGAACGAAATGTCAGAAGGAGGATTAGTTAAGCCCTCAAATGAATTTATGGATAAATTAGAACAATTAGAACACATATTTATTAGATTTAATAATTATAAACATAAATGTTAAATTACTTTTTTTATACGTAGATTATATATTAGATTAAGAAAGTTAAATTTAAGAATAGAAAAAAACCAAGAAAAAAATTAAAAAAACAATTACATAAAAATGAAAAACAACAATTTCTTTTTTTTTCGATAAGGATTTTTGTTCTGTAAAGGTAAATTAAAACAAATTTTCGTTTACATAAAACCGAATTTTTCGTCCATACAAAATTTCTTCACAATTACGTCACAATTTTTATCTATAGAACTGTCAAGCAGACCTTGTATTATTAGATCATCGATTGAACCTATAAAATAGTTGTTTTTTTAGTTTTCCGTTTATTAATAAAGTCCCAGCTCAATTTATCTGAGTGCAAAGTGATTCCATGCAAATTCCCAGCTCAATTTATCTGAGTGCAAAGTGATTCAGGGGGGCTACTATGAAAAAAATGCGCGCGCCGCGCCTATCGAATATCGAATTTTGCTACTATGAAATAAAAATATTCGACGTCTGTCGAATGATCCGCCTTACCACGAACGTTAAATTGCCGCGCCTATTTATATTCGACAGCAAAATTGATGACGGATATTTATTTCCGGTAGTTATTTTAAAATGTAAGCATTTCTAAATTAAAAAATATATGGATTTAATGTGTAAATAAATTATATTAAATAAAAAAAAACAATAAATGTAGTTTAAATAAAGTAAGAAATTTTTTTAATTTTTTATTTTCGGGTTTCAAAACAAATTCAAAACAATTTGTTATTAGTGGATTTATTTAATAAAAAATGACGACATCGCTAAAAAATTTAAATGCTCCTCGATATAAAGCAAAATGCAATAAATCTTCTTATACTTTTTTTTACTTTCTTTAGTTCAAAATTAAATTAATAACTTTAAGTTTACCAAAATAAACTTCTTGTTTATATTTATAAATGTCAAAAATTATGTTTTTAAACAATCAGCTGATCATTTTATTCTAAATACCCCAATAAAAATGGCAATGCGCCTATAAAAATTGGTAAAGCGCCAATGTTTTTTGTAAATGTGTCTCGGATAAAGCGTCAAAAAAGTTGTTCGATATCTAATTTTCATAGTAGGGTAATTCGACGCGGATCGCATTCTTATTTTGCGCATAATATTCGATATGCGCGGCGATCGAATAGTTTCATAGTAGCCCCCCAGAACAGACTCAACATTTTTCTAGACTCTTGACCACGATATAGTACTTTATAAGATATGCTCAGGCGCATGTATATTGTTTTCTTTTTTAAAAATACTTCGAATAGTGCAAATTTAATTTAGCTATTATAGATTTCCGAAAAATAAAAATATTTTCAAAGATATGCATATTAGTTTCGAAGAAATTCAAGAAATGCCTACAACAATTACAAGTACGATGTTGGAACACATAACCGAAAAAATAAATCCTAGTGTGTTTGAATATACTTTTACCGAATTAGAATACGATGGTATTGAAAAAATAGCCGCATTTATTGCCTTTAAATTACGTGATAGAGAAAATCTCGGTGCTCCTCCAACCAGCCAAGAATTTGGTTCAATTTATTCGTGGGCTAATTACTTGTCTTGTCAAACCAAATGAAGATTTTTACAAGAATGTTATAAATTAGAAAAAAATTTCCTACATTACAATGGTATCGTTGATTTAAAATGTGGAACAAATTATATTAAAACATCAATTGAAAAATCGAAACATGTAAAATGTGGCCTTAATGTAAATCTTTTTTTTTAAATGTAAAATGCATTTTCGTAAGAGTTTTAAATCGAAAAATGATCGATGATATGAAAACCAAAAAAAGAAAAATTAATAAAAATATTAACTAAACACAAAAACATTTTTAATTATATTAATTATTTTTGTATTAAAGGCATGCTTTTTATTTCTAATTTCATACAACAAGATTTGAATTTCTATTTAAAACAAAATAAATTGAAAATATAATCGTAAAAAATGGTAAATACTGAAGCCATTCCTAACATAATACCTAATGTTGATGGCGTTTCCATATTTGATGAGATCAATACTGTGGATAAAATTATAGAAAGCGTTCCTAAAAGTTTAGTTACGGAACCTTCTTCGCCAAAAAATGTAAAAGATATTAGTGTTAAATGGTGCTCAATATACATTAAGGGTTCACCCAAAACCAACACTACTAAAAAGCCCTGATGTACGCATACATCGAAACCACGAGAGTAGTCAGAAGTCAAAAATTTGCTAATGTCAAATTTAATGGCGGCATAAATAGACGCGAGCAAAATAAATAATTAAGTGATATTTTATGGTAATTAATAAGATATTTTTATTGAAAAGTAGTGTAAATTGTAGTTTAATAATTGTAGATTTGTTTTTATTAAAAAAAATTGTGCGATTATTTGATTTACATAGTTTATTTTTGTGATAAAAATTTAGTGCAAATTTCATAAACAAGAAATAAAATTTCTTATTGGAATATCTTAATATTTATAAATATTAAGTTCTTATATTTATTTGTTATTTAATTTATAGTTAATAATTAGTGTGCTAAAGGCAATTTAATATAAACTAAGTGTGAAAATTTCGTGCAATTTTTTGATTTTTGAAGTTAAATAATGCCACGACATTGTGTGGTACCTTATTGCAAGTCCAATTATTTTTCGTCAGAACCATCGATCCCAAATTTTGGTTTTCCTAAAGATCAGGATTTAAAAGATAAGTGGACAGGCGCTATTCACAGAAGTGACTGGCAGCCAACAAAATGTTCTGCTGTTTGTGCGATTCATTTTCGAGAAGAAGATTTTATAAAACGCGAAAGTAATAAATTTAATAAATTAAATGTCGGCACTATACCTTCAATTTTTCCAAATTATCCGCAGTATTTAGTACCTATAGAAAACATTCAATGACGGCGGGATCCGTCAAAAAAATTCGATAAATTAAATATTTTATTAGAAAAAAGGTCGAATGATTTTTTTGCATCTGACAGTATTAAAGATTATAGTATTTTTAAAAATAATTTTAAAGGAAAAATCGATTGTCAAAATTATCTTCTTTTCGAAAATGAGGAAAAATGTGTATTTGTTTTACTCGAAAATAGCGACGATTTAGAATGCAATATTTCGGTCCGAATTAGTATCAATAAATATTTAGTAGTAAATGTTATTTTACATGGATCCGGATCCGAAGTTCCATATAATGAATTGCAATGGATTTTACCAAATAGTAGTAAAAAATTAACTTTATGGTCACAAATTGAAACTTTACTCGCGAGATACAGAAATATTTAATAAACGAAATTTGAAAACCGCGAAATTTTATATTTAAAGAAGCACAAAACTGTCAAAACGATTTTTCTCACTAGATATTTAGATATTTTAAAAAATCAAGTAGAATTATTAAATATATTTACCCAAATTACTACAAACCAAAAATGAATTTTTTAATGACTTTGTTTATTTTTTCATAAGAAACTGAATGGTATATGTTTATGCAGTGTGTTCCAGGGGACATATATGTTGTGTTGTGTGTTGTGTAATTTAAAATAACTAATAATTAATAAGTGGAAAATTGAGAACAGGATTGAAAAAATAATATATTTTTATAAGATAAAATTGTGTTGTGTTATTGAATTATAACTTTTAAAAATGAGATATTGTGTTGTGAACTGGAAAGAAAGAAAAAATTTTAAAAATATAAAATTCTTCAGCTTTCCAAAAGATAAAAATGAAATAAAAATATGGGTGAAAGCAAGATGAAACTGAAGTTGTGAGACTGAAGTATAAAATTTCATCTTATAAAATTAATTAGAAACCATTTCCTTGAATCTTGATACAAGATTTATCTGATAAAATAATATTATTAATGCAGGTCTAATAAGAGAATTACTTAAAACCACTGGTTCTTCTGTCTTAAGAATTTACTCATATAAATGTTAAGAATGCTGGTCGCCAAAAAGTGAATTAGCTACAACTATTTTCTCATACAACTTGGTAAATTAATTTATATTTTACAAATATTAGATATGTGTTGTATATTTTTTCCTCGTTTAATTTCTCTTTCTTCAATATTTTCATTTCAGGAAGAAATTAAATTCTACTAGATACTGCTAGAAGTTCCAAAGTGGAAGAAGATGGAACTGAAGTTTTGAGATTAAAGTATAAAATTTTTGATTGTGATTACACAAAATGTATATAGTGATATTAATTACCAATATAATATATGCAGACAAAGAAGCTAATTTAAATTTAGACGACGATGAAAATAAAATTCCAGAATTATTGATGAGCTTGAAGAAACTACTTATGATGAATAAGATGTAGCCAGCTATAATATTAATAATACAATATATGTTATTTAGCTGGCTACATCATAAAAAAGCTAGTATGTGAAAATGATGGACAAATAACATCCCGCGAAAGTAGTAAAAATTCATGAAGGTGGGTGAACGAAATGTCAGAAGGAGGATTAGTTAAGCCCTCAAATGAATTTATGGATAAATTAGAACAATTAGAACACATATTTATTAGATTTAATAATTATAAACATAAATGTTAAATTACTTTTTTTATACGTAGATTATATATTAGATTAAGAAAGTTAAATTTAAGAATAGAAAAAAACCAAGAAAAAAATTAAAAAAACAATTACATAAAAATGAAAAACAACAATTTCTTTTTTTTTCGATAAGGATTTTTGTTCTGTAAAGGTAAATTAAAACAAATTTTCGTTTACATAAAACCGAATTTTTCGTCCATACAAAATTTCTTCACAATTACGTCACAATTTTTATCTATAGAACTGTCAAGCAGACCTTGTATTATTAGATCATCGATTGAACCTATAAAATAGTTGTTTTTTTAGTTTTCCGTTTATTAATAAAGTCCCAGCTCAATTTATCTGAGTGCAAAGTGATTCCATGCAAATTCCCAGCTCAATTTATCTGAGTGCAAAGTGATTCAGGGGGGCTACTATGAAAAAAATACGCGCGCCGCGCCTATCGAATATCGAATTTTGCTACTATGAAATAAAAATATTCGACGTCTGTCGAATGATCCGCCTTACCACGAACGTTAAATTGCCGCGCCTATTTATATTCGACAGCAAAATTGATGACGGATATTTATTTCCGGTAGTTATTTTAAAATGTAAGCATTTCTAAATTAAAAAATATATGGATTTAATGTGTAAATAAATTATATTAAATAAAAAAAAACAATAAATGTAGTTTAAATAAAGTAAGAAATTTTTTTAATTTTTTATTTTCGGGTTTCAAAACAAATTCAAAACAATTTGTTATTAGTGGATTTATTTAATAAAAAATGACGACATCGCTAAAAAATTTAAATGCTCCTCGATATAAAGCAAAATGCAATAAATCTTCTTATACTTTTTTTTACTTTCTTTAGTTCAAAATTAAATTAATAACTTTAAGTTTACCAAAATAAACTTCTTGTTTATATTTATAAATGTCAAAAATTATGTTTTTAAACAATCAGCTGATCATTTTATTCTAAATACCCCAATAAAAATGGCAATGCGCCTATAAAAATTGGTAAAGCGCCAATGTTTTTTGTAAATGTGTCTCGGATAAAGCGTCAAAAAAGTTGTTCGATATCTAATTTTCATAGTAGGGTAATTCGACGCGGATCGCATTCTTATTTTGCGCATAATATTCGATATGCGCGGCGATCGAATAGTTTCATAGTAGCCCCCCAGAACAGACTCAACATTTTTCTAGACTCTTGACCACGATATAGTACTTTATAAGATATGCTCAGGCGCATGTATATTGTTTTCTTTTTTAAAAATACTTCGAATAGTGCAAATTTAATTTAGCTATTATAGATTTCCGAAAAATAAAAATATTTTCAAAGATATGCATATTAGTTTCGAAGAAATTCAAGAAATGCCTACAACAATTACAAGTACGATGTTGGAACACATAACCGAAAAAATAAATCCTAGTGTGTTTGAATATACTTTTACCGAATTAGAATACGACGGTATTGAAAAAATAGCCGCATTTATTGCCTTTAAATTACGTGATAGAGAAAATCTCGGTGCTCCTCCAACCAGCCAAGAATTTGGTTCAATTTATTCGTGGGCTAATTACTTGTCTTGTCAGAAGGCCTATACAAACCAAATGAAGATTTTTACAAGAATGTTATAAATTAGAAAAAAATTTCCTACATTACAATGGTATCGTTGATTTAAAATGTGGAACAAATTATATTAAAACATCAATTGAAAAATCGAAACATGTAAAATGTGGCCTTAATGTAAATCTTTTTTTTTAAATGTAAAATGCATTTTCGTAAGAGTTTTAAATCGAAAAATGATCGATGATATGAAAACCAAAAAAAGAAAAATTAATAAAAATATTAACTAAACACGAAAACATTTTTAATTATATTAATTATTTTTGTATTAAAGGCATGCTTTTTATTTCTAATTTCATACAACAAGATTTGAATTTCTATTTAAAACAAAATAAATTGAAAATATAATCGTAAAAAATGGTAAATACTGAAGCCATTCCTAACATAATACCTAATGTTGATGGCGTTTCCATATTTGATGAGATCAATACTGTGGATAAAATTATAGAAAGCGTTCCTAAAAGTTTAGTTACGGAACCTTCTTCGCCAAAAAATGTAAAAGATATTAGTGTTAAATGGTGCTCAATATACATTAAGGGTTCACCCAAAACCAACACTACTAAAAAGCCCTGATGTACGCATACATCGAAACCACGAGAGTAGTCAGAAGTCAAAAATTTGCTAATGTCAAATTTAATGGCGGCATAAATAGACGCGAGCAAAATAAATAATTAAGTGATATTTTATGGTAATTAATAAGATATTTTTATTGAAAAGTAGTGTAAATTGTAGTTTAATAATTGTAGATTTGTTTTTATTAAAAAAAATTGTGCGATTATTTTAATTACATAGTTTATTTTTGTGATAAAAATTTAGTGCAAATTTCATAAACAAGAAATAAAATTACTTATTGGAATATCTTAATATTTATAAATATTAAGTTGTTATATTTATTTGTTATTTAATTTATAGTTAATAATTAGTGTGCAACAGGCAATTTAATATAAACTAAGTGTGAAAATTTCGTGCAATTTTTTGATTTTTGAAGTTAAATAATGCCGCGACATTGTGTGGTATCTTATTGCAAGTCCAATTATTTTTCGTCAGAACCATCGATCCCAAATTTTGGTTTTCCTAAAGATCAGGATTTAAAAGATAAGTGGACAGGCGCTATTCACAGAAGTGACTGGCAGCCAACAAAATGTTCTGCTGTTTGTGCGATTCATTTTCGAGAAGAAGATTTTATAAAACGTGAAAGTAATAAATTTAATAAATTAAATGTCGGCACTATACCTTCAATTTTTCCAAATTATCCGCAGTATTTAGTACCTATAGAAAACATTCAATGACGGCGGGATCCGTCAAAAAAATTCGATAAATTAAATATTTTATTAGAAAAAAGGTCGAATGATTTTTTTGCATCTGACAGTATTAAAGATTATAGTATTTTTAAAAATAATTTTAAAGGAAAAATCGATTGTCAAAATTATCTTCTTTTCGAAAATGAGGAAAAATGTGTATTTGTTTTACTCGAAAATAGCGACGATTTAGAATGCAATATTTCGGTCCGAATTAGTATCAATAAATATTTAGTAGTAAATGTTATTTTACATGGATCCGGATCCGAAGTTCCATATAATGAATTGCAATGGATTTTACCAAATAGTAGTAAAAAATTAACTTTATGGTCACAAATTGAAACTTTACTCGCGAGATACAGAAATATTTAATAAACGAAATTTGAAAACCGCGAAATTTTATATTTAAAGAAGCACAAAACTGTCAAAACGATTTTTCTCACTAGATATTTAGATATTTTAAAAAATCAAGTAGAATTATTAAATATATTTACCCAAATTACTACAAACCAAAAATGAATTTTTTAATGACTTTGTTTATTTTTTCATAAGAAACTGAATGGTATATGTTTATGCAGTGTGTTCCAGGGGACATATATGTTGTGTTGTGTGTTGTGTAATTTAAAATAACTAATAATTAATAAGTGGAAAATTGAGAACAGGATTGAAAAAATAATATATTTTTATAAGATAAAATTGTGTTGTGTTATTGAATTATAACTTTTAAAAATGAGATATTGTGTTGTGAACTGGAAAGAAAGAAAAAATTTTAAAAATATAAAATTCTTCAGCTTTCCAAAAGATAAAAATGAAATAAAAATATGGGTGAAAGCAAGATGAAACTGAAGTTGTGAGACTGAAGTATAAAATTTCATCTTATAAAATTAATTAGAAACCATTTCCTTGAATCTTGATACAAGATTTATCTGATAAAATAATGTTATTAATGCAGGTCTAATAAGAGAATTACTTAAAACCACTGGTTCTTCTGTCTTAAGAATTTACTCATATAAATGTTAAGAATGCTGGTCGCCAAAAAGTGAATTAGCTACAACTATTTTCTCATACAACTTGGTAAATTAATTTATATTTTACAAATATTAGATATGTGTTGTATATTTTTTCCTCGTTTAATTTCTCTTTCTTCAATATTTTCATTTCAGGAAGAAATTAAATTCTACTAGATACTGCTAGAAGTTCCAAAGTGGAAGAAGATGGAACTGAAGTTTTGAGATTAAAGTATAAAATTTTTGATTGTGATTACACAAAATGTATATAGTGATATTAATTACCAATATAATATATGCAGACAAAGAAGCTAATTTAAATTTAGACGACGATGAAAATAAAATTCCAGAATTATTGATGAGCTTGAAGAAACTACTTATGATGAATAAGATGTAGCCAGCTATAATATTAATAATACAATATATGTTATTTAGCTGGCTACATCATAAAAAAGCTAGTATGTGAAAATGATGGACAAATAACATCCCGCGAAAGTAGTAAAAATTCATGAAGGTGGGTGAACGAAATGTCAGAAGGAGGATTAGTTAAGCCCTCAAATGAATTTATGGATAAATTAGAACAATTAGAACACATATTTATTAGATTTAATAATTATAAACATAAATGTTAAATTACTTTTTTTATACGTAGATTATATATTAGATTAAGAAAGTTAAATTTAAGAATAGAAAAAAACCAAGAAAAAAATTAAAAAAACAATTACATAAAAATGAAAAACAACAATTTCTTTTTTTTTCGATAAGGATTTTTGTTCTGTAAAGGTAAATTAAAACAAATTTTCGTTTACATAAAACCGAATTTTTCGTCCATACAAAATTTCTTCACAATTACGTCACAATTTTTATCTATAGAACTGTCAAGCAGACCTTGTATTATTAGATCATCGATTGAACCTATAAAATAGTTGTTTTTTTAGTTTTCCGTTTATTAATAAAGTCCCAGCTCAATTTATCTGAGTGCAAAGTGATTCCATGCAAATTCCCAGCTCAATTTATCTGAGTGCAAAGTGATTCAGGGGGGCTACTATGAAAAAAATGCGCGCGCCGCGCCTATCGAATATCGAATTTTGCTACTATGAAATAAAAATATTCGACGTCTGTCGAATGATCCGCCTTACCACGAACGTTAAATTGCCGCGCCTGCGCATTTTATGCGCGATCGAATATTTATATTCGACAGCAAAATTGATGACGGATATTTATTTCCGGTAGTTATTTTAAAATTTAAGCATTTCTAAATTAAAAAATATATTGATTTAATGTGTAAATAAATTATATTAAATAAAAAAAAACAATAAATGTAGTTTAAATAAAGTAAGAAATTTTTTTAATTTTTTATTTTCGGGTTTCAAAACAAATTCAAAACAATTTGTTATTAGTGGATTTATTTAATAAAAAATGACGACATCGCTAAAAAAAATTTAAATGCTCCTCGATATAAAGCAAAATGCAATAAATCTTCTTATACTTTTTTTTACTTTCTTTAGTTCAAAATTAAATTAATAACTTTAAGTTTACCAAAATAAACTTCTTGTTTATATTTATAAATGTCAAAAATTATGTTTTTAAACAATCAGCTGATCATTTTATTCTAAATACCCCAATAAAAATGGCAATGCGCCTATAAAAATTGGTAAAGCGCCAATGTTTTTTGTAAATGTGTCTCGGATAAAGCGTCAAAAAAGTTGTTCGATATCTAATTTTCATAGTAGGGTAATTCGACGCGGATCGCATTCTTATTTTGCGCATAATATTCGATATGCGCGGCGATCGAATAGTTTCATAGTAGCCCCCCAGAACAGACTCAACATTTTTCTAGACTCTTGACCACGATATAGTACTTTATAAGATATGCTCAGGCGCATGTATATTGTTTTCTTTTTTAAAAATACTTCGAATAGTGCAAATTTAATTTAGCTATTATAGATTTCCGAAAAATAAAAATATTTTCAAAGATATGCATATTAGTTTCGAAGAAATTCAAGAAATGCCTACAACAATTACAAGTACGATGTTGGAACACATAACCGAAAAAATAAATCCTAGTGTGTTTGAATATACTTTTACCGAATTAGAATACGACGGTATTGAAAAAATAGCCGCATTTATTGCCTTTAAATTACGTGATAGAGAAAATCTCGGTGCTCCTCCAACCAGCCAAGAATTTGGTTCAATTTATTCGTGGGCTAATTACTTGTCTTGTCAGAAGGCCTATACAAACCAAATGAAGATTTTTACAAGAATGTTATAAATTAGAAAAAAATTTCCTACATTACAATGGTATCGTTGATTTAAAATGTGGAACAAATTATATTAAAACATCAATTGAAAAATCGAAACATGTAAAATGTGGCCTTAATGTAAATCTTTTTTTTTAAATGTAAAATGCATTTTCGTAAGAGTTTTAAATCGAAAAATGATCGATGATATGAAAACCAAAAAAAGAAAAATTAATAAAAATATTAACTAAACACGAAAACATTTTTAATTATATTAATTATTTTTGTATTAAAGGCATGCTTTTTATTTCTAATTTCATACAACAAGATTTGAATTTCTATTTAAAACAAAATAAATTGAAAATATAATCGTAAAAAATGGTAAATACTGAAGCCATTCCTAACATAATACCTAATGTTGATGGCGTTTCCATATTTGATGAGATCAATACTGTGGATAAAATTATAGAAAGCGTTCCTAAAAGTTTAGTTACGGAACCTTCTTCGCCAAAAAATGTAAAAGATATTAGTGTTAAATGGTGCTCAATATACATTAAGGGTTCACCCAAAACCAACACTACTAAAAAGCCCTGATGTACGCATACATCGAAACCACGAGAGTAGTCAGAAGTCAAAAATTTGCTAATGTCAAATTTAATGGCGGCATAAATAGACGCGAGGAAAATAAATAATTAAGTGATATTTTATGGTAATTAATAAGATATTTTTATTGAAAAGTAGTGTAAATTGTAGTTTAATAATTGTAGATTTGTTTTTATTAAAAAAAATTGTGCGATTATTTGATTTACATAGTTTATTTTTGTGATAAAAATTTAGTGCAAATTTCATAAACAAGAAATAAAATTTCTTATTGGAATATCTTAATATTTATAAATATTAAGTTCTTATATTTATTTGTTATTTAATTTATAGTTAATAATTAGTGTGCTAAAGGCAATTTAATATAACCTAAGTGTGAAAATTTCGTGCAATTTTTTGATTTTTGAAGTTAAATAATGCCACGACATTGTGTGGTACCTTATTGCAAGTCCAATTATTTTTCGTCAGAACCATCGATCCCAAATTTTGGTTTTCCTAAAGATCAGGATTTAAAAGATAAGTGGACAGGCGCTATTCACAGAAGTGACTGGCAGCCAACAAAATGTTCTGCTGTTTGTGCGATTCATTTTCGAGAAGAAGATTTTATAAAACGCGAAAGTAATAAATTTAATAAATTAAATGTCGGCACTATACCTTAAATTTTTCCAAATTATCCGCAGTATTTAGTACCTATAGAAAACATTCAATGACGGCGGGATCCGTCAAAAAAATTCGATAAATTAAATATTTTATTAGAAAAAAGGTCGAATGATTTTTTTGCATCTGACAGTATTAAAGATTATAGTATTTTTAAAAATAATTTTAAAGGAAAAATCGATTGTCAAAATTATCTTCTTTTCGAAAATGAGGAAAAATGTGTATTTGTTTTACTCGAAAATAGCGACGATTTAGAATGCAATATTTCGGTCCGAATTAGTATCAATAAATATTTAGTAGTAAATGTTATTTTACATGGATCCGGATCCGAAGTTCCATATAATGAATTGCAATGGATTTTACCAAATAGTAGTAAAAAATTAACTTTATGGTCACAAATTGAAACTTTACTCGCGAGATACAGAAATATTTAATAAACGAAATTTGAAAACCGCGAAATTTTATATTTAAAAAAGCACAAAACTGTCAAAACGATTTTTCTCACTAGATATTTAGATATTTTAAAAAATCAAGTAGAATTATTAAATATATTTACCCAAATTACTACAAACCAAAAATGAATTTTTTAATGACTTTGTTTATTTTTTCATAAGAAACTGAATGGTATATGTTTATGCAGTGTGTTCCAGGGGACATATATGTTGTGTTGTGTGTTGTGTAATTTAAAATAACTAATAATTAATAAGTGGAAAATTGAGAACAGGATTGAAAAAATAATATATTTTTATAAGATAAAATTGTGTTATGTTATTGAATTATAACTTTTAAAAATGAGATATTGTGTTGTGAACTGGAAAGAAAGAAAAATTTTTAAAAATATAAAATTCTTCAGCTTTCCAAAAGATAAAAATGAAATAAAAATATGGGTGAAAGCAAGATGAAACTGAAGTTGTGAGACTGAAGTATAAAATTTCATCTTATAAAATTAATTAGAAACCATTTCCTTGAATCTTGATACAAGATTTATCTGATAAAATAATGTTATTAATGCAGGTCTAATAAGAGAATTACTTAAAACCACTGGTTCTTCTGTCTTAAGAATTTACTCATATAAATGTTAAGAATGCTGGTCGCCAAAAAGTGAATTAGCTACAACTATTTTCTCATACAACTTGGTAAATTAATTTATATTTTACAAATATTAGATATGTGTTGTATATTTTTTCCTCGTTTAATTTCTCTTTCTTCAATTTTTTCATTTCAGGAAGAAATTAAATTCTACTAGATACTGCTAGAAGTTCCAAAGTGGAAGAAGATGGAACTGAAGTTTTGAGATTAAAGTATAAAATTTTTGATTGTGATTACACAAAATGTATATAGTGATATTAATTACCAATATAATATATGCAGACAAAGAAGCTAATTTAAATTTAGACGACGATGAAAATAAAATTCCAGAATTATTGATGAGCTTGAAGAAACTACTTATGATGAATAAGATGTAGCCAGCTATAATATTAATAATACAATATATGTTATTTAGCTGGCTACATCATAAAAAAGCTAGTATGTGAAAATGATGGACAAATAACATCCCGCGAAAGTAGTAAAAATTCATGAAGGTGGGTGAACGAAATGTCAGAAGGAGGATTAGTTAAGCCCTCAAATGAATTTATGGATAAATTAGAACAATTAGAACACATATTTATTAGATTTAATAATTATAAACATAAATGTTAAATTACTTTTTTTATACGTAGATTATATATTAGATTAAGAAAGTTAAATTTAAGAATAGAAAAAAACCAAGAAAAAAATTAAAAAAACAATTACATAAAAATGAAAAACAACAATTTCTTTTTTTTTCGATAAGGATTTTTGTTCTGTAAAGGTAAATTAAAACAAATTTTCGTTTACATAAAACCGAATTTTTCGTCCATACAAAATTTCTTCACAATTACGTCACAATTTTTATCTATAGAACTGTCAAGCAGACCTTGTATTATTAGATCATCGATTGAACCTATAAAATAGTTGTTTTTTTAGTTTTCCGTTTATTAATAAAGTCCCAGCTCAATTTATCTGAGTGCAAAGTGATTCCATGCAAATTCCCAGCTCAATTTATCTGAGTGCAAAGTGATTCAGGGGGGCTACTATGAAAAAAATGCGCGCGCCGCGCCTATCGAATATCGAATTTTGCTACTATGAAATAAAAATATTCGACGTCTGTCGAATGATCCGCCTTACCACGAACGTTAAATTGCCGCGCCTGCGCATTTTATGCGCGATCGAATATTTATATTCGACAGCAAAATTGATGACGGATATTTATTTCCGGTAGTTATTTTAAAATGTAAGCATTTCTAAATTAAGAAATATATTGATTTAATGTGTAAATAAATTATATTAAATAAAAAAAAACAATAAATGTAGTTTAAATAAAGTAAGAAATTTTTTTAATTTTTTATTTTCGGGTTTCAAAACAAATTCAAAACAATTTGTTATTAGTGGATTTATTTAATAAAAAATGACGACATCGCTAAAAAAAAATTTAAATGCTCCTCGATATAAAGCAAAATGCAATAAATCTTCTTATACTTTTTTTTACTTTCTTTAGTTCAAAATTAAATTAATAACTTTAAGTTTACCAAAATAAACTTCTTGTTTATATTTATAAATGTCAAAAATTATGTTTTTAAACAATCAGCTGATCATTTTATTCTAAATACCCCAATAAAAATGGCAATGCGCCTATAAAAATTGGTAAAGCGCCAATGTTTTTTGTAAATGTGTCTCGGATAAAGCGTCAAAAAAGTTGTTCGATATCTAATTTTCATAGTAGGGTAATTCGACGCGGATCGCATTCTTATTTTGCGCATAATATTCGATATGCGCGGCGATCGAATAGTTTCATAGTAGCCCCCCAGAACAGACTCAACATTTTTCTAGACTCTTGACCACGATATAGTACTTTATAAGATATGCTCAGGCGCATGTATATTGTTTTCTTTTTTAAAAATACTTCGAATAGTGCAAATTTAATTTAGCTATTATAGATTTCCGAAAAATAAAAATATTTTCAAAGATATGCATATTAGTTTCGAAGAAATTCAAGAAATGCCTACAACAATTACAAGTACGATGTTGGAACACATAACCGAAAAAATAAATCCTAGTGTGTTTGAATATACTTTTACCGAATTAGAATACGATGGTATTGAAAAAATAGCCGCATTTATTGCCTTTAAATTACGTGATAGAGAAAATCTCGGTGCTCCTCCAACCAGCCAAGAATTTGGTTCAATTTATTCGTGGGCTAATTACTTGTCTTGTCAGAAGGCCTATACAAACCAAATGAAGATTTTTACAAGAATGTTATAAATTAGAAAAAAATTTCCTACATTACAATGGTATCGTTGATTTAAAATGTGGAACAAATTATATTAAAACATCAATTGAAAAATCGAAACATGTAAAATGTGGCCTTAATGTAAATCTTTTTTTTTAAATGTAAAATGCATTTTCGTAAGAGTTTTAAATCGAAAAATGATCGATGATATGAAAACCAAAAAAAGAAAAATTAATAAAAATATTAACTAAACACAAAAACATTTTTAATTATATTAATTATTTTTGTATTAAAGGCATGCTTTTTATTTCTAATTTCATACAACAAGATTTGAATTTCTATTTAAAACAAAATAAATTGAAAATATAATCGTAAAAAATGGTAAATACTGAAGCCATTCCTAACATAATACCTAATGTTGATGGCGTTTCCATATTTGATGAGATCAATACTGTGGATAAAATTATAGAAAGCGTTCCTAAAAGTTTAGTTACGGAACCTTCTTCGCCAAAAAATGTAAAAGATATTAGTGTTAAATGGTGCTCAATATACATTAAGGGTTCACCCAAAACCAACACTACTAAAAAGCCCTGATGTACGCATACATCGAAACCACGAGAGTAGTCAGAAGTCAAAAATTTGCTAATGTCAAATTTAATGGCGGCATAAATAGACGCGAGCAAAATAAATAATTAAGTGATATTTTATGGTAATTAATAAGATATTTTTATTGAAAAGTAGTGTAAATTGTAGTTTAATAATTGTAGATTTGTTTTTATTAAAAAAAATTGTGCGATTATTTTAATTACATAGTTTATTTTTGTGATAAAAATTTAGTGCAAATTTCATAAACAAGAAATAAAATTACTTATTGGAATATCTTAATATTTATAAATATTAAGTTGTTATATTTATTTGTTATTTAATTTATAGTTAATAATTAGTGTGCAACAGGCAATTTAATATAAACTAAGTGTGAAAATTTCGTGCAATTTTTTGATTTTTGAAGTTAAATAATGCCGCGACATTGTGTGGTATCTTATTGCAAGTCCAATTATTTTTCGTCAGAACCATCGATCCCAAATTTTGGTTTTCCTAAAGATCAGGATTTAAAAGATAAGTGGACAGGCGCTATTCACAGAAGTGACTGGCAGCCAACAAAATGTTCTGCTGTTTGTGCGATTCATTTTCGAGAAGAAGATTTTATAAAACGCGAAAGTAATAAATTTAATAAATTAAATGTCGATGCTATACCTTCAATTTTTCCAAATTATCCGCAGTATTTAGTACCTATAGAAAACATTCAATGACGGCGGGATCCGTCCAAAAAATTCGATAAATTAAATATTTTATTAGAAAAACGGTCGAATGATTTTTTTGCATCTGACATTATTAAAGATTATAGTATTTTTAAAAATAATTTTAAAGGAAAAATCGATTGTCAAAATTATCTTCTTTTCGAAAATGAGGAAAAATGTGTATTTGTTTTACTCGAAAATAGCGACGATTTAGAATGCAATATTTCTGTCCGAATTAGTATCAATAAATATTTAGTAGTAAATGTTATTTTACATGGATCCGGATCCGAAGTTCCATATAATGAATTGCAATGGATTTTACCAAATAGTAGTAAAAAATTAACTTTATGGTCACAAATTGAAACTTTACTCGCGAGATACAGAAATATTTAATAAACGAAATTTGAAAACCGCGAAATTTTATATTTAAAAAAGCACAAAACTGTCAAAACGATTTTTCTCACTAGATATTTAGATATTTTAAAAAATCAAGTAGAATTATTAAATATATTTACCCAAATTACTACAAACCAAAAATGAATTTTTTAATGACTTTGTTTATTTTTTCATAAGAAACTGACTGGTATATGTTTATGCAGTGTGGTATATGTTTATGCAGTGTGTTCCAGGGGACGTATATGTTGTGCAGGAGTATTTTTTGTAATTATATTATTTTGAATTTATTAATATTTAATTTCAGATACAGGTAACAAAAAGCATTTTTGTGCCAATTGGTGAATTTGTATCTTATCAATAGACATTATTGATGTAAAAACACTATCTGATGGTACAAAACTATTAGAAAAGCGTATTATTACATGTATCTTAAATAATAGAAATCACAAAATATATAAATTATACGTAATTAAGTTTTTTAATAAAATAATTAATTATAAAAAATTATAAATTTCGTTTTATTATCACTAAAAACATAATTTTTATCAAAGAAAAAGTTATATGTCATATTGAATTCTCCGACTACCTTTTGGTATATATGTGTTAGTGCACAGACTTTGTTCAGGGCTTTTTAGTAGTGTTGGTTTTGGTTCACCTAATGATTTTGATGCGGATTGGCTAAAAAACTTTATTATCAGTAAATTTGGAATAACTGATATAATATGTAAAAATGTTTCTCCGCGACACTTGACAAGGAACAAATTAAAACACGCCAGCTTCAGGGTTGATGTACCAGTACATACTATTGTGTCCATACTGGATAAAGAATGGTTATGGCACAGTATCAACGCCACAGCATCAATCTGGACAAATAAAAATAAAAATAACAAAAAAAAAATAATAACAATAACAAGAATAAAAATAATAATATTAATAATAAAAATAAAAAGAAAGCTAAAAACCATAAAAATAAAAATAATAATAATAATAATAATAATAACAAAAAGAGTAAAAACAAAAAACAAAACACAAATCAAAAATATAATAATAACAATAATAATAATATTAATAATAATAATATTAATAAACGGAAAACTAAAAAACAATTATTCTTAATAATAATAATAATAATAATAGTTATAATAATAATAATATTAATAGAAAAAAAGTGATTGGGGAATTTACTCTTCACCAACCAAAATCACTTCAACCTGTACCACTGTTACCGCAGCAGTACGCTTTATCTTTCTTACCACAATTCTACCGTACTGTATCGCCACCAATTACTTTTCATAGTCCACTAATAAATAGTTTCAGTGCAAATAATAGCAGTTATAGTAGTAGTAATAATAATAACAATTATAATTATGTTAATAATAATAATAGTAATAGTTACAATTATAGTAAAGATAATGGCAGTATTATTAGTAATAGCATTAATATTAGTGATAACCATATTGATAATTTTGATAGTTCTTTAATATTATGACACTAAATTGTAATAATAAAAAATATTAAAATTTTACACAAGGAGAGACTTTTATGGCTGGTAAACTTTTAACATCCTGTGGTGTTATATGTAATACTTTGCCTAGTACTAATATCTCTATTAACACTCCCAGTACTAGTTATGTTAACAATCCTAACCTTTCAACTAATTATCCCTTTACTAGCTCCCTTAACACTCCCACTACAAGTTATATTCCTAACCCCTCAACTAACAATCCTAACTCCACTACTAACTATCCCTCTACTAGCTCCATAATCACTCCCACTACTAGCTATATTCCTAATCCTAACCCTGCCACAACTAAATATCCCTCTACTAGCTCCATAATCACTCCCACTACTAGTTATATTCCTAACCCTTCAACTAACCATCATCCTACTAGTTCCCTAAATCCTGTTAACGGTACAGTTAGTAGTTTTACTAGTACTAATTCAATCCTCACTAACACTATTTCAAATACTAATACAAACCAGCTCAATCCCAATTTTCTAAATCCTTTAATCCCCCCAGTTATTAGGATGACAAATAATTCCGTGGGAAAATGGAGACAAATTGTATGTCATGAGTCGTTTCCATGAACATAGAACACGTGATAATGTTAGGCTATTTCTCGCATATTTATATAACGAACCTACATCAACATGTGTTCTTGGAAATACAAATACTAATGTCAGAACTCAGATAAAAGCTGAAGGTCTTCCAATAGATCATAAAGTTTTGCTTAAACTTTATATTAAGTTTCATGAAGACCTGGATATTTCTCATGATGATGTATTGGCTGATTTGAAAGCATTTAGAAATCATATTTTTAATAAAAGAAGAGAAGATCTTAAAAGAATAAGGGAAACTGAATATAAATATTTTCGGCCTTGTTCCTAATAACTTAATTGAAATTAATCCTGTTAGCTGTGGTGCAAATAACTCACTGGAAAATTTAACTATCTATTACCAAAATGTGAGAGGACTTCGCACTAAAACTGCGAAAGTCTTTGTTAACTCTAAAATATTAGACTTTGACATCTTTGCTCTCACTGAAACTTGGTTACACGATAGAATTTATTCTTTAGAGTTATTTGATCACTCTTTCTCTGTATATAGAAATGATAGATATAACACCTTAGCTAACATTAATAATAATGGAATAGTACCTAAAGGGGGGGTGTATTGATCGCCATTAACAATACTTTTAATGTGAATGAGTTTTCATTGTCTCAATTTCCTGAACTAGAGATAGTAGCAATTAGAATAGATCTTGCTTTTAAGTCTATTTTCTTTATTTGCTGTTATATTCCTCCTAATTCTATAATAGATATATATTCTAAATTTAGTCAGGCTATTGACTACATTTCTTCATCTATGAATTCGTCTGTTGACACAATATTTAAATCATGGTATGTGGTGATTTTAATCTTCCAGATTTAACCTGGTCACCACACGATGAAGAATGTTTTCTAACTCCTTGTTATTTAACAAATGCTTCAGTATATACTCTTGTAGATGGACTTAATTCAAATAATCTTCAGCAAGTATCATATACAAAAAATATTTATTGTGTTCAGCTGAATCTTTTTTTTACTTCAGATTGGATAAATCTGACTGAAATTAACAATGTTACACCTTTAGTAAATATTGACAATTTCCATCCACCTATTAGTTTTTCTTATTGATTCAATAGCCCTACTGATTCGTCTTTTAGTATATCTTATAGATATAATTGTCTAAAAACGGACTTTTGTGCTTTAAACAATTACTTAGTATCTATTGATTTTGATACTTTACTGTTATGTCGTGATATTGACGATGCTGTAAATAAATTTTATGAAATCTTATTACATGGTTTTAACATGTATTTACCATCAGTACGTGACAAAGGCTTTAGTTGAAGTCCGGCATGGTATAATCACGACTTAAAACAGCTTAGAAACAAAAAAATAGGGCTTGGAAAAAATACTTAAAATTAAAAACGAGTGAAGCATATCTTGAATTCGTTAATTTCCATAATACGTTTAAAATTCTGTTGGATAGCAATTACAATAACTATCTAATTAATATGGCTGCTCAAACTAAAACTAATTCTAAATCCTTTTGGAAGTTTGTTAATTCTAAAAGAAAGTCAGATCAATTTCCAAATTTCATGACATTTCAAGGACAATCTACAAAGGATCCGATACTTATTTCAAAATACTTTAAAGATTTCTTCTCTAGTTCATTCTCTGATACTCCTTTTATAGTTGATGAATCAAATTTTCAATATATGCATAGTTATTTGGAGATGCCCCTATCATCACTCAATTTCTCAGTTCAACAGGTAAAAAAATACATGGAAAAACTGAGTAATGATACATTTTAAGGTCCAGATATTGTACCTGAATCCATTCTTAAGAACTGTGCAAATTCTTTAGTATCCCCACTGAGAATTCTATTTAATAAATCTTTAAATAGTGGGCAATTTCCAGAATTTTGGAAAACATCGTTTATTAGACCTGTCCACAAAAAGGATTCAAAAAATGATATTACCAATTATAGACCTATTGCTAAACTATCTAGCATTCCTAAGTTATTTGAGCCAATGATTTATGATTCCATCTATAGTTACTGTTCAGGACTATTAGTACCTAATCAACACGGTTTCATGAAAAATAGATCCACTGTAACCAACTTAGTTGAATCATGTTCTTCTTTCCTCACTAATATGGAGGCTGGGTATCAGACTGATGTCATCTATACTGATTTAAGTAAAGCTTTCGATCTGTTACCTCATAGTGTGATATGCTTTAGACTAAAAAAATTAGGTTTTCCTGATTTCTTAATTAAGTGGATAAAGTCATATCTGATAAATAGAAAATATTGTGTTAAATTTAGATCTGAAATTTCAGAACCTATTATGCCAACTCTGGTGTCCCACAGGGTAGTCATTTAGGTCCATTTATTTTCATTTTCTCAATTAATGACGTTACTTCTGTAATCAAGTATAGTAAATTGGGAATTTACGCCAATGATATGAAAATCCATAATAAGATAAGTTCCTTAAATCATGCTATTTCACTACAAAAGGACCTAGACTCTTTTAAAAGCTGGTGTAATATTAATAATTTATCATTAAATGTTGATAAGTGTGCAATAATTAGTTACACTCGTAGTAAAACACCAGTGATTTCAAATTATACTTTTGATAATGTTATTATCTATAGAGTTACTCACTTCAAAGATCTAGGCGTGCATTTCGATAGCAAAATGACTCTTAAATTGCACTTCGATACCATAATTGGTAAAGCAAATTCAATGTTGGGTTTCATCAAGCGATGGTCTAAGGAATTTGAGGATCCATATATCCTTAACTCTTTATTTACTTCTCTTGTTAAGCCGAACCTTGAGTATGCTAGCCAAGTTTGGTCTCCCTATTATCGGGACCATATAGAGAGAATCAGTGCAAAAAAAATTTCTTAGATACGCTTTATGTAACTTAAATTGGTTAAACCCAGTGATATTACCTCCATACAAGGACAGGTTAAATCTCTTGCAATTAAAATCCCTAGAATCAAGGAGACTAATTGCGGACATTCTATTTATAGTTCAAGTTAATAATGGCCAGATCAACTCTGAGTATATCAATAACCAAGTTGTTACGCATTTAAATCATAGTACTCGGTTTCGGTCGGAAAATATATTTCGAGAAATATTCCACCGTACGAACTATGGTAAATTTGAACCAATTAATAGAATGTTCAAGGTTATTAACAACTATAAAAGTCACATAAACCTTTCTTTTTCCAAAGAAAAAAATAAGAAAAATTTAATTTTACACGTGTCATAATATTTGTTATTGACTTAGTTTTTTTTTAAGCTAACTAGTTTTTAATTAATTTTTTATTATTATTTCTTTTGACGTAGTTTCATTTTAACTTTGAAACTTAATTTTTATTCTATTTTTAATATTACAAATCTTTTTATTATAATTATCAATATTTTATTTTATATAATAATTATGTAATTTAACTATAATTTTACTTTAAGTTATCAATATGTTGTAATATGTTTGTACTAAACGTAAATAAATAAATGAAATATATACTCAATGTGTAAATCTCATATATAAATATAAAATTTCAAAATTGTTGTCACCAGATGTCATCATGCGCTGAAGTTTTTGAAAGCTATTGAGCATATTTTATAAATTACTATATCGTGACTCTTGACATTACTAAACTACCATTTCGTTTCTGTCTCATTTTGAGCTCACTACATCTGACTCAAAAAATAAGTTACATAATAATCTCATTTTAGATTCGACAAACACTAATCCCTTTATGTGTCGTTATAATCTCAATTTGGTTTCGCAAATATCGAATCGATATTAGTAGTAAGGGCTATGAGAGTTCTGGACCACCAATTAACAAACCCCTGAATTTGCTATTTTGTGAAAGTGAATTAAAGGGTGTGTTGGTAGTTTGTGGTGTCTGTCGTTTTGTCTGTCGGTCTGTCGTTTTAGTGTGTGGTTGTGTTGGGGTTGGTGAATTGGATTATGGGGTTGAGGTTGTGGTGTGGGGTGGGGGTGTGGGGGTTGTAGTGGGAACTTTTTGGCATAGGTTGTGGGGGTTGTAGTGGGCTTTTTGGCATAGGTTGTGGTGGTGTGGGAATGTGGTTGTGGGTTGAAACATGTTGGGACATGTTAGCTAATTTGATGAGTAAATTTCTAAAATGTTCTAAAAGTCTGAATAGACTATTTTTCTTATCAGTAGTATTAATTAAGTTGTGTGTTTATGAATAGATTTTTTTATAGTTTTTTTTTGTTTATTATAAATATAAAAGACTCTCCTTAGTGGATATATGTATATATATAAGTATATATCATAAACACAAAAAAAAATATCAAAAAATTCTTTCCTTAGTGGATATATGTATATATAGATATATAACGTAAACACAAAATCTTAAAAATTATTATACCACAATTACTATAATAAAAAATTCATGGATAAACAAAAAAGGAGATTTCATATTTCGTATGGAGATTTCATATTTTTCTTTTGATATTAAAATATTATATAATAAATAAAAAAAGTTATATGCTTAAATATGAGATTAATGATGCAAAATTCTTGTATTCTGCGGTGACCTTACATTTGAGTTAAATTGATAAAGAGGAGAGTGATATAATGAAATTTAGTTAAATATGATTCTTATTTTTATTTAAATATACCACTCAATTCTAAAATATATTTAGTTTAAAAATTGGTGTTAACTGTTGATTTATTACTATGGCATTGTGGGAAGATCTTCGGACAATTACTACATTTGATGGTGATAATGATGATGATGATGATGATGATGAAATACTACAATCATTGAAGAACAATATACATAAAAAATTACTAGTTATAGAGAAATTTTTAATCATACATAAGGATTTCTTGCTTGCTGAGCATATAGAGGAATTTGAAAATTATCGGAAAGCACTAATGAAATTAGTGAATGTTGAAATGAAATTTTCAATTCATGGTTCTCACTATGCAAATTGTATATGGTCTTCCGATAATGCAAAATCTGGGCCAGATACATGTTCATGTAGTAGTATAAACTTGATTGAAAATTCTTGTTTAAGACTTATGAAATTTTATGTGAGATTGACTGGTGGAAATAATTTATTATTAAGGTAAATAAAATACTTTATTACAAATTCTAATTGTAGCTGACAATAAATAAAAAAAAAAATCTGGTTACATAGTTTTGATTTTTAGTATTTTGTTCACTAAGTAAAATATAACATTAAGGATGAGCAATAATTTTATAAAATGTTTTTTAGAAAAATATGATGGTGTGCTATTGAAAGAACATAAAGATATAATAATTGATTTTTATATCACATTTCCAAACACAACAAACTCATATACACAACAAATAAAATGTGATTGTACATATACATGTGCATGTGTTATGGAGTTTTTAAGAAAACAATATATAATGAAAATAATGAATTGTTATAAATAACAAATAAATTACCAAATAAGTTAATAGTACAAATGTACTTACATACTTGATATAAATAAAAAGAAATATTTTAGTTGAAAGATAATATTTTGGGTTTTTATTTATCAGATAATTAATTTATGAATAAGGTAGTATTATAAAAGATATTGCTTTATACAACAATTCTATCAATCCTAAAATGTCAATTGACAAATTTGGTCGCACTGATGACTGGAGAGAGAGGAAACCTTTACGAGGTCCACCAGGCGAAGGATTTAGTTTAACGGTTCAAGGTGATTATGACTTGATAAATAAACGAGTTATAAACGCTGCAGAACCTATAGATAATTTCGATGTTGTTTCAAAACAATATGTTGATAGTGAAACTAATGGAGTAAAAAGAGAGTGTGAAAAATCTATAAATGAATTAAAATATGATTTATCGGAAATAAATACCCAGATAATATTTTTAAAGGAGGAAATAAATAAATTGGAACACTTTTGCAGATCTGTTGATAAATTTGTACATAAACACAGTCAACAGTAAATACACAGTGTGAATATATCCTTAACATTTACTTTATGAAATTATGTAAATAAAAAACATTTTTAGTTTAAAACATCAAAATTTCTGTTTTTATTTAACAAATAATATATTTAATTTTTATAATTATTTTATGTTTTTGTATGGAATTGAATACTTCTCTGCTGTTGAGGATGATGATGATTGTTGTTTTGGATTTGGGCAAGATGATTTTATAGATGACCCCAATAGTTTATATTTGCATTCTTTTATTTTATCCATGTTCTTGTCTTCATTCAACAATTGTTTTTTGTCACTCATTCTAATTTCGTTATCGGAAGTGTGTTCTATATATCGCGTTTACTTGAACTAAACTAATTATTATTTTTCAGAGAATATATTTCACAATAATACATCTTTTTTGTTTATCCATGAATTTTTGTTAGAAGGAAATCCGAACCATTTCACAAAAACTTTGTCACCTTTAGTTTTGATGATTTTTTCTACTAAATATAGATCTGGATATTTAGATTTTTGTAATTCATACTCGTAAAATCCTCCTCTAATAGGGTTGCCTTGGTAATCTTTTAATAAGTAAGTTACTGGATTTGTCAGTTGTCTTTTAGTTATCTTGAAAACTTCCGTTGTCCAGTTGGGTGTGTAACCTTTTTCAAAAACATGTTTAAACTTACTCACTCGAACTGACTCACCAATTTTAAAATTAGCAAATGGTGCAATTCTAATGTGATTATAAGCTGTAAATAATAAATTTCTTTCATCATTTTCGGTGATTTCGGAGGGTTTTCTTTTAGTTGTTCTGTGCGTTGAATGATTATAATCATTAATAAGTTTCTGAATGATGTTAATCCATTTATAGTTTCCATTAAAACTGAATTCTTTCCACATTTTTTCCTTTATTGTACAATTAAAACGTTCAACAATTGAGGCTTTCAATGAGCTAAATGTTTAATAATGATTAATGTTGTATTTCAACATCAAATTGAGGAAGGTTTAGTTAAAAAACTCTTTACCATCATCAGTTTGTAAATTTTTAGGATATCTATTTGAATTTTTGAAAATCGATTTAAACGACTCAGTAACTTTTTCACCAGTTTTATTTTTTATGGGTATAGCCTACCCATATTTTGAAAATGTATCAATTACAGTTAATAAATATTTATAATTAGAATTTTGTTTAGCATATGCACCCATTTCTACAAGATCAGCTTGCCAAAGATCATCAAAACCTTTGATTATAACTCTTCGTCTTTTGAAGTTTTTTCTAATAGGTTTATGCAGCTCTTCAACAACCTGCCTTTTACTCATGTTTTCGCTGAATGTAAATGTATAATATTACTCATCTTTTTGATTAGTCTTTTATTCAATTAGGTCTACCTCCTTAAGTTCCTCAATTATTGAAATAATTTCATTATTATGAATTTTATATCCAGCTTCTTGAGATGCCATCAAGAGCTTTAATCTATCAACAAGTTCATTTGGATCATCCCAATGAAAATACTCTATAGGTTTTGATGAAAATTCCATATCCAATGGCAATCTTTTTGTTTTCGATAGGCTTCCACCTCTTTTCTTCCGAGTTATTATATTTATATATTTGTTCCCTTTATTATCATTTATTTGTGAATTTGAGTCATTCGGGTCTTTTAAATGAGCATTTGTTATAATTAATATTTTTTTGTAATTTGCCAAATCATCTTCAACATAGTGTTGAGGACTTTTGTGAAATATCAATTCATATAAACCATTTGTAATTTTAAAAGGTTTATAATTATCAATGTAAATGTTATTCTCATCAATTTTAAAAACAGATTTACCCAATTTGCTTAAATTGTTGACACTATCGAAGTGAGGGCCATATGTTTTATCTAGTTCAGTCCTTTTGATTGGTGGTGGTGTCCATAATTGTGATGATGATGGTGAAATATTAACAGCACTAGTTTTTCTGGGTGTTTCATAATTATCTGTAATATCAAATTTGATTGTTGAATTTGGTGTTGACGTTGTAAAGCTTTGGAAACTAAATTTTTTTTCAGGTTTTAAATGATCATATTCTTCTTGTTTTAATTCTGGTCGTATTATTTCGTTAGATATTTTATCATCTCGAGCAATTTTTATTAATTCTTTTAGAGGTTTTACAATGAGTTTGAAAGTAGTTTCCAATTCAGTTTCTTTGGCATTTTCTCCGGTTTTTATAGTTGTATATTTACGCTTCAAAGCTTTACGAGTTTTTATCAACTCTTTTAAGACTTTTTCATTCATTTTGTATTATGATTTACTCAACTCTAAATCAATACTGATTAAAGTTAAGCAATATTGATTGCTTTTATATCTATACCAGGTTAATACTGATACTGATCACATGGGTTATTGACTGAACAGATCGGTCGGTTATTGACTAGTCTAGTCACATCGGTTATTAACTGAACAGATCGGTCGGTTATTGACTAGTGACATCGGTTATTGACTGAACAGATCGGTCGGTTATTGACTAGTCACATCGGTTATTAACTGAACAAATCTGTCGGTTATTGACTAGTTACATCGGTTATTGACTGATCACATTGGTTATTGACTGATTACATTGGTTATTGATTGATACAAATCAGGTTTTGATCAGATTTCTTATCAGCTTATTTTGTTATTCAATCACTAAAAATTTTTTCGATATCCACCTTTATTGCAGGGCCTGTTTTTATCATTTTCATTTTCATTTTATTTATTCACCAAACAAGGTACATATATTACATAACAATTACAATTACATTGCATTATATATATAAAAAAATTAATAACAATAACAAGAAATACATTTTTATTATTAATTTATAAACTAAGAACGTTTAACTTAATAGTACATTATTACTACTATATTATATATTATTATATTATATATTATTATACTATATAACTCATTGTAGGGATAGGATTAGGGATGAGGAAGATTTTAAGTAGATTATTTAAGTATGGAGTGTAATTTCTTTTTGAATGATTGTTTTGAAATTGAAGGTGAATATTGTGAGCCATATTTATTGAATACCCTACAACATCGATTAATTGGCTCATTCTTAGCATATTCAGTACGATGTGGGTATTCTTTTAAAAATTTTGTGTGTCTAGTCTGCCTAATATCATCGTTTAGTATGATTCTACTAGACATGAACTCGACATCAATGTCGCCATTTAGAACATCAAGAGTTAAACAAGATGTTAGAAGAACTCTTCGAGATGAGAGTGATACTAAATCTAAGAGTTTGAGTCTGTCTATGTAATGTGGTAAGTTTTCATAGTCCGCTGGGTTGTGCAAATCTCGTAAAGCAAATAATAAGAATTGCTTTTGCACGGATTCGATTTTACTTGAGTTATTTTCAAAGATGGGGTCCCAAATAGGACACGCATATTCAAGAATAGAGCGTACTAGTGAGCAGTACAATGATTTAGTCACCCATATATTTTTAAACTCCCGTGCTCTTCTCTTAATAAAGCCAAGTAATTTTTATGCCCTGACTATGATTCTGTCGTAGTGAGAGTTAAAATTTAATTTATTATCTAAAACTACACCAAGGTCGACAACCTTTTCTACGCTATCAAGTTCTATATTATTCAAAAAGTAGCTGTACTTTATAGTGTTTCTTTTTCGTGAGAAACTGATAACGTGACATTTAGCAATATTTAGGTGTACCTTATTACGGATGCACCATTCGTCAAGAGAGTGAAGTTTAGATTGTAGAAAGGCAGAATCAGATTGGGAAGTTATTTGGTAGTATATTTTAAGGTCATCAACGTAAAATAGGTGTGGTATGTCGGCTAATACATCAGATAAGTCTAAAATGAAAATGTTGAAAAGAAGTGGTCCTAAATGGCTTCCTTGCGGGACACCTGAAGTAACATTGAATTTTTTTGATACAATTCCTTGAAATTTCACAAATTGAGTTCTATCCTTCAGGTAGTTTATTAGCCAGTTTAAAAGTGCATATCAGGTGCCAATTTTCTGAAGTTTTACGATAAGAGTAGCATGATCGACTCGATCGAACGCTTTGCTGAAATCTGTGTAAATTGTATCAATTTGATGGCCTCTTTCCATTCCGCAAAGTACTTCAGAAACAAGGACAGTTAGGTTCGTGGTTGTTGATCGACCCTTTCTAAAACCATGCTGTTGTTTAGTTAGGATTGGATTAATCTGAGCTGTCATTTTATCACATATAAGTTTTTCGAATAGCTTAGGAATAGATGATAATATTGCAATACCTCTATAGTTTTCAATGTTTGTTTTGTCCCCACTTTTATGGATAGGTGTGAGATAGGAAGATTTCCATATAGATGAAAAAACTCCAAGCGACAGTGATTTATTAAATATTATATATAGTGGTAGAGATAATACTTGAGAACAGTTGGTTAAAAAAAGAGGTGGGACTTTGTCAGGTCCAGGTCCTTTTTTTGGGTCCAGGTCATTCAGAGCAATAGTGATGTCATCTACACTTAGAACTATATCAGTAAGAAGTGGTGTGATTGACGACGCGCCAGGTGTGGTATCCTTGGATTCACCTGCTGGACTGAAGACTTCGACGAATCTATCAGCAAATAAGTCGCATATTTCATATGGACTGGAGGAGTGAGTGGCGCATTTAAACATAGTATTTGGGTATCCTGAGCTTTTACGTTTTATATTAACAAAGTCGAAAAATTTCTTAGGGTTCTTGACGATGTTTTCACCTACTTTATTTATATAGGACTCATATGCCTCCCGAGATTTAGTTCTGAAATCAGTGGCTAAATTTTCGTATCTTTGCTTAATATCAATACAAGAATTAATGTTTGTTTTAATTTTTTTGTATAATTTATTTCGTTGATTACGTAGTGCTCTAAGTTCAGCATTAAGCCAAGGCTCTGAAAGTTTATTTTTCTTTCTAATCTTCGGAACATATTTGTCTATAACAGAAAGTAATATATTGTAGAAGGTCGTAACAGTCTTTTCAACATCATCATCAGATAATAAGTTCGTCCAGTCAATTAAATTTATGTCATTGTTAATGCAATCAAAATTAGCATTTTGGAAGTCATATACAATTGATTCATTGTAAGATGTAGTGCATTTAACAACAGTAGTTGATAATTCAACAGTAATGGCTGAATGATGATGGGTGTTAGGAAAAAGATTTTCTCGTCAGTTGGGACAGAAACTACTGCTTCATCGTAAGCGTTAGTAAAAATCAAATCCAGCCATTTACCATTTGAATTTGGGTTTTTAACTATTTGTTGCAGGTCATTACCATAAAATATGTCAATTAACCTAAGGTCAATGTCGTCATTTAGATTAATAGGGAAAAGAGAGTTGTCAGATTTCTCATTTATAAAAGATAGGTTTGGGCGGTTAAAATCACCACAAAAATTTATATTATCCTGCTCTTGCAAGGTGGAATTAAATGAATTAAAAGTATCAAAAAATTCATTATATTTGGATTCGTCAGAATTTGGAGGAATATATAACACACCAATATAAGTTATCTTATTATCTAAATTAACTCTAACAATTTTATGTTCAAAAAAATTTGATTGTGATGATATTACTTCTTCACTAGAAAAAAGTATTACGTACAGCTATAAGTACGCCATCTCCTCTGGTGAGGCCAGAGTGAATATAATCTCTATCACATCTATATATTGTCCCATTGTTGTCTAAGATTTCCTCATTATTAAAAGAATCGTTAAGCCAGGTTTCGGTGATGACAATTACGTCATAGTTGCAGGATTTGGCATCTATAAAAAGGTTTTTAATTTTACCTCTGATGACACTACAGTTTTGGTATAGAAGTCTTAAATTAGTTTGTTTGTGCTTAGAAGAAAGGACTCAATAAGTGGAAATCCATACTGATCTCTCCAACACTCACTACAGACACTTTTGAATTGATTAAATGACATATCAGAGTTTACATGATCATTGCAAATATGTCTTAAATTTAAATCATCTTGCTTGAATAATATTATGAAATTTGCATTATCACGTATGAAATGTTTAGGTATATGCGTATAAGATTGGCATAGATAAAAACTATCAATATCATTATGACGTCCAATACAAAAGTATAATCGTATATTATTTTGTCTTTCGCATGCAACATCATAAAAAAAAAAACTGAATTCTTTTAGCTTCAGATGGTTCCATGTTCATATAAATTTTTTTAGAATTATTAACTTATAGTATTAAGAATTATTAACTTATAGTATTTAGTATTAAGAATTATTAAAATTATTAACTCTAAAATAAACAAAACAAAAACAAAATTCAATAATTTAATAGTTTTATTTCTTAAAATACACAGGATTATATTTCAGGTTATATAAAATACATAGGATTATATTTCAGGTTATACAATAATCAAGATTTTTTTTTAATAAACATACATTTTGTACTGCACATATACCAGAATGATTTGCTAAACATTTAGATATTTCTGTCTCATATTTTGATTTTAAAGTTTTGAAATTTGCATAATGATTATCATCCAAATCTATAATATTAGCATGATTCAGAGTATTGGCAACCCATCCCCTTTTTTCAAATCCTTTAACAAATATTTTGATGCGATCATTTAGCATATTTTTTATATGATTAATAGTATCATGAAAATATGACACTCCATCACACCATTGAAATCCATGATGGTTTCTCTCTAGCCATCTGTTTGTTTTTTGTGTGTTAGCTGAGAGTAAATGGAATCCATATGGCGGTCTTATAATATAGTGCTGTAATTCACCGATTGAGGAGAGTATTGCAATTTCTTTTAAAATGAACTTATTTTTATTATCTCTGAAGCCTTGAATATCAATTATGAAGTATAGAGATTTCATTTAAATGATTTTGATAACTTCAGCGCTCAATGGATTGTAATGAACTAAACGATCATGCAGCATAAGACAATATGCTGATGTATTTTCATCTAGTGCAGCTTGAAATTTCATTTCAATTCGAATGTCAACAGGTCCAGTTTTTAGATTTTCATTTTGATGACGAGTATCTAATACTAATATCATTGCAGATGATTTAAATTTACTCCAGGTAATTAAAGGTTCTGCTAACGATTTATTATAGTAACTTTTTTGAAAGTTGACATAGGCATCATAAGCTATAGCATAAGAGTTTTTGTCAAAAGCAAGTCCCATATCTTCATATGGATAAACATCGGAATTAAGATAAATTTTTAGATCAGTTATATTACAATGATCGAATTCTGAAGAATCAGCAGTAATTTGTCTGCGTTCATTTTTTTGTAGAGCGAAAATTATAAATCGCGGTTTTTCCAATTGGGTTGTAGTCTTTACATTCCAAATATGATGAGTAGAGTTTATAGGTAATGATGGGTATTCATATAGATCCAAATTTCGAAAAGCTATTTTCATTGTTTCTCCATTATTAATACCCTTATATAAATTTAACTTTTCCGTATCAGATAGTGATATATGTTGCACTTTCCATTGAACTTTTGATAATGTTATTAGGGGTTTCTCAGCTGCATCGGTACAAATTAAAGCCTTATCATCAGTTCTAGCACGAGTTAGAACTAATTCATTTGGTATAATATTTGTAAAATCTTCTGAAAATCCTAGCAATCTCTTCAATGCAATACAAAAATTAAAATAATATCCATTAGTGGAAATTGATTCTTTTGGTGACCAACTAGCATTGTAAAGTCCAATGCTTTCATTTTCAGTCAAAGAAATATAATTTTTTAAAGTTGATGTTATACCAACATTTCGATTATGATGATCAATTTCTTTACCATTAAGCTCATATCTAATTTCATCAAAAAGATATGCAACTGCATTATTAATTAATTTTGTGTTCTTTACAGCTTCAGCTTTTTCTGTAGTGAGTATACCTTCTATGTAAAGTAAACTAGTAGATGGTAATATATTTATATTTTGGTGTTGGATTGCAATTCGTATAATATCGCTTTTATTGAATGAATTCAAAAATGGAGAATAACTATGCCATTGCGAATTGGTAATACTTTCATCAAAAACTATTCATAATTTTGCTCATTTTTTGATTTGTTTTTATTTAATTTTAATCCAATTGACCTTAAAAACTGTTGATTTTGGTGTGTTAATACTTTTAAGGTTCTTAGATGTCTATGTGTGTCCAGTGTCTGATTCTGATTGAAATTCAGACCTATATTACTTAAGTATTTATTATTAGGTTGATATTCCTGATTATATATTATCATGTTGGAGGTTTCAAATGCAATCTTGCAGTAATATTTTCACCTCTAAAATTCAATAAATGTCCCTCTTGATCGGTAAATTTTAAAACTAATGATGTTAATCGTTCAACGTTTATTGGTAAATAGATAACATTTAATGGTACTTCTATAATTTTATAGCCTGGACTTACTTTAATTGAAAATTCATGTATTATATGAGCTTGTTGATTATTTATATACGTTCCACCAATAATATTACACTCAATACGTATAGTATTCACTTTATTGATATCAACATAAAGGTCTGATATATGCAATTGTTTTTTTTGTAATAATCTTTTACTAAAACCTAAAAGCTTACAAATACTCAGTTCTTTACTGAAATCAATATCTCCTACATCAGTACAAATTTCACATTTTAAAGTATTGTTATTTGCTTTCAATTCAAAGGTTTTTCGATCTGTTTGATCTGATTCACCATTATCATTAATACCCAACTCCTCACGAATGTACTGCTCTATATCACCAATTTCATAAGATACGCGTGATAACTTTATTACCAATATGAAATTTATTATTATCAATATCCACATTTGGTATTGAATTATATGTTAGAAAATCTACTAATCCACATACATAATTCCCCTTTAAATCAATAGATGGAAAATACTGTGAAGTAAGTGTAGAACTATTACCGTTGAGAGTTAATGTTAATGACATGATGTATTGATAACAATTGATTAAATTTTTGATAGATTGTTCCATTTATTCTATTTTTTAAATTTCATACAATTTTACAATATTTTTTTTTTCTAATAAAAATTTTAAACATAAATGTCCACATATATATGTGTTAAATTCTTGTTCTTTATTATAGTTATAGAATAATTTATCTGTATTTAAGTAATTCACAACTTCAATTGGAGGTTTTAAATTTCCAAAACTATCCAAATAATGAGCAAATTTATTGTGTTTGTAATATGCTACCCCAAGTGTCCCCGGTCCACTAGAATTATCCAAGTTTATTATACCACATTCATACTTCCATATTTTTTAAGGTAAATTATCACGCATAAAGACACCTCGAAAATGTTGTAAATGTTTCTCAAACTTGAGTAAATCTGTATTTGTTAGTGGTTGATTAGGTAGCAGTTTTAAAAGTTTTTTGAATGATTTTGAGGTTTTAAATATAGTCCCAATCCTTTTTTATATGGTTTTAAGTATAATCCTCCACCATTTTTATCATTGATTGCAATAGCCTCCATTTTTTTATTATGTCGCCGACTTTCCTCTAGCTCCTTTTTTGCATTACTAGCATCATTAACTGCTTTCGCTATGCCTGCAACTCCACCTGAAAGAGCACCAACAGCGGAAAGGCCAGCGAATAATGGTACTAAAAAAGGAAGAACTCCACCCAATTTTGGTATTGGTAAAACCCTTGGATACTTGATCTTTTTACGATTTTTACCATTCAAAGTTTTTCTAGCAGCTCTAAGAGCTACTTTTATGGAATCTTTTTGATTTATTGGGTTAGAAGTTTGAATTACGATTTTAGCAGATTGTACTGCATCTTTAAATGAATTTTAATTTTTAGTTGTAGATTTAATTTTTCTCATATTAGAACCCATTCCAAGTTTTACTTTTGCTTTCATTGCATTTGTAATAAGAAGAACATTAGCTCGTTCACCCCAAGTAGAATTTTTGTCAATTACTCTTTCCCAAGCCTTTTCAGTCAATATTTTATCCGCAATATGTCTATGATTTATGTCTTTACTTTGAGAGTATGCTATATCATGTTCTTTGCAAGCTTCATCCAAAGGATTTACACCTTTGTCACCTCGGTTTAATCTTTCTTTAAGCTTAGTTCCAGGTCCACAATAATTGTATCCAGGTAAATGTAATTCAAAAGGTAATTTATTTATTAGCGAGTTTAAGACACCACCACCTACTTTAATATCTTTTCTACAATTGTCAGAGTTATAATTAATCATAACTTTTATATATGTATAACCACTTTGTAACGAACACCTTAACAACTATTTTACAACTAAATAGATTTCGAAAATTATCAAAAAAATAATATATTTATATATAATTTAATCACATTTTGATTTGCAAATAGTCAAAAGAATGAAGTTTGTGAAGCAACATGCAAATATTACAATTAAAAATTTTGATCAAACTGTAGGTTGTGGTGTTGAAAAAACAAAACATGGTGCCTTGTTACCGAATAATATACGAGGTTTAATATTCGGACCATCAAATTGTGGTAAAACAAATATAATGTTGAGCATGTTATTGGATTCAAATGGTTTGCGTTTTGAAAACATCTACATATGTATATTCAAAATCATTACATCAACCAAAATATGAATATTTGAAAAAATTGATATCATCTATTAAAGGAATGGGTTATTATGAATTGTCAAATAATTGTGAAATTATGGAACCATCTGAAGCTAAAAAGAATTCAGTTTTTATTTTTGATGATGTTGCATGTGAAAGACAAAATAATATACGATCATACTTTTGTATGGGACGTCATAATGATATTGATAGTTTTTATTTATGCAATTCTTATACGCATATACCTAAACATTTGATACGTGATAATGCAAATTTCATAATATTATTCAAGCCAGATGATTTAAATTTAAGACATATTTACAATGATCATGTAAACTCTGATATGTCATTCAATCAATTCAAAAATGTCTGTAGTGAGTGTTGGAAAGATCCGTATGGATTTCTACTTATTGATAAAAACAGGCCCTGTAATAAAGGTGGATATCGAAAAAATTTCGATGCATTTTTAGTGATTGCATAACAAAATAAACTGATCAAAACCTGATCTGTATCAATCAATAACCAATGTGATCAGTCAATAACCGATGTGATCAGTATCAGTAAAATGATCCGATCAGTCAATAACCGATGTGATCAGTATCAGTATTAACCTGGTATAGATATAAAAGCAATCAATATTGCTTAACTTTAATCAGTATTGATTTAGAGTTGAGTAAATCATAATACAAAATGAATGAAAAAGTCTTAAAAGAGTTGATAAAAACACGTTAAATGCCAAGGAAACTGAATTGGAAACTAATTTCAAACCCATTGTAAAACCTCTACAAGAATTAATAAAAATAGCTCGAGATGATAAAATATCTAACGAAATAATAAGACCAGAATTAAAACAAGAAGAATATGATCATTTAAAACCTGAAAAAAAATTAAGTTTCCAAAGCTTTACAACATCAACACGAAATTCAACAATCAAATTTGATATTACAGATAATTATGGAACAATCTTCTATGATAAAAAGTAAAAAAATGATTTAAGATTTTTTTTTTATTCAAAATAATTTTTATTTATATATATAAAAAACATTTATTTATTTTTTTTTAATTAATACCCGGGGACACACAGGACCGAAAACTCAGTTTTCGTGTTTTCAAAGATCAAAAATGGAAATTCATAAGGTTTAGTACAGTTTTCAGGAATAAATTCAAAACGCGAAACCTACAAATTTTTAAGGTTTTCACGAAAATATATTTTAGCGCCATCTATTACAAAATAGAAGATATGTATTCTTGAAGTAGGCATAGCTAAGTTTTTATACAAAAGTAGCCATTTTTGTGAAAAATCAAAAAAAATCGAAATTTTTTTTAAAAAAAGAAGAAAAATTAAATTTTATTAAATAATTTTTAATATAATTAAATCAAAATTTGACATTAAAAACAAATAATTACTATTTTTAATTTTTTTGGTTTTTACGTAGAGTTGTTTAAATAAATAATTTTCATAATTTGACATTCGAAAACGAAATCGCGCTCCATTTTTGGTGTGTCACTATAAAAGTTTTTAGATCTAGTTTTCGCGAAAACTTAGGTTTTCAATTCTGGTGTGTCCCGGGTATAAATTTAAAAAAAAATATTATTTTTATTATTAATTAAAAAAATATTAACAAAATATAAAATATAATATTTTTAATTAAATAGCAATTTATTTTTTTCCCTATTTTTCATAAATGTATGTAAAGCTTTTTCTGCATCTAGTTTTGCAGTAGCTGGATCTTTGCGCGCTGCATCCAACTCCTGCTCTTCTGCTACCTTAATATGATAATAAGATATTTCACATGTCGAATGACGGTATGGAACTACATAGTTTATTGGCGTCTGAAATTTTTGTGGTAATTCCTTGAACACGCCTTGTAAGTAGGCTAGTAGCCCAGCACTTTTTCGTCTTTCATTTTGATATCCTCGTACCACTTCTACATAAAGGTTAGGCGGCAAATTATATACTGCAAGATCACGAATAACAATACTAGTCTCAGCATAAGGTGGTATATTTTCCGGTCCATGATTTATCTTAAGTTCTGGTTGCTGTTTTAACTGTTGTCGTCGCTTTTTTAAATATGCAGTTCTCCGATGTTTACGTTGCTGTTGATGCTGTTGTTGCTGTTCCTGTACCTAATCATCGTATCCTGCGCTTAAATTGTTTTGATTGTCCATGAAATACACTTTTTACTTTACTTTATTTTAATTTAAAAAATATATATTTTTAAAATTTAAGTCTACTTATTATCTCGACTGTTTTAAGACTGAAATAATAATAACCAAAAATGTATATTGTAGGTTTTATGAAACCTATCAATATTTTGTTTTACATTTGGTTTTGTAATATTTCGGCAATGCATTGCACTGGTCAGTTTTAGTTCAATATATTGTCTTCATATTACAATCATTTACATAAAATTTGTTAATACTCTTATTACAATATTTCTAAATTTGTGTTTACATTATATGTTTTACATTATATGTCTATATTTTCTTATTTTTTTATTATAATATTTCTTATATTAAGTATTTAATTTATATGAACCAAATGTATGGAATGGATAAGAAGGTTATCATAACATTTTAATTTATGTGAAACAAATGTGAAACTAATTTTATTTAATTTGGGTATTACATTATAGTAACTGTGATATGACCACAAAAAAAGGATTAATCTTGAAAACTACATGTAGCAGAAATACCAATTACTGGTATGAAAAGAACCTACTACCATGCATCTAATTTAGATGTAATAATTGTGAAACATGCAGAAGTTAAATATAAATATAAAATATGTTGTGAAAACTTTTAATATTTGAAATGTATATATTAAATATTTTATAATAAAAATACTCATATAATTTTTCTTAATATGTAAATGAATTTTGTTTTATTACTATCTAAAAAAATTAAATCTTATATAAAAAGTGGCATATGACTAGAATGGAACTTTAGCTGCATCAATTAATTCTTAATTATCTGGCTACCGTAGAATACAAGAATTTTGCATCATTAATCTCATATTTTAGCATATAACTTTTTTTATTTATAATATAATATTTTAATATCAAAAGAAAAATATGAAATCTCCATACATCATACATATATATGTATATATTTCATAAATACTTTTTACAAATTCACACCCCAAAATTAAGAATAAATTCTTATATTATAATCAAGATTATGATATCTAGAATATTAACATGTATATATGTTTACATTACACTATACTCTGCATCAAAACATATTTTTTTTTATTATAGTAATTGTGGTATAAGAATTTTTAAGATTTTGTGTTTACGTTATATATCTATATATACATATATCCACTAAGGAAAGAATTTTTTGAGATTTTTTTTGTGTTTATGTTATATATCTATATATATATATATATATATATATCCACTAAGGAGAGTCTTTTATATTTAAAATAAAGAAAAAAAAACTATAAAAAAATCTATTCATAAACACACAACTTAATTAATACTACTGATAAGAAAAATAGTCTATTCAGACTTTTAGAACATTTTAGAAATTTACTCATAAAATTAGCTAACATGTCCCAACATGTTTCAACCCACAACCACATTCCCACACCACCACAACCTATGCCAAAAAGCCCACTACAACCCCCACAACCTATGCCAAAAAGTTCCCACTACAACCCCCACAACCTATGCCAAAAAGTTCCCACCACAACCCCCACACCCCCACCCCACACCACAACCTCAACCCCATAATCCAATTCACCAACCCCAACACAACCACACACTAAAACGACAGACCGACAGACAAAACGACAGACACCACAAACTACCAACACACCCTTTAATTCACTTTCACAAAATAGCAAATTCAGGGGTTTGTTAATTGGTGGTCTAGAACTCTCATAGCCCTTACTACTGATATTTCTGTTCCGCAAATGAACTATTTCGTAATTCGTTCATATTTCCATTTGATATCAGAGCCGTTCAAATTATGGACATATCCAGAATTTGATAATGAACATATTATGTAAATATTATAGAACTGCGCGAATGTTTTTATTTAAAATTTAATAATTGTCAAAATTATGTACATAAATCGATTTATGTACATAACTTTTTCAACATACCCTTATAGCCTCTACAAACTGGGCGCCTATAACACCTTTATATCACATCTATAACATGTTATGAAAAACGCATTCAGACTGAAAATACTTGATATATTTTGACGTTTATAATTTCTGAAAACATTTAATTTTATTCAAAGAGCAAATATATGCAAAAAATAAATATAGTATAACAGTGCGTTCCCATTGAATTTTACATATTTTTTTCGCATAATTTTTACAACCGCGTTCCCATTGAATTTTTATGAAAAAAATTATGAAAATTTTATGAAACAGTTAAATTGATTTTAACTTTTTCTTTTTCTTATTTTTCGTCAAGTTTGTTTTTCATACCAATCCTGTAAAACTAAAAACTAAAAATTTCAATGGGAACGCTACACTGTTTTAAAAAAATGTAATTTTCAATTACGTATTTACAGTTTTTTTATCGTAGAATTACTTTTTTCCCGGAAAAGTGCATATTTTTTTTAATTTTACTATATATAACCCGCAAAGTTACATTTTATTACGAGTTTTCAATTAATATTTCAAATTACAATTTTTATAAAGTAAAATTACTTTGTTTTTTATTTAATTTTAACTAGTGATTGAAAATTACATAAAAAATAGTTAGAACTACTAAAAATTACTAGTAATATTACTGCGTCCATTAAGTTTCAATTTGAATTTAATTTTACATGTATTTTTTAGTAAAATTAAATTAAAGTTCAAGTAAAATTACATACTTTTAACTATAATTTTAACTTCTTATTAAAAATTACATAAAGAAAACTTAAAAGTACTGATAATTAGAAGTAATTTTGCTGTGTAATAATTTAAATTTTAATATAGCATTTTTCAAATATTTTATATTAAAATTACATTATAATTAAAGTAAATTACAACTTCCATTTGATTTTACTAGACAATGCAAATAATCTTAAGCTGCATCATTTTATTTTGCTAACTTAAGTAAGTAAATTTAAATTTATTTGCGCTTAACAATTCTCAAAAAAGTGTTTTTCCTTGCAAAAACAAGTAAAAAAGATTAAGTAATGCTTAATGTATAAACAGAAGAAATTTTCACAACTCAAATAGTGCGCGCGAGAGTAGGTTGTGTTTATTCAACTTATAAAATTATATAAAAAAATAAATTTATTTAAAGTTAAATAAATTATAACTTGGAAAAATAAAATATGTGAGTATAAATTTATTAATAAATAAGTTATAAGAAAATCTGGAGATGATTAAAACATTTCCTGTAAGATAGAGATATATTACAATAATATTATTTAAAGTTAAACTATAATTATATAAATTTTTATTCATCATAGGAAGGAACAAAGCCAGAACAACATTGAAGCACCCAGTCCGGGTCCATTTTGTGCTGTTGTTCAAAGTAAATATAAGTTATTTAAATTGATTATAAATTACTTTAATATTAATTTTTTTTATAGTTTCGGTTGAAGAAAAAATATTTTACCATTTAATAGAAAATTGTTAATAGAAAATAGAAAATTTACCTGTATATTATTTAAAAAGTGGAAATAATAAAATAAAATAATTTTTGAAAAAAAAAAAACAATTTTTTTATTTTAGGAAAATAAACGAAATTACTACATTTGATCAGTAATTTCAAAAATTTTTGAAAGAAATTTTATATAATATTAAGCATATACATTTACATTAAAAAATTGTAAATACTAGCTTTTCTTCGAAAAATTACTATGATTAAGAAGTAATTTTACATATAATTTGTACAGAATTATATAGAATATTCTGCTATTTTGTAATATTTTTTTGGTAAAATTACAAGTTACAGAAGGAAATTTTAAATAACAAGAATTTATATTTACATATAATAAGAAGTAAATATACAAAATAAAGCTAGCAGATATTTACTGAATTAAGCTTGTAAAATTAAATTATTAAAAATATAATTTTACTTTCCAAATGTAATTTTACTGGTGCAGGTAAATTTGCAAGTAAAAGCTAGGCAAATTTGCCCACTAGCAAAAACAAGTAAAATTCAATTGAAATTTTTTAGTGTGTAGGTAATAAATATACACTCGACAATTATTTTTCAAAGTTCAAATAAAATCCACTGTAACCAACTTAGTTGAATCATGTTCTTCTTTCCTCACTAATATGGAGGCTGGGTATCAGACTGATGTCATCTATACTGATTTAAGTAAAGCTTTCGATCTGTTACCTCATAGTGTAATATGCATTAAACTAAAAAAATTAGGTTTTCCTGATTTCTTAATTAAGTGGATAAAGTCATATCTGATAAATAGAAAATATTGTGTTAAATTTAGATCTGAAATTTCATAACCCTATTATGTCAACTCTGGTGTCCCACAGGGTAGTCATTTAGGTCCATTTATTTTCATTTTCTCAATTAATGACGTTACTTCTGTAATCAAGTATAGTAAATTGGGAATTTACGCCAATGATATGAAAATCCATAATAAGATAAGTTCCTTAAATCATGCTATTTCACTACAAAAGGACCTAGACTCTTTTAAAAGCTGGTGTAATATTAATAATTTATCATTAAATGTTGATAAGTGTGCAATAATTAGTTACACTCGTAGTAAAACACCAGTGATTTCAAATTATACTTTTGATAATGTTATTATCTATAGAGTTACTCACTTCAAAGATCTAGGCGTGCATTTCGATAGCAAAATGACTCTTAAATTGCACTTCGATACCATAATTGGTAAAGCAAATTCAATGTTGGGTTTCATCAAGCGATGGTCTAAGGAATTTGAGGATCCATATATCCTTAACTCTTTATTTACTTCTCTTGTTAAGCCGAACCTTGAGTATGCTAGCCAAGTTTGGTCTCCCTATTATCGGGACCATATAGAGAGAATCAGTGCAAAAAAAATTTCTTAGATACGCTTTATGTAACTTAAATTGGTTAAACCCAGTGATATTACCTCCATACAAGGACAGGTTAAATCTCTTGCAATTAAAATCCCTAGAATCAAGGAGACTAATTGCGGACATTCTATTTATAGTTCAAGTTAATAATGGCCAGATCAACTCTGAGTATATCAATAACCAAGTTGTTACGCATTTAAATCATAGTACTCGGTTTCGGTCGGAAAATATATTTCGAGAAATATTCCACCGTACGAACTATGGTAAATTTGAACCAATTAATAGAATGTTCAAGGTTATTAACAACTATAAAAGTCACATAAACCTTTCTTTTTCCAAAGAAAAAAATAAGAAAAATTTAATTTTACACGTGTCATAATATTTGTTATTGACTTAGTTTTTTTTTAAGCTAACTAGTTTTTAATTAATTTTTTATTATTATTTCTTTTGACGTAGTTTCATTTTAACTTTGAAACTTAATTTTTATTCTATTTTTAATATTACAAATCTTTTTATTATAATTATCAATATTTTATTTTATATAATAATTATGTAATTTAACTATAATTTTACTTTAAGTTATCAATATGTTGTAATATGTTTGTACTACTTAAACGTAAATAAATAAATGAAATATATACTGAATGTGTAAATCTCATATATAAATATAAAATTTCAAAATTGTTGTCACCAGATGTCGTCATGCGCTGAAGCGAACCAGTTTTTGAAAGCTATTGAGCATATTTTATAAATTACTATATCGTGACTCTTGACATTACTAAACTACCATTTCGTTTCTGTCTCATTTTGAGCTAACTACATCTGACTCAAAAAATAAGTTACATAATAATTTCATTTTAGATTCGACAAATACTAATCCATTTACGTGTCGTTATAATCTCAATTTGGTTTCGCAAATATCGAATCGATATTTCTGTTCCGCAAATGAACTATTTCGTAATTCGTTCATATCTCCATTTGATATCAGAGCCGTTCAAATTATGGACATATCCAGAATTTGATAATGAACATATTATGTAAATATTATAGAACTGCGCGAATGTTTTTATTTAAAATTTAATAATTGTCAAAATTATGTACATAAATCGATTTATGTACATAACTTTTTCAACATACCCTTATAGCCTCTACAAACTGGGCGCCTATAACACCTTTATATCACATCTATAACATGTTATGAAAAACGCATTCAGACTGAAAATACTTGATATATTTTGACGTTTATAATTTCTGAAAACATTTAATTTTATTCAAAGAGCAAATATATGCAAAAAATAAACATAGTATAACAGTGCGTTTCCATTGAATTTTACATATTTTTCTCGCATAATTTTTACAATCGCGTTCCCATTGAATTTTTATGAAAAAAATTATGAAAATTTTATGAAAAAGTTAAATTGATTTTAACTTTTTCTTTTTCTTATTTTTCGTCAAGTTTGTTTTTCATACCAATCCTGTAAAACTAAAAACTAAAAATTTCAATGGGAACGCTAGGTAATAAATATACACTCGACAATTATTTTTCAAAGTTCAAATAAAATAATAAAAATAACAATAAATTGACAATTGCATTCTAGGGTTGCTAAAATTCCTGAATATATTACCGATAACATCGAAATATTACAGAAGTATCGAAATTTTATTATGTCAATCCCTCAAAAATTAAATGATATCATGTTATAGAGGTAATATAGATTGACACATTTTTTATATGGAAATATTAGTCTATAACATGTATATATCATGTTATAGCTCTATATCATGTTATAGGCGCCCAGTTTGTAGAGGCTGTTATGTACATAAATTTATAAATTTTCTCGTTTGAACACACAAACCCTATGTATATAAGGTTATGTTCATAATTTAAACGAAGCTATCGTTTTTACTGATTCAGCATTTGCGTTTCGTTCTCATCTCATTTTGTAATCGTTAAAAGCGAAGTAAGAGTTTAATTTATTTTTTAATTTATTTTTAATTTTCTTCATTTTATGAATAAATAAATATTATTTTTCATTTAAAAATTAATTTCTCCAAAAAAAATTTAATTTTCAAAAATAATTTCGTAGTTCCTTTTTATCTCCATTTGGCATCAGTTTTTCTGTTTCAGAATTTACGTTTCGTTCTCGTTTCATTTTGGATTCATAAAAAGCAAAGTAGAATTTTTTAAAATTTTCTTCATTTTATTGTAGTAAAATTATATTTTACTATTTTGTTTTTCTTCTTTTACCAATAAAAAAACACTGTTTGGTTATACTGTTTAATTTAATTTTTATTTATATATATTATAAAGTTATTTATATGTTATTTTAATATTTAATACGCTTTAACATATATTTAATTATTTATTTATTTATTTAAATAATTCTATATTTTTAATATTAAGTTTTATTTTAAATGAAAATAATTATTAACTTTAGGTTTTAAATTTGCTTTTTCAATTTTTACTTTTTCAATTTTAATATAAACTTTACTAATCTTTACAAATTTACTTTTTAATTTTGATATAAATTTTGATTATTATTTTAACAGAAACTTTTACTATTATTAATTACAACAAAAATAAACATTATTACTTAGTGTCTTCTTGACACTCCCAAGTAGACTTAATTTTGGCTATCAAAAAACAGCCAATTTATTTGATTGAAGAGCTTTTTCATTTTCCAAAATATCGCATGCGATATTTTGATTACCCAATCAGCTCTTCAAAATTTTGGCATACTTTAACCCTTTCGGTACGGGAAACGTTTAATTATTTTCAAACGATAAGATACGCATATTCAACTAATATATAGCCTTTTTTTGCGTACCCCAAGATTTGAGTGGTGGTACATATATATGTGCCGTTGATTATGAAAGTGGTCTAAAAGTCAAGAATCTAAAGAAATACATTTTTTGCTTATTTTGCGTAAAGAATACTCTAATATTGTGATCTGACGTATAATTATAAAGATTGCGTAGAAAGAGAACCGTTAGCTTGACTTAGTTTTTGATTCGTTTATCAAAATCATACGTATTTTTAATTTATCCACAAGTCTTTAAACACAAATCTTTAAATATCTCGAAACGAAAAATATATAACTTCACCACTTTCATCAGCGGCGGCTCGTCATATTGGGCAGGGTGGGCTAAGCCCAACCTGAATCTACAGGAAAATGCTACAAAATATTCATTTAAAATATATTATAAAAATGAGCAAAAAAATTCATTTTTTTGTTAAATAAATGTCATATAATATACTTGTATTGTATATAATTTGTTCCATCGAAATTCGTACACCACCGCTGCGAAATATAATATGTATATAAAAATATAATCTAAAATCTAAATATGAATATGAACGCTAAAATCCAAATATATACTAACTATATACTAACACTACATAACTTTTTCATTATAAAAATACAACTACTCTTTTCTCTTTACTTCAGGGGCTAATTGAAATTATTATTCTAATTTTATACCAAACAATTTTGCGTATGTGTTGAATTTTGTATGGATCAGGCTGGGCTAATTTAAACTAGCCCACGAAGACCACGTGTTCCCCATAGAAATGCGAAATATTTGTAATTGCTATATGATTTTCAGAATTTTATTATTTTTTCTATGGAAGAAAATTATTAGAATATTTCCATTATATGAGTAAGCAATGTCAATTTTCAAATATTTTAAACCAAAATACCAGGCGCGCATATTTTATAATCAACACTATTGAGTTGAGTTATTTCCTTCTCCTATATTAAAAAATTTATATTGAGAAAAATATATCATGGGATAGAAAATCTCTTGTCCATAGAAGAAATATTCCTATACTGAAAATTTGCATGAAATATTTTTCATTAAAAAAAAAAGAGAAATATATAATCGTGGGCTAGAAAATCGCAGCCCCTAGAACGAATAATTCCTTTGAGTAAAAATTTGCATGAAATATTTATTTCGTTATATAAATATTTTGTATTAAAAAATAAATAAATATATCTTCATGGGCTAGAAAATCGCAGGCCATAGCAATAATTTTATCGCTTATATTTTAAATTCCCTCAGTAGACAAAAAATTATTTAATTATAGCACACATTAGAACTAAACTTTTAAAATTAGTACCAGGCGATCATAAATTTCAGAAAGTAACAATTTTCTTCTTAGTTGAGAAAACTTAAGACAATTGCATACAAATATAACTATTCAAATATGTATGGAGTGTGCCATGATTTTCGTTTATTTAGCTCGATTTTTTTTGAATGTGTCTATTTTTTGTGTGTATAATATGTGATTTATTTTTCTTGTGTGCATAGCATATGCATAATGATTTTTTTTATTGGAAAGAAAATGAAAAACATATTAAGATGCCAATGTGATTAACTAACTAATGATTAGCTTAGATGCCAATGTGATTAACTCACTAAAACGAAAAATTCAAAAGGTTGTATATTTAGTAACCTGAAATCTTTGCTTTTTATAACAAAACTTTTTCCTTTAGCCCACCCAGAACTTTTGATCACGGTCCGCCACTGACTTTCATAATCACCGGCACATATGTCCCAGCAGGTGTTTGGCATGGGACCTATAAGTCCAATCAGGCCTGAACTATAAATAAATAATATTTCTTTTATTTTAATTTTATTCTTTTTATTCATTGTTAGGAATACATTTTACACATTTAAAAAACAAAATAAAAGGTAAAAATTATAAAATTTTTAGTGAAATGGTACACAACGGAAGTTGGCATTCCTTACATAAAGTTTCAGGGCGCTTTTCGATTTTATTTTTTTGGCAACCTGTACACCGACGTTTTTGGTTGCAAATTGAAGTACTGGGTGCTTCAATTCACAACACCTTCTTTCTTTGGAAAAAATATAAAGGTCGAATAAAAATTTATTTTAAATTTTACAAATAGTGCATTTTTTATGTTTTTTGTTATTACTTATAAAAGTATAATAAATTTTAATTCTTTAATTGTACAAATGATATATTTTTTTTACAAAATTTATGTTATTTAAATATAATATTTAAAAAATATATATTGGATTTATTTTTGAAGTTTCGTTTTTCTTTATACACAATTGAATACATATTTTATAAATACAAAACAAAATTATTATAAATATTATGCTTCCTATTCCTCCCGTATGTCAATTTTTTATTTGATCATGTCCGTTTCCGATCGTTTACGTTCCCCTTCCATTTCATCCCTGATTTCCCGAAGTCACTTGACACGCTCTTTAAATTCTTCCGTCAGTTAATTTCCGTCCATTATTTGTATATGTTTTGCTTAGAGTATAGAAAATTTATGTCCATTATTTGTATATGTTTTGCTTAGAGTATAGAAACAGAAATGCAATAGTTATAAAAAAGTGTAAAAAAATTAAATATGTATTTTTTATTTCACGAATTTGCTGTTATATGAGGTTGATAGAATATTATCTTAATATTAAATATTTAATTTTACATTTTATTATTTATAATTTCTATATTATCATTATTTTTTATCAAAATGTTGTTACATCAATTAAAGGCCCAGAATTTAAACTCAATTTATTGTCTTTGACGGGATTTATTGGTAATACTTTATCTCCTTTTTTATATGATGTTATTTTCGCGGGTTCGACATTTTTCCTTAACGATAGAGGTAATGGGTACCAAAATCCATACAGCACGAAAAGAGATGAAAATTTTATTGCTTCATGAGGCATATGAATATGAGTAAATGCTACCTCTTCAAGCCATTCTTCCCAATTTTGAATATTTTTCTCGACAAGCATTTTAAGATATTTCACCAATGGCCCGTGTCTTCATTCTAAGGACCCGTTAGACTGCGGATGGTAACCAGTTGATTCTATTTTTTTAATATTTAAAATTCTACTTTTAAAAACCTGACTTGTGAAATTTATTCCTCGATCTGTGATCAATCTTTTCGGGATTATAGAATACCTTTAAAATTATGTTTTTATAAAAAGCGTTGGCTACTGTCGTAGGTTCCATATTTGGGATCGCTATACAATCTAACATTTTGCTCAGATCGTCTTGGAAACTGAGGATATATTTGGTGAAGGAGTTAGAAATCTAAATCTCCCACACTATATTACATTATAAAATAAAATAAAAATGTTATATAAATATAAAATAAGAATGTTATTCTTATTAATATATAATAAGTGTAATATATAAACATTAAAGTAAAAGAAAATACCTTATATGTTGCGTAAGGTTAGTTAAATTAAAAATATTGTAAACATATGTGGAAATATCTATGTTCAAAATATAAATAATAAATTAAATAAAACACGTGCTATATGCATAAATATATATATGAAATTATGTGTAAATATATATATTGATGCATATGCAAATTAAGGGTAAATAACTTTTATTAAATATTGAATATTTCCACATATACATATATATTTTTTCTGCAATAGCAAAATAACCATTAGCCATAAGAATCAATGTAATTTTAGGGTATAAAAGAAATGATTCAATTATCATTCTAATACGAAGTGTTGTGGGGTGCACACCTAGTTTCAGAATTTTCCTAAAGTTTCAATTAAATATTACTTTTTTTTCCGAAAGTAAAAATTCAAAAGATTTTAAACATAGGAGAAAAAAAAAATTTACTTATACATAGTATAATTTAATGAAGTTGAATTTGATAGTTTTAATTAATAATAATAATAATAATATTAAATGTATCTTTATTCTTCTATTTTTATATAAATTACAATGCATGTTAAAGTACAAAGCTTTTTTGTTTTTTTTTAAAGAAAGAAATTAATATGTAAATTATTGTATATTTTATAAAACTATAATTATATAATTAATTGCACTTATTACATTTAAAAATAAACAAAAACAAGTGCTTTTCATAACATACTAAAGAAGACAATATACATATATAAAAGAAGAAAAAAGTTAGGGGGCAATCTGTATTAAATAAATAATAGTGCCGAATGCCCCATCAAAATGAAATAACTAATAGTATTGAAATGAAGTGGGGTTATTCATTTTTAATTTTTTATTTTATTTTATTTTAAAGAAAAAAGTACAACTACGATAAGAGATAAAAACATAAATGAAGCGACAACATTCAGTAAATTTTCTATTTGAATATGATTATAGTTTAAGATCCATATTTTAACTTCACGCAGAAAGTGCGATAAAAATTGAATTCGTCTAGTAGCATCCGATAATTTTTTTTATAGGAAAAAGAAAAATTTAAAATGCGTTGTTTGTGCCATAAAAAAGTTGAGCGACACCAATTGAATGTACTTTGTAGTGATTGCAATGTCTACTTCCACGCCGCATGTGTTAATTTGTTGGTAAGTGATGTTGATTTTTTGGTAAAAAATAAAAAAGATTATCGTTGTGATCGCTGTTCTAATTTACGTCGTAAATCACTCCATATGCAACATTCATCTATTACCACAAATGCTGCAACATTGAATATATCCGCGGTTCACAATAAAAAAGAATTTGTTCCTAATGAACGAGAACAATTGAAGAGGAGGATATAGGACCGGAAATATCAAACAAAATAATTCTGAAGGATAAAGAGGAAATTAGAACGATATTACAGGAATACCACGATTCGGCATTAGGAGGGCACGCGGGCATAACCAAAACATACAGAAGAATTAGACAATATTATTACTGGGAAAAAATGCTGTCGGATATTTATGAATATATTAAGAAATGTCCTAAATGCCAAAAAATCAAAAGAGGTAAAGTAACCAAAATGCCGTTAGTAATAACACCTACAGCAGAAAAACCCTTTAAAAGAGTATATTTAGATATCGTGGGTCCTTTTCCAATGACCACAAATGGAAACAAATATATACTTACATTCCAGGACGACTTAACGAATTTTTTTGATGCAATACCAATTCCGAATGGTGAGCCAACAACGGTAGCGGAAGCTTTTTATAGAAATATTATTGTACAAATTCCTGAATATTTGTAATATAATAATCTTAAATGTATATTTAAATGTATATTCAGAAACCTAAACATGTAAAAAAAAATTCTTCTCATACATCTCGTATACCACAGTTGTAGTTTATTATTCACTTTGATATATACATGCATTGTACAGTGAGATTCACAATTATAATTTTATATAATAGAACAGAACATATCCTTATTGTAAGATAAATTTCATATTACATTATAATATGGATATTGTGTGCTGATTATCACTGTATACATGCATTTACGTTTATCTAACAATTCATAATTCCTTTTAATTTATTTGCTACTTATTTCAACATAAATTAATTTTCGTAACGTAATAATGCCGATATAGCACATTCCTTAGATAAACTTGTCGATACTATTCAAACTGGCTATACGAAATATGTGAGAAATAAAATTATTAATTTTAACGAGTACAGTTTGTAAGAATTAATTTTGACTTTTTTGATTTCAAAAATATTCATTTTCATTCCATTTAAAAGCTTCTTAAAAGATTGTTGTGACCTTGTATTAATTGTATAGTGTAAAGAAATAGTTTTATCAGTTGTGATAAAGAAATAGTTTTTGTCATTTGTAATAAACAGAGAATAATTTGTTAAAGCAAACACTTTCGGAAAATTATTAAAGTAAAATCAATAGTATACATAATAAATAAAACTTTGGGTATTAAAATTAAAATCACTTTAAATTTGAATATAGTAATACTTGTGTAAAAAACTAAAATGAAAATAATTTCGTTCAGACAATTTGTGTAGAAAATTTAAATTATTGTATTATAAAGTGTATAATAAAAATAACTCTTTTGTTTTACCTAAATTGAAACAGTAAATTTTATTATATAAATTAAAAAGATTGTAATAGAAAAGCCTATTGCGGTCTAAAATTAACCATAAATTTTGGAGGCCCCGACGAGATCAGTTCAAAACAAGGTATTTGATTTTATAATATTTGCAAATTATTTATTATCAGTGAGTGAAATTTGTGCGACATTTGAGATTGTGTCAGAATAATATTTAAAAAAAAAATGGCAAATATAGATTATATTTTTGCCAATCAAAGTGAGATAGGCAAGGCTATCGAAACGTTAAGCATTAACGTTGGTAAAGATCCTAAAGAGCGAAGAACTCTAGATAATTATACAAAAAAATTAAAATATTTAGAGGATTTATTTGTGCCGTTTAGACAAAATCATGAAATACTACTCAAAGTGAAAGATCAATATGGTGAAGAACCATATTTTGCCTAACAATATTATGATCTTGTGACGCAAGGGTATGGAAAACTCAAAAATAAAATGGAAACTCTGATAAATACATTGCGCAGTCAATCAGCAATGCCATGCGCATCACATGTGAAGGCTATACCTCAGCAGAAAATACAACCACAATCTCAATCTCAATCTCAAGATCAAGGTCAAATAAAGGAGAGCACAAAAATAAATAATTTTTCCATTAATTTTGATCATGATGAGGTAGATACAAATACAGTGAAATTGCAAGGTTTAATAAATCGCCAAAAATCAACAATATCAGCGCTGATGCATTTAATACAAAAAATTTAACAATCGTGGAATCAAAATTATTCCAAACATTATTATCAATTAAAAGTAAATAGAATTAATGGCTATTGGAATGAGATTATGAGCAACCATCTTGCTATTGGGGTGTTAAATACTACCGAATCCGAATTTCAGGGATATACCATCGATAATTATTATTTAATTGAAGAAAAAGTTCACAATTCAATTATCGAATTGTCACAGAGGCTGGAGGGACTCACAGTTCCAACTCAAATAGTGAGTAGCAACCACGTTAAATTACCAAAAATTACCGTACCAACATTTGACGGTGATTATCTCAAATGGAGTCAATTTTATGATATCTATTCACAAATGATTCATAATACGTCGATGAGCAATGCCGAAAAAATGTTTTACTTAAATAATAATCTAACTGGTGAAGCAAAATCATTAATACAACATTTACCAGTATCAAACGAAAATTATTTATCAGCATGGAAATTAGTGGAAAATCGGTACAACAATAAAAGAATATTAATTAATACATTATTAAATAAGTTGCTATCTCAGTCAAATTGTCAAGTTGAGACAGCTGGAGCCATTAAATCACTACATGATGTTACAACTGAATGCATTCTGGGATTAAAAAATCAAGGTATTCAAGTAGGCAGCTGGGATCATATCTTATTACATCTCTTGGTGAGAAAGTTGGACAGAACTACCCACACTCTCTATGAACAATCACTAAAGAATCCAACCGAACCGCAGCAGTTGCAGCATTTTCTGGAATTTTTGGAATTGAGGTTTCAGTCACTGGAAGCAGTAGGATTCAAAGGGCGACACCAGCAGGAGAAAACTTCAGGTAAGACAATCAAAAAGTTCTCAAATCTAAAGTCTTCTTTAACCGTAGCTCAAATGAATTACAAGCTGTGCCGACAGAATCACCAAATCTTCCGATGTCCACAATATCTGCAAATGTTACCTTCAGGCCGGTTGTCTAAGCTCAAAGAATGGAAGCTGTGTTTGAACTGCCTTAAAGTTGGACATCTAGCACAACAGTGTTCCTCAGGAACTTGCAGAACATGCAATCTGCGACATAATACACTTATACACGATGCTCTTTCACAAGGGAATAGCAACGATAATAAACAACAAACACTTACAAACAAATCATCATCCAAACCACGCACTCAACAAACGAACTCCGCAGGCCACTCATCTGATTCAACAGCAACAATTGCAGCATCCGTTTCAAATATGTCATCGCATGTATTTTTGGCAACAGCCATAGTAGAAGTCGTCAACAAATGGGGCCAACCGGTAGAATGCCGAGCGTTATTGGACTCTGGATCCCAAATAAATCTCATTACGTCTAAACTTAGTAAAAAGTTAGGCTTTTAATTCAAACATGATGAATTAAAAATTACTGGCATAGGCGGTTCAAAACAAAATACACACAAAAGAATTAATATTGGAATTAAATCAAAAATAATTAACTATTCAAGGGAAGTTGAAGTCTTTGCTAATGACAAAATCGTGGAAGATCAACCCAGTCACACAATAGATGGAAAGGACTGGTCACCGCCATCTAATCTACCTCTGGGAGATCCAAACTTCAATAAAACGCATGAAATTGACCTTTTAATTGGTGCTGAATTCTACAGCGAATTGATGATGGTTGGACAAGCTTCTCTGGATCCAAGAAAAAGTAGCCCAACACTTCAAAATACAGTGTTTGGATGTGTGGTATTAGGTAAATTTTATAGTCAGCAAATCTGTCCAGGTAAATTTTGTGGAATAAATACAATTGATCAGGACATTCAAAAATTATGGGAAATGGATGAAATCTGAGAAAGCGAGAACACTTTCTCTCCTGCAGAACAATAATGTGAGAAGATATTTAAGGAATCGACATTTAGAGATAAATCTGGAAGATTTGTTTTAAAATTGCCATTTAAAGAGAGTCCCTCTGTTTTAGGATCATCAAAGGAAATAGCTCAACGAAGATTTTTTGCCCTGGACAGAAAACTGATAAAAAATTAAGAGTTGAAAAAACAATACGTACAATTTATGTCGGAATATGAAAATCTAGGACATATGCAGAAATTAAATGAGAAGGAAGTAGACGACCAGCATTACTTCATAACACATCACTGCATTCTCAAACCAGATAGCAGCACAACAAAATTAAGAGTGGTGTACGATGCTTCATGTAAGACATCGAAGAATATATCACTCAATCAAATTCTGCATAGTGGACCAAAGATTCAACAAGATTTATTTGATGTCTTCCTACGTTTTCGAATGCACACATATGTTTTTACGGGAGACATCGAAAAAATGTATCGCCAAATTCCAATAAATGATAAAGATTCAAATTTTCAGCTCATCTTGTGGCGGGACAATCCTCAAACTCAACTGAAATGCTACAAATTAAAAAAAGTAACATACGGCACAACATCTGCACCATATTTAGCGATAAAATGTCTACATAGTCTAGCGGACCAGAATCAAGAAAACTACCCGATTGGATCAATGGTTATTAAGCGTGATTTCTATGTTGATGATATTATGTCAGGAAGTAAAAATATTACTGAAACTGTGAAAATACAACGTGAAGTTATTGATATGCTGGAAACCGCAGGGATGAGACTATGTAAATGGTGTGCCAATAACGTAGCTTTACTGGAAAACGTACCAGAAGAAGACATCGAATTCAAGCTGGATATATCTAATGATCATGCTGGCCAAATTAAAACGCTTGGTATAACCTGGATTCCGAAGGCAGATGTAATAGCTATTAAAACCTCGTGGAAGACACCAAAACGAATAACCAAACTGACTATACTTTCTGATGTTTCGCACATTTCGATCCAATTGGTTTACTAAGTCCAGTGGTTATTATAGCAAAGATTTTTGTTCCAGATCTGTGGAAACTTAAACTAGATTGGGACGCCTCGATTCCAATAGACCTACATACCAAGTGGGAAAAATTTTGTGAGCAGCTCAAATGCTTGGATAACAAAATAATTCCACGACACGTGTGCCTACCTGGATCCAGTCACAATATTCAGCTTCATGCATTTTCTGACGCTTCTGAGAGAGCATATGGCTCAGCTATCTACGTAAGATCGTATACTGAAGATGGTGTCACGGAAGTTAACCTACTGTGCTCAAAATCAAGAGTAACTCCAACGAAAATTGCAACTATTCCACGACTAGAGTTACAGGCAGCAAGGTTATCGGCTTAATTATGCAAACATTTAAAGTCCACACTGAGTATCGAGGACCCTCACATGTATTTCTGGACCGATTCACAAATTGTGTTGAACTGGTTCAATTCGCAATCATCGTCATACCAAATCTTTGTAGCCAATCGAATTTCATACATTCAACGAAATACAAAGGTGACACATTGGAGGCATATCAGCACAAAAGAAAACCCTGCAGATTATATCTCACGAGGAATCCTTCCAGAACATCTGCAAAAAACAAATATGTGGTTTAAAGGCCCTGATTTCTTACGAAAACCAACATCTGATTGGCAAGGACAATTTATTAAGATAGATAATCTGGAATTAGAAAGGAAAAATCAGAAATCGATATTATTATCATCAATTACATTAGAACATTTTATATTTTCGATTAATCATAATAATAATTTTTCATTTTTAGTGAGAGTAACAGCTTATATACTCAGATTTGTCACTAATCTGAAAGCGACCACAGAGGAAAAGAAAAAATCTTGGTTACTGATGTCAGAAGTCCAATCAGCAATAATGATGATAGTAAAGAATGTGCAAGGCATTTATTTCCAACAGGAAATTAATGTTCTTAAACAAAAGGGTCAGCTCGGAAAACAAAATCAACTTACCACTCTCACCCCCTTTCTCGATGAGAAAGGTGTGTTGAGAGTCGGAGGTAGAATCCAAGCATCAAATCTACAATTCGATGCAAAACATCCTATGCTGCTCCCCAGTCGTCATTCATTTACCAGAATGATTATGGTGGAATTACACCTTCAATATCACCATGTTGGTGCCCAAACCTTGCTTGCAATCACAAGACAAAGGTTTTGGCCAATAAAAGGAAAAGTTCTTGCTAATAGCATTATACATCACTGCCTTCAATGTGTGAAATCAAAACCAAAGGTAATGAGCCAGCTAATGGGTAATTTGCCAGCCATGCGGGTGTAGCCAGGTCGACCTTTCATCGTAACTGGTGTTGACGTTGCTGGTCCAGTTTGGACTCACTTCAAAATTCATGGTAAGAAACCTCAAAAATCTTATGTTTAAATTTTTAGTTGCTTTACAACCAAAGCAGTCCATATGGAAGTAGTATCTGACGGATGGCTTCATTGGAGCTTTACGGCGGTTTTGCAGTAGAAGAGGTAATTGTAGAACATTGATCTCCGATAATGCAACGAATTTTGTAGGAGGCCGAAATCAACTTGAAGAATTATATAAAATGTTCAATAGTCGAATGTCAAAGGAGAAGATTCATCGTGAATGTATTACTCGGGGATTGATTTTAAATTCATACCACCTCGAGCCCCACATTTTGGTGGTCTTTGGGAATCAGCAGTGAAGTCAGCAAAACAGCTATTACGTAAATCAGCTGGAACCGCATCGTTAACATACGAAGAATTAAGTACATTGATAGTAGAAATTGAGGCAATCATCAACTCTCGACCGATTTCACCCATGTCAGCAGACGCAAATGATTTGACAGCCCTGACACCAGGACATTTCTTTTATTGGTGATCATTTAACAACCATAATTGATCCAGATGCCAGCGAATTAAAATTGCATGCCTTGAAACGATGGAATTTAGTAAGCCAAATCAAGCAAGAATTTTGGCATCGATGGAATCAAGAATATATTTTGACTGGATCCAGGTAGGCACACGTGTCGTGCAATTATTATGTTAGCCAATCGAAACCGAAAATGATACAGCAGATACCATTCCAGATTCACCAGATAAGATGATACAAATTGATGAGGAATCTGCAAGTGAAAATCGAAAAACTTCAAAATCTGTTGGGAAAAAGCGGAGCTCATTAAATGCAATCAACCTGATCTTATTGTCGTTACTAATACTTCCAGTGTTTAGTCAACAAACTACAAAGCCCACAGTAGATATCGTTAAATTTGACACTTTTCCAGGCATATATTTTGAAAGTTTGGGACTAACCAACCTCATAAACAATGAATGGCATTTGGTTGTGTATTACGATTTAAAAAATTATTGGCATGAACTGCAAGGTTTTAGGGATGGAATGGGTCGACTACAACTATTATGCGAGAAACTTAATAATGATAGTTATTGTAAGAATATCTTGATACAATTTAAACACAGTTTGTCTGAAATGGAAATTTATAATACGGTTATTCTTGATCAAAATGAAGCCGGAGATAGACAAAAAAGATCTGCGTTTGATTTTGTTGGAACTGTAGCAAACAAATTATTTGGTGTGTTAGACAAAGAATATGCAGATAAAATGGCTACTACAATACGAACTGTACAATGAAACGAAAATCAGTTGTTCAACCTCATAAATAATCAAACATCAATTGTAGAAGCAACCGCCAACGTGATAAAAAAATCGCAAGAGCGGGTAAACAAACAGTTCACTACTTTTGACTCGCAATTAGATAAAATCCACAATCAGTTGGCGACAATAGATCAGAAGGCACAAAAGAGTGAACTGGAACATATGTTTTCGGCATTGGCAATGCAAACAATGTTAGTGATGTACAATTTCCAAAAAACACAAACCCAATTAATTGATGTTCTAATGGATGCACATAATGGTAAAATAAGTCCATTACTGGTGACCCCAAATCAGATACAATCAGCATTGCATGAAATTAGGAATAACTTACCATCAACAGTAAAATTTCCGTTTTCTTCATCTTCAAAATCTGAAATTTCAAACATTTATAACATTTTACACATCCAAGGTAGGGTCATTTTGTCGCATATAATTTTTAGAATTCAAATTCCTTTAGCATCAAATAATCAGTTTGAAACTTTTAGGTTAGTCCCAATACCTGTACGCTCAAGCAATGGATATATACGATTTAAAGTATCTACTTAATATCTCATCGCTTATCTTCTTCATATTGTACTATCCGATGGGTGAACTGGAAGTTCTATGTATACAAGCTTGCGTCAAGATGGAGGTCAACAATTTACTATGCAAACAGATTCGTCCCATGTATAGTAGAGGTGCAACGATTAATCAATGTGAAATAGAACTATTAAATTATCAACCAGCATCAAGCAGTTGTAAGACAGAATCGCTTATTGAATCGCCAGAGTGGATACAACTTCTGAATCCAAATGATTGGATTTTTTCATTAGCTGAGGAAATTACAATCAACGTAGTATGCATGGATGTCGTTGAATCTAGGATATTGAAAGGTATTGGTATACTTAGGATCAAAGCCAACTGCCTCATAAAGCACAAAGGACTAACAATATCATCGCACAACGTATATTCGACTCAACTAAGATCATCATTTTGGCCATCAATAAATATAAGTGATTTATTGAATGAAACAAGATCTCACAACCATGAATATAAGCACGCGGTTAATTTAGTTCAACTCGACGATATTAAAGATGTACAAAAACAAATAAATACACTTAAAGCCAGAGAGTTTAAACCTGAGGAGTTGCAATCCCATGAGATTCATCAATTTACAATTGGACACATTGGTTTGAGTATATCGATAGTGTGTGTTGTATATTTTGGATGGAAAAAATATAAGAGCTCCCGAAGACAGTCTGTTAACAAATCAATCGCAGTAAGTCCACCGAAGGCAGCAGTTAGAACATGTCGTAATCCAGACGATTTCACGTTCACGATTGAGAATTTAGTTTGAGCTTAGCAACCTCAACGTGGGGGAGTATGTACAAATTCCTGAATATTTGTAATATAATAATCTTAAATGTATATTTAAATGTATATTCAGAAACCTAAACATGTAAAAAAAAATTCTTCTCATACATCTCGTATACCACAGTTTAATGTAGTTTATTATTCGCTTTGATATATACATGCATTGTACATTCACAATTTTCACAATTATAATTTTAGATTCACAATTATAATTTTATATAATAGAACAGAACATATCCACATTGTAAGATAAATTTCATATTACATTATAATATGGATATTGTGTGCTGATTATCACTGTATACATGCATTTACGTTTATCTAACAATTCATAATTCCTTTTAATTTATTTGCTATATATTTCAACATAAATTAATTTTCGTAACGTAATAATGCCGATATAGCACATTCCTTAGATAAACGTGTCGATACTATTCAAACTGGCTATACGAGATATGTGAGAAATAAAATTATTAATTTTAACGAGTACAGTTTGTAAGAATTAATTTTGACTTTTTTTATTTCAAATATATTCATTTTCAGTCCATTCAAAAGCTTCTCAAAAGATTGTTGTGACAGTTGTATTAATTGTATAGTGTAAAGAAATAGTTTTATCAGTTGTAATAAAGAAATAGTTTTTGTCATTTGTAATAAACAGAGAATAATTTGTAAAAGCAAAAACTTTCGGAAAATTATTAAAGTAAAATCAATAGTATATACATAATAAATAAAACTTTGGGTATTAAAATTAAAATCACTTTAAATTTGAATATAGTAATACTTGTGTAAAAAACTAAAATGAAAATAATTTCGTTCAGACAATTTGTGTAGAAAATTTAAATTATTGTATTATAAAGTGTATAATAAAAATAACTCTTTTGTTTTACCTAAATTGTAACAGTAAATTTTATTATATAAATTAAAAAGATTGTAATATAAAAGCCTATTGCGGTCTAAAATTAACGAATTATATTAAAATATTCAATAATACCCAAGGAATTATTAACGGATCAAGGTGCAAATTTTACAGGTAAATTGCTCCAACTGTTGTGAATTGAAGCACCCAGTACTTCAATTCACAACCAAAAAACAGCTAACTAAATTATTTTGAAATAATATAAAATTATTAATTAAATTTTGCAAAATAATTAAAAATTAAATTAGAACAAAATTTTGAAGAGTTGATTGGCTAACCAAAATATCGCATGCGATATTTTGGAAAACCAAAAAGCTCTTCAACCAAATAAAATAGCTGTTTTTTGGTAGTAAAAATTAAGTCTACTTTGGGGTGTCAAGTAGACACCAATTAAATTAATTAAAAAGTCTAATTTGGGTGTCAAGTAGACACCAACTAAATAAATTAAAAAGTCAAGTAAAGATATTAATTAAAAAAGTAAAGTAAAGATTATAGTTAAAAAGTTGAGTAAAGGTTTAAAAAAAAAAAGAATATTTTTGGTTAAAGTTATACTACAAAGTTTGGTGACATTAAAGTAATAAATTGATAATTTAAACAGTTATTGTTTATTAAAATTTTATTGTATTATAATTTAATAGAAAATAATAAATAAATAATTTAAATTTACGTCTTTAAAAAATAATTCAAAGTAATAAATATTTTAATAAGAATCTAAATAAAATCAACATAACATAAATTGAACATTGTAAATGTTAAATGAAAATTAATAAATAATTAAATATTAAAATAAATATATTAATAAATAAAAAAGTTAAATTGGAGTTAAGAAAGTGTTTTATTTGAAAAGAACATAATAGTAAAAGATAATTTTACTACATTGGCGCTGCGGACAGGATAGGAACTACGTTTCCTATCCAAAAAAAAAACTTGTGTGCGGTAAAACGTTTCGATTTTTTATAAAAAAACTACACAAAAATTAAATTTTTTTTTTAAAAAAAATATACATTTTAAATACTAAACGTGAAATAAAAAAAAATCAGATCAAATAACAACAGAACAGACAACAGTAGCAGTATCAACAAACAACAGTAGCAGTATCAACAAACAACAGTAGCAGTATCAACAAATAATGGTAGCAGTATCAACGAAGGCAGTGAAAAACAAAAACAACAACAGAAGAATAAAATCAACAAATTTACTATGTAAGTCAAAAAATCTTAAGGAAAATTATTATATTTATTTATAAAAAAGAAGGAAGTTTTTAAAATCATAGAAACATTTTTTTTTTCAAATTAAATTTTTAAAAATTCAAATTGATTGTTTAATTAATTATCAAAAAAAAATAAAAAAAAATCGGATTCAAAATGTATCAAATTAAATCTTAAATAATTATCAAAAAAAATTTTTTTTCCAAATTTTGTTCAAAAAAGTTATACAAAAAAAATCAAATTCCTATATACTGCATATAAATATAAAAAAAAAGTCATATTTTTTTTCGTAAAATCCAACAAAACTTGTAAACAAAGTTTTATGGATATATATAAATTGTATATAATTTTTTTTGTTAGACAAATTTCCTAACCTTTCCCAATAGTTACCCTAATTTTTTTTTACAAATATAATAAATATTATAAATAAATGCATATCAACAAAGCACACATTAATACATATGGTGCAATTATATAAGTTTTTTTTTACTATAAGTCGGCCATATATACATCTGTATATACATATTTATTTTTTCGTTGCATTATAATAATTGTGCGTTTTCAGCAATTATTTAAAGTTTTTTTTCTCTGTTGCCTAAATTTTTATTAGCATTGAAATTTTATACTTGGTAGTGTATAAAAAATATATAAGGTAATAAAAACAATGAAAGGCATTATGTGTTGAATTTAATTACCGAATATACTAGGGTTCGTTGATTTTATACTAAAACTGTGTAAAGACAATACAAATGTACAGTTTGTATTAAGTTAACTCAGGGCTTTATAAAATCAAGTAACCTGGTATAAAGTTTTTTCTATGTAATAATAAAAAATTGGGATACAAATTTTCTTTGTTACCCAATATTTTTCTTTTCACCCTATATAACTTTAAAATTGTTTTTTGTCCTCTTATGACAAAATATATATATACATACATACTTATAATTAAAATTAGCAAATTTTCTTTGTTGAAAAGAAATAATTTCGTAATTTTTTGTTTTTAAAATTTATAATAAATTTTTTTTAAAGGTAATTAACCGCAATTTAAAATTTATCATTGCAAAACAAAGTCAATCAAAATATTTTTTTTAATCAAACTTACTTAACAAAAATATTTTATAATCATTGCATACCTTTAGGAGATAAATAAAACATTTTAGGGCATTTAAAAAAAAAAGGTGAACTTTTAGAAGTACCTATAATAATAAAATTTAAAAAAAAAATATATATATATTCATCGTCTTAATTTGGATTGGTTTTTATAATAAAATTTAAAAAAAAAAATATGTATTAATAAAATTTTATAACTATATTGAATTGGATTTCTGTCTTTTTTTTCGACCCCTAAAATATAATTATACTAAATTTACATTTTATATCAAAATTTCATTAATTTTGTTTGTTTGTTCGTAATGACGAAAATTATATATACATATATATAAAGGGATATATATATATATTTTCAAAATACGTTTGATCATTTTTATATAAAATATTGTTGTCAACTTAATTGATATTAATATTAATATTTTAAATGACGTACGTAAAAGTTTCATTAGAACAAAGCGCGTTTTTTTTGTAAAAGCATTCATATTATGAAAATTTATCAACATTTTTTTTTTGGGAATTAAATAAAAATTTTATTGCATAATTTTAGGAGTTAGGGAATTTATATTTTTTTTAAGTCAAAAAAATTTTTTTTTGCATATATTCAGGAATAAAAATAAAATAAATAAAAATGAGTATTTTATTTTAAGTAATTTTATTAAATTGGAATGATTTTCGTTAAATAAGATAAAATTTAAATTAAAAATTTTTAGGAAAAATACAAACACAATTTTTCAAGCTTAAAATTTTTTTTCAGAATAAAAAATTCGACCCCTAAAAAATAAGTATACAAAATTTTTTTATTCACTTTATACTGAAAGTTAATAAAAATATGACCCCTAAATTATAATATAAAAAAAGGCGTATTTACATTGTTGTTGTTGTAATTTAATAAGGAAACTAATGTCGCAAAAATCAAAAACTCCAACTTTAGCGCAATCTATTTTAAAATTTCCGAAGCGAATTTCTACTTTTTCATTTCTAAATTCAAGTCCAGAATTTGAAGATTCGGACGAAAAAACTAAAACAAACATCGAAAATATAGAAGAAGAACCAAATTTAGAAGTATTAAATAAAAACAATTTTTCTGATTTTTTACACCAAGTACAGGAAGACAGAGTGTCGGAAAACAGGAAAAGCTTTAGAACATTAAGATCCGGGGTAAAATATAATAGAATTGGTCCAATAAGAAGACCTAAAAAAGCAAGGAAAAATAAAGTGATTATTACTAAAACGGAAAGAAGAAGTTTAAATATTAAAAAATCCGACAAAATGAATCCAATAAATGACCCCCATTTCGTTAGTAACAGAACGATGAATAGGCCAGGACCATCAGGGTTAAATTCGACCCCTATTCCGCCTCCACCACCACGTCAGTCACCCGTACAACATGAGTACAACGCGGAAAATTTCACTAATGACAACTCTTACCATTTGGAACCAACGCTCTTACCGGTTGAAAAAATTATTAAGACATTTTTGGTACACGTTCCAACATTTTCAGGCATACGGTTGGACATTGAAAACGAACTAAACAATTTTCTGGAGTTGGCTCAACAATCATACGAATTAACGAGGGATGAGCAAAAAGGCATACTTTTACGGATTTTAATTACCAGTAAATTAACAGGTGCGGCCAACGCTCTCTTTAGATATGCCAACGTCGAAAATTTTACACAATACAAGGATATTTTAAGAAACCGTTTCATAGAAAGTAAAGATATGGCTACTTTAGCCTCGGAAATTATGGGAATGTAATTATGGGAATACCAATATGAAACGGAAACTGTAGAACATTTTGGAGAACGAATATCCGAAAAATTGGCCGCGTATCGGAACAGGGTAAATGAGAGATATAACAACGATGGACAAGCATTGATAAACAAGATGGAGATCACAGCAAAGAGAGTGTTTTTGGGAGGACTGCGATCAGCAGAGTTAAAGCAATATCTATTATTTAAAAATCCGGAAAATTTACGAGTCTCTATAGGAACAGCTCGACAATATCTGAATGAAACTCGAAATTTAGGCGGCATTGGAAGTTCTAATACATCAAACAACAATCAAGCAGTCGTAGGGGATCAAATGCTAACATTAATTACAACGATGATGAAAAAATTAAACGAAAATGGACTACAAGCAGAACAACCCAACAACAACAAATTTAGTAATGGGAATAATCAGAGAAGTTTTAACAATAATAATAATTTTAGGAACAACCAACAGCATAATAATAACGTGCGCAATAATTTCAACGCTGGAAGTAGAAATCTAAATAACAACAACATCAACAATTTTAGTAATAATTATAAGCAATTTTCAAATAATAACAATAATAATTTTAATAACAATAAGACCCCGTTCAATAACTATAATAAGACTCCTAATAGATTGAACAATAATAATGGTAGCATGTTTAACGGAAATAACTACCAATCTAATTATAATAGTAATAATAGTAATCATAATAATATTAGGAATACAAATATTGCTAACAGAGGACCTAATTCAAATCCTCTTATAAAATGTTTCAAATGTGGTAAACAAGGCCACATAAGTAGAGATTGTACAATGCAATTTCATTTAAATAAGGAAGTAAAACATTGTACCAATTGCAGAATTTACGGACACGAATCCGCTAATTGTTTAAAACCACGCGTAGGGAATAACGGCGCAAGCCCACAAAGAGTTTTAACAGTAACCAACACGGAAACCACTTGTGAATGGTGTGCAAGGGAAGGTCACAAAATATTGAATTGCGAAGCACGTCAATCTTATGAATCTAGAATGGCGTTAGTCTCGGGAAACGAGAATGGAGTGAACTAAAATAGCCCAGCTCATTCCATACGGAGGGCACAACAACCACCTTACAGGAGCCTATAGTTCAATTGGCTTTAGATATAGCCAAAACAGACAAAGTAAAGTTATTAGTAGACACAGGAGCTCAGGTTAGTTTAATAAAAAATTCAACATTGAAAAAAGGAACACCAAAATGTACAGATAATAAGGTACAAATAAGTTCAATAAACAATGTGAGCTCCACTTTAGGTTCCTGTGAGGGTAAATTTTTATTACAGATAATGATATTAAGTTACCAGTTGATGGTATTTTAGGGAACAATTTTTTGTCCCCTAATTGTAATATTTTAGGACCCCAAAAACAATTGCAATTTCCAAAAACAAAAACAAATAATTCGGAATTTTATATTCCATTTTCACAAAAACAAAATGAAAAAATAAATATGCATTGTATTAAAGATTCAAATCAATTAAACGCGGTAAAGATACAACAATTACGAGAAATTTATGATAACGTACAGGAGAGTTTTAAGGAAAATAATGGAGTTATGGAAGTAATAGAAAATAAAGAGGAAGTTATTGAAGAAACTAAGGAGGTATTAAGTGAAAATAGTAGTAAATTAAAGGAGGAGGATATTATTGTAGTGAATGCGGAAGTTATGAAAGTAAATGATGAAGTTAGTAATGAGGAATATAATAATAATAATGACATAGAAGGAGATAAAATAGTAAATGATGAAGTTAATTATGACGTAGAAGGAGAGAAAATGGTAAATGATGAAAATATTAATGAAGAATTTTTTTATAGAAAATGAAGTAATTGATTTAAATAAAAGTGTTATAGAAGAAGAAATTAAAACGGATAATATTGATATTGCAATGGAGGATAAAATTGAAGAAGTACCAACGGAAAAATATAAATTTGAATCTAATAATGTTAAATGTGAAAAAATGGAATAATAAAATCAACGAAAATTATAGTACCAGCACGCATGGAAAAGGCAATCAGTCTCCCTACAACGGAAGAGGGAGAATTCTTTTGTGAAGCTCAACAAATAAAACCAGGCGTGTTTTTAGGAAATTGTTTGGTAAAAGGTAAAAATAATACTGTAACTGTTTGTGTAGTTAACGTAAACACGGAAAATGTAGTAATCGAAAACGTAAATTTAAAATTGACCCCTATTCAAAATTTTAAAATAAAACCCCTAAAAAATGACCCCCAAACCACACCAAAAGTCAAAGAAAAAGTTAAAAACCACGTGGGAAACGTAAATGCGCACCAATTGCGGATGTTCATAGGTTATTCGAGGAGGAACACTTATTCAATGGTTATCATGAGGAGGAAGCAAGAAATAATTTAGAAAACGAAAGAATAGATTTATTAAAAAATTTGCTGAAAAAGAATTCTACGCTAACCTTAGAGGAACAGGACACAATCGACAAAATTTGTGAAGAATGTAACGACATATTTCACTTGCCCGGCGACAGGTTAACGCATACAAACGTTATTACACATAAAATACGGACGACCCCGGAACAAGTTCCCATCAATAGTAGACAATATCGGCTAGCAGAATGTCATAAAAAAGTAATTAATGAAGAAATAAAAAATTTACTGGAGGAGGATATTATACAACCAACCAGAAGCCCTTGGAACTCCCCTCTATTAGTAGTGCCAAAAAAGGCTGGACCTGAAGGAGAGAAACGATACAGGGTGGTAGTAGATTTCAGAAAAATCAACGAAGTGACATTGGGAGACGCGTTTCCCCTACCAAGGATAGCGGACATAATAGATCAACTAGGGGGATCGTTATATTTCTCAACTTTAGATTTAGCAAGTGGCTACCACCAGGTGGCAGTTGATCCTGAGGATAGAGAAAAAACGGCGTTTAGCTTCGGACATTACGAGTTTAAAAGGATGCCGTTTGGTCTCTCAGGGGCACCTGCTACCTTTCAGCGCTTAATGAATCATATACTAACTGGATTACAAGGATTCAAATGTTTCGTCTATTTAGACGATATTGTAATATATGGAAGAACACTACGGGATCACGACGAAAAACTTCGAGCTGTTTTTAATAGACTAAGGGAAAATAATTTGAAACTTCAGCCTGAAAAATGCAGATTTTTAAAAAAGGAAGTCGTTTATTTAGGTTATAGGATTACAACAGAAGGCATATTACCAAATCCTGAAAAAACGGAATGTGTGGCAACTCACCCCATTCCAAAAACCACTAAAGAGCTACAATCCTTCTTGGGATTGGTAAATTATTATCGTGCAAGTATGCCATTATTAGCGGAAAAAGGAGAACCCCTATATCAAATGGCAACAAAAAATAAAAAGTTTCAATGGACAGACATACATCGAAAAGCATTCGAAGAAATAAAAAAATTATTGACGTCACCACCTATTCTGAAATATCCGGACTTTACTAAACCATTTTTGGTAACTACTGACGCTAGCAATCATGCTTTGGGAGCGGTATTATCGCAAGGCGAAGTAGGTAAAGACCTGCCTATAGCATATGCTAGCAGGGTATTGAACAAAGCGGAACGTAATTGCGCTACTATCGACAAGGAAATGTTAGGAGTTTATTGGGCAGTGAAAAATTTTAGATGCTACTTACTAGGACAGGAATTTACAGTTTTTACGGATCATAAGCCACTAATAAGTGAATATCGTAAAAAAGACCCCGAAGGAAAAATTAATAGATGGAAAACACGTTTAGCGGAATATAATTTCAAAATTTTATATAAGCCAGGTAAGGTAAACATTAACGCTGATGCACTAAGTCGAATTCCAGAAGATGAAGGGGAAATCGTTAACAACAAAACTACAAAAAATACTTTCGCTATTACTCGAGCTAGTGCAAGGAAAAACGAAATTGGAGATGAAGTAATAAAAAAGGACCATAAAGTCGAAATGGAAAGGAAGGAAATAACTAAATTAAATAAGTCAGCATCTAAAGAACAAAAAAAGGATAAGGAGGAGGACATAGTACCAGAGATATCAAACAAAATAATTCTGAAGGATAAAGAGGATATTAGAACGATATTAATACCACGATTCGGCATTAGGAGGGCACGCGGGAATAACCAACACATACAGAAGAATTAGACAATATTATTACTGGAAAAAAATGCTGTCGGACATTTATGAATATATTAAGAAATGTCCTAAATGCCAAAAAATCAAAAGAGGTAAAGTAACCAAAATGCCGTTAGTAATAACACCTACAGCAGAAAAACCCTTTAAAAGAGTATATTTAGATATCGTGGGTCCTTTTCCAATGACCACAAATGGAAACAAATATATACTTACATTCCAGGACGACTTAACGAATTTTTTTGATGCAATACCAATTCCAAACGGAGAAGCAACGACGGTAGCGGAAGCTTTTTATAGAAATATTATATTAAAATACTCAATAATACCCAAGGAATTATTAACGGATCAAGGTGCAAAATTTTACAGGTAAATTGCTCCAACAACTATGTAAATTATTACACATTAAGAAATTACAAACTACTGCATACCATCCGCAAACAAATGGTTCGTTGGAAAGGCGGCATGGGCCATTGGTCGAATATTTGAAAATATTTGTGATAAAATATACAACCCTGGGACACTTGGATAGCAGAAGCAGTATTTGCGCATTACCACACACCACATAGCGGAAGCAAATTTTCACCACTATACGCTCTATATGGATTTAGTGAACCACTTCCTAGCAATTTACAAAAGACCCCGGAACCATTATATAATTTCGACGATTATTGTTTAACGTTAAAGCATAGAATGCAAAAAAATCATCAAACTGTAAGGGAAAATTTAAGTAAAGGCAAACTAAAAGCCAAGGGTTATTATGATAAGACTAAAAAAGATGAAAAATTCAATGTAGGTGATCAAGTACTAATAATGAATCCAACCAAGCTGTACAAACTAAGCGTCCCTTGGTTGGGTCCTTATGAAATAATAAAAGCAGACAAAGTAAATTCCACTATCAAAATGGGTAGGAAACCAAAAATAGTCCATAATAATAGACTTAAAAAATGGACTTCATAATTTCAATATAATAATTAGTATTAAGTATCTCTAATAAAAAATTAACCTATTATTTAACAAAAATTACTATAGCATATTTTAAAAAGTTTTATGACCCCTAAACTAAGTATTTTAAAAAAAAAAAAAAGTTTTTATTTACAAATATATTTTAAAATTTACCTATTAATTTCCCACTAAAAGTACCTATGTCCAATAATTTAAATAAAAACCTTAATTTCAATCTCCCTAAATCATAATTCTATTCAAAAATCTGAAGAAAAAAATTTATATACAATTAAATATTAAATTAAAATTTGATTTTTAATATACAAAATAAATTTTACAAATTAAAAAAAAAAAATAAATAAAAAAAAAAAAAAGAGAAAAAAGGAATTTGATTTTTTAATATAATAAAATAAAATTTTTTGAAGAAACAAATAAATAAAGAATAAAATCAAAAATTTCATATTATTTTAAATTAACAGAAAATTTATTAATACTATACAAATGATAGTAAATTAATTATTTATCATTACAAAAAATATATACATATATATATGTACATATAAAAAAAAATATCTAAATAAAATTATTTGTAGAATTAAGTAAAAATCTATTATATTATTTTTAAGTAATAAACAATTTAAAAAAAAAAAACCTTTGATAAAAAAAGATTATCTATCATAATGTAATTATAATGGAAAAATTCAAAATAATATTATTTTTAAAAATATAGTGTTCGAAGTAAAAACTTCGATCCCTATATTTTTTCTAAAGAGAGAAGGTGTTGTGAATTGAAGCACCCAGTACTTCAATTCACAACCAAAAAACAGCTAACTAAATTATTTTGAAATAATATAAAATTATTAATTAAATTTTGCAAAATAATTAAAAATTAAATTAGAACAAAATTTTGAAGAGTTGATTGGCTAACCAAAATATGGCATGCCAAAAAAAAATTTGGTTGAAGAGCTTTTTGGAAAACCAAAAAGCTCTTCAACCAAATAAAATAGCTGTTTTTTGGTAGTAAAAATTAAGTCTACTTTTGGGGTGTCAAGTAGACACCAATTAAATTAATTAAAAAGTCTAATTTGGGTGTCAAGTAGACACCAACTAAATAAATTAAAAAGTCAAGTAAAGATATTAATTAAAAAAGTAAAGTAAAGATTATAGTTAAAAAGTTGAGTAAAGGTTTAAAAAAAAAAAGAATATTTTTGGTTAAAGTTATACTACAAAGTTTGGTAACATTAAAGTAATAAATTGATAATTTAAACTGTTATTGTTTATTAAAATTTTATTGTATTATAATTTAATAGAAAATAATAAATAAATAATTTAAATTTACGTGTTTAAAAAATACTTCAAAGTAATAAATATTTTAATAAGAATCTAAATAAAATCAACATAACATAAATTGAACATTGTAAATGTTAAATGAAAATTAATAAATAATTAAATATTAAAATAAATATATTAATAAATAAAAAAGTTAAATTGGAGTTAAGAAAGTGTTTTATTTGAAAAGAACATAATAGTAAAAGGTAATTTTACTACACAACAACTATGTAAATTATTACACATTAGAAAATTACAAACTACTGCATATCATCCACAAACAAATGGTTCGTTGGAAAGGCGACATGGGCCATTGGTCGAATATTTGAAAATATTTGTGAATGAACATGTACAAACCTGGGACACTTGGATAGCAGAAGCAGTATTTGCGCATTACCACACACCACATAGCGGAAGCAAATTTTCACCACTATACGCTCTATATGGATTTAGTGAACCACTTCCTAGCAATTTACAAAAGACCCCGGAACCATTATATAATTTCGACGATTATTGTTTAACGTTAAAGCATAGAATGCAAAAAAATCATCAAACTGTAAGGGAAAATTTAAGTAAAGGCAAAATAAAAGCCAAGGATTATTATGATAAATCTAAAAAAAAACGAAAAATTCAATGTAGGTGATCAAGTACTAATAATGAATCCAACCAAGCTACACAAACTAAGCGTTCCTTGGTTGGGTCCTTATGAAGTAATAAAAGCGGACAAAGTAAATTCCACTATCAAAATGGGTAGGAAACCCAAAATAGTCCATAATAATGGACTTAAAAAATGAACTTCATAAATTCCATATCTTAACTAGAATTAAGTATCTCTAATATAAAGTTAATCAAATCTACCGTATTATTTAATATAAAATTAATTTATTAGCTTAATATTACTTTAGCATTTTTTTAAAAAGGGACCCCTAAACTAAGTATTTTTAAAAAAAAGAGAAGTTTTTTTTTGAATTACTTTAGCATTTTTTGAAAAAGGGACCCCTAAACAAGGAATCTTTTAAAAAAAATTTCAAATGCATAAAAAAAAACATACACCATATTTAATCTGTACGATTTATATATTAGTGAAGAATTTAAAGAGCGGGGCAAGGGACTTGGGAAATTAGGGATTAATTGGAAGGGGAGCGTAAACGCTCCGTGACGAAAGATTACGGAAGAATTTGATTTTTAATATAATTATTTAGAACCTATTAATTTCTCACCACAAACTAATTCTATTATTTTCCCACCACATACTAATCTAAAATTACCTTTGTCCAATAAAACCATAATTTCAATTTTCCTAAATCATATTAAAAAATCTGAAAAAAATTTTATATACAATTTAACATTAAAATTTGATTTTCAATATATACAAAATAAATATTACAAATTAAAATAAAATTTAACAAAGAGAATTTGATTTTTTTTTACACAAATAAATTATTTAAATAAACATTTAAATAAAAAATAAAATAAAAATAAATAAATATTAAAATTAAAATAAAATAAATTTCAATTATTCTCATAATATATAGAAAATATAGTAAATAATAAAATAAATACAATATATTAAAATATTTATAAAAAAATATATATTATTATACATACATATAAAAAATATCTAAATAAAGTTTTTTGTTCAGTTAAGTATAAATCTAATATATACTATCTTAAAGTAATAAAAAAAAATTGTCAAAAAAAATATATAATTAAAATTAAATTCTTATTTTTAAAAATATAGTGTTCGAAGTAAAAACTTCGATCCCTATATTTTTCTAAAGAGAGAAGGTGTTGTGAATTGAAGCACCCAGTACTTCAATTCACAACCAAAAAATATTTGGAAATAATTTAAATTTATTGATTAAATTCGCAAAATAATTGAAAATAAAATTGGAACAATATTTTAAAGAACTGATTGGCTATCCAAAATATCGCATGCGATAATTTGGAAAACCAAAAAGCTCTTCAACCAAATAAAATAGCTGTTTTTTAGTAACCAAAATTAAGTCTACTTTGGGGTGTCAAGTAGACACCAATTAAATTAATTATAAAGTCTACTTGGGAGTGTCGAATAGACACCAGTTAAATTATTAAAAAAGTAGACGTCTAAGTTCTAAAAATAAAAAACTAAAATTTTGTTAAAGTTCCAGTAAAAGTATATTGAAAATTAAAATTGAAATCTAATTAACTTATTAAAATTTAAAGTTTAATTAACTTAAAAGGTTTAAAATAAAATTTGATTCTATGATAAAATTTTATGGTATTTTGTAGTAAATTAATTTATTAAATTAAAATAATACATAATTAATAAAATTTGAACTATTGATCAAAATAATACGTAAAATTGTCAAAATTCTAGTACAAGTGATGTAAAATAAATTATAAATTAAGCATTAAAATAAATAGTTCAACGTTAAAATAATAAATAAAATAAATAGTAGTATTAAATAAAAGTTTAATTAAATAGGTAAATAGTGTTTTATTTGGAAATAAGAAAAGAAAGAAAATAATTATAAAAGTTAACTTTTTGACAATTTTACGTATTATTTTGATCAATAGTTAAAATTTTATTAATTATGTATTATTTTAATTTAATAAATTAATTTACTACAAAATACCATAAAATTTTATCATAGAATTGTTAAAGCTTAATTTTATTAATATTTGTATAGTCTATATGGCAATACTAATTGTCATTGTTATTGTTTTGTATTATTTTATTTAAAGTTGTTGTGAAATTGATTTTGAGTAGAGTAGACACAATTTAATTATATAGGAGGTCCTGAAAAGTAAAATATAATAATAAATAATAGTTTTGTACAATTTAAACATTGTGAGTTATTTATTTGATATCAATCTAATTGCGTTGAATCAGAGGGATTCACGTTTTATCTTGGACGTAATTTTTTAAATGTACTTAATATATCAGAGTGGGATACATTTGCGTACATTTTGTGGCAAATATAAAAAAAAAGACATTGTTTTTTTTTTAGGTTAAGTTAACAACGTGTTAATTATTGAGGAGACAGCATTGTTAATTGAGGAAATATTTGTTAATTATTGAGGAGATAAATTTTAACAAATATATATACTTAACAATGGCTGATAAAAATTTTAAAGAATTTGAGCAAAAAATGGAATGTACTAGAAATTATTATAATAATAATTATGTACCAACAACAACAATGGTAGCAACTGCGTCGACTGTATCAGCAACTTCGGGGAGTTATCATCATGTTTTTACACATGCAGCGAGTATAAATAATTCATCAATAAATACAGGTAACCAAAATTTAATACCAAATTTTAATGAAAATTTAAATAGTAATACAAATAATAATGAGCAACTAATTCAATTAATGATGCAACAAAATCAAATGTTAATGAGTATGATTACAAACAACAACAATATCAACAATAATAATAATCGTCAAAATGAGAACTATCATATTATGCCTGATTTAAATAAAACCATAAAAAAATGGTAAAGAAAAAGAAGTAATTGCTGTTGATTGGTTAACATCCATAAAAGCAATTGCAAATTTAAACAGATGGCCGGACGCTTTTTCGCTTGAAAGTGTTCGTATGAGCTTAGAAGGAGCAGCTTTAAATTGGTTTGATTCAATTAAAGTAAGCACATTTATTGAATTTGAACAGGAATTTATCAAAACTTTTGTTGGAATCAGAACGTGTCCTCAAAAATGGAAAATTCTGTTAGATAGAAAACAGAAAAAAGGAGAAGATATTATTGATTATTTTTTTGAGAAAGTTAGAATGTGTAACGACTTAAATTTGGAATTCACAGAAATAAAACAACAAATCATTAAAGGATTATTATATAAAGATATTAGTAGTATATAGGACGATTTTTTTTATTACTGGGTAATTAATGGTGTGATTAATGGTGTGATTAATGGGCGTTGTTAATTGGTGTGATTAATGGGCGTTGTTAATTAGTGTTCTTAATGGCTGTTTTTAATGGCTGTTCTTAATGGCTGTTTTTATTGGCTGCTATTAGCGGCTAATGGCTGCTGGCTGTTTTTAATGGCTGTTTTTATTGGCTGCTATTAGCGGCTAATGGCTGTTTTTAATGGCTGCTATTAGCGGCTAATGGCTGCTGGCTGTTTTTAATGGCTGCTATTAGCGGCTAATGGCTGCTATTAGTGGCTGTTTTTAGTGGCTGCTCTTAGTGGCTGTTTTTAATGGCTGTTCTTAATGGCTGTCGTGTGCCGTCGTGGTAATTAGGTCATCTGGTTATTGCTCTTTCGTCACCTGTGTATATGCCGTTGCGCATGGTTAGTTTTGTCTTTCTCTGTTCTGTATTCTGCTACTTCCTGTAAGTGTAAATGGATTAGGGGCTTAGGGGTATTTGTCGTGTGGCTTTTGTATACTGTGTATACAGGTTTTTGTAAGTATGGGTGAGATTTAAATTATTTTGAAAAAAAAGTAGTCACTTTGTTGGGGATTGATCTGGGTACGTTGTGTTTAATAAGTCAGCGCTCTACCTGTAGAGCCATCGACTTATTTTGTATTCATGGTTTATATTTGATATATAATCTACATTTATTCGTTCTTTATATATACAGATATAAAGTCTGTATAATAATAATAAGCAACGGAAACCGTGAATGTGAAAGGGAGAATGAAAATATGTAAATATACTGCAAAAAAAAAATTTGTTTATATTCTAAAAAATATATTTAAAAAAAAAACTTTGTTGCTTTGAATTGGATTTGAACCATCAAGCTTTGATTTGTATGTCGACGCGCTACCAATTCGGCTATCAAAGATAGTCGGTCGCGCTTAGAAATTTGTGTACTTATATTTTTTGTTATTAAGAATCAATATAACATAAATTAAAATAGATGATCCAGAAAAATAATATTTTTATTGTTTTGCCTAACAAAAAAATATAATTATCAAATTCGGAATAGTGAAGGTTACCCTTTGTTTGCGTTTTTATAATTATTTTTACTTAACTTTGCATTTTTTGAAAAAATATCTGATTACATCGAATGATGATTTTCTTTTGTTGCATAATATTATAATTTTAGTTTTAATAACATAAAACGTATGCATTTGATTTCTAATAATCAGAAAAGACAGTCGTGTTTCAAACGTTTTTATTTTTTTTAAAAGTTTTTGTGTTGTGTTCAGTACAGTTTTCAGTTTTTAAAAAGTTTTATAATTCATAAATATTTTAATAAAAAAAAAATTATATAAAAGATAATTTTAAAAATTTTAAAAAAAATTAGAAAAATAAATTATTTAATTGTGAAAAATTATAATTTTGAAGAAAAATTAATTATAAATAACAAATTAATTAAATTTTTAATTGTGAAAAATCTTAATTTTGAAGAAAAATTAATTATAAATAACAAATAATAAAAATGAATGCAGAAAAAATTATATTGATTATTGAATGTTATTTTTAATAGTTATAATACAGTTCAGCTACCGGCAGGGAATATTTCAGCACCAACAATCAACTTCAACAACAACAGCAATATTTCCTTCACATTTAATTTTTCTGATCAGGTATCCCTGTATCAGACAAATAATTACTACAAACATTCATCGGTAAGTTAATTTAAAATACATTTCAAATATTATTTTTAATATTTTTTATTATTATAATAATAGATGGAAAAGAAAGATCAGCTGATACGTTATAATCCTGACAAAAAAAAAGCTCTAATAGACGTAGGTGATGAAGTAAATGTAAGTTTTTTATATTAAGGTATTTTATTTTATAATTATAATTTCAATTCCAATAGGTGCAGAAGAAGGAGGAGGAAAACTTATTAGGTAAAAAAAATGGATCTGCAGACGTTGGCAGGAGTAATGAAAGCGAAGTAAGTATTTTAAAATTTTATTTTCTAATTATAATTTTTCTAATTATAATTTTTTTTTTATTATTATTATTTTTATTTTAAATTTTTTTTATTATTATTATTTTTACTTTAGCGAGGTAAGTTCCGTGGAAGTTTTGAACTTAATGGATAAATTCAACATCCTACTTTTTAGAGCCTCGAGAAGTAGCAGCGGGTGCAGCTCATCGCGGCATGATTTTTTTTTTTAAAACATATATTATATAATAGCTATTGTTATAGCTATTAATTATGTTATAATTTTTTTATTTTTTTATTGAGAGTTATTTTAAATAACATTTCTGAAATACTAATATAATAACTTTTGGACAAATTTATATAATTTTTGTTATCCCAATTGTTAAATACAATACTATTATAATATCAATAATAATAATGTATATAAATAAAAATATTTCACTTAAAAATAAAATTCAAAAATAAGTTGTTTTTATAATTTACCTACCTTTCATCCCTTTACCCATTTTCAGATTAAGACAAATTTTTCAGATGATTCAACGATGGATTTTTTGTTGTGTATTTTTTAATTCAGAACATTTTGTTGTGCATTTTTTTTTGTATTTTTTAATTCAGAACATGTGATATTTTCATGTATGGAGGAATTTACATAATTATCGTCGATTTTACAGATAATGATTACCATACATGAAATTATCACATGTTCTGAATTAAAAAATACAAAAAAAAAAAGAAACATAAAAAATTCTAAAAAGTATTTCGAAATTCGAACTACTGTCGTTCGTCGTCAAATTCTCACCACCTTACCAATTAGGCTACACAACTATATAAAAAAGTCTGGAAAACTTTTAATTATATTCTTGTTATCTCAAATATATATACGTCATTATGCTTAGGTCTTATATAAAAAAATATGTGTGGTATTTGAGTGTGTATATGAGTATTTATTTATACAATACTATTATAATATCAATAATAATCTATATAAATAAAAATATTTCACTTAAAAATAAAATTCAAAAATAAGTTGTTTTTATAATTTACCTACCTTTCATCCCTTTACCTATTTTCAGATTAAAACAAATTTTTCAGATGATTCAACGATGGATTTTTTTGTTGTGTATTTTTTTTTGTATTTTTAATTCAGAATATGTGATAATTTCATGTATGGAGGAATTTACATAATTATCGCCGATTTTACAGATAATGATTTCCATACATGAAATTATCACATGTTCTGAATTAAAAAATACAAAAAAAAAACATAAATTTTTTTTAAAAAATACAAAAAAAAAACAAAAAAAAATTTTAAAAAGCATTTTGAGATTCGAACCACTGTCGTTCGTCGTCTAATTCTCACCATCTTACCGATTAGGCTATACAACTATACGCAAAACTTTGGAAAACTTTTTAATATATTGTTGTTATATCTCAAATATAAGAATAATATACTGTATGGTTGTTTACTATGCTGAACTATTGCATATACGTCATTCTGCTTAGATCTGCATAAACAAAAAGTATTTGAATATTAATTAGAAAGGATTGATGTGTATACTTGTGTAGCATAAGCGGTAAAGTCGTGATTAACTTAAAAAATTAATCCTTATCTGAAAAACTTGCCGATGATTGTTTGTTCGAATCACGCGCTCAAGGTATTCAATTAAATATAAAATACAGATCAAACAATCATCGGTGAGTTTTTCAGATAAAGGCTAATTTTTCAAATTAGTCGACTTTACCGCATAGGCTACACAACTATATTGCATTCAAACCTTTACTATTTTCAGATAAACGTAAATTTTTTTTAAAAAAATTTATATAAAATTTAAGCAGAATCTGGAAATAGACAGAAGGGTATATTTTCAGGGTGTTGTCTTTTTAAAAATTATGTGTGGTATTTGAGTGTGTATATGAATATTTATTTACTGTAATATTAGCATCACATGTTATGTCGTTGTTTAAATGTTATACATATATAGGAATTTTTTTTGATAAAACTTGACATAAATATAAATTTATAATTTTCTTATAATTTTCAGAAATAAAAACATGTAAAGTTTAAGTAATAAAATAATAATCATTTTATTATGTAATTTTAATTTATTATTATTATTATCTAATATAAAATAAATATATATTTTAATTTTAAAGATATTTTTGAGTATTTAGGTCTTTTACAAAATCAAGTATAGCCATATTTTTGCGATTTATATCACGTCCTTTAAAAATTAAAAAGTAGTTTTCGTTTTTCAGCTCTTGCAATTCTTCTTCAGTGGTAACAGCCAAAGAAATTGTTTTGGGAAGAAATACCCATAATGTTCACCTGAAGTTAAATCCTCTAGGATGGCTGTTACTTGCTGTCCATAAACCGTATTAATAAATTCAAAGTTCAGCACGTTGTATGCTTTACCGATTATCAATTCGTCCAGCTTGGTATAGTCCTGAGAGGATCCGCTTACAGCTGTTTCAAATTTTTGCAAAAATGCCTAGAAAGTTGAATTTTCATAATAATAATAATAATAGATATAAAGTTTGTAAATATCTTCTTACCATATTACTTCTTGAGGTTTAAAAATTAACTGATATACTCTGGTATCAAAAAACGCACTATATATACGAAAAATATACAGACGAAAATACTTTTAGGTACATTATTTTTTAAAATATTGTACCTAAATAATTGTTTAAAATTAATTATATTCATTATTTCATTATATTTTATTGTAAGCCTTTCATTAATTATTTCTGGTCCTGATTAGTTAAAATCTACATTGAATTTTATGGTTCATTAGTTAATAATTGGACCACCATGAGCTTGAATTAAAAAGTCTGCATTTTAATGTTTTTATGAAAAGCAAAATGCAATTAATATTTCCGGTCAAATTTTAATCGGTATTACTTTTGACAAAAATTAAAAGATACAATATGGTTATTGTTTAAAATTAATTATATTCATTATTTCATTATATTTTATTTTAAGCCTTTCATTAATTATTTCTGGTTCAGATTCGTTAAAATCAACATTGAATTTTATGATTCATTAGTTTATAATTGGACCACCATGAGCTTGAATTAAAAAGTCTGTATTTAAATGTTTTATTAAAAGCAAAATGCAATTAATATTTCCGGTCTAATTTTAATCGGTATTACTTTTGACAAAAATTAAAAGATACAATATGATTATTACGTAAATGTATTTTTTTCTTGTGAGAATTTTTAAAATTATTAATGATTTTTAATAATAATAATAATAATAATAATAATAATAATAATAATAATAAACCAATATATTAAGAAATTGAAACGCATTGATAAATTTGTATGAAAAAATTAATTATTTCCGTATATAAGTAATATTTATTTACATATATATATACATATATATATATATATATATATATATATCTTGTGAGAATTTTTAAAATTATTAAAGATTTTTAATAATAATAATAAAAACCAATATATTAAGAAACGCATTGATAAACTTGTATGAAAAACCATTAATTATTATTTACGTAGATGTAACTTTTAATAATAACTAAGATTTTTGTTACTTTTAATAATTAAAATCCTATATTAAAGAAACACCATAGTTTTAAGCCTCAGTTTATCATAACCTTTACTTACTTTCAATTGTTTTAAAAATGTCGCGAGTATCTATTAAAAGTGAATCGGAAGTTTTTGTAAAACGGTTTAATGTGCGTGCTAGACGTATCGAATTTAAAATTAATCAAATACCCTTAGATGAGGATCCAATAAATTGGATTAAAGCAGCTATTGAGGAAATAGTACAATCTTCGACAAGAGATGTCTTGCCTACTGATCAAATAGGTATAAGTTTTTGTGGTGAGAGTTTCGAGGAGCGGGGGCCAGGATATATGAGCTTTAGAGCAGCTAATTTAGTTTCGACCGAAAATCTTTGGAACCTTATAACGAGAGTTTTCCAAAGCAAATCTGAAGGTTTAAGTACAGATAAGTTTTGCTTAACTGTCACATATGTTCGTATGCCCCAAGGTCAAGGGAAAAGAGCAAATAATTATTTTACTTTTAAAGAGGAATGTATCAAACGTAAAGGTATTATAACAATAAATAATGCTGATTATAAGTGCCTTCCAAGAGCTTTAGTCGTTGCTATTTCTGTAGCTGATAACGATAAAGATAAAAATAAAATTAAAAAGGATATAAATAAATTACAAACAATTAAAACACTAGATTTGTTAAACAAATCAGAAATAAATATTTCGCCAGAAGGTGCAGGTGTAGAAGAATTACGTAAATTTCAAGCTTATTTAAAAGACTACAAAATAACTGTCTTTAAATATGGAACTAAATGCCGTGATATTATTTTCCAAGGACATGAAGATGGAAAAAGACTGGATTTACTATACCACGACAATCATTTTAACGTTATAACTTCACGTACGGCAGCTTTTTGTTGTGGCTATTTTTGTAATCAATGTAACACACCTTTTAATACAAAAAATAGTCACTGCTGCATTAAAAGCTGTCTAAGTTGCCAAAAATCACCATATTGTCAAGAAGACATTTCGAAAGTTATATGTAAGTTATGTAACCGATATTTCAAAAACCATATATGTTACAATAAGGTACTGAATTATAATCCTCTAAAAATTTTCGTTTTTTAGAAAGAGGTTGGTATTTCTTAATTTCAGGAACAACAATTACATTGTGCTCTTTAGTTATCCGGAACATTTTTGAAAGAATTTTAACTGGTTCTTGGTTTTCTTCACTTATTATCATATTTTTAATAGTATCGAAATTTATTAGTTGTATATTTCTGTTATTTAAGCAAATACCTTTAACTTTACAGCTTGTTTTATTATTATTTTCAGTAGTTGAAAAAACTTTAAAAGCATAATTTTTCGGTCCACCGCTTACAAATTCAGTTATATAGCTACCTGCACCGTAATCACCTTCTAACTCATCAGTCATATCGCCAACAAAGTTTCCTGTAGGTGGTTCGTATAAATTTGGTCTGCTGATATATATTACTGAATCTGTATCATAGTAAATCACACGATCGTCAAGTTTTTCAAAATAGCTGTACAATTTAAGCCGGGCTTGGGCTGTTGCATACGCAGCTACACAAACATTTGCAGTTAACAAAGACGGACACGCCTCATCTATTGACTTTGAGTTGACTATTAAAGTTTCCTCGTTTATTGGCAATATGTTGTTTTATTGGATTTGTTAACATTTCATATAATTCCTCTGGTTGATTTACAATTGTTGTTTTTGGCATATTTTCACGTTTTCCAAATTTTCCCCAAAAAGAATTTAATATTAATTTAGCTAAAGATCTTTTCCCTGCATTTTTCACAATTTCACTAAATTTCAGCTGAATTCCTTCACTATTTAAAAATTCCTCAATGTATTTGTCTTTTTCAGCTTGTGGAGAACAATTAGAGGGAAGGCCTGAAGCTTCCTGTTTTAATTTAATAAACTTGTTCATAATGTCTGCAAAAAGACCGCCATTGTTTTTATTGTATTGTTCAACTTTATACTCCCATATTTCATAAATTTCTAATATTTTATAATCTTTTTCGACTGCCTTATTAACTTCATCAATAATCCAAGTACCAGTTAATGCCTTTTGGTTGTCATCGTGTTCACACTCTTCATAACAAAATTGATCTGAACAAGTTTTACACAAAGTAAAAATTAACTTATTGTTTTGTTTTATAGGTAGAATAGGATGATATAAATTATAAGGTGGTAAAATTTTACATTTTATTATTCCTTCAGTTTGTGGTAGAATAATATTTTTACATATATTATTTCCAACATAAAGTTTCGGATGGCCTATTGGAAATTTACCATATTTGCAAACCCACGGATATAAAGAGCAAATATCAATGTATTTAATTTTTGCGTTTTCTTTGCATTTATAATATGTTCTTGTGTTACCCGTCCTTGCACCATAAAATGCATCTCTAGGGTTTAATGGTAAATAATTTAATATTGAATGAAACTTTAAATTTTTCATGTTTTCATCTACTTCTAGTTTTTTCCGAAATTCACATTCCCACATTTCAAAAAGTTCATAACCAGTAGTTTTTAAATGCAGAGATTTGGAAATAGTTGATTCATACCGAGTATTCAGTGTTTCTTTTGAATTTTTATGTAAATGATTATCATGGTTGTGTTTGAAACAGACAGGATGACCATGATAATAGCAACCGTAAAACTCGAAAATTTGATTTGTTTCTTCACAAAATCCGTCAACTTTTACACCCTGTATAATAATTTCTTTTCCATTTAAAGCATGTCGTATTTTTATATTTTTCTCTTTTTCTTCATGCAATAACCATTGAATTACTATTTTGGATTAACCATTACCTTCATGGTAATTATTTTTTGGTATAATGCTTATTGTATTTGATTTAAAAAAATTGCGTCTAAAAATCAAATTACAAGTTGATGCAATCGTACATGCTTCGGTAAACGGACATACATTGCATTCATTTAACAATAATTGACGAAATTTAATGGACGCTTCAGTTAAAATTAGTACATCGTTTTGACAGTATGAAACTAATTCATTCTGCATATTAAAAGTTTTATTTTTATTTTCATCGTACCATTTTAAAAATTCCTTTCTTTCCTCACTTTTCATTGAATCGGGATCATAAAAATTCATTTCAGGCAATAATCCTATATACTCGGAATTTTCTAAGGTGTTAAACAGGTGAGGAAAATAACCTTTCTTAGATGATGTTTCTAAATCAAATGCTTTTGGTAATTTAGCCAACGCCATTGGAAAATAGTTTAAAGAATCAATAAATTTTATATTCTTTAAGCACATCATTACTATTTTTGTTCCTTGCATGATTAATTCCGGTTTTAAATCAGTTAACAATAATATGTGGTTTAAAATAAACTTTAAAATAAAAGATTTACCATTGTGTGCTATGACAGTAACTTTTTTAAATTTTTTGGAAATTGATAACAAATCATTTACAAATTTACTAATTACATTTTCCTTGTAAATAGTTTCTCTAAAACCACATTTCTGACAAAAGTATAATTTTTCTAAATTAATACAAATATCACATCGTTTAGCAGCAACACACAAAATAGGTTCATGAAGTTTAATATCACCTATAGCATTTTTATCAACATACTTTTCCTGACGAGTTTCTAAATCATAAAATATAAACAATATATCTTTTAGTAATGGTGAGCGTGTGTCTGTCTTAATAAAACATTGATGTTCTTTGGAAACGTTTAATTGACATACTTTACAAAAATATTCACCACAAATGTGTTTTTTTTTCTTTTTTAAATACTTTTAGGCATAATAAACAACGATTTATCGTATTGCAAGTACTTCTATTATTTAAATCCAATAACAAGTGATTATTGTAACCAGCGGCGGCTCGTCACATTGGGCAGGGTGGGCTAAGCCCAACCTGAATTTACAGGAAAATGCTACAAAATATTCATTTTAAAATATATTATAAAAATGAGCAAAAAAAATTCAAATTTTTTTTTAAATAAATGTCATATAATATACGTGTATATAATTTTTTCCATCACAATTCGTACACCAAATATAATATGTATATAAAAATATAATCTAGAATCTAAATATGAATATGAACGCTGAAATACAAATATATTATACTAACACTACATAACATTTTCATTATAAAAAGACAACTACTCTTTTCTCTTTACTTCAGGGGCTAATTGAAATTTGCCCACCTTATTATACTAATTTTATACAAAACAATTTTGCGTATGTGTTGAATTTTGTATGGATCAGGCTGGGCTAATTTAAACTAGCCCACGAAGACCACGTGTTCCCCATAGAAATGCGAAATATTTGTTATTGCTATATGATTTTCAGAATTTTATTATTTTTTCTATGGAAGAAAATTATTAGAATATTTCCATTATATGAGCAAGCAATGTCAATTTTCAAATATTTTAAACCAAAATACCAGGCGCGCATATTTTATAATCAACACTATTGAGTTGAGTTATTTCCTTCTCCTATATTAAAAAATTTATATTGAGAAAAATATATCATGGGATTGTCCATAGAAGAAATATTCCTATACTGAAAATTTGCATGAAATATTTTTCAAAAAAAAGAGAAATATATCATCGTGGGCTAGAAAATCGCAGCCCCTAGAACGAATAATTCCTTTGAGTAAAAGTTTGCATGAAATATTTATTTCGTTATATAAATATTTTGTATTAAAAAATAAATAAATATATCTTCATGGGCTAGAAAAACGCAGCCCATAGCAATAATTTTATCGCATATATTTTAAATTCCCTCAGTAGACAAAAAATTATTTAATTATAGCACACATTAGAACAAAATTTTTAAAATTAGTACCAGGCGATCATAAATTTCAGAAAGTAACAATTTTCTTCTTAGTTGAGAAAACTTAAGACAATTGCATACAAATATAACTATTCAAATATGTATGGAGTGTGCCATGATTTTCGTTTATTTAGCTCGATTTTTTTTTTAATGTGTCTAATTTTTTGTGTGTATAATATAATATTTGATTTATTTTTCTTGTGTGCATAGCATATGCATAATGATTTTTTTTACTGGAAAGAAAATGAAAAACGTATTAAGATGCCAATGTGATTAACTCACTAATGATTAGCTTAGATGCCAATGTGATTAACTCACTAAAACGACAAATTGAAAAGGTTGTATATTTAATAACCACAAATCTTTCCTTTTCATAACAAAACTTTTTCCTTTAGCCCACCCAGAACTTTTGATCACGGTCCGCCACTGCATCCATATACATTAAATCCTATAGTGATTATTTCGAAAATTGGTCAAACATCAATGAAATTTAGCTACAGTCTTTGGGTACTTTTTGTTCAAAATATATGCAATGATAACGAGATCGAGAATTTAACAGAATTGAAGAAGAATTTAACAGAAAATTCTCGATTCAATTCTTAACAGAATTGAATCGAGAATTTTTTACTCAACGCTGAAGAATGGAAAAAAGTAAACGAAATAAGAGATTTTATATCGAGTCATGCATATTTTAACTACACAAATCTTATATATGTTAAAGATTATATCCATGAATATTTTAGAAAATGTACAATTTATAATGTTAAAAAATTAAACAGTGAGCATTTATTTTTACCCAAATTTAATACCTCATTTAATTTTTCAAAACTATTTGTAGAAATACCTTTGCTATGTAATGAATGTATAATAAATGAATAAATAAATAAAACATTATTTTGCGTTTTTATTTCATTTTTTATTTTTCAATTTTAACTTGTTAATAAAAACATTTATTTTTTAAAAATATAATGATATAAATTTAAAATTAATTTATCATTTTGATTGAAATCTTTAGAGTTAAATATGTTTAAAAAATTCTGCATTGAAATTCCTTTGCATCGAAAGTATAAAAATACACAGCAATAATACCCACACACATTTGAATAATCGGCTTGTAGACGTTTTTTATTACGTATAAAACATGTCTGCTTTGAATATTTATTAATTTCAATACGAATTGAAATATTCAGCACACCCCTTTTTCGGAAAGTTTAATACGAACCAATGTAATCCAGGTTTGTTATCAGGATCAGAATTAACAACAATACAAAATGGTTTTTTTCTTATGTGTTTAGGTATACGGTTGAAAGCATAAACGCCATTAAAACATTTTTGTGTGTATTTATTCTTCTGAAGAATTTTTGTGATCTGCTGTGTATTCATGCTGTTCAATTAGTGTGGAAATATCATAAATTATTGATTTACATTTTATATATTGGACCAAAAAATCTTTTTTGTCTTTACCATTTACTAATATTATGGCAAACTTATTTAATTTTTTATTTAAAATTTGAGTTATGTTGTCGTTGTATAAATTTCCGTTTGTTGCGCAATTTTGTTTTTTGCTGTTGCTTTTGTTGTCGGGTATAAATATTTATAATCATATTGTACTGTTTTATTTGATTCTTCAATTCCAGCTATGCTTATTTTACGTGCAAAATTAAGAACTTTATCGGAGGTAAAAGATATATCCACCAAAGCATATGACGGTTGAGTATTAATATTTAACATTTTATAATGTCACTTCTTGTACGTACAGGAGTGTAATAAAAATAAAACTAGGTTTGTCAGCTATTTATAAATTTGCGTAGACATTACGATTTTTATCGATTTCTAAAGATGCATCAAACTCTACGTATACAATACATGTTAATGTTGATGTCAGGGGAGATTTCAATTTTGCTTCAATTCTGATGGTACCTTGATTTAAGAGACTTTGACATTGCTCGTTTCCGGTCCCGTCGGCAGATAAATCAAAAGCTAAAATTGTAAACCCTTTTCCAAAAAGCTCTTTTGTAATTTGATGCCCTTTACCGTAATGATGTATTCCTGTACCCCTGAATAAACTTAAATACGCTCTTGTATTACAACCACTGTCGGAGAAGTTTGTTTCAATTGGTGAATTGGGTACTGGCACGCCATTTACGTATAATTAAAAACTGATATAAATTCTGATGCTCAAAATGAAATGGATTTTTTGATCTCTTTCCATTGAAATTTTCGTTAGTTACCATACAAAATAATTAGAAGCATTTGCTGCTACAGTCAATGTTTTTACTTCTCCTCTTTTATAATGATATTTTGCATTCGTTTTTCCAAGAATAGTATTATGTGCTATAAAATATTTGGGTTTACTGTGACATGTTTCATATATAGTGTTGCTTCATGAATTTTCAAATGACTTTCATCCGTATCGTTAAAAAATAAGAAAAAATCTTGTTTTTCTAAAGTTAATGAAATTCTCACATCAACATTATTTAAAAGCAGAGTCGGTGTATTAAAAAAATCCACATGTAATTTTCCCATTAATTCTACCATTGCAGAATTATTATACATTTTTTGCCGATTTCTGGAGCCCGTGTTATTAAAATCATGTATATTTGGTTTGTCTAAGACCCATCCTGCACTTTCTAAATGAGTTTCACTGGCATCTTTACCGTAGTTTAATAAAGACAATAAATAACTTTTATAATTGTAGAAAGAATCAGAAGTAGTTATATTTTTACCATTAAGTGTAACATTTACTTGTTTAATCATTGAGTGCATTAAATTATTTATTACGCTTGGTTGAGGTGCTGCTTTTATATCAGTACCTGCTCCTATTTTATCGTTAGAACTCCATTGGCTACCATCTTTTTTTAATATCTGGACTTTAAATTTTATGTATGTAGATGAAAGATCTCTATATGTATCACCATGTCCAAGTGAAACAAATTCTATTGTAGAAGGAGAGGCATCTAATGATGCTAATGGATTATATGCTACTTCCTCTGTATGCAATATACCTGTTTGTATAGGTGGTGTTGCGAAAAGATCCAATTCAGACTTCATACATTCAATGACAGCCATTTTTATTTAAAAATATCTAATATTCTCGATTTTTTAATTTTATTTCTTTTCTTTGTTCTTCGCCTTTTACTTTGTTCTTCGCAATTTTATTTCTTTTCTTTGTTCTTCGCCTTTTATTATGACGTACACGATATAATTCATTAACGTTTTGTGTTAAGTCTAACACAATATAGCCGTGTGGAATTGATGTAGCCTCATTATATACTCTTACAAAATCTTGAGTTTTCTCAGGAAAAATTTGTCGAGCTAAAGGTAAGATTTGCGATTTATCACGTGGATTTTTAAATAAAACTAAATACTTAGCATTTAAAGAAATATCGCGACAATATTTACCTTGGTGAAAAATATTTTGTATTAATAAAATAATTGAAAAATTTTTATGGTGTGAACCCTTCGTAAACAGTTCGCACACCTGTTTATTGTAAGTTTCAAGCATTAAATCATCGAGCACAACTAAAATATTATCATCATTTTCATTTTTAATCTGCTCCGGTATATTATTCAAAAATTCCGTATTTGCAAAAGGTAGGTTTTTCGGCACAGCCATTAATTCAGGGTTACACCAAATTATTTTAGTTATATTTGGTTTAATTAAGTTTTTATGCTGTTTAATCAAATTGCATACAAAAGTTGTCTTTCCACACCCCGAAGGACCTGCTATAATCATCGTAAACGGGTGTCTAAATGGAATCATGTTTGTATTTTTAAATTTTCTATTCTTGCTATTAATTTTTCATAAATATTTTTAAAATTCTTAATACATTTTAAAGCGTCTCTGTATTTATATGTAACGGATATACATTCGCAGGTATCGGGACCACATGTTGCTTTATTATCAGACCAAATACAGCTTTTATAGTGTTCACCAAATTGCGATATTACTGAACCATTTTTATTTAATATAATCAAACGCTCAACAAGATTTTCTAACTTTTTTAAATTACGGTCATCCAGAAACGGTTTGTAATCTTTTAAGAAATTCTCCAGTATTTCTATGTGCTCTTTCGTTAATAACATTATATTAACTAATGAAAACTATAGTATTACGTCACATATTTAATATTTCTCCTGACCCCATTTTGGATTTTTATAAATATTTATATTTGCCTCTCCCTTTTGTATTTACATTCTTGTACTGAGCTTATTCCTTTGCTTATTATTATAAATTTCATAAAATCCAAAATGGCTGAAAAGTATTTTTGGACTCCTCCTTTAAAAAATTCACACAGATTTTGCACTTATATTTTTTGTATATTATTTTGTATAATGTATGATATTTGTATATATAAACAAATTTCCAAGCGCGACCGACTATCTTTGATAGCCGAATTGGTAGCGCGTTGGGATACAAATCCAAGCTTGATGGTTCAAATCCACTTCAAAGCAACAAAGTTTTTTTTTAAATATATTTTTTTTAGAATATAAACAAATTTTTTTTTGCTGAATATTTACATATTTTCATTCTCCCTTTCACATTCACGGTTTCCGTTGCTTATTATTATTATACAGACTTTATATCTGTATATATATAAAGAACGAATAAATGTAGATTATATATCAAATATAAACCATGAATACAAAATAAGTCGATGGCTCAACAGGTAGAGCGCTGACTTATTAAACACAACGTACCCAGATCAATCCCCAACAAAGTGACTACTTTTTTTCAAAATAATTCAAATCTCACCCATACTTACAAAAACCTGTATACACAGTATACCAAAGCCACACGACAAATACCCCTAAGCCATTTACACTTACAGGAAGTAGAATACAGAACAGAGAAAGACAAAACTAACCATGCGCAACGGCATATACACAGGTGAAGAAAGAGCAATAACCTCAATTACCACGGCGGCACACGACAGCCATTAAGAACAGCCATTAAAAACAGCCACTAAGAGCAGCCACTAAAAACAGCCACTAAGAGCAGCCCGCAGCCATTAGCCGCTAATAGCAGCCATTAAAAACAGCAGCAGCCATTAGTCGCTAATAGCAGCCATTAAAAACAGCCAGCAGCCATTAGCCGCTAATAGCAACCATTAAAAACAGCCATTAAGAACAGCCATTAAAAACAGCCATTAAGAACACTAATTAACAACGCCCATTAATCACACCAATTACCAATGCCCATTAATCACACCATTAATTACACATTAATTACCCCATTAATTACCCCATTAATTGCACCATTAATCATACCATTAATTACCCATTAATGACAAAAATTTATGAAAATATTAATTGAATTTCGTGATGTATTTGCTGAAAATATTCAAGAACTTGGAGTTTCAAAAGATGTAGAATTTAGCATTGAATTAGAAAATAATAAACCAATTACGTATCGTCCATATCGTTTAAGTCATGCTGAAAGACAATTTGTTAGAGAAGAAATAGAAGATTTAAAAAATGCTGGCATTATTGAAGATTCAGTTTCAAATTATTCGAGTCCAATGTTGATTGTCAAGAAAAAAGGTGGAGAAAAGCGAATTTGCATTGATTATCGAGCTTTAAATAAAATTACAAAAAAAATTAAATATCCATTGCCAGTTATTAGTGATCAAATAGATCGCCTTACAAATAAAAAGTTTTTTTCTACTCTTGACATGAAAAGCGGTTATTATCAGATACCCGTTGAAAAAAATTCTCGCCATTTAACAGCTTTTATAACACCAGATGACCATTACGAGTTTTTGAGAATGCCTTTTGGCGTAAGTAATGGACCAGCAATTTTTCAAAAATTAGTTAACAAATCATTGGGACCGACCGTTGAGATTTACTATAGCTATGGCGTATTTTGATGACATCATGTTACCAAGTGAAACAGAAGAAGAGGGTATGGAAAATTTAAAAATGATTTTTGACGTTTTGAGACAAGCAAATTTAAAATTGAATTTAAAAAAATGCAAGTTTCTTTTTAATGAAGTTGAATATTTGGGTTACGAGATAAAAGAAGGCGTAATGAGACCGAGTACACGAAAGATTGATTGTGTAACAAATTTTCCTACACCAGTAAATGTTAGACAATTCTTTGGATTAACAAGTTATTTTAGACAATTTATAAAAGATTTTGCTAAATTGGCAAAACCTTTGAGTAATCTGGTAAAAAAAGATGTTGTATGGAAATGGTCTACTGAAGAAGAAGATGCTTTTCAAAAATTAAAGTTGAAATTAATTCAGAAACCAGTATTAGTTTTGTACTCACCATCTGCTGAAACAGTATTAGTTTTGTACTCACCATGTGCTGAAGTTCACACCGATGCATGTAAAGATGGTTTAGGTGGTGTTTTATTGCAGAGGCAAAATGATGTAAAATTACACCATACTAATTTTGTGAGTCGACAAACAACTAAAGAAGAATCTAGATATCATTCTACTGAGCTTGAGACGTTAGCTGTAGTCTGGTCGTTGGAACGATTTCGTGTATATTTAATTGGTATTCATTTTAAGGTAGTTACTGATTGTAATGCTGTAAGAAGTTCATTAACAAAAAAAGATTTGATACCACGAATTGGACGTTGGTGGTTGAAGCTACAGGAATTCGAATTTGAGGTTATACATCGTGCCGGAGATAGTATGAAACATGTTGATGCATTGAGCCGGAATCCATTTTATGAAGCTGAGGAAACAGAATCTGTTGCTGAATTAGTATCGTTATATACAACGTTAAATGAATATGATTGGTTAGTTTTGTTACAAAAGGAAGATAATAAAATTTCATATATTACTGATGTTTTAAATAAAGTTGGTAAACTTACAAAAGATGAGCAGCGAATACAAAATGATTTTGTTATTGAAAATGATAGAGTTTATAAATTATATGAAAATAAATTATTATGGTATGTTCCTGAAAAAGCTAGGTGGCAAATTGTATTCACAACAATTTTGCCCATGTTGGTTTAAATAAAACGTTAAACAAAATTCAAGAAAAGTATTGGTTTCCGAGAATGAAAAATTAAATTAAAAATTTTATAGGTGCTTGTTTTGAGTGTTTATATCACAAAACACCTGGTGGGAAAAAGCAAGGATTTTTAAATTCTATAGATAAAATTGGTATTCCGTTTCATACATTGCATGCAGATCATTTAGGTCCGTTTGTTAAGGGCTGCAAGGGTAATAACTACGTATTGGTAATTATTGATGGTTTTACCAAATTTGTAATATTAAAAGCTGTAAGAAATGTTAAGTCTTTAACTACAGTTCGTGCCATGGAAGATGTTATAAATGTTTTCGGATTACCAAATCGAGTCATCACTGACAAGGGTACCACTTTCACTGGTAAGCCTTTTATTAAATTTTGTAAAGATAAAAACATTATCCATATTAAAAATGCAACTGCTACTCCGAGAGCAAATGGACAATGTGAGCGATTAAGCCGAAGTATAACATCAATGTTAGCGACACTTTGTAATGAAATTGATGGAAGTGATTGGGATAAACACATTGGACAAGTGCAATTTAGTTTAAATAATACTATTCACGCTGTTCTTAAGAAAACACCATTCCAAGTATTATTTAATTTTGAACCAAAAAGTATCATGTCTACTCCACTTGATGATGAATTACGACATTTTGAATTAAGTGATAACATTTTAGCTGAAAGAGAAATTGCATTGGAACGAATAAAGTTAAATCAAGAGTTACAGAGACGTCAATATAATAAAAAACGATGTGAAGCTGAAAAATATTTTCCTGGTGATATAGTGATGATCAAACGAAATGCAGTTTCAACAGGAGAATCAACTAAACTACAACCACATTATAGAGGTCCATAAGTAATAGTTGACGTATTACCATTTGATAGATTCAAGGTGACTGATATACCTAGTATGAAGAGAACGCAGAAAGTTTATGAAGGTATCGTGGCTATTGATGACATAAAAATAATTTTATTACCGTGTGATGACAACGAATTTGATGATGTTATAAATAAAGATGAAATTGAATTCGATAATTCTACGATTTTGGAAGAACCGATGATAGATCAATCAATGTATGATGAAGAAAATTATGAAGCTGATAGTACTGAATCATTTGAAGAACATCATTTGGAAAAATCTGAAATAGTGTTACCAAAAAGAGTTCGACAACCTCCAACATACCTGAAGGATTATGAAATTTAATCGAGGGCGATTGTTTAGAAGGATGGCCGAATGTTAAAGCTTAATTTTATTAATATTTGTTTGACAATTTGAATCTAGCCTCTTATAGTTTTTCTTAATATTATTGAAGTCTATATGGCAATACTAATTTTCATTGTTATTGTTTTGTATTATTTTATTTAAAGTTGTTGTGAAATTGATTTTGAGTAGAGTAGACACAATTTAATTATATTGGAGGTCCTAAAAAGTAAAATATAATAATAAATAATAGTTTTGTACAATTTAAACATTGTGAGTTTCTATTTATTTGATATCAATCTAATTGCGTAGAATCAGAGGGATTCACGTTTTATCTTGGACGTAACTTTTTAAATGTACTTAATAGAATCAAATTTTATTTTAAACCTTTTAAGTTAATTAAACTTTAAATTTTAATAAGTTAATTAGATTTTAATTTTAATTTTCAATATACTTTTACTGGAACTTTAACAAAATTTTAGTTTTTTATTTTTAGAACTTAGACTTCTACTTTTTTAATAATTTAACTGGTGTCTATTCGACACTCCCAAGTAGACTTTATAATTAATTTAATTGGTGTCTACTTGACACCCCAAAGTAGACTTAATTTTGGTTACCAAAAAACAGCTATTTTATTTGGTTGAAGAGCTTTTTGGTTTTCCTAATTATCGCATGCGATATTTTGGATAGCCAATCAATTCTTTAAAATATTGTTCCAATTTTATTTTCAATTATTTTGCGAATTTAATCAATAAATTTAAATTATTTCCAAATATTTTTTGGTTGTGAATTGAAGTACTGGGTGCTTCAATTCACAACACCTTCTCTCTTTAGAAAAAATATAGGGATCGAAGTTTTTACTTCGAACACTATATTTTTAAAAATAAGAATTTAATTTGAATTATATATTTTTTTTGAAAAAATTTTTTTATTACTTAAAGATATTATTTTATTTAAAGTATATATTAGATTTATACTTAATTGAACAAAAACTTTTATTTAGATATTTTTTTATATGTATGTATAATAATATATATTTGTTTATAAATATTTTAATATATTGTATTTATTTTATTATTTACTATATTTTCTATATATTATGAGAATAATTGAAATTTATTTTATTTTAATTTTAATATTTATTTATTTTTATTTTATTTTTTATTTAAATGTTTATTTAGTTATTTAACTTTAAATTTCATATACATAAATATATATATTTACACCTGATTTCATATATATATTTATGCATACAGCACGTGTTCTAATTAATTTATTATTTATATTTTGAATATAAATATTTCCACTTTTGTTTACAATATTTTTAATTTAACTAACCTTACGCAATGTATAAAGTTTTTTTCTTTTACTTTTATGTTTACAATTATTATATATTAATAAGAATAACATTCTTATTTTCTTTTATAATATACTATAGTGTGGGAGATTTCTAACTCCTTCACACCACCCTTCCCAGCGGAAAAGGAGGAATCTTATGGTAAAAAGGTTGCTTCTTTCCAACTGTCTCCTAGATACAAATTCTTGTATAATTTTCAATTTTTGTATTTATATATATATTTATTCAACTCTTTTCTTCTTTTAAAAATTTTATTCTTATTTTATTTTATAATATACTATAGTGTGGGAGATTTCTAACTCCTTCACACCACCCTTCCCAGCGGAAAAGGAGGAATCTTATGGTAAAAAGGTTGCTTCTTTCCAACTGTCTCCTAGATACAAATTCTTGTATAATTTTCAATTTTTGTATTTATATATATATTTATTCAACTCTTTTCTTCTTTTAAAAATTTTATTGAATTATTTTATTGTTAAATTATTTCGCTTTATTACCTTATTCATTCTTTGTTTTATTTTATTTACTATTTTATTTACTATCAATATGTTCAAGAAAATTTATCAAAAATTTATTTAGCTTATCTTAACTATTAGCTATATTTATTATCTATTTATTATTAGTTTTAAATTATCTAGTTTATTCTATTTATTAATTTATTTTATATATATAAAGGTTTATAGGTTTCCAGGCGTCCCCTTCCCCCTTAATAAATTTTTAGTTTTCTAATACTATTGCTAGATATACGTAATATGGTTTTAATCTATTTTTATGTACTATCATTTTCTTATTTTCCGCTTTTATTTCGCAGTTAACTCCTGTGCTACTTATAACTTCGTATGGTCCAATGTATATTGGATCTAATTTTTTCCTATTTTCATTTCTTAATAAAACTAAACTACCTACTTCATAGTTACTATCTTTAACTCTAAAATCTTTATCATACCTAGTTTTTCTATCCTGTTTATTTTTAAGTAATGTTTCCCTAGCATCTCTATGTGCAATTTGTAATTTATTTTTCAAATCTATTATAAAATCTTCATAATTGTACACTGGCTGAACATTTCTTAACAAGCTTGAAGGTAGTTGACATTGCTTTCCGTATATTAGTTCGTATGGTGTATATTCTGTTTCTGAATGCACTGATGTATTATAACAGAATGTGTAGTATGGCAACCAGTTATCCCAATCTGTATGGTTTTCAGTTACGTATGTCCTGAGATACGCTCCTAGTACCTTATGTGAATTTTCTAAAGCTCCTATACTTTCATGGTGATATGCTGTAGAGAACAGTTGTTCTATTTTTAACATTTTACACATGTCCTTAAAAACATGACTCATAAATTCCGTTCCTTGATCGGAAACTATTTTCTTTGGAACACCATATTTTAATATGAAGTGTTCTACGAGTCCTTTTGCTACAGTATTAGCTTCTTTGTTTCTAAGAGGTATATTTTCTATAAATTTTGTTAACTCATCTTGTATTGTTAAAATATATTTATAACCCTCTGTTGATTCATCTAATGGGCCTACAAGATCTACGTAAATTCTCTCAAAACTTGTTTCACTTGTTGATGTTATAATCATTGGTTGTCTTTCTATTGTTAATTCGAGATACAAATTTTCTAGATTTATTTTAGCTTGAAAATCCTTTAAGAAATTTGCTCCCAAAATACCATCTACTGGTACGGGAAAATTATCCGAAACTACGTGAAAATCATATTTAAGATTTACTGATTTAAAATGTAATTGGTTAGTACAAGTTCCTAATGTGTCTAAATGTCCTGAAATTCCTTGAATTGTCGTTATTTTATCCCTTTGTAAAATGTTTTTACCCCTACATTTGTCCTTAATGGTGCATATAGATGCTCCTGTGTCTACTAGAAATGTTGTAGTTAAGTTATTTGTTTGTACTTCTACATAAAGTCCGTTTGTCATTCCTGCTGTAAAAATAATGTCCTTGATATTGCCTAATTCGTATATTCCCCTACCGATTTGTTGCCTACCCCCTCGGTGGGCTGTTCGTTTCCCGCTTCGGTTATCGCTAGGACTCTAGAGTTGTCCGTATTGGATGTTCTATTATTATTATAATTTGGCCTGTAATTTTGTGCATTATTATTTTGCCTGTAATTTTGGGAATTATTATTATAATTTCTATTCCAGTTTCCGTTAAAATTTCGGTTGATATTCGTATTTCTATTCCCATTATTATTTCTATTATAATTATTATTATTGTTATTATTAGAATTTCCGTTATTATTATAATTATTAAAATTATTATGTGACCTTCTAATATTTTGATTTTGGCCATTAAAATGTCGTCTATTATTATTATTATTACTGTTATAATTATTATTTTGATAATTATTATAATTCCGGTTATTATTATTGTATTGGTGGGAATTTCGGTTCCTGTTGTTGTCTACGTATCTCACAACTTCCAAATTCCTTTCTGTACCTGGATCCAATTCCAATAAATGTTTTATGGCAGTATCGAAATCGGTATGCCTAGCACTGTCCAATATAATTTTGTACCGTTCGCTTACTCCCCTTTTTAAAAATGCCACTCCTCTTCGATTATTGGCTGCTGTTAGTGCTGGTCTTTCCAACTCGCTTTGTGCACTGACCTCTAATTCGGTCATCCTTGATATTAGACTTTCGATTTCGGTTATAAATTCCCGCATCGGTCTATTTCCTTGGCGTGTATTGCCTAACTTAGTTTGTATTATTTCTATGGAGTCTTTGCATCCACATTTTGTTTTTATTTGCCTTTTTAATTCGGCGAAATCTGTAGTAGTTATAGTTCCCAATTCAGTTAGTGCCTTCCCTTGAATTTTGCACTTAATCAAAACTTTTTACTAAAATTGGTTTGTCTTCCGTTTTCAATAAGTCATAGTAAAATTCTATACCATTCAAAAAATCTCTGATTTTTTCTTCTCTTGTATCTTCCCTTTCAATTATTAACGATGGTAGCTTTTGTGCTACATTGAAATCAAAACTCGCCATTTCTATTTTTTCTTTTATTTCGGTATTCTCTGTATCGCTTTCTTCTTCTTCACTATGTTCAATAATAGTTTTGTCTAAAAATTCCTTAGACTTTTTATCTAAAATATCCGTTACAGCTACATAGACTCTTTCAAATTTTTCCTTATACTCAAGTGCTAAATCCTTGTCTTCCTTATATAATTCTCGCCAACTATTGCTACAGGTTTCCTTTACTTTTTCCACATACGCTAATTTTTGTAGTATATATTGCGACGTATACTCTCTATTCGGTGTTTTTTTTTAATTTTTAATTAATTTTTCCAAATTGTCTATTTCTAATTCTAATATATTTATCATTCTTTATATATAATAATGCTAATTTTTCATACTAATTTTTTTTTTCTCTATATATAATTAAAATATGTTCCAAATTTAAAGTGTGGGTACATACAAAAAGAAAATATTTTTTTATAAATTCAAAAAACATATTTTTAGGCGTTAGATAAAATAATAAAACGAAAATATAGCTTAAAATGCTTTTAAAAATTACTATATAAAAAAAAATTGATAAACATATATATATAAGTTTCTCTTAAAAATTTTTTAACATAAAATATTTAATATGAGTTATGAAAATATATGATATGAGTTATAAATATGAGTTTCTCTCTTTTTTTTTTTTTTTTTAACCTTCATCTCATCCTCAAAAAAACTTACGTTGTCTACCCTCGTGTGTAGATTTCTACACATATGGAAATATCAGTATATTTTCAATGGTTAATTTCTTTTTTGGAATTGAAATAAAAAAAGATGATGTTCTAATTTTATTTTATTAAACAAAAAGAGTCAAATTAATTTTTTTTCAATGCATTTTTAAAGATAATTTCTATTATGTTCATTGCCTTTTTCTTTTATTCTAAGAAAAATTTACGTCGTGTGTAGATTTCTACATATATGAATTTTTATTTTTTTTGAAGGTTTTGGTTGCTTGATCGTGAGTTGGGTTGCTTGATGTGTATTGTGAATTCAATAAGAATTCAAAATATTCACTTACGATCAAACAACCAAAAGCCTCAACTGAAAGTGTCTAAAAGTCAATATGTGTAGAATTCTACACACGAGGGTAGACAACGTAACTTTTAAAATTATACAAACTAAGAATGATATTGTAACCGGGAAATAGTTTTTTTCTTCTTAGAATGGTGGTAGAAATAAAGTCACGAAATACCGTTAATTTTCAATCAGCGGTTTTTGAAAAAAATTCAAAAAAAGATGGTATTTGTGTAGTTTTCTACACAAGGGTGGGATGAAGGTTAAATCTTAAACATAAAATAAATTTTTTTTTCTCTTTATTTAAAACATGTTATTTATAAGGTATACATAAAAATTTTTTTTCTCTTTTTCTCTTCTTTACAATATTCTTATTCTTATTATAGTTACATATGCATTCAAAATAAATTTTTCTTCTAATTACAAAATTATCTTTATATTTCAATTTAAGATATAATATATATATACATATACGTTTACTTTAAAATTTTTCTTTACTTAATATTTTCTCATAAATTTTACTTTACTTAGTATTTTTTTTTCATAAATTTTACTTATACGGCAATCATAATAATTCTCTTTTAGGCCGTGGAAATGGTAGATAGATTAATTTGTCTCTTTATTTTTTTTATCAAGGTATTCTTTGCCTTTTGTCCATACAAAATATAATGCTACAACTATTACAACAATAATAATAATTAATTGTAAGTCAGAGTATATTCTGAGCTCATTTTTTGTATTGTTGTTAGTAGTTGTACCTGCATTATTGTTTATAAACACCTCTTCTTGTTTTGAGGTCTTTTGCCCCATTTTGGTATATAAACAATATTAATTAAAAGAAAAAAAATTTAAATATATATTTTTTTTTATATATATATTTTTTTTTTTTTATGATTTCGTAATTTTAGGTTTTTAACCTTAATAAACTTTTACGACTTTTGTATATATATATTTATATAATTTAATAGTGTCTAAACAACAAAAAAAATTTTTTTTTTTCACATATATTTATTTATTCATATTTGATATATATATATTTATTTATTTATGCATTTATTTTAGTACAATATTTTTGAATGTAATTAAAAAAATTGTCATATATATTTATTTATGTTTAATTTAATAACTGATACATTAATTTAATAATTGATACATATAATTGATATAATTGATAGATATTTTTATAGTTTTTAGTTCAATATATTTTTACACATTTTTTTTTTCTTTGAATTTATTTAATTTTCGTATTTACGAAATACAATAATTCTCCATCCTTCAATAATCAATACAAAGTCGTTGTTCGCGATAATCACCATTAGTAGCGGTGACAATGAATGTATAACAATTAATACATTTTTAATACATAGTTTCAATTTTCGCTGGTACACCTTGCGCCGGTATCGAAACATTTGTTAAACAGGTCGTCGAAGTTCTTTACCTGATTTCGTTTTCGTAACTTTTCTTCTTCCTGGATCTTCTTTTTCTGGTTTTCAAAATACTGTTTCTCTTCTTTTGTAACAGCTATCTTCTTTAAACGTTTTAATTCTCCTATTTGTTGCCTTGCATTGGCAGCCTTTCCTCCTCGTTTCTTTATTTTTGTTGGGTTTGCCGCTGGTTGACTCTCCTTGTTGATTGGTGAGTTTTGTGTTGATTGGTGTTGATTTTTCCTCTGTCGTTGTCGGTATTCCTCGATGCTTATTGGCCTTGGGCCAGCCTTTGGATTCTTCAATAACTCTTCTAATTTGTCTCTTGGCAGGATCGCTATGTAAAGTCTTGCGTCCCTTACGTCACAGACTTCACGAAATCTCACTGAAAACACTAGCCGTCAGGCCGAATGTTGTGGCAACTTAGCAAAAGCCGATGTTGTTCAGTGGACTTCTTATTGTTTGATTCAAGGTTTTATATAACTCTTAGTTTAGCGGGTAGCCGATATAAGGTTATAATTAAACACTCAAAGTTTCAAGTTGAAGTGATATTTCTTTATTAAAAACCCATTTCTTATATACCCTAAAATTACATTGATTCTTATGGCTAATGGTTATTTTGCTATTTCAGCAAAAATATACTTATGTGGAAATATTCAATATTTAATTATTATTTATTATAAAGTTATTTACCTTTAAATTGCATATACATAAATATATATATTTACACCTGATTTCATATATATATTTATGCATATAGCACGTGTTCTAATTAATTTATTATTTATATTTTGAATATAAATATTTCCACATTTGTTTACAATATTTATAATTTAACTAACCTTACGCAATGTATAAAGTATTTTTCTTTTACTTTTATGTTTACAATTATTATATATTAATAAGAATAACATTCTTATTTTATTTTATAATATACTATAGTGTGGGAGATTTCTAACTCCTTCACAGCCAGTTTGAATAGTACCGATACGTTTATCTAAGGAATGTGCTATATCGGCATTATTACGTTACGAAAATTAATTTATGTTGAAATATATATCAAATAAATTAAAAGGAATTATGAATTGTTAGATAAACGTAAATGCATGTATACAGTAAATTTCCTAATTTTTATAAAGAAAAATTAAAAGTAAGAACTTTATTCAGCTAAATTTATATTTCTAAACATGTTAATCATAATTTAACATATAATTCAACATACATTTAACAAAAAAACATAATTTAGTTGACTTTTGCTTGCCAATTTTTTAAAAAAATTTTAATTTTTATAAAGAAAGATTAAAAATAAAAACTTCATTCAGCTAAATTTATATTTCTAAACATGTTAATCATAATTTGACATATAATTCAACATACATTTAACAAAAAAACATAATTTAGTTGACTTTTTTGGCAATTTTTTTAAACATTTCTTAATTTTTATATAGAAAAATTAAAACAACTTTATTCTGCTAAATTTATGTTTCTAAACATGTTAGACATAATTTAACATATAATTCAACATACATTTAACATAAAAACATAATTTAGTTGACTTTTTTTGGCAATTATTTTAAAAATTTCTTAATTTTTATAAAGAAAAAAATTTCTTAATTTTTATAAAGAAACCGAAAATGATACAGCAGATACCATTCCAGATTCACCAGATAAGATGATACAAATTGATGAGGAATCTGCAAGTGAAAATCGAAAAACTTCAAAATCTGTTGGGAAAAAGCGGAGCTCATTAAATGCAATCAACCTGATCTTATTGTCATTACTAGTACTTCCAGTGTTTAGTCAACAAACTACAAAGCCCACAGTAGATATCGTTAAATTTGACACTTTTCCAGGCATATATTTTGAAAGTTTGGGACTAACCAACCTCATAAACAATGAATGGCATTTGGTTGTGTATTACGATTTAAAAAATTATTGGCATGAACTGCAAGGTTTTAGGGATGGAATGGGTCGACTACAACTATTATGCGAGAAACTTAATAATGATAGTTATTGTAAGAATATCTTGATACAATTTAAACACAGTTTGCCTGAAATGGAAATTTATAATACGGTTATTCTTGATCAAAATGAAGCCGGAGATAGACAAAAAAGATCTGCGTTTGATTTTGTTGGAACTGTAGCAAACAAATTATTTGGTGTGTTAGACAAAGAATATGCAGATAAAATGGCTACTACAATACGAACTGTACAATGAAACGAAAATCAGTTGTTCAACCTCATAAATAATCAAACATCAATTGTAGAAGCAACCGCCAACGTGATAAAAAAATCGCAAGAGCGGGTAAACAAACAGTTCACTACTTTTGACTCGCAATTAGATAAAATCCACAATCAGTTGGCGACAATAGATCAGAAGGCACAAAAGAGTGAACTGGAACATATGTTTTCGGCATTGGCAATGCAAACAATGTTAGTGATGTACAATTTCCAAAAAACACAAACCCAATTAATTGATGTTCTAATGGATGCACAAAATGGTAAAATAAGTCCATTACTGGTGACCCCAAATCAGATACAATCAGCATTGCATGAAATTAGGAATAACTTACCATCAACAGTAAATCAATGTGAAATAGACCTATTAAATCATCAACTAGCATCAAGCAATTGTAAGACAGAATCGCTTATTGAATCGCCAGAGTGGATACAACTTCTGAATCCAAATGATTGGATTTTTTCATTAGCTGAGGAAATTACAATCAACGTAGTATGCATGGATGTCGTTGAATCCAGGACATTGAAAGGTATTGGTATACTTAGGATCAAAGCCAACTGCCTCATAAAGCACAAAGGACTAACAATATCATCGCACAACATATATTCGACTCAACTAAGATCATCATTTTGGCCATCAATAAATATAAGTGATTTATTGAATGAAACAAGATCTCACAACTATGAATATAAGCACGCGGTTAATTTAGTTCAACTCGACGATATTAAAGATGTACAAAAACAAATAAATACACTTAAAGCCAGAGAGTTTAAACCTGAGGAGTTGCAACCCATGAGATTCATCAATTTACAATTGGATTTGGTTTAAGTGTATAGTGTAAAGAAATAGTTTTATCAGTTGTAATAAAGAAATAATTTTTTGTCATTTGTAATAAACAGAGAATAATTTGTAAAAGCAAAAACTTTCGGAAAATTATTAAAGTAAAATCAATAGTATACATAATAAATAAAACTTTGGGTATTAAAATTAAAATCACTTTAAATTTGAATATAGTAATACTGTGTAAAAAACTAAAATGAAAATAATTTCGTTCAGACAATTTGTGTAGAAAATTTAAATTATTGTATTATAAAGTGTATAATAAAAATAACTCTTTTGTTTTACCTAAATTGTAACAGTAAATTTTATTATATAAATTAAAAAGATTGTAATAGAAAAGCCTATTGCGGTCTAAAATTAACCAATTATATTAAAATATTCAATAATACCCAAGGAATTATTAACGGATCAAGGTGCAAATTTTACAGGTAAATTGCTCCAACAACTATGTAAATTATTACACATCAGAAAATTACAAACTACTGCATACCACCCGCAAACAAATGGTTCGTTGGAAAGGCGGCATGGGCCATTGGTCGAATATTTGAAAATATTTGTGAATGAACATGTACAAACCTGGGACACTTGGATAGCAGAAGCAGTGTTTGCACATAACCATACACCACATAGCGGAAGCAAATTTTCAACACTATACGCTCTTACGGATTTAGTGAACCACTTCCTAGCAACTTACAAAAGACCCTGGAACCATTATATAATTTCGACGATTATTGTTTAACTTTAAAATATAGAATGCAAAAAATTCATCAAATTGTAAGGGAAAATTTAAGTAAAGGCAAAATAAAAGCCAAGGATTATTATGATAAATCTAAAAAAAAACGAAAAATTCAATGTAGGTGATCAAGCACTAATAATGAATCCAACCAAGCTACACAAACTAAGCGTTCCTTGGTTGGGTCCTTATGAAGTAATAAAAGCGGACAAAGTAAATTCCACTATCAAAATGGGTAGGAAACCCAAAATAGTCCATAATAATGGACTTAAAAAATGAACTTCTTAAATTCAATATATTAACTAGAATTAAGTATCTCTAATATAAAGTTAATCAAATCTACCGTATTATTTAAAATAAAATTAATTTATTAGCTTAATATTACTTTAGCATTTTTTTAAAAAGGGACCCCTAAACTAAGTATTTTTAAAAAAAAGAGAAGTTTTTTTTTGAATTACTTTAGCATTTGAAAAAGGGACCCCTAAACAAGGAATCTTTTAAAAAAAATTTCAAATGCATAAAAAAAAACATACACCATATTTAATCTGTACGATTTATATATTAGTGAAGAATTTAAAGAGCGGGGCAAGGGACTTGGGAAATTAGGGATTAATTGGAAGGGGAGCGTAAACGCTCGGAGACGAAAGATTACGGAAGAATTTGATTTTTAATATAATTATAGAACCTATTAATTTCTCACCACAAACTAATTCTATTATTTTCCCACCACATACTAATCTAAAATTACCTTTGTCCAATAAAACCATAATTTAAATTTTCCTAAATCATATAAAAAATCTGAAAAAAAATTTATTTACAATTAAAGATTAAAATTTGATTTTCAATATATACAAAATAAATATTACAAATTAAAATAAAATTTAACAAAGAGAATTTGATTTTTTTTTACACAAATAAATTATTTAAATAAACATTTAAATAAAAAATAAAATAAAAATAAATAAATATTAAAATTAAAATAAAATAAATTTCAATTATTCTCATAATATATAGAAAATATAGTAAATAATAAAAGAAATACAATATATTAAAATATTTATAAGAAAATATATATTATTATACATACATATAAAAAAATATCTAAATAAAGTTTTTTGTTCAGTTAAGTATAAATCTAATATATACTATCTTAAAGTAATAAAAAAAAATTTTCAAAAAAAATATATAATTAAAATTAAATTCTTATTTTTGAAAATATAGTGTTCGAAGTAAAAACTTCGACCCCTATATTTTTCTAAAGAGAGAAGGTGTTGTGAATTGAAGCACCCAGTACTTCAATTCACAACCAAAAAATATTTGGAAATAATTTAAATTTATTGATTAAATTCGCAAAATAATTGAAAATAAAATTGGAACAATATTTTAAAGAACTGATTGGCTATCCAAAATATCGCATGCGATAATTTGGAAAACCAAAAAGCTCTTCAACCAAATAAAATAGCTGTTTTTTGGTAACCAAAATTAAGTCTATTTTGGGGTGTCAAGTAGACACCAATTAAATTAATTATAAAGTCTACTTTGGAGTGTCGAATAGACACCAGTTAAATTATTAAAAAAGTAGAAGTCTAAGTTCTAAAAATAAAAAACTAAAATTTTGTTAAAGTTCCAGTAAAAGTATATTGAAAATTAAAATTAAAATCTAATTAACTTATTAAAATTTAAAGTTTAATTAACTTAAAAGGTTTAAAATAAAATTTGATTCTATGATAAAATTTTATGGTATTTTGTAGTAAATTAATTTATTAAATTAAAATAATACATAATTAATAAAATTTGAACTATTGATCAAAATAATACGTAAAATTGTCAAAATTCTAGTACAAGTGATGTAAAATAAATTATAAATTAAGCATTAAAATAAATAGTTCAACGTTAAAATAATAAATAAAAAAAAATAGTATTAAATAAAAATTTAATTAAATAATTAAATAGTGTTTTATTTGGAAATAAGAAAAGAAAGAAAATAATTACAAAAGTTAACTTTTATAACATTTAAATGAAACAATATTGAATTCAAATCATCGAATTATTATAATTTCATCAGAAATTTTTTACCTAAAAATAAATATTTAAAAAAAACATATTTTTTTGGTTTTTATTAACATTTGATTTGCAAATTTAACAAAATAGAAAATAAATTATATAGGTACTCTATGTGGTTTACAATAAATTTTGTTAATTTATTTCTTTTTATTTTTAATTCCTACCACTCCAGGATTAAATATTTTTATATTTCTATCATTAATTTTATATAAAATATTTTTTTCATTTTTAACAATCTCATAGTTATCCATTAAATTCTCTTTATAAATGTTCAAACGTCGATATACTTTTTTAAAATTACCACTTTTCAATTTAATCACGTTCAATTGTAAATCACTAATTGATTTTAAATTATTATTCAAGATATCATAAATTGAACAATTATGTAATTTTGTTATAATTTTACCAGTTTTTTGTAATTCATTTAGATTTTGACAAAATTTCAATATTGAGTTTTCTGTTGTACCTCAATTTATTAATTATCAAGTAAAATTTGTTACTGTTTGTTTCGTTTCGAAAATTTCTTTCATTTCTTAAATTTAATAAAAGTTGTATAATTGATGAATTTTCATTGTTTGAAGAGTTTAATCATAATGATTTAGTAAAATCTAATCCAATATCTTTAATTATTTCAATTACACGTAAATTTTTACCTTTCGACATATTTAAATTATATGCTGATAATTATGTATTATATTTAAATTATTTAGACATATTTAAATTATATGCTGATAATTAATATTAAACATATTAAAATTACACCAGTATTTTGAATACGAAGACCAAGAATTGAACTTATTAAAAATGTTATATTTTTAACAATATTTTGACCAATATTATATTTGTTCATCTGTAGATTTATACCGATTTATAATATTTATGCTCAGTGTTATTTGAATAAATTTTGTCTGTTGCAATAAATTCGTATAACACTTTAGAAGAGATAATAAGCTAAATAAGTATAAACATTTTCCTTTATCATTTAAATCACTTGGATTGACACGAACATCAATTGCTCCCATCTAAAAAAAAGAAATTTTTATATTAAAGGCTGATTTTCATTACCATGAAGTTCAATTTTCATTACTATGAATTTGCAGATGTCGACCAGAACGAGATACAAAATTCATATTTTCCTGTTGTTTAATAGAGAGAGAAACACATCTGCAAAATTTGACATTCACGTCTTTTTATAGTAAATATTTCGACATTGTCATCTTTTTATAGCAAATATTTTGACATTGGCGTCTTTTTATAGGAAAAGATGTCGCATTTCATCTTTTCCTATAAATAGATGTGAATGCCAAAAAAAAAAGATATCAATGTCAAAAATAAATCTGTTATTTTTTGTTTTTTTGAAATTTTTTTTAATATTATTGCCTACTGAATGTATTGAATATTCTAAAAAAAATAACTGGAGAAAATTTGTTAAAAAAAAATAAGAAAATTTCTATTTAATTAATTTTTTCTTGGTTATGTTGAAAAATGTATGTCAAAATCTTTACCATAAAATTTTCCATAAATATTTTTAAAGACTAGAGTTGTCCCTTTTTCTCTTACATATGTTTTTTATATCTATCTCGTTTTAGTTTTCTGAAACTTCATGGTAATGAAAATCACTTCATGGTAATGAAAATCAGCCTTAATATAGTATAAAATAATTGTACTCCCTTTAAGAAAAGCGAACCGTAAACGAACCGCTGGCAAAGTCATTTCTTCATACAAGACTTCGCCGACGAACCGCTTTGGCGATTCGCCAGCGGACCGTAAACGTAAATGTTGGAATAAGAAAATTAGAAAAAAAACGAAGTGTTGCGTATATATTAGTACGCCGCCTAAACTACGTTTAATCGGTTCGCTGGCGAATCGCCAAGGCGGTTCTCTAGCGAATCGCCAATACGGTTCGTTTATGTACTGATTTTATCCATATAAATAAAAAAAATGGAATTTTTTTTAATAAAAAATAAAAAAAGAAAAATATTTTTAATTTTTTGGTTGAGAATGTATATTAAAATATGTAATAATAAATAGAAAAAATAAGGATTTAAATTTTACTTTTTTCTAGGACTGTAATATTAATATTTTTATGAATAACACTAATATTCCTAATTTCACGGACGACTTGGAAATATATATTTTTTTCACTTTCACATTATTATTTTTAGCGTATTAAATACTTTTAATTTTATTTATCATAAATTAATAAAATCACGTCGAATTGTTAGAATAAAATTGTGCGTTTCTAAATGACTACTCACATAAACTGTTCTACATAAACTGACTACTCACATAAACTGTTCTACATAAAGTTCTACATAAACTGGTTTTTTTGTGAATGTATTGGTGAAAAGACGGTTCAGAAGCGGTACGTTTTGGGTTCGCCAAAAGCGAATTCGTTTATTTTTCTTAAAGGGCTAACACTATCCCGGAGCTGTAGCAAATCTGATGAACTATGTTTACGTTTTGTATGTGAAATTTATTGTTCCCAACATAAACATTTTTAACATTATTTGTTGTTGTTGTTGTCTGATCATTATCAATATTATTAGTATTATTATAAATATTGTATAACAATAATAATAATATAATAATATATGTTTTAAGTTGGTTGGTACACCGGTCGTCCTGTATTAGGGAGAGGTGTAAGTATCAGATAGTGTGAAGTGCATTTTAAACTAAGCTGGTCTACACTATACTGATAATTTTTCGAGTTAGCATTTAAATTGTGTACTTTTAGTATTTTATTAATTTATACATTATGTCAAAATAAACTAGCAAATAAATTTTTAATAACTTATTATAATGGAAGAAAGCTCAACTTCATCAGAAATCGGACTATCTAAACATTTTGCAAAAATATCACAAGTGAGGTTTTACATGATATTAACATTTTTAACGAATAAAATAAATTTAGTTCTTATTGTAGTCGTATCAACTTTTACTTGACAGATGTACACCTCATACAAAGTTCCGTTGGACAGGTGCTGGAATACTAGTTTTATTATTTTTACTACGAATTTTTGTTAAGCAGGGATGGTATATTATAACATATGCTCTTGGAATATATCATCTTAATCTATTCATAGCATTTTTAACTCCGAAAATTGATCCAGCTTTAGAATTTGAAGGTGAATTTGAAGGTTGATTTTCAGTACCGGCTCATGAGCACCTGATTTTTCATTATAATTTTTTGGACATCCCATAATTTTAAATAATATTCTTTTTTATTCAATAAAAACCTAGGCCTGTACTGAAAATCTGACTTAAAACTGTTAATTACATCAAAATTGTAAGCTAAATAACATTTACATGTGCTTTATTGAAATCTGAAGTGGAATTTTAAAATGAAATAATGCAATAGTGTAGTATTTAGTATTGCATGGTCCGCTTCACAGCTTTTCACATTCAGAAAATGACATGCAATACTTCATTATAAACTGTCATTTTCATGAAATAGCAAAATAGTGATTTCATTAGTGTAAAATTTGTGTATTTTTTATTAGTATTATAAGTTTTTTATTTTTATAAATTTTGGAAGAAATGTAAGTAAAAATAATATTTAAAGCTGTTCATAAAATTTATAAAAATAAAAAACTTATAATACTAATAAAAAATACACTAATTTTACACTAATGAAATCACTATTTTGCTATTTCATGAAAATGACAGTTTATAATGAAGTATTGCATGTCATTTTCTGAATGTGAAATGCTGTGAAGCGGACCATGGATGCAATACTACACTATTGCAAATTGCAATTTCACTTTAAAATGCCACTTCTGATCTAAACTATCATAATAAAAGTGGTTGTTTGGTAACTATTCTCGAAATGTATATATACTTAACTATTTTTCATTTGTAACTATATAGTGTAAACCAAATTTGTAATAATTTATTCGATATACATTGAGTGAAAAGTTCATAATTTCCGATTTTTCTTAGAATTCTTTTATACAAAATAAGCGAAACCATTATAGCTTCTTCTTTAAGTGCGATTACGAATGTTATGGAAATCATTTTTTTCGAGTTTATCGATTATTGTAAATGAATGAAGAAAGTCTTAATTAACACAACTATAACATAATTATAAATCTTTTTTAGCATTGCTATTAGAAATAAGATATATGGGTCCATTGTAACGTTTCCATACCCATGGGATAGAGTTGGAATTGGATTAAAATGGGATTATCGTTAAGTAAAAAAATACAAATTCAATTTGCATCGTTGCCATGCAAATAGGATTGAATTGACAGTTTTGATAAAATATGTCATTTATGATTGAAACAAAAAAAATTTCTACTATATTTTCAATATTTCTTTTCTTCTAAATTCATTAAGTTTATTAAATAAATTAATTATGTTCCACAATATTTTTAAATAAATTAAGTTCTTTACTCAAAATTATCTCGCCGCCATATTTTACTATTGTCAATTATATACATACAAATTTTACATATACAATCAAACATTTCGGTCCATTCCGACTAGTTTCGTAGAGTTGGAATTGATTTAACGAAAAGAACTCAATCCCTGTTGCCATGCACACTAAGTGGCTGTTTATATGCGACTGCCCAGGTTACTGCCTCAACCATTTTCGTAGAAGAGAGGTAAGTGCGGGCAGAGGTAAAAAAAGTTCAAAAATTTAGAAATTTTTGCTGTTGCCCCGTTCCTCTCCATTTGTTTCAAGTTTCCATAATTCCTTTTTTGTCAAAAATTTATTATTATTTTCAAACTGCCGGACGAGTAACATCTCCGGAAGAAAATATTTTTAATTGACCATAATTTTCAAACTGCCGAACGAGCAACATCTCCGGAAGAAAATATAAATAAATTAGTAATTGTGGAAAATATAAACATTATTTTTATTAGTGAAATATTTTCTATTATTTCTAATTATTATTTTTTTACAAATGATCTTAAAAGCAGATAATTATTATTTTCTAAAAAAAAACTATATTTTTATATTTATATAAAGATAAAAAAAGGATTTCAAAATTATTATCGTAATACTTATATTTATTGCACTTTATTTGTTTGGCCTTAATTTCCTTTGTTATACAAAGGAAAATAAAATATTATAGAAAGATGGAAAATAGTAAAAAAATTGACCTTTCTAACTTTGTTTAAAATGAATTAATCCTTCTTTCTTCTTTTAAATGTTGAACTATGAAGTATAATCTTATCTTTCTATATCGTAATTTCAAAACTTTAATTGAGTCATATATAGAAAACTAATTTATAACTATGTGTTATAAAATAAAATGAGAATAATATAATAAAAATGTAATAATTGCTTAATAAAAATAGAGAAATATTTATATAAAAACAAATAAAATAGATTTCATATCTAATACCTGGGACACACCGGACCGAAAACTCAGTTTTCGGGTTTTCAAAGTTCAAAAATGGAAATTCATAAGGTTTTAGTACAGTTTTCACGAAACCTACAAATTTTTAAGGTTTTCACGAAAATATATTTTAGCGCCATCTATGACAAAATAGAAGATATGTATTTTTGAAGTAGGCATAGCTAAGTTTCCATACAAAAGTAGCCATTTTTGTGAAAAATAAAAAAAAAAATCGAAAATTTAAAAAAAAAAGAAGAAAAGTTAAATTTTATTAAATAATTTTTAATATAAAAATCAAAATTTGACATTAAAAACAAATAATTACTATTTTTAATTTTTTTGGTTTTTACGTAGAGTTGTTTAAATAAATAATTTTCATAAATTGACATTCGAAAACGAAATCGCGCTCCATTTTTGGTGTGTCACTATAAAAGTTCTTAGATCTAGTTTTCGCGAAAACTTAGGTTTTCAATTTTGGTGTGTCCCGGGTATAATAGAGATTTCATAGATTTTATAATCGTAATGATAAATCAAAACTAATAATTTTCAGGTTTTGTATTTTCGGAATATAAAAAAAAATCAGGATAAATATATATATATTTCTGTCCTTAATTTTTTTAAATCTGTCTCTGTATTATTATACATATAATAATATAGACAATAAATATGTATAATAAATATGTATATAAAATATTATATAAATATTTATATAATAAATTTTCTGTGTTTCACGGAAAAAATATAGACAGATGAATATTAATATTAATATTAATACTGAATATAAATGAAATATATAATTAAAGAGGAGGAATTAAGAAACCTCTATTAATTTTGTGATATGTTTTTATAAAACAAATATTAAAATAATATTAAATTAAATTATATTTAACCTCATACAAAGTTCCGTTGGACAGGTGCTGGAATACTAGTTTTATTATTTTTACTACGAATTTTTGTTAAGCAGGGATGGTATATTATAACATATGCTCTTGGAATATATCATCTTAATCTATTCATAGCATTTTTAACTCCGAAAATTGATCCAGCTTTAGAATTTGAAGGTGAATTTGAAGGTTGATTTTCAGTACCGGCTCATGAGCACCTGATTTTTCATTATAATTTTTTGGACATCCCATAATTTTAAATAATATTCTTTTTTATTCAATAAAAACCTAGGCCTGTACTGAAAATCTGACTTAAAACTGTTAATTACATCAAAATTGTAAGCTAAATAACATTTACATGTGCTTTATTGAAATCTGAAGTGGAATTTTAAAATGAAATAATGCAATAGTGTAGTATTTAGTATTGCATGGTCCGCTTCACAGCTTTTCACATTCAGAAAATGACATGCAATACTTCATTATAAACTGTCATTTTCATGAAATAGCAAAATAGTGATTTCATTAGTGTAAAATTTGTGTATTTTTTATTAGTATTATAAGTTTTTTATTTTTATAAATTTTGGAAGAAATGTAAGTAAAAATAATATTTAAAGCTGTTCATAAAATTTATAAAAATAAAAAACTTATAATACTAATAAAAAATACACTAATTTTACACTAATGAAATCACTATTTTGCTATTTCATGAAAATGACAGTTTATAATGAAGTATTGCATGTCATTTTCTGAATGTGAAATGCTGTGAAGCGGACCATGGATGCAATACTACACTATTGCAAATTGCAATTTCACTTTAAAATGCCACTTCTGATCTAAACTATCATAATAAAAGTGGTTGTTTGGTAACTATTCTCGAAATGTATATATACTTAACTATTTTTCATTTGTAACTATATAGTGTAAACCAAATTTGTAATAATTTATTCGATATACATTGAGTGAAAAGTTCATAATTTCCGATTTTTCTTAGAATTCTTTTATACAAAATAAGCGAAACCATTATAGCTTCTTCTTTAAGTGCGATTACGAATGTTATGGAAATCATTTTTTTCGAGTTTATCGATTATTGTAAATGAATGAAGAAAGTCTTAATTAACACAACTATAACATAATTATAAATCTTTTTTAGCATTGCTATTAGAAATAAGATATATGGGTCCATTGTAACGTTTCCATACCCATGGGATAGAGTTGGAATTGGATTAAAATGGGATTATCGTTAAGTAAAAAAATACAAATTCAATTTGCATCGTTGCCATGCAAATAGGATTGAATTGACAGTTTTGATAAAATATGTCATTTATGATTGAAACAAAAAAAATTTCTACTATATTTTCAATATTTCTTTTCTTCTAAATTCATTAAGTTTATTAAATAAATTAATTATGTTCCACAATATTTTTAAATAAATTAAGTTCTTTACTCAAAATTATCTCGCCGCCATATTTTACTATTGTCAATTATATACATACAAATTTTACATATACAATCAAACATTTCGGTCCATTCCGACTAGTTTCGTAGAGTTGGAATTGATTTAACGAAAAGAACTCAATCCCTGTTGCCATGCACACTAAGTGGCTGTTTATATGCGACTGCCCAGGTTACTGCCTCAACCATTTTCGTAGAAGAGAGGTAAGTGCGGGCAGAGGTAAAAAAAGTTCAAAAATTTAGAAATTTTTGCTGTTGCCCCGTTCCTCTCCATTTGTTTCAAGTTTCCATAATTCCTTTTTTGTCAAAAATTTATTATTATTTTCAAACTGCCGGACGAGTAACATCTCCGGAAGAAAATATTTTTAATTGACCATAATTTTCAAACTGCCGAACGAGCAACATCTCCGGAAGAAAATATAAATAAATTAGTAATTGTGGAAAATATAAACATTATTTTTATTAGTGAAATATTTTCTATTATTTCTAATTATTATTTTTTTACAAATGATCTTAAAAGCAGATAATTATTATTTTCTAAAAAAAAACTATATTTTTATATTTATATAAAGATAAAAAAAGGATTTCAAAATTATTATCGTAATACTTATATTTATTGCACTTTATTTGTTTGGCCTTAATTTCCTTTGTTATACAAAGGAAAATAAAATATTATAGAAAGATGGAAAATAGTAAAAAAATTGACCTTTCTAACTTTGTTTAAAATGAATTAATCCTTCTTTCTTCTTTTAAATGTTGAACTATGAAGTATAATCTTATCTTTCTATATCGTAATTTCAAAACTTTAATTGAGTCATATATAGAAAACTAATTTATAACTATGTGTTATAAAATAAAATGAGAATAATATAATAAAAATGTAATAATTGCTTAATAAAAATAGAGAAATATTTATATAAAAACAAATAAAATAGATTTCATATCTAATACCTGGGACACACCGGACCGAAAACTCAGTTTTCGGGTTTTCAAAGTTCAAAAATGGAAATTCATAAGGTTTTAGTACAGTTTTCACGAAACCTACAAATTTTTAAGGTTTTCACGAAAATATATTTTAGCGCCATCTATGACAAAATAGAAGATATGTATTTTTGAAGTAGGCATAGCTAAGTTTCCATACAAAAGTAGCCATTTTTGTGAAAAATAAAAAAAAAATCGAAAATTTAAAAAAAAAAGAAGAAAAGTTAAATTTTATTAAATAATTTTTAATATAAAAATCAAAATTTGACATTAAAAACAAATAATTACTATTTTTAATTTTTTTGGTTTTTACGTAGAGTTGTTTAAATAAATAATTTTCATAAATTGACATTCGAAAACGAAATCGCGCTCCATTTTTGGTGTGTCACTATAAAAGTTCTTAGATCTAGTTTTCGCGAAAACTTAGGTTTTCAATTTTGGTGTGTCCCGGGTATAATAGAGATTTCATAGATTTTATAATCGTAATGATAAATCAAAACTAATAATTTTCAGGTTTTGTATTTTCGGAATATAAAAAAAAATCAGGATAAATATATATATATTTCTGTCCTTAATTTTTTTAAATCTGTCTCTGTATTATTATACATATAATAATATAGACAATAAATATGTATAATAAATATGTATATAAAATATTATATAAATATTTATATAATAAATTTTCTGTGTTTCACGGAAAAAATATAGACAGATGAATATTAATATTAATATTAATACTGAATATAAATGAAATATATAATTAAAGAGGAGGAATTAAGAAACCTCTATTAATTTTGTGATATGTTTTTATAAAACAAATATTAAAATAATATTAAATTAAATTATATTTAATATTTTTTTATATTGAAAACAGTGATGGATACGTCGATCGCATTATTCGACGAACCACAAATTCGGAAAGCATAGCTGAAAGTTATACTTGTAGTCAAGTATAATATTTTACATTTTAATTGATTTTAGATAATGTATACCATGTATAATATACATAGAAACAAATATATTATATTTATTATACATAGTATAAATTATCTAAACTCAATTAAAATGTAAAATATTATACTTGACTCTACAATGAAATTAATTCAAATTCATGATTAGTTAAATATTTGTATTTACGAATATGTAGTAAAACTTTGGTAGAATTTAATAAATTTATTAATATTAATACTTGTAACCCTACGATTATGAGCTTCGTGGCTCATTAAGAGTTACAAGTTACAACGATAGCATTCAAAATCAAAATGATTTTTTTCAATTTACGAATGTCAAACTTAACATATTTCAATACCAAAATGTTCCTTTATAAACTCCCCTGGTACGATCTTATCCTTAAAATTCAGTTTCGGTCATTTTGAAATTGTTGAATTTTCAATGAAAAAATTGGGTGAGGAAGGAGCATGTAATCATGTACTAATGCTGGATTTAAAGGATAAAAATTTGCCGCTTGTGCAGGAAAAATGGACCGTAACCCTGGAGTTACAATGTCGCTCTCATTTCGCCCTCTATTCGCTGTCTTACGCAGTCTACAAACATAGTAGTCACAATGAGAATTTTTTTTGTTCTTAAATATCAGTTCATTGGTTATGGTTATTGTTTTTTCATTAAACATTGTAATTTTTTTTTATAACTAATAATTATAAACAAATAATTAATGATGGCCCACAAAATTTAAAAAAAAAATTTGCACACAATTCTATTATTTTGACACATCAACGCGTAGTTGCAGCAAAAAAGTTAAAAGTTAACCAACTTTTTTCATAGTTGAGAAATGCGAGCGAAAAGGGTGCGTTCATTGTAAACACCTTCATACAATTTCATACATTTCAACTTTATTTTGACACTGGCTGCGTATTGAGCGGGAAATGAGAGCGAACATTGTAACTCCAGGGTAAGATATAATTTCTTATCCACGAAATATGTGCGAAAAGAACCGCAAATTCTCATGTGCAAGGAATATGTTTCATTTGAAAGGGGTGTTTTCACTTGCAGGGGATATTTTACGAGTGATAATTTTTTTGCAAGGGATAATTTTCATTTCGCAATACTTAGCTAAGTAAATTTTTTAAAAACCATAGATAATCCTTCGTGTATGGTATCACAGTTTTGTTGAAATTTGTCATTTAATTGATTGAATGAAATTCGTACAAATGCATCACAAAAATATATTAATCATTATAATTTTAATAATAATAAAAATTGAATCTTCTATATAGTAAATTATCTATTCAGTAAATTATTTCATAGAGTAAATTATTTAACATTTTTTAAATTACAACAAATGCAATTTTAATTATTTATTAATAATTATATTATTCAGATAAGTCTGATAATTATATCATAAAAATTTGAAATATTTATATAGGATATTTTATATTCAATATAAATATTTGTATATATAATTTTTTTTACAATTGATTTTTAATTATACAATTTAGAATTAATATTTAATTGCTGATTTTAAAAATAATAATTGAAATGATTTATTATTAAAATGTTTTTTTTTAAATAAAATTCCACTGCCATTCAACAGCGCTATCTGTGATCTGTACAGAGATAGTCAACAATTTGAATTCCCTTGTCAAAAAAACTTATGGTGTTTTCTTTTCTGGATGAAAAATTCTACATTTTAAAATGCAACATTTTCACAGTTTTTCACAAATCGCGGAGTTCTGCACTCTTGTCATTTTACAAAAGAACAGAAAAAATTCTACATTTTTTTTGCATGTTTCCTACACTGCCTTTCATGTTATTTTTTTTTGTTATATTTTATTACAAAGCAATTTTATGAAGGTAAAATAAATTATAATTGTGTAATGTGCAAATAAAATTGTGTAAATAAAATTGATATTTGATTTTTTTTTTTGTTATTATGTTGCCTGATTGTTCGGCGTAAGACTTTTGCATCGTCAAAAATTTAAATGCAGAAAATGTAACATTTAGAGGCAGAATTTTTAAGAAAAGGACACAAATTAATTTTCAGTTCTACTTTTTTTGGAGAAAAGAACGCAAAAAATGTTGACCTGTGAAAAAAATGCATTAGATACCCAGTGATAATGTTTATACCAACGTCGGCCCGACTTATATACCAACGCGTATGCCTGACACGATGGCAAACAAACACCGCGGACGTTGGTACTGACGCGTAGGTATCGTGTTGGGTATTGTAGTTTATCTATTAAACGGCAGGTGGCTGAAAGAATGATCATATTGGAGTTTGCTTTTTTTTATTGTAAAAGAAAAAATTTAATATATTTTTAATTTTTTTTTATTAACAATTTATTTAATTTTACATTTGATATTAGATTTCTTAATTAATATAAAATTATAATATTTAGATTTTTTTGCTTAAGGCTTTTCAAATTTATGATATACATATTATTTCGTATAAAAACAAATTTATATTTAACTACTATTACTATACATAATTTTATCACATCGTATTTACAATTTACCACAATTATTCAATATAAAGTTAGTTATATTACCTAGTATTTCCTTGGTTTTATTAAGTTAGAACATGTATTTCTGAATTATGAAAATAATTAATAAATTTGAGATATATTAGAATGTCAATGCATTCTTGCTTTATACATACATATTATACATACATACATAATTTTTTTTCTTCATAAAATTCCAAAAGAAATGCATCTGCATTTCCACAGAACAAAAAAAAATTAAGAATACAATTTATAATTATTACAATTAAAAATGCAATTTTATTGCAAATTAAATATGCAAAATACAAAACTTAAAAATACTCTACAACTACAATCACCATATAAAGACATAAATATTGTTTTTCTCTGACATTTTGAATTTGTTTCCAGTTATTATCCGCTTGGGGCGTAGAGTTTTCGTCCCATCCATACGAATCGGGTGAAAATTGGTATCGTGTCAGGCTGACGAGTTGATATCAAATCGAAAAAATACTTTGCCTATCTGCTATCTCACTCGGGTATTATATTTTCATATATTGTTATTTCGACACCAACAGAATACCTACGTGTTGGAATATACGTCAGTTATCTCTGGGTAATATAATATAAGGATAGGCTAAGGTAGAGATTTTACACTATAAAATGCATTTTATATTTTATATTGCATTTTATATTTTATATTGAAGTATCTTTTTGCTCTTTCGCACTTACAACTCCCCTGGATAGGTCTATCTCAACCACCCTAACTAGATATATGGTTGACTATGAGAGTAAGAGAGTAAAAGCATTGACTAATAATAACATATAGACTTATAAAGTAGAACAAAATAATTTCCACTTTCTGATTTGACTTTCCTAATCTAATGTAAAAAATCAACGTTCAACGTACGTTTTTTGTTATATATTTTCGTTAGATTAGGAAAGGAAATATTATGAATGACTAATATGAGAGCATGCGTGAGAGGATAATTTTTTTTATATTGAAAAAGCAATTTTTTTTGTTTTCGAATATATGATTGTATTATATAATCTTATATGGATAATTTGGTTGGTATTCGTACAATTCAAAATTTTCTAATTCATAAATAAATTCTAATTTTCAATTTTTAGCAAAAAGAAAATAGTTACTTCTATATTGTAAGAATAGTACGGGCGTTTGGGTATTTTTGATAATATCGATTAAAATATATATTGCATATTTTATGATCAAACAATATATTCAATAAATTAATAATATTTATATACAATATTTATATTCATAAATTTTAACACTATATTTTAAAATTTGGTTATATTTAATTTAATTTAATTTGAAAATTTATTAATTCAATTTAGAAAAGATAAAAATACATATTTCTAACCATGTTTAATTCCTTTTAACAAACTTCTAATTTATTCTTAAATGTATTCCATGCATATTTTTAATCAATATTACCAAAATACCTAAACGCCTGTACTATTCTTACAATATAGAAGAAACTATTTTCTTTTTGCTAAAAAATTTAAAATTATAATTTATTTATGAATTAGAAAATTTTCAATATATAACAAAAAACGCACGTTGAACGTTGATTTTTTACATTAGATTAGGTCATTAGGAAAGCCAAATCAGAAATTGGAAATTATTTTGTTCTACTTTATAAGTCTATATGTTATTATTAGTCAATGACCTAGGTTATTTACTATTAATTTCCATTTTGAAATTGTTTGTTCCCATTTTGAAATTGTTTATTCCCAATTTAAAAGTGTTTATTCCCAATTTGAAATTGTTTATTCCCAATTTGAAATTGTTTAGTCTCAATTTGAAGTTGTAAAGGTATAGTGCTGGAAGACAATATTATTGATCTGGAAGAGATTGACAAACTAATTGAAATCGAAGCAAAAGTCGCAATCAAACGATTAGGTTCTCCAGTACAAAGTATACGAGATAACAAGAGAGTTAACAAAACTAAAAACAAAGCCAGACCGAACTCTGTTGCAGACCAAATAAGGCAAGCTACACTGTAATTAAAGCTGCAACTCCAACTGTTAACGTCGTCTAGCAGTAATAACAACGGCAATTTAGGATGTTTTGGTACGGACAGGAACGGCCTCGGACTGATTTTGATCACATAGTTTTCAATTTAAACTAATTTACTTATATGAGGAAAGCAACGGGAGACTACCTCAGTTATAATATCCCTAGTACATCAACAACGAAAACATTAAAGAAAATAACTAGCAATACTAATGCAATATTAACAGCAATACTAATGTCAATATAAAAGTTAATTTGAATAAATATTCTAGAAATAATATCAGAGATTTGATTAAAGCCAACATTAAGGAAATGAATGGTACGAATAAGAATAAGAACAGTGGTATGCTAAGTATAGCCACGTGGAATGTAAGAAGCCTGTTACAAGCCGGTAAATTAAAAAATTTGGAAATCGAAAAAAACCGTTTACATATTTACATAATTGGCATAAGCGAAGTCAATTGGACGGGTAAAAACGAAGTAAACACTGATAACAATTATTTTGTATACTCAGGACCACCCAATGAGCATAGAAAAGGAGTTGGTTTTCTAATGTCCAATTAACTGAAAAAAAATATTACAAGTATAATTCCGAAAAGTGAAAGAGTAATATTACTACAACTGAAAAGTAAATACAACTATGTCAACCTAATACAAGTTTATGCACCAACAGCCGATTGCGACGATATGGATTGCGACAATTTCTACAGCGATCTCGAAGTAATACTGAAGGAGCTGAAAAATGAAGACACTACCATTATCCTTGGTGACTTCAACGCCAAAATAGGACGTACAGAAGTGAACAACATAGTAGGCAACCACGGCCTGGGCAACAGGAACAAGAGAGGAGACAAATTAATCGAATTTTGTATCGACAACAACATGTCCATTATGAACACCTGGTTTCAAATGCCTAAGAGACGATTGTATACATGGACATCACCTAAACATAATGACAATACAATAATGCGCAATCAAATTTATTTTATCCTGATCAACCAGCGGTTCCGTAATGCGGTGAAAGTGGAAAAAACTTATCCCATTGCCGACATACAATCCGACCACGTGCTACTGGCTGCCAAAATCGGAATCACGTTCTAGATAACTGGTAAGAACAAATCGAGTACTTATCCAGATTTTTCAATTTTAGATTCGCCAATAACCAAAAGTGCCATAAGCTGTTCATTAAATAGCAAAATAAAAGAAAATAGCATCCACATTAATAACTAATCCAATATGAACACGAAATGCAATTGTTCAAAGAACCATTAGTAAACAGTATTGAAACAATTAAAAGCCAAAGTGCAAAACTGAAAAAGAAAAAGGATTGGATGACAAATGAAATTTTATTATTAATGGCAGAGCGTAGAAATCAAAAACCAGGTAAACCACCAAACAAAATAGAAAGCTATCGCACGATTTCATTAGCAAGTGTCTAATCTAAGCTAATGGAAAAAATCATTTCTACAGGATTAAATACTACCTTGAAAAATAAAAGGTACTAATTAAGGAACTATGGCTGGCTGGCTGTAGGCAGCATTTTCCACATCAAGTCATCAACATGAAAGAAAGTATAGTAAAATGGTTTAATCAAATATAATAGCTATATGCAGAGAAAATGTATATAGAAAATGGGAATTAGTGGAAACCTGCTTAAATGGATCAGAATCGTTCCAAGTGATTGGCATGCCTTCCAGATTGCTAGCATTCTCCCCTGGAAAATACTGCATCTGTCTGGTAGCCTATAGGAATGGACAAATTTAAGAGGTATCATGATTTCGAATCTCTTGTCAATCTCAAGTGGTCGTATCATGACTTCGAATCTCTTGTCAATCTCAAGTCTTGATCAGTGATTATTGTCATCAGGGATTATTGTCTCTAAGTACCTATCTGTAGTGCCTAGGATCCTACCATGTCCGTAAGGTTTAGTTTGCCAGTACCTGGCAGTGATATATTTTTTCTCTACAAGGTATAGTGCTGGAAGACTACAACGTCAGTAAAGCCATAAACAACGTCAGTAAAGCCATAAAGCCATGCGAGATTGAAGAATTTACACTATCCACTCGCACATAGTTGGGCAAACGCCTAGTTCGCTCAAGGACTCTTGGATAGCTTCAACTTGTATGTTCTTAAGGCACCTTCTATGTATGAAAGGTGGCAAGGGTGTATTGCTTATAATGCAGAAATTTAACCCTTCTCCATGACTGTGGAATATGGCTAAGCACAACCTTAACCCTTCTCCATGACTACCTTAACCCTTCTCCATGACTGTGGAATATGGCTAACCACAAGGCTACCTGTAAATACTTTTTTAATAAAGGGAATAATGCGTTCCTTACCTTCCAGCAACATCATGGGAAAGATTCCATCGGGACCGGCGGATTTATATGGTGCAAAATTGTCAGATCATATTATCTGTTACCCGTGACTTTACCCATTCTCTTGAGTGGGGGGATAATTTCCTGGTTGCCCAACTGAGCAACTCCTCCGTCAACCTCCGAGCAGCCAGAGAAGTGGGTGTCCAATAGTATGCTCGTCCATGTACCTTCCGAAGTCTTTGAGTGTTCTTTGGAAAGAACCCGAGGGAATCTGGCCGTATCTTTAGAAGTTTCGATGGATTAGAAGTAATCTTGCCAAGATTGATTCTTAGCTGTGTGCATTGCTTTTTAATATTCTTTTAATCGGTCCTTGTAGAGTTGCCACGTGTTCCGTTTGTAAGTTATAGGCTTCCCTAGTCTCCCTTAGGTTTGTCAGATTCTCGTTCCACCATACTGAGAATGATTTCTTGCTACATAAAACTTTGAAAGAGATCTGCATGTCCCTTGCAAACTTGTTCGTCTGTTATTGTAATTAGGTCATGGATGTCTGTACTATCTATTATCTATTATCTATGGCTGAAAATTTTCTTGACGTCCAATTCGAAATGAAATTTCGAAAATTGGATGACCAAAAAATTTTGTGGAGGATATTGCTGTCTCTACCGCACTTGTACATAAATACATATATCCATCCTTTTAAAAAATTAGCCCATAAATTTCGCCATTGTATACGCGCTATTTAAATGGTATCTTAGCCGCGTTCGGAATATTCGTAATGAATAAAGAAAGCACTTTACTTATATGTTTGTATCATAGATTAGAGTATAAAATATCAGAATATGCTATAATAACTAATAAGTGTCCAATGTTTTTGTGTAATATTTTTATTGTGAGATTATAGCGGCTTGCACAAAAAGCTCATTTTCGCTTTCTTTAAGTTTTAATACTAAAATATTTAATGAAATAAAGTAATAATAAGTAATGGATACGACTGTTTTTTGAAATAAAAATAATTTTATTTGATTTAATAAAAATTAAAATTATGTTTATTTTGGAAACAAATTTATTATTTAAAGTCGTTAACTGAGAAGGGACAGCATTTTCGTTAGCCGTTTTCGGTTTGAACTCTCTGGCTTCTCGAAATGTTCCGACTTGAAATATATTGCACAGTTCAAACGTTCTACAATAATTTTGTGTAATAAATTTAATACAGAAATCCATTTTTTTTATTTGAAAGTCCTAATACTAATAATCCTGTCGGAAATAGTAACAACGTCCCATGTGACTCAAAGTATAATATTTCGGAGTTTAAAAAAAATGATAATTGAAGGCTATTTTCAATTATTGTAAATATATTTGGCGCAATAATTTACTATTTTTATTTCAAATTTTACAAAGTTATTTGTATTAAACATATTATATTATTACTTAAATTTAAAAAATTCCGCGCAGCCGAACTACTGATCAGTAGTTATATATAATTATGAGCTTTTTTAAATTCGACTACTGTAAATGCATATTTTGAGTTCATATTGCGTTTTTAGTTTAGAATATAATTTTTAGAAATATAAAAATAAGAAAAACAAACCCCGGGTTTGTCAAAAGCACATTTCCTCAAAATCGTTTCCTGTTGAACTATGAGCTATTACAAACCAAAGGAAATTCCCATATAGTATTTTTTACAATATAATAAATTTCATAATAAATATAAGTAACAAATGTGTCCCAGTTCGATTTTTTTTTCCCAGGCTATTCCAGGAAAATATATAGACACTTATCATTTAAGTTATCTCTAATTTTGCTTTTAATTGAACATAATGTGATATGATAAAATAATAATAATAATAAACCAATATTCCATTTATATAGCACCTAAAAATATGTAAAATATTGGTTTTTTGCAAAATTTTGCATGCTTAAGCATTTTGATTAATTATAAGAGTGCTAAATTTTTTAATTTATTAATTAATGCACTTAAAAGAAATATGATTTTCGATAGCTTTCTCAGTATTTGTTTTTAAAAATATTGTGTAGTTATAAAATTACAAGCAAATGTAAATTTTTGATTTTCGAATGGATACAACGGAAAGGGGAGGGGAGACACGAATGCAATTTCTTCGCAGGCTCTAGTTATTTTTTCAATATCTCTTTGGTACATAAATTTCAGCCTTCCAAGTTCCAAAATAAGCCGTTTGGGAAATACAGGGTGTTAAAAAAAGTTGTATGAAGAGAACGGTATTTTTATACAACAATGAATTAAATTTTAAATAATTTTTAATTTCACAAAAAAGATAAAATATTTTCCTAGCTTATAGCTTTTACAGATCTCAAAAATTGGTTTAAAAGTTATTAGATGTTCAATATTGGCAATTTTCGAACTTGGAGGGGAAAAAGGAATAGAAGAAAATTTTGTTCTAATGGATCTATTATTTTATTACTTATTATCAATGGTCAAAATTTGGTGCTCTATCTTAATAGATGTAGAAGTTTGTGTAAACGGACGGACAGACAGAGTGAAATTAATATACACATTTATACCAAATTGGTTGGAAAAGTGCTAAAAATTTAGAATTAGAATTAGAAATAAATAAGGGCTGGGCATTCTGAAACCCAATAACCACCGCGGCCATTAATAGACCTATTGTAGTACCTTTGTTTCTTAGAGTTCACTAAAGAAGCTAAGGCAGCCTTATACATTCACAAAGAAAGTGTAGGGCTGACTCCTCATAATCATTGCAGATTCTGCAGGTAAATGACAGAGACCTACTGTCGAACGGCAGCATTGCTACTGTCGAACGGCAGCATCGAATGGCAGCATTGCTACCCGAAAAGATGAAAATCTTCCGGTTGTGGTAGCCCAATCTTAGATTTTCACGGATACGGAGCTCAATGGCATGAACATCTGCATGGAATACGCTAGCGTTTTGTCCAAGACTGACAGTGATGTTCACTTTCGATTGCTTAGCATATACCCCAGCTCCAACTCCATGTATGGTTTTGGAGCCGTCGGTGTACCAGGTAATGGAGTTAGGGTCCTATATTGGCGGGTTCTGAGCCCATTCTTGCGTTTTTGGTATAAGGACCTTAAAATTTTATCAAAATTGAATCTAACTAGCATATGATCCGAAAAGGTATGCTAAGAATGGAGTCTACCCATTTCTTCAAAGAGGTGAGAGTTAATTAACTTGGTGTCATGCGGTGATTTGTGCTCAATTTTTTGCCACTAGACTGGCGAGGCATATGTTATAATTGATCTGACCACCGAGGTGTACAGCCAGTGAGCAATTTTGGGCTGGAGGCCCCAATTATACCCAATAAGGCTGTTACAGGTCCAAAGGAAGCGCAAGCCTGGCTTTGTTAATGACCTTGTCTAAGTGGATGTTCCACTTGAGTTTGTCGTCAAGGGTAACCCCAAGAAATTTGATTTCTTTACTGAAGTCAATTCGTTCAACAAAGAGTGTATGTTTTCCCTTTATCTACTACTGGTGAATAGCACAATCATGCTCTTCTTGGGGTTTGTGTTCAGCCCAATTTCCATGTACCATGCAGCAACGATGTTGAATGCATGTTGCATTCTGAGAGTGCAGCAACGATGTTGAATGCATGTTGCATTCTGAGCACTTTTTCTCTAATATGTCTATCTAATATTTTCTTCATTATTTTCTAAAGAAAAGATATGAGGCTAATGGGACGGAAAGACTTAGGCTGGGCACAAGATCTTTTCCGTGCTTTTGGAATGTACTTCACTTAACCGTTCTCCATGCATTAGGTATGAACCACGCATGACTAGCTCTAAAAAAAATTAGTATAGTGGGGAGAACAATATCAAAACCTTCCTGGAGTAGGACAGGAAAGATCCCATCATCTCCAGGGGATTTAAAGGGTTTGAATGAGTCAATTGCCCATTTAACTTTATTAGCGGTAAAGATTTTAGAGGCAAACCTCCAGTCTTGGGTTACCGGTCTAATAAAGTTAGAAACAGACTGAAGAATGGCATCAGTCTGGTCTTTCATTTTAGAATCTGGAAAGTGGGTTTTCGCTAGAAGTATTAGCGTTTCTTTTCTGTTCTTTGTAATTTCAAAAGCACGGAAAAGATCTTGTTCCGTGCATTCCAAAAAAGATTCCGTGCATTCCAAAAGCACGGAAAAGATCTTGTGCCCAGCCTAAGTCTTTCCGTCCCATTAGCCTCATATCTTTGCTTCAGAAAATAATGAAGAAAATATTAGATAGACATATTAGAGAAAAAGTGCTTACCGTTAACCCACGTAAACGAACCATCAGGATTTTCCATTAGACCAATCTTATTAGTGTGCTGTTTAGAGAGTATCTTGTGTAGTTAGGCACTGCTAGTATTTGGTTAGGGTGTTAGGGATTCTTTGTAAGGTTCCCAGCCACCAGTGGATTTAGCTTTCTTAAAAATCTTTCTAGTTTGATATTTCAAGTTAACAAGTTTGCCTGAATGTTTCAGATGAGGAGGTGTCAGATTGGATGTTAAATCTGATATGTTATGTAGATGGTCTGACATTGATGTTTCTCTCGAAACATGCAAGTCAGTTATTTTACTACTAATAAAGGAAGTACTAATAGTGATATCTAGGACTTCCTGTCTAATTTTGTTTATAAATGTAGGCTTATTGCCCCTATTTATAAATTCTAGGCTATTACTAAACATATAATTAATTAAGGACTCACCTGTTGTTAATGTTTGAGCTGCCCCAGATAGTGTGGTGAGCATTGGCATCACCACCCAATAGTTGCTTATTATTTGACTTACAGAAGTTCACTATGCCCCTCAAGTTATCAGAGATTGGATCTGATTCTTCACCAGGAAGATAAGCTGAGCAGACAACGATCGCTATCTTACCCTCGTCAGTGGGTAGCTTTTATTAGAGCTGCCACTAGGTCCTTTTGCAGAAACGTGAAATGGGAAAGTAATTAAAATCTTATCTAAATAGAATTCCAGGCCTGGGAGTTCCAGGGTCAGAAGAATTGTACAATAACTCACCTTTGGGTAGTCCTCTTATTTGGTTCTTATAGACATAAGGCTCCATAAGAGCTATCTCGAGATTAAATGTACTATCCAATACTGCCGTGGCAGCTTAGGCATGATGTAGATTTTAGTTTAATAATTTAATATCTTGTTGTTCTTTATACTTTTATAATTTTTTTGCAATAGTCCCCTTAAACAAATCTATTTATATTTATTATATCTAATGGTGCATTCGACTCTTGTCCTTCTGACAATAGAATTTCCCTAACTATTTTTTATCAAAATTTAAATATTTATAATATTTTCATAAATTAATGTTTATAATATTTTCATAATATTTTTTTTTTTTATTTTACATAAGTATATAGTTTATAAATATTATTGTTTGTATAATTTTGATATAAAAATAAAGATTTATTATTATGATTATTTATCTGAATGCACCTGCAGAGTCCCATAGAGCTCGAAGATTTTCGACTTTAGCCCCTCCCTAGAGCTCGAAGATTTTCAACTTTAGCCCCTCCACCAAGACACATCAGAGATCCCGGAGGGGGAAAATAATAACCATTCAGTTATTGGTATTTCGTAAAAATCTTGCTACAATATAATATTTTTTATTATTTGTAATGATATATTAAATATTTCATGAGAATTTTTTATTGTTGCATATAAATATTTATAAAATTACGGCGCCTCTTTTCTATGTATAAAGAATATATTAAACTTTTAAAAATTGTTGGTTGTTACATTATATATTTTAATATAATTTTTGGACATTAATTTCCTTTCATTTGGAATCCATGGACTTTAATTCTTTAGTCCTTAATTCACTTTATTTTGCTTCTACAAGCTGTGTCGAATTTTTTAAGTATTTACTTGACAAAAATAATTTTATTTTTTGTGAAAATAATTTTGTTCTGTCAAAAATAATTTTATTGCTGTCAATACTATTTTTGGTGAGTGCTTTCGATTAAAGCTTTTGATAAAAATGAAATTTTTATTAATCAAAACAAAATAATTATTAATTAAAGGTTAATTAAAATAATATAAATCTGGTAATTGTGCAATTGATAATCGTTCCATAATTGATGCATCATCTTTTTATTTTTTAAAAAGAAATAATGTCCATGGGCTTTATGATTTTCTTGAAGTGGACATTATTACCAAATTGAAATGGACTTTATTTCTTTTTCGATTTTTTTTTTGTAATTCAACAAAAAAAAATTATTTAAACCATATAAAATATAAAAATTCATTTTTAATAAAAAATTATTCCTTTTTTTCGGAAAGGGGGAAAACTCTTTCTTTTTGCCGGTTTAAAAAAAACAACAAAAAGCTGAAAAATTAAGTAATTTTCCGAAAAGTTGCAAATTAAGTTATTTTCCTTTGCCGATAAGTTACAAAAAGATGTGGTTTTCCCTTTTCCGAAAAATTGCAAAATGAATTTATTTTCCGATAAATAAGATAAGTAAAGGATTAAATAATTGAATGCAAAGCAAAGAAGTTATTATTGTATTTTACTCTTATTTAGAAAAATATTAATTATTTTATAATAAACATTAATTATACAATTGGACTTCATCCATTGGACTTTAATTCTTTTTAGCAGTGGACTATAATTCCATGGACCTAAATTCCTTTTGATTTGGAATTAAAATCCATGGACTTTAATTCTTTGAACCTTAATTCACCCCATCGAAGATAATACTTTTAAATACAAAAAAAAAAACATTACTATAATATTTAGTTTTTTTATTTTGTCGGAATTTTATGGTATAATATTTTTTTTATCTCATATTTTTCAGATGATCAAGGTCCTGAGCTACCAACTAAGTCCAACGAGGAGTTTCGTCCATTTATAAGGAGGTTGCCTGAGTTTAAATTTTGGTATGCAATTACTAAAAGTACAATAATTGGAACAGTATGTACCTTTTTTGATTGTTTCAATGTTCCTGTGTTTTGGCCCATTCTTGTTATGTATTTCATTACTTTATTCTGTATAACAATGAAAAGACAGATAAGAGTATATATTGAATTTGATTTAAGTAAACATTTGTCTTAATAACTTTACTTATAGCATATGATTAAATACAAATATTTGCCATTCACCCATAATAAGCCTAGATATGAAAAGGTCGAGATATCTAATTGACAACCAGCCGCACATTCGCATTACAACATAAACATAGATAATAATTTCGCTATAACTCCCAGCGATACTATTACTTCAGCAAAAATTTCATTTATTACAGAAGAAATAATATAATATATAAAAATAATTTTTAATACATTTATTTTATGTTATTTGTGATTGTGCAGTTTCAATAGGGATTGAATTTTATTATAATTTTGTAGGAATATTTTATTTTCAATATAGAGGATTTATGTAAAGTAATTTCATCAAGAAAAAGCAGCAATGTTCAATACTATAATTTTACATTCAGAAAAAATATATTTGTTGTTTATTTAAACACATGTATTGTACTTCTGTTTCAGCTATAATTTCTAAACAATAAAAAGTCATTGTAACTTGTATTTCATCTTGAATGCTTTTCTTTTAGATAAAACTAATTCTGATTTCCTCTAAATTATTAATGCTTGTGGTATGTAGTCAAGATACATATATTTTAGTACACAAACTAAACATGATTTCGAATATAAATATTTTGGGACAAAAAAAAAAATAGGCATATTATCGACATCAACAAAATAGCAAATATACGGAAGGAGCGTAAGTAATAAAAAATTGAAACCAGTCCGAGTATAGTAGTCTCTTTCTTTTGGTCACAAAACTGTCAAAATTTATAAATGGCAAATAAGAGCCAGGCTAGGTTTTATTTTTAATACGGGCAGCAATTTTTAAAGAAATGTTAAAATTTATTTTTATGCAAAATACAACTATTAAAGGTCATTCTAAGAAATGTAAAAGTAAAATAGAGTAATTTTGTTTAGACTTTTAATATTTTCTATGGTCTGATGCCGTTATAATAATAATCTGAAAGTTGTAAAAATAAAATATAGAAATGATCTACATATAGCCAACGATTTTGACAAGACGTTTTTTGTAGTACGGAAATTAATTTAATTTAAATAAAATAATACATAAACCATCAATCCTTGTGTATAATTTTTTGAAAGTATACACAATCCATCTCAGGATGAGTATAGAGCGGTATAGACGTATAGAGCTGATGAATCCAACGAACTATTTATTATATACTAGAAGCCTAAAGAGGTTATGTTTTCATATATGTAATATGTTGCAACATCTAACAGCAAATCTGGGTTAAAATGACAGTTGACAGATATAAATTTAATACTTAAGCTATGTACTATTTGGTGTAATAATATAAGTCGTGACGTCATTCGTGTTTTAACTAACTGTCATTTTACCCTGGATTCGCTGTCAGATGTTGGAACATGAATTCTAACCTCTTTAGGCTTCTATATTATATAGTTCGTTGGATGAATCGGTTACTTAAACAGGAGAATCACATTCGAAAAGGGTGAGTCTTTTTATATCCCATCCAAAACCATAATAATTAAGTTTTTAGAATCTAAAGTGCAACAATGTGTAACTCTTTTACAACAGAATTGCTGTTGAATTTTATAAACAACCAATTTGCCAATGCTCTAAGTGTTGGTTATATTGTCATTCTGCTACATTTTGCAAATCTGAGGAAAAGTTTCTTTTTTGTGGCCAATCAAGCTACCTAATTGTTTAAACGAGGGCTTTTTTGTTAATTGCAGAAGGAAACAAATCATCCTTCATTTAATGTCCCAAAAAGTTAAGCCAGAAAGATATTACACACACAATGGCATACAGAATAAGAAATTTGATAAGCGCGAATGATGTCACGACTTCTATTATTACACCAAATAGTAATGGCTTAATTATTAAATTTATATCCCACTGTTATTTTACTCCAGATATGCTGTCAGATGGGACCAAGCATTTATATGAAAACATAACCTCTTTAGGCTTCTATATTATTAATCGAAAAGTGAAACATTTTTCGTATAGTCATGCTTATTTTGGAAAACTTCGTATTTGAGATTCCCTTCACTTTGCGTTTCACTTTCACAAAGTTGGAGTATTCTAGAAAACGATCGAACAAGTACATTATCACGTATTCAAAAACTTAAATACGTATTCGAAAAATTAAAACTAAAGTTTTTAATGTCAAAATGGAAATAAAAATATCAAATTAGAGTTATATGAAAAACGTTTCACTTTTCAATTCGCCAGTTTTACAGAATAAAGTTCAGTATTGTGCTCGAGTGAAATGAAATTTTCATACAAATTTGACATCGTGAAATCAGAAATGAAAAATTTCGCTCCTGATTTCGCTCAAGTAGTACTGAGCTGGCGTGAAAAAATTGTGAAAAAATCGTAAAAAATAATGAATTTTGTGCTTATCAACAGATGGCGCGCAAAAGTCTCCTGATTATTTTTCATGTGAAATAATGTTCAGAACTACGAATAAGAAATATATGGAAGTGGCATAAATGTTCCCTCTCTTTAGAGGGGGGAAGGAGGTCGTGTGGGGTAGCAAATGAGAGTAAATACACATAAAAAAAAACATTAGTTTTTATTAAGGGGAGCCAGAGCCCTAAGACGAAAAATGGGGCTTTTTGGACCCTTGGGGCTCAGGATATTGACATGGGCCTCAAAAGTTGCGCCCAACTCTGCCCAGTACAGAATGCCCAAACTCAAGGCTGTACGACCTACCGTTCAGCCAGGGTGGGTCGGCCAGTGGTACTACTTTGGCCTTTTATATGAATTTTTTATGTGAATTTCTTTATAATTTTTGTTTTTTGATTTTTTAATACATTTCCAGTCAAATTGGTAAGAAATTTGTATATAAGTTTCAAAATTTTAACCATGGATAAGTATCTTGATGCGATAATTTTTGCTTGTTTACGACCCACGGAGTTCCCCCCATTGAGATGTACTCTTCAAGAGCTTTCATTTGATACCCCACATTACTTTTTGGGTATATGCCCCACGTTTCCCTTCCTCTGATCAAAAAGGCCCCAAATTTGCAGGGCCAAATATTGGACCAAATAAGCTTAAGTGCCAATTCTGAGCCAAATCGGGCAGGCCGTTCAAAAGTTGAGTTGTAGACGCCACGAGCAACCACTAGAATCATGCGGACCCTCGTTTCCCTTCCTCTGATCTAAAACGGCCCAAATTTGCAGGGCGCCACATATTGGACTAAATAAGCTTAAGTGCCAATTCTGAGCAAATCCGATTCGAAGTTTAATTTTCGTTGAGTTTTCACTTCAAGCAAATCCGATTCGAAGTTTAATTTTCGGCCCTGGTAAGATTCGAAAATTAAAAACTGTATTGATTTTGAATCTCATTCTCGGTATATGATATAAATTCGAATCGAATTTGAATGCAAGGAATCTGTCACAAATTCGAATTTCTTAGGATAGGTAGATGTTTCCCCTGTTTGAGGATATTGAAGGGATATTGTTAGAGGCAATCTAAAATCCCGCATTTAAAAAAGGACCACGCAAAAAGTAGGTCTACTGGCCCTAGATGAATAATAAAAAGGAGGGATGTAATATGGGATCTATATGGTTCTTAGCGTTATCCAAGGAACACCACGCGGAGGTGACCATATATCGTTCCTCTTGGGGAGTTTTGTTAGGCAGGCCCCCTTGCCTACTGCCATGTCGGTCATCGGGGAGTTTTGTTAGGCAGGCCCCCTTGCCTACTGCCATGTCCGTCGTATATAAATACACTATAAACTAAAATACTATAACCTAAAATAAACTAAATACTATAAACTTAAATACTAAATACTATAACCTAAAATAAACTAAATACTATAACCTAAAATAAACTAAATACTACTGCTAGGTCCGTCATCGGGGAGTTCTGTTAGGCAGGCCCCCTTGCCTACTGCCATGTCCGTCGTCGGGGAGTTTTGTTAGGCAGGCCCCCTTGCCCACTGCCATGTCCGTTGTCGGGGAGTTTTGTTGGTTCTCTAACATTAAAATTGAGGTTTCGTTAGGTGGGAAGGTGGGTCAGGGAAGGTGGGCCAGGGAAGGTGGATCGGGTTAGGTGGGGAATTATGCTCCTGCTTCTCCATCTTCTTCATTACTCTCTTGTGTGGCTTCTTTTGGTGGAGCCGACCCATTATACAAGGTCCCTGCACCCTTCATAAATTCGGTGAAAAGAGCCAGATTTTGAGTTCTACAGAATTTCTGGAACATGTATTTCGCGAGGTATCCTGGGGGGCTACTATGAAAAAATGCGCGCGCCGCGCCTATCGAATATCGAATTTTGCTACTATGAAATAAAAATATTCGACGTCTGTCGAATGATCCGCCTTACCACGAACGTTAAATTGCCGCGCCTGCGCATTTTATGCGCGATCGAATATTTATATTCGACAGCAAAATTGATGACGGATATTTATTTCCGGTAGTTATTTTAAAATGTAAGCATTTCTAAATTAAAAAATATATTTATTTAATGTGTAAATAAATTATATTAAATAAAAAAAAAACAATAAATGTAGTTTAAATAAATATAAGAAATTTTTTCAATTTTTTATTTTCGGGTTTCAACAAATTCAAAACAATTTGTTATTAGTGGAGTATTTATTTAATAAAAAATAACGACATCGCTAAAAAAAATTTTAAATGCTCCTCGATATAAAGCAAAATGCAATAAATCCATTTTATACTTTTTTTTTACTTTCTTTAGTTCAAAATTAAATTAATAACTTTAAGTTTACCAAAATAAACTTCTTGTTTATATTTATAAATGTCAAAAATTATGTTTTTAAACAATCAGCTGATCATTTTATTCTAAATACCCCAATAAAAATGGCAATGCGCCTATAAAAATTGGTAAAGCGCCAATGTTTTTTGTAAATGTGTCTCGGATAAAGCGTCAAAAAAGTTGTTCGATATCTAATTTTCATAGTAGGGTAATTCGACGCGGATCGCATTCTTATTTTGCGCATAATATTCGATATGCGCGGCGATCGAATAGTTTCATAGTAGCCCCCCCTGGAAAAAATGCCTTTCTCCGTCCACTCTGACTTAATGTCCTTTTAACGGAGTTCCAGGATGCCTCGATTGAATTAGTACATGCTCCAGTCTCTGGATCTTTAAAATTCACGGAGTGGTTCACGGTTAGATGGGTGTATGCTTTCCAGCAATCCTAAATTATTGTAGTTCTCGGGAGAATCCACTCCAGAATAATAGGGAGCAGGATACCCTGATCGCGCCGCTCCACCACCACCATAAAACATCTACCCGATCCTCTTTCATAACCACCGAAGACCCATTGTCCTTCGACATAGTGTCCTCGGTGGTATTTTCTTTTTCCAAATTTACTCTCGTCTATTTCAACGATTTTCCCTAGCCCACCAAGACATCATTATGTCGAAAACAACCTCTCGGCAAAATGATGACCAATCTGTGAGGGTGTGGTCAGTTAGGATACTTTTTATTTCCTCCATTAAATGGGCAAATCCATGTGTAGGAGGAGGTTTTATTTTTTTTCCTCAATTTTAATGTTAGAGAACCATGGCCCTTGGGACATACCATTTCTGATGGAAGGCCACCAATGTTTTGGAGAAACTGGATAAGTCCCAGGCCATTGTCGGTGTTGACCAAGTTTATTAATTTTCTTATATTCAGAGCCATTTTTGCTAAAATCTATATAAACTAATACTACACTTAAATATACCAAAACTAATACTACACTTAATAATACAAACTTATAAATACACTTAAAAATACAAAAACTATTACTACACTTAAAAATACAAACTTAAAAACACAAACTTACAATAACAATAACAATTCAATAACAATAACAAACAATAACACTGCCACTACCACTACCACTTCCACAATCTACCAAAACTATCTAACCACGAAACTACCAAAACTATCTAAACACAAAACTACCGAAAACTCAATCAAACCACTAACAAACAACTCTACCAAAAATCTAACGCTCTGAACAACACGATGTCTAAACGCTCTAAACAACACGATGTCTAAAGGAAACGAGGGTCCGCATGATTCTAGTGGTTTCTCGTGGCGTCTACAACTCAACTTTTGAACGGCCTGCCTGATTTGGCTCAGAATTGGCACTTAAGCCAATATTTGGCGCCCTGCAAATTTGGGTCCTTTTTGATCAGAGGAAGGGAAACGAGGGGCATATACCCAAAAAGTAATGTGGGGTATCAAATGAAAGCTCTTGAAGAGTACATCTCAATGGGGGGGAACTCCGTGGGTCGTAAACAAGCAAAAATTATCGCATCAAGATACTTATCCATGGTTAAAATTTTGAAACTTATATACACATTTCTTACCAATTTGACTGGAAATGTATTAAAAAATCAAAAAACAAAACTTATAAAGAAATTCACATAAAAATTTCATATAAAAGGCCAAAGTAGTACCACTGGCCGACCCACCCTGGCTGAACGGTAGGTCTTACAGCCTTGAGTTTGGGCATTCTGTACTGGGCAGAGTTGGGCGCAACTTTTGAGGCCCATGTCAATATCCTGAGCCCCAAGGGTCCAAAAAGCCCCATTTTTCGTCTTAGGGCCCTGGCTCCCCCTTAATAAAAACTAATGTTGTTTTTTATGTGTATTTACTCTCATTTGCTACCCCACACCACCTCCTTGCCCCTCTAATAAAGGGTTCCCATACAAACTCCCGACGCCCCCTAGGGGTGCTCAGGGGGCCGAGCGCCAAGTTTTGAAAGTGGTAGGGGAAGCAGGGGTGTTGGGGGGACGGTTAAATAAGGACATTGCTTGAGGGTTTTTGAAACGTCGACCATTTGAAATTGGTACAAATTAAAAAAAAAGAAACAAAGCAATTTTATTTACATAAATTAATGATACAACTATATGGATGCTCTAATTTGATATTTTTATTTCGATTTTGACTTTAAAAAGTTTAGTTTTATTTTTCGAATACGTATTTAAGTTTTTGAATACGTATGATAATGTAGTTGTTCGATTGTTTTCTAGAGTACTCCAATTATGTGAAAGTGAAACGCAAAGTGAAGGGAATCTCAAATACGAAGTTTTCCGGAATAACCATGATTAATTCTAAAAATGTCGAAATTTTCGCCCCTGTAGAATGAAGAATAGTTTTTTTCCTTCTGAATACGAATGGCTCCCCTAACTGCTTCTTCCTTATTTTTAAGTAAGATATATCGGTGGGAGGTTCAAAAACATTTCCATTGCTGCTGATGGTTTTTCATGGCTCCTGTTATGACAATACATGCTAGTCTTTGGATTTTTTGTAGCATCAACGAAATAGCGAAAGGATGATAGTTCTGTAGCCCCACTAATAGCACCCAAATATAAATATAGACCCACATAGCTTTTTAAGCCTTTTAGTGTACGTACCTTCTAACTGGCTTCCCCAGTTGAGTTTGCTATCAAGAATGATTCCAAGATAATTGACCTTTTTGAACAAAGGTATAGTTATGCCGTTAAGCGAAAGAGGTGTTATATTTTTGAACTTATATACAATTGAGTTCTCAATTGAGTTCTGAGTGTTGTGGGGTACACACGTATTATTGAGTTCTGAGTGTTGTGGAGTACACACGTATTTTCCTAATTCAATAACAGAAAATTATTTTTTTTTCTAATCAAAAGTTAATTTTATTTATAAATTCTAATTATGCCTTGCAAGTGCAACAATAAAAAGGTTGAAAGAAACTATGTTAAAATACAGTGTGCAGTTTGTAAATTTTATTTTCACGCAAAATGTTTAAATTTAAAAGAATCTGATGTTAATTTTCTGAACAACCAAGAATTTCGATGCGATCAATGTCAATCTCTTCGCCGTGCTTCTCTTCTTGATTTACCTATACCATCAAATGGCATATCATCTAATTTAACACCAAAAAACTGTGAAAGTTTAACTCGCGAGAATTCTGATACACCTACACTAATAATGTCTACCACCGATGACAATTTGAGTTCCAATATAACACTACAACGTATTTTTCAAGAAATTGTTGATCTAAAAGCTGTTAATAGCAATGCTTTGGCTCTTATTAATTCTCTCCAAGCTGACAACAAAAGTCTAAATAAAAAATTGCTGATTTAGAAGGTAAAGTCAACGACCTCGAGCAAAAGAAAAAGAAAAAAGTTGTCGAAATCGTCGGAGTCAACAATGTTACAAATACTAATGCATTGGACTTGGCGCTTAAAGTTTTTAATGTTGGCCTTGGTTAATATCTTTTATAAATATCTTTTTTTATTAGCTTCTAACGGTTTAGAGTGTTTTATCGATAAACCAACGCGAATTTCCAATTCTTCTGTTTCATGTATTGATCATGTTTTTGCTAGGTTTGATTGTAAAAACGTAAGAAAAGAAGAAATACAACAGTGTTATATTAAGAAAGCAAAGAGAAATTTGTCAACATTATCATCAGCTGTGATTAATATTGCAAATATAATCTGTGTCAAATTTTCATCTGTATTGACCAAACAACGTTTAATTAAAAAAAAGTCTTCATGTAAAGGTAATTTAAATACCGAGAAAATTTTCAACAGTGAGCACAATTCTTCTATCTACATTAATGAAAGCTTGACTTCTTACTCTCGATCATTATTTAAAGCGGCAAAAAAATGTAAAGAAAATCTTAGATTTAAATTTTTATGGTTTAGAAATGGCTGTATCTTTTTGAAAAAAAATGAGAATACTAAATTATTTGTGATTAAGTCTTTTGAGGATCTAAATATTCTTAATTCTTAATAATAAATTTATTTTAAAAAATTAAAAAATATATATGTTCAATAATAACTTAAACGATCCTCTACTTAATCACAATAATAGTATTAATAATAATAATAATAATGATCTTAATGATAGTTTTTCTAGTATGAGTAATATTTATAGCAATTCTAGTTCTTTTGATAAATTTACAATTTTGCATCATAATATTAGAAGTATTAGGAAAAATTTCGATATTTTGCTAGCTCATTTAGAATCTCTATCGGAATTACCTGATTTTTTATTTCTATCAGAAATATGGATCTATGATAACGAAATTGATACTTTTTACTTTTAAAATACCAGGATATAATTTATTTTCATGTTGTAATAATTCTTATGCGTCAGGTGGAGTTTGTGTTTTTGTAAAGTCAATTTATACCCGGGACACACAGGACCGAAAACTCAGTTTTCGTGTTTTCAAAGTTCAAAAATGGAAATTCATAAGGTTTAGTACAGTTTTCAGGAATAAATTGAAAACACGAAACCTACAAATTTTTAAGGTTTTCACGAAAATATATTTTAGCGCCATTTATTACAAAATAGAAGATATGTATTTTTGAAGTAGGCATAGCTAAGTTTCCATACAAAAGTAGCCATTTTTGTGAAAAATAAAAAAAAAAATCGAAAATTTAAAAAAAAAAGAAGAAAAATTAAATTTTATTAAATAATTTTTAATATAATTAAATCAAAATTTGACATTAAAAACAAATAATTACTATTTTTAATTTTTTTGGTTTTTAGGTAGAGTTGTTTAAATAAATAATTTTCATAATTTGACATTCGAAAACGAAATCGCGCTCCATTTTTGGTGTGTCACTATAAAAGTTTTTAGATCTAGTTTTCGCGAAAACTTAGGTTTTCAATTCTGGTGTGTCCCGGGTATTATATGAGTGCATCGGTTTCATATAACTGGTCTAGCGCAGATATTATGAAAGTTAATTGTAAAATTGATAATGAGAACATTACTTTTTTGTGTATTTATCGATTTAATGGAGATGGAAATGCTTTTTTGGTGGAACTCGATAATTATTTGGGTTCATTAAATGATAAAAACCTAATTTTAGTTGGTGATTTAAATTTGGATATTTTAGAAAATATTCCTATTATTGATAAATATCTTTTTTTATTAGCTTCTAACGGTTTAGAGTGTTTTATCGATAAACCAACGCGAATTTCCAATTCTTCTGTTTCATGTATTGATCATGTTTTTGCTAGGTTTGATTGTAAAAACAATATCGTTAATTCATGTGTAGGTTCAGTTTTAGATTTGAAAATCACTGATCACTGTATGACATCACTATGTTTTAATAAATTATTTAATAATAAAAGTAATAATACTAAAGTTTATTTAACTAGAAAGATTGATTATACTAAATTGAATAATTTGCTTGTTTTTGAAAATTGGGACAGTGTCTATGGTGAAAGTGATCCTTCTAAATGTTATGACAACTTCATTGATATTTTGTCTAATCATATTAATATATGTTCTTTAGTTTCAAAAAATCTATCTCATTTCAAACCGTTAAAGCCTTGGATGAATAAAAAATTACTAGAAAAAATTAGTTTTAAAAATAAAATCAGACATAAATTACTTAAGCATCCAAATAATGTTAGGCTTTTAAATTTTTATACTAAATCTTGCAAAAAAGTCGCGATTGATATTGAAAACTGTCGAAATACATATTACGCGAACCAATTCAATAAAGCCAACAATAATAACAAAAACGAATGGAAAGTTGTAAATGAAATTTTGGGCAGAAAGACTGAAAAAGAAGATAATATTGAACTTATTGTTAATGATATTTCCGTTACCGATCCTTGTATTGTTGCAAATGCTTTTAATGATTTCTTTGTTTCTGTGTCTGATAGTTTTTTACCATCTTCTAGCTCTAATTGTGTGGACTGTATTGATTTTGATATGGTTGAAGATATTTTTCAGCCAAGTAGCATGTTCTTTGAAGAATTTACTGCATTTGAACCGCATTCTTGCACTGAAGATGGAATTTACTAAAAAAGATAAGTTTTAATATTGTAATTACTAAAAAAGATAAGTTTTAATATTGTAGATGTTCTATGTTTTGTTTTTAACAAAAGTATTTTCTCAGGCATATTTACTTCGGCGCTGAAAATGGCTGAAGTTATTCCTCTATACAAAAAAGGTGCTCATAAAGACTTAAATAATTATAGGCCAATATCGATTTTACCTTCATGTTCCAAAATATTTGAAAAACTAGTCAAAAAGCGTTTAGTAAAATTTCTAAATACAAATAGTTTTTTTAGTGACTGTCAGTATGGTTTTAGGGAAGGGATATCTACTGAAGATGCTCTTCTCAATTTTTGCAACTCTACATATGATGGATCCTGGATGTAATAAAAACAAAAAAACAGCTGCTTTATTTGTGGATATCACGAAAGCTTTTGATAAGGTGGACCATACATTATTATTAGAAAAATTGTTTAAAGCTGGTTGTAGAGGTTTTTTGTTTGACTGGTTTAAATCATATCTGTCTAATAGAGCACAGAGAGTCAAAATAAGCGATACGTTTAGCGGTTCTAAAAACCTAATAAGTGGAGTGCCACAAGGATCCGTATTTGGGCCACTTCTTTTTCTAATTTATATAAATTCTGTGTTTAATCAAAAATTTATTGGTAAGCAAACAGCATTTGCTGATGACTTAGCTTGTTCTTATAAAAATGCAAATCTTTTTGAACTTTATAGTGATATTAATCGAGATTTACATGTATTTAGATGTTGGTTTGCTAAACACAAGCTTATTGTCAGTAGTAAAACGAAAATATTGCTATTTAACCAACCTATTCCAGAAAATTTTAGTTTTACTTTTCATTCTTTTGATTGCCATACATTTGAATTTGGTCATAAAACCTGCAGATTTCATGATTTCACTTCTTCTAGTTTTAATAGTAATTCATTATGCGCTATGTCATGTTTTAATATTGAAATCGTTACTTCGTTTAAATATTTAGGTGTTCTTATTGATAGCAATTTAAAGTGGACAAGTCATACTACGTATTTAAAAAAATATTTGTGGCTGGTTATTAGTGCGAGTAATGTTTTGCTAATGGTCTATTATGGACTTTTTCATTCGAAAAAACGATATGGCATTGCGTGTTGGGGTGGGACATATTTCAATGCCATTCAACCACTTTTAATAGCACAGAAAAAAAAAATCAGAATTATTAATAATAATAACCGTTTCTAGTAGTTTTGTCCTTTTTGTTAATTTGCAAGTTCTTCCAATAAAGCATCTCTACTTCTATTCGGTTCTAAAAGCTTTTTTAGGAACAATGGATTCCTCCAAAGTAGATTTAATTCAGCTTACAACTTAAGAGTTAATTCTAGGGGATTATCTATTGTTCCTAGGCATCGTTTAACAGCGTTCGCTCAATATTATTTGTATGTAGCACCAAAATTTTTTAATAGTTTACCTGATAGTGTTAGAAATCAAGAATCTATTACAACATTTTTAATTGAAGTCAAAAAGTATCTATTTCTATTTAATCATATCGAAATACTTAATTTAATAACTTAGAGCTTACATTTAACAACAATTTCCTAATGCTTCTAATTTTTTTGTTTTTTTTTTCCTTTTAATTTAATTGTTTTTTTTATTTATTATAGTAATACCCCACTACAACTTTATTTAACTTATGTAATTTAAATATACCCTATGTTTCTTTGTTTTAAATTAGTTTTAAATGTGTTTATAGTGGCAATCACCACTTTTCTTCTGAAAATTGATTGTCCGTCTTACTTATTTTTCAATAATTTATTAATTTTATTTTTAGTGTTCTTATAGTTAAGATTGTTTTATTTATAAATGCTTTAATTAATTTAATATTGTATTTTTTTTGAATTTTGAAAAATAAATGATCATAATAAAAAAAAAAAAAATATTGTTTTTTCTTCTGTTTGTAAACGAAATGATTTCAGTCTTATTGGAAATTATGTTAAGGTTCTTAGACTGACATTTTTTTGAAGGGGCTGTGTTTATCTTTAGTTCAAAGCAAATGTGTCTGTAATCGAACAGGGACGAGTGAAAAAATTCTTGAAAAGGGACGACTGCTTGAAATTAACACTCTTACCTTGTAGGATGGGGCTTGCTATAGTGACTCAACAAAAATTCTGTCCTGCATGACAGACCCAAGACATATCACTAGTATGTCTTGGGTAATTTATAATGTATTAGAAAGAAAGAGATACGTATACAATATTTATCAAAATAAAATATTTCATTCTATGCGATGGTTAAGACTGGTGACTATTACAAAAACTAAAAAGACTTCTATTTTTTGTATATCTTTTTTATTCAGTGTCAGAGAGCAATGTATGATTTTTGTCTTGTGTACATATTGTGAATTTGTTTAATTACATTTTGTTCAGTCATATTTTGACTTATAATTATTGTGAAAAGTTTTTATTGATTAGTTTTAAATGTATTTTATTAGTTTTTAAATAAAAAATAGTGTTTCACATATAATATGAACCCAAGACATGTCATGCAAGACACACGGCCAAGACATGTCACGCATGACGACTTGTGACATTTGCATAGCGATGTCAGCAGTCTGTTTTGGGTCTGTCTTAGACCCTTTTTTCACGAGCCTTTTATCACGAATGCAAATTTGACGTTCGTGATTTTGACGTTGTCAAATTTGTTTTCTCCCTTTCTGCAACGAAAGAAAAAACCAGATAGCTAATCACGAATTAAAAATTGTGAAAACAAGGAGTTTTCATTTCATTCACAGTATATTTTTTCTGGCTTATTGTGGAGACTTATTTTCGAACGTCAAAAGTAGTATAAATATGTTCCTTCTGGGACAGTTTTTTCCATACAAAACTACAAAATAATCAAGTTTTTTGAAAATTTAAAATTGTCTCAGTTGGTCCAGAACATACATATACTTTTCGATATAAAATCTTCACAACACAACTTTTTTCCATTTTGCTTTGTCCCGATATCCACATATATTTTTTGCACAATTCACGCACATACTTTTTAGAATTCACTTCGACGGTATATAATCCGAATATAAGTTTCACTTTCAATTTAAAATAAAATAAAATTTACTATACCACAATAAATTCACGCATAGTAACTTTTTTGTATTCTCTTTTGTGGTCTACCATATAAAACTTTTACACATTTGGTTTATTAAAAATTATTTCATTTCAATTTCATATAACGAAAAACTTGTTTTAATTTGTATATTAAAAAATTATTTTCCTGATTTTGAACTTGCATTTAATTGTAATCAATACCATTAACTTATATATATATATATATTGATATATATATATATATATTGATTAAAATTATTTTACAGAAATTTTTTTTCTGCGTTATATTTTCTACAGCTTTATACCTATTTACTTTTTTAGAAATAATTTTCTGTTGTTTGATAAAAAGTAGAATAATGCGTATAACAATGTGAATTTTATAATAATTGGATTTATAGTTGAGATAATGGAAAAAATTCTTATAAAAGGAACTGAATTTTAAAGCAAAAATTAGTTTTAGATTTGCATTCTAACATTAAACAAAACAAATTATAGGAACGAACAATCAGTTATAAGTTTAAGTAATAATTTCTTATAATTTTATAATATAATGAGTGTAGATCAAAAAATTGAAATTATTAGTAATTTTGTAAATGAATATAGTGAGTATATGGATTATACAAGCTTTAAAAAATTTGAAAAACTTTTGGAGGAATTAAAATATGCAAAACACAATGGGACTACAAAATCTAAATATGGTAACCACTTCACTAATTGCATTTGGTCACAAAATGAAGCTATATCAGGTCCAGATACTTGTTCTTGTGTTACATTAAGCTTTAAATTTAGAGACGCAGTCGAAGTTATGGAAAACTTTAAAAACAAATTTGAAAATTTAATAAAAAATTTAAAAATATAAGAAATGTTGCCATTTTTACATCCATTTACTATGATTATTGCGGCCCTTCTGGGTGCGGAAAAACTACTTTTATATGTAATTTAATAAAACAAAATAAAAACTTAATAAAACCGAATATAACAAAAATAATTTGGTGTAATCCTGAATCAGCTGCTGTACCTAAAAAAATAAATTTTCCAAATATTGAATTTTATAACAATTTACCAGAAAAAATAAACAATGAGAATAATGATAAAATTTTAATAATTTTAGATGATTTAATGATTGATACTTATAATAAACAAGTGTGTGAGCTATTTACTAAAGGTTCGCATCATAGGAATTTATCAATAATTTTATTGATTCAGAATGTGTTTCACCAGGGTAAAAATTGTCGTGATATATCATTGAATGTTAAATATTTAGTGCTGTTTAAAAATCCACGCGACAAATCTCAGATTATACCTTTAGCACGCCAAATTTATCCTGAAAATTTTCGAGAGTTTCTAAAGGTATATAATGAGATCACATCGTTGCCATACGGTTACATTGTGTTAGACTTGACTCAAAACGGTAACGAATTATTCCGCATTCGTAGCAATATTTTTGAAAAAAAATATGAAGCTATTGAAGAAAAACCAACATATATTACGGCTATTGAAAAATTCTAAAAAAAAAAATTCGAAATAGTATTTTAAAAAGTTGCGATGATGATGTCATAAAGGCGTTAGTTGAAATTGTGATTAATACTGTAAACGGAAATTATAAACTTTCTAAGAAACATTTTTCAATTATCAAAAATAAGAAAAAAGTGTTAAGATATTTAGCTTGTCCAAAAAATAGTTTAAAATCAAAACGTAAAATACTTATACAGACAGGTGGTTTCTTACCCGTATTAATAGGAACAGTGTTATCAGGTATTATTGGCAAGCTAATAAGTGATTATCAAACATAAAATGAATAATATGCAACGTATGGTTGTTATACCCACAGAAGTTTTCAATAAATTGAAAAAGTTAATGGACGATGATAAAAACTTAAATATTTTGGATCAGAACATGAAAAAAGTGTTATACAATAAGAATCTTAATACTATTCAGAAATGGTACTTATATAGACAAAATTTAATGAAATACGGTAATCAGAAAAGAAGAATCTCGTTATTACCTACTGCATATATGAAAGAAAACGGAAAAAATACTGATTCAAAAAATACTTATACTCAAACCAAATTTAAACTGTTAAAAAATAAGGGAACACAATACGATTTGCAACCATTAGTAGAAAAACATTCAATAAATTTTGATAATATAGATGATGACGTTTTTAATTTTGATCCAGTAAAGGAGCAACAACAGCAACAACAATATAAGCAACAAATAGACCATCCTGATATGGACGTTGATGATTTTGAAACGGATGAAGAGGAAGCTGCGCAAAAACTAGCTTTAGAAGAGACATTACCAGATGAACGTTTAACTAGAAGGTTATCTTCAAATGCCAATGTAAGAATGTTTGATACATATAAAGGTGGTGTTATTACAGTAGCACTTCCTGAAAAATCTCAGGATTTTTCAATATGATGATGATTAAAAATTAAATTTCGTACCTACACTTATCAATAATTTAACGCCATCTGAATGGTTTACACGAGACCAGATGCTAAGAGAATTTCAAACAGAAGTAATGACAATTTTATTAGATGATGAAATATTTAAAAATATTACTTATAAAGCAGTTTCGGCTGCAGACCAATTAAAACTTGTGCGCTTGTCAAAAACTTTTGATACAGAAAGTTATTATTTAAAACAAAATCATAACTATACTATACCAGATATGATGAAAGAACTCTTTCAGCAAAAAAAGGACATTGCAAATTACAAAAAAGTATTGATTGATATTTTTAAGCGTACTGTGGATAAACATAATGATGAAAAAAGAGGCATAGTAATGGTATATAGTGATATTATTCAACCAGAAATTTTTGGAAATAATAAAATAAGAGCCTTACGTGCAATAAATATTGAAAACTGTAGAAAACAAATTAATACAGAATTTAAAAATATTCAATACGTACCTGTGGGAAAAAAGATTTTTGAGAGTATATCTATTAATATTTGTGATCAGTATGGTAAAAAAATTGATTTTGTACCAAACTATTATCCAATAAAAGTTGTATTACACTTTAAACTTTTTTAAAAAACTATATAAATAAAAACATATGTCATAAAGTGTATTGTTTTTTTTCAAACATGCATCGTGAGTACATTAAATATTACCTATCACAAGCTGGTGGAAGTATAGACGAAATAGGACCACTGTTACAATCATACCCAACTATTCAACGTGGGCGTGGTCTTGGAAGTTTATTTGCAAGTTTATTTCGGTATCTTAAAACTTCGTTAGTATCAGGATTAAATTTATTGAAAGATGAAGCTTTGAAAACTGGTGGTAATATTTTATCGGATATAGCATCAGGAGCTAATCCAAAAGAAGCATTTGCAGATCAAGCTAAAGCAGGCTTACAGAATTTAAGAAATACAGCTATAAATCAACTACATTCAATGTACGGCAGTGGTATAAAAAGAAAAGAATATAATACCTCAATGATATTAAAAAAAAAACGTAAAACTATAAAAAGGCGTGAACGTCCGAAATTAAAATCATTTCATCAACGACAAAGAAAGCAAAAAGCAATAAAGGACAAACAAACGCGTGTGTTAGATATTTTCAGTTAAAAAATGTCTATTGTCGAATGCATGAAATCCGAATTGGATATTTTTGCTACTCCACCAATACAAACAAGTATTTTACGTTCAGAAGAAGTTGTATATAATCCATTAGCATCTTTGGATGCTTCGCCTTCTACAATAGAATTTGTATCGCTTGGTCACGGCGATACTTATAGAGATGTTTCATCAACTTATATTAAATTTAGAGTTCAAATATTAAAAAAAGATGGCACGCAATGCAGTATTAATGATAAAACAGGCACAGGCGTCGATGTTAAGGCTGCGCCACAGCCAAGTGTAGTAAATAATTTGCTTCACTCAATGATAAAACAAGTTAATGTTACACTCAATGAAGAAAATATATCGTCATCTGACTCGCATTACAATTATAAAAGCTATTTAGTATCTTTATTAAATTATGGCAAAGATGCTAGTACAACTCATTTAGAAGGTGCAGGATGGGAGTTAGACAAACCTAATATACATGATTATAACAATACAGGTTCTAAAACAAGACAAAAATTTTACAATAATTCATCAATGGTTGAGTTAATGGGAAAATTGCATGTGGATTTTTTCAATACTCCCACTTTGCTTTTAAATAATGTAGACATAAGAATTTCATTAACTTTAGAAAAGCCAGATTTTTTCTTATTTTGCAACGATACCGATGAGAGTTATTTGAAAATTCATGAAGCGTCACTTTATATGAAGCATGTTACAGTGAATCCAAATATTTTATTGGCTCATAACACTATTCTGGAAAAGACCAATGCAAAATATCATTATAAAAGAGGCGAATTAAAAACATTTACCATACCCTCCAATACTTCAAACATTTCACTGGATAATGTGTTTATTGGTCAGTTACCAAATACATTACTGTTTTGCATGGTAAATAATGAAAATTTTAATGGAAAACGATCGAAAAATCCCTATCATTTCGACCATCAAAATTTATCTCAATTTCAATTGTATATGAATGGCGTTCAAGTACCAAATTCTCCAATTGAAACAAATTTTTCTGAAAGTGGTGGTAATGCAAGAGCATATTTAACTTTATTCATGGGTACAGGAATACACCATTTTGATAAAGGTCATCAAATTACAAGAGAACTTTTTGCAAAAGGCTTCACAATTTTAGCTTTTGATTTATCAGCTGATGAATCAGGTAATGAGCAGTGTCAAAGTTTGTTAAATCAAGGTGTAGTTAGAATTGAAGCAAAATTGAAGGTTCCACTTTCATCAACATTGACGTGTATTGTATACGGGGAATTTGATACCAGTTCAGAAATTGATAAAAATCGAAATATTTACACACAAGTATAAATACCGGCTGGAATACTTCCAAGATTTAGTATGATATTAAGTGCGCTATAGAAAAGATCCTGAGATGTATTCAATTAATAAACCTTCATCATATGCTTTAGTTGATATATCTTTTGCATGTGACAAATTAATTTATTTTGCTCGAAAAGTGAATGTTGTTGGGATAGAAGAATCTTGTAAAAGTATACGTTATGACTACAAATATTTATATCCAACAACTAAAATAGTTTTTGAGAAACAGAATTGTTCGATTAATGGTAATTCTCACAACGAAGATATTACACATAGTTTGAAAAGTGTTTTGAACAAATTTGATTTAGTGCTGGTGAATGGAAAAACAAAGAAAGAATTTTTGGAGCAATATGTGAAATGTACTTCAACAATTTTAGATATTTCAAATATGAAAAATAATTAACACACTGGAGATTTAGAATCTTCTTCAGAAGAATAAATTTACAAGAAAGACTTTTAAAGGAGTTTATGCCTTTAATCGTATACCAAGACATGTCATCAAAAGCAAGCCATCCTTCATTATTGTTAATACAGATCCAGATACCCATCCTGGGTTACATTGGTTTGTCTTATATTTTCCCAAATTTGGATGTGTGGAATATTTTGATTCTTATGGAAACCAAACAATAGCAACGCCTATTATAGAAAAAATAAATGAAAGCTCGATACAAAAATGTTTTGTACGAAACTCAAAACGCTTACAGGGCTCTTTCTCCAATTTTTGCGGACATTATTGCTGTGTTTTCATATATTATCGCTGTAGAGGATTATCGATGCAAAAATTTTAAACATGTTTCATTCGACGAAATTTTCAAACAATGATAAGTTAGTTTTAAGTTTATTTAAAAAAATTTTTAAACATTAAATTTCTGGAAATAAGCAATATATTGTATTTTTTTTCTCTATATAAATAAAAAATTGATTATAATAAATATGCTTTTCATTTATTTTTATGTTTTGTTTTTATTTTATTTTACAGAATATTTGTCTAAAAATTTATTTTATTATATTTTAATAAAAACATGTAAATATTTATGCAGTTTTTACCGCACATCGTGTTTTTTTATGATTGTTGTCATCATGAATTTTACAATTATATTTATATTGATATATATCTTCCAACTTGGGAATATCCAACAGATCTATTACAATTGATCCTGCAGATTTCGATGGTAAATACTTTAAGAGAATATCCTTCTTCTGTTGTCCTTTCCGGTAAATTTTCGAATACATTTCCAAGGTTCCTATTATAGTAGATATATAATTATAATCAAAAATACCAGAATCCCATTCAAGGTTATTAATATTTTCAGTAATATAACAATTTTGTCTTATAGCTTCGTGAGTCAGTTCTTCTTTTGGATATGGAGATTTGAAGTAATACGTTTGTGGAGTTAATGAACCCTGTTCTAAAATTGCCATTTCCTTAACAAAATATTGTTTTCCATTTCCAATTACAAATTGAAAGTCCACAAATGCAATCTTATTCATATTTATTTTTAGTTTCCTTTTCTTCAAAGAGTCAAATGATCACTGTTCTGTTGAAATCATGATTAAACTTGTTTTATCATGCTACGCATGATAAAACTAGTTTAATCAAATTAAATAAGAATACTGGAGGGGATACTCTTAATTTCTTATGCGACATAGGGCAGGCGGCGCCACGAAATCATCATCATAGCATTTATTTGAAGGTGAACTAGCTGTAAGGCAGTGAACAATTATACCTATGAACAATTATATAAAACCTGAAATTTAAACCTGAAACTTTTGGAAATAAAACGATTAATTTTTTATACATTGAGAACATTTATTTACTATTATTATTAGGTATATTATTTTTACAAAATAATGGAATTTCAGCAAATAGCTTGGAAAAGTTAAATAATGCAGTGTAGCTAGGTAAAAAAAACAAATCATTGCTTAACTTATTATAATTTAATTGATTACATTTATTAATTCTAATTCTAATACATAAGCTTTTATGTACGGCTCACTAATATAATTCGAATAGGCATATGAACTAATAAAATCTTTTATATCATACAATTTCTTCCACTCATCAGTATTTAACAAAAAATCTATATTTTCAATGTCCGCTTCAGTTGAGATGTTTTGTGTGAAAAAGTTCCAAAAATTATACGTAAACATCATTGGTGAACTTTCAGCTTTGTCTATAATGATGGTCGACTGAAATGTAGACGGATTGATTCCTGTTGATATCTTTGATGTGTGGTCATCATTTAAAAAATAATGATAAGCCAATAGTAAATTTACTCGTTCCTTGTTTTGTTAACTGCATCCATTTCAAAATCAACAAAATAACTAAATTTGTTTTAAAAAAAATTATAGCATTTATTTTATAATACCTCAGTTCAATAATAATTCGCTCTTTTTAATCCAGGAATTGTGACTCTCATCAAAACCTAGCCATTTCACATAGACCATATCCCCTCTCTTGCGGATTACTCTATCAACCAAATAAATATCTTTGTGTGCGACCTTCTGTAACTCGTACTCATAGAACCCACCTTTTATTATTTGCTTTTTGTAATCTTCCAACACATAGGTTACAGGATTGGTTAATTGAATTTTATAAATTGTGAAAATTTCAGTTGCCCAATTTGGTAGATAACCTTTATCAAACGTACTTTTGTGTTTTGATATTCTAACGTAATCACTAACTTTAACTTTCCCCTTTTTAAAAACTTTTGGCTTGCTATAAACTGATTTCAATAGTAGTTTCTCATTTCTATGCCCAACTTGTGATGGTTTCATTTTAATTGTACGGTGGTATGAGTTATTATACTGCACAACGATTTTGTCCCAAAAATCAATCCAATTATAGTTTCCATTTAGGCTGAACAATTTGTATAGTTTATTTTTTAAAGTACGTATTGCACGTTCTGCAATTCCAGATTTTATTATTGTAAAACTTGTGTAATGATTTATATTATGTTTTTTCATTAGACTGTTGAAATTACTATTGAAAAATTCTGTTCCAGCATCTGGATGTATATTGTGAGGCGGTACTTTATTTTCAGCAATAATATCGGCTAAAGCCTGAGTTACTTCTACACCAGTTTTAGTTTTTAATGGTTTTACATACATAAATTTAGAAAAAATATCAACTACAACTAAAATAAACTTAAAATTATTATTATATTCTTTAAGTGCTGACATATCAGCTAAATCTATTTGCCAAACATCATTTATGCCTTTTTGTATGTATCTTCGACGTTCAAAATGTTTTCTCGCATTTCTATGCAATTCATTTACAACAACTTCTTTTTCTGACATCATTATAATAATGAATACAACTATTTTTAATTACAATCGTTACTTATATACTTTATATATTTATGTATATAATAATCTTATTTCTACTTATATAAAATCAAAATTCCTCATCAAACATATCCATTAAATCTATTTTAAAGTGACCCCAAGCCAATGTACTTATATTATCTTCTAAAATATATCGTTTAGTATCGTTAGAACTAAGAGCTAATTTATTTAAATTGTGCTTGTATACTGTGTGTAGCTTAGATCTAATAACATTCATATTTCGGTAATATAATTTTTTATATAATAAACAGTTTTTAAAATTATTTAATGTTAGTTTTTGAACAGCAGACTTTGTAATACCTTTAGCTTTTTTTATTAGTTCTTTATTTAGAACATGTACCATGTATACTTTTGAACGTAAACCAATGAATTCCCTCATAATTTTACCTTCATTTTCATCTTTAAAAAAACCAACTCTTTTTTTATTTACCAAAGGAAAATTAAACCGATTGTTTTTTTCGTAATTCGAGGTATCAAATCGATCTTCCAAGTCATTTCTAATGTCATTGTAAAAGTCATCCGTTCTGATTGTGTAAATAAAACTATCAGTATCTATATAATTAATATCAACATCAATTCCATCATATTTTACTTTAACATATTTATAATGGAAATCATACATAAGCATTTTTGATAAATCTAATACAGTGAATCCTAAATAAACAGGCTTGTTAAGAGTTAGAATATCTCTATTTAACTGAACAGCTGCCAAGTTTTCTGTAAAATATGAGCAACTATGAAAATTAGGTTTTGATATCAATGCTCTTGCACTCAAATGCCTTCCTCTGCTCTCCCAATGAGTTGCAATTTTGATCGTTTTACGCTTACCAAACAGACTATTATTTATATTCTTGAAAAACATTTTTTGAAAATTCATTTTTTGCATTCGTGCGATGTTCTGTATTCATATCAATGAAACTTTTCATAAAAGCTTTTTGTTCAAATTGTATGCCCCTATGAATTTTTTTTTAACTTAAGTCCATTTGCCATGCAGTGCTTTAAATTTCTATAATGTATAATGTAATTTTTTTTATTGGTTAAATCCAAAATTAGTTTTTTATTTTTACAGTTTGGAGTTAATTTATTCTCCGCACAAAAAGGCAAATCATTATGCTTATCGTGCAAGTCATATGGATAATCTAAATCAACTTCAAGAATATACCCAATATCAGCATCATCCTCAATTTTCTCAATTATTGTTCGAATGTTTTCTGGGTTTTTTATCCATTTAAAATCTCTGTAAGGTAGGCATTCTGCCAAAGCGTATGCATACAAATTATTGCAATCGTAATACATTAAATACTTATTGGGTTCCTCAGGCTTATAATCATTATCCATATATTTATTGTTGGCGACTGAATTTCTTAAAGAGCATTGACTAATACCCCCTCGAATTCCACTTGTAATAAAATTATACATATCAGAATCTGTTAACAATTCTAAATGAATTTTTGTAAATTTTAACATAGCCTGCCATGCAAGTCCTGGAGTTGTATAAAATTGAGCACTATCTAGATCGTATATTTTTTTACATGTTACTCTAAAATTTTCGTAAACATCTGCGAGTAGTAAAACATCTACTTTTAAATACAATTTCAAATAATCCTCAAAATTTTTACATTTGAAAGTATTCCAAACATTTTGTGCATGATTATATTCACTTGGAGTACAAGCAGTATTTGTTAATTTGTTGTAAAAATTTTGTAGAGGCGGTAAGCATTCGACTTTAAGTTTAGACCGACTATCTAAATATTCATAAGGGAAAATTCCTATTTGCTTAGCTAACTGAAATTCTACATTATTTGGGAAATAAGTTTTTACATTAATAAAATCGTCTGAATCTAAATTTTGAGCTAATGTATCTAAACTTGAAGGCATAAAGCGGAATGAGTCTAAAAATCTCAAATTGAAGAAAATAGTTTCATTTACTTGAACTTGTTTACTTAGAGATATATAGATTTCTTTATTAATAGGTATTACATTAATTGCTCCAGGTATTTCATTCAATTCTTTAAATAACATATGACAATCATATTTAGAAAAGTTATGAAAAAAAATAGGAAAGAAATTGTAATCCTTGTAATTCAAATTACAAATTGAGTGGGCAGGTCCTCTATAATTACCAGTAAAATGACAGTGGTCTCGAACTCGAATTGACGAATATTCTAAATCTTTCTTACAAATATGACAAGTCTTACTAGTTGCTTGCCTCACATCTTCCTCAAATGTTAAAGAATTCATTGGCTTAGGTTTTATAAAATAACGTACGTATAGTTCTTTACATTCATTTGCCAAAGATGCAATAAAGTCCTTAGCACAATTTCCACCCGTAAATACAAAATATTTATTTAAACTAGAATCAAATGAACAGCATATATAATACGCAAATGCAATTGGAACATGTTTGTGAATATTAGTTGTTGAAGATTTTTTTTTGTGGGGAAAACATGTGTCATATGTCTGTAGCATACTTTCCGAATCTTCATATATAACAAATGGAACTATAGCTTGTAAACTAAAATTTTGATATTTTAAAAATTTATCATCTACATTGGGCATTTTAACCACAATTTTATTACAGTAGTTTGTATGTTCTTTTAATTTTTCATCAGAATAAAAGTGTTGTAAGCAAACTTCACACATATGAATTGTAGTGCGATGATTTGAAATTTGTGACCTCAACAATCTTGAAATATTTTTAATCCATACATAATGATAATTTTCATCTTTTTGCAATAAAAGTAAATTAACATGATGTTTCTTTTGCTGCTTTGTGTGATAGTAAGGACCAACAATTTTTAATTTTTTCTGCATGATTTCATAACCAAAAACATTACAACTTATTTCAGGATTAATATCTTCAAACTTTGCAACATCTTGAATTTTCAAAGGAAATTGTAATCCTGAGAAATTGAGAACCATAGAATTTAATCTAATTACTGAATCTTCAATGAAATAATGTCTGTAAGAACTTAGTCTCTCTGAATGATTTTTGGGGGATTGCAAAGCCGCAAGTATACACCATTTGAAACAATAAATATCTTGATTTTTAATATTTATACATGCTTTTTTCAATTTAATAATTTTAGGTAATTCTATATATGTAGATCCTCGTATAGGACAATATCTGTTAATATTAATTTCAAGGTGCACAATTCTTATGAGAGCCCAACCAGAATCTTTTTCTTGAAACTCTTCAGCTTGAGCGTTTATTTGGTTAGTCATTTTATGTATTGATTCTAAAATATGCTGTTCATTTTCAACTAAAGTCATTTTAGTATTAAAACATTTTATATCTAAATCAAATTCATCCGCATTGGCTATTTGCTGAGGTTTAACATATTCTGCGAATAATTCTAAATTATATTTAAAAGCCCTATGCTTACTTAAACACTGCTTTAATATATCAATAATGTTAACATTAATTACTATAAAAAAATTACTTATTTCTAATTCCTCTTCTTTTTTATTTTCTATAATAAAAGTTTCAATTCTATTTTTGAAACATGATTTAATACATTTAATATTATTATTAATAATTACCGCAGCTTTTTCTTGATGCAAATTAGTTTTTAAATGTGATGTCCACTTCTGAACTTCTACATCCTTGTTGCAATCTTGACAAAATTTAGTACCTTTTGATATACTCTGTAATTCGGCATTGTTAACACAATTTATTATATGTTCACTCAAATATTTATTTGATAAAAATGTTTTTCCACACCGATCCCATAAAAATAATTTAGTATTTTTCACTTTTACATTCTCAACTAAGGTCTTACATTTATTTAAATGTTTCTCCAAATTTACAGATTTGTAAAATCTGGTGCCACAATGTTCACATAAATACATTATAAAATTATATATTATTAATCAATTATTGAAGTTCTATTATTATATTTTTCATATAAACTTTCCGGCACAAACTCTTTTAATTCACACAAAAATTTAGATAAGTTTGTATTTGTATTGAATAATATTAATATGTCTTCGATATTACTTTTTTTATTTTTGTATTGTTCAAATAATTCTAAAGCGTGTTGATACGATATTATTTCATTATTGTATCGTTCTATTTGGAAATCTGATAAAAATTTATTTAATTCACATTCTAACTCAAACTTATAACATTCGAATTGCTCCGACAATCTACAGATACAAGTAGATATATCCACAGCCTTCGTCCAATACTGAGCCGCGTATGCTATCCACATCTTAATTTATTCGGGTACACTAAATTGAAAATTAGGTAATTTAAAACTATCACGTCCTAAATATTGCATATTTATTTTGAATATAGAACTCTCAGATTTTTGTAATTGTTCAATTACGGGATTAAATTTTGATGGAAGCCAATATTTAAAATTGCCTTCTAGTTCAGCTAATATACTTTTTCCTACATTTTTATATTTTACGTCTAAAACTTTTAAATTTGTTATTATATATATTTTTCCTATTTCCAAATCATCCGTTTTTAAAGTTTTATATTCATTCGAATTACACACGTTTAACATTTTAACTATATTTGAATTCATTATTGTTTTAAAAATTGTTTTCACGGTTAAGATATACTTTTAGAGTGAATCCTATTTTAAAATGCGATTCCTTTTTATACAAATTTTTCTAGAAAAATCTTGTACCAATAACAAAGAAATACAAAAAGGTACATGACCATGAACCCAAGGTTTCTTTGTTTTGTCATCATAAAGTAAGCATATTTATGTTCTTCCAATAAAACTATAAACATTCTTTATAAAAATAAAAAAAATAGTTAAGTTTAAGTTAAAATCAACTTCATTACAAATTTATTTAATACATTGTATCGGTAATGGATTATAATTGCAATCATTTAATAATAAATTTTATTCAAGGAAAATATTAAATTTTATCGAAAATATAAATTGTTTTTTACCTTTCGGATTAAAGACTGTAGAAATTATTAAATTAATAAAAGTAGGTACTTATGATTTTAAGTTATTGCATCCTGTTATTTATAAAAAGTTTTATGAATTTTTTTATTTAAAATCTGCTTGATTATAAAAAATTTATATTATTATGTTAACATTACCTTTCGGAAAAATATTAGCATATTGTCATATCAATATCTTTGAACTTGCATACTTGCATTATTTGGGTGATAAGCTTATCAATTTAACTTATATCATAAAAAGTTTTCACTTTTAAAAATTGAGAAGGATTTTTTTTAAAAGTCAGTATAAAAACGTTACAAAAATTATAATTAAATTATATCTGCTTCATATTGCCATGGACCAAACACGAAAAATTTTAATAATTTGTCCACCGGCAATTGACTTGACTCTGGATGATGATGATCATATTATAGATCTGATATCAGAGGAATCAATATCAATAATTGAATTATCGTCAGATGAAGAGGGTGACGATGCAGTATATGGAGACGATTCAGTATATGATGATGTTGAAGACGATGCCGCATATGATGATGGTGAAGAAGTTGCAGTACATGAGGAAGATGTGGATGGAGAAGAAGATAGAGTAGATGAAGAAGATGAGGATGATGAAGATGATACAGAAGAACACATTTTGTTCACCAGACGATTGAAATAAATTTAAATTTTTTCTTAATAATTGTACATAAATATAAAATATTAAATATTTCAAACAAATGCTTGTGATTTTATTAAAATATATAATACAAATATTAACTTTCAGGTAAAGTTCGATAGTTTAAAAAAATTAAATTCATACTTGTAAAATATATTTTTTATTAGATATGTACTACAAATAAAAAAATTAAGATTACAAATGAATTTTTTTTATTATTTTTTTTTACATGTAAATATAATTTTAATCAGTATTTATAAGAAAATATTGATTTTAATTTCACAATTTTTAAGTTCAAGTTCAATATCAATATAAATAAAATCATAATTTACTTTTTTGCAATTTTTGATAATGCAAATTAAAACAAGTTTTTCGGTTTATAAATTGAAATAAAATAAACCAAAGTTTTATATGGTGGACCGCAAAAGAGAATACAAGTAAATTTTATTTTATTAAAATTGAAAGTGAAACTTGTATTCGGATTATATGCCGTCGAAGAGAATTCGAAAAAGTTAATGTGCGCGATTTTTATTTCATTAAAATTGAAAGTGAAACTTGTATTCGGATTATATTATAAAGTATATTTGCGTGAATTGTGTAAAAAATATATATGTGGATATGGAGACAAAGCAAAATGAGAAAAAGTTGTGTTGTGTTGTGTACATTTTATATAGAAAAGTATATGGATTTTCTGGCTCAACTGAGAATTTTAAATTTTCAAAAAATTTGTATTTTGTATGGAAAATAATGAGCCAGAAGGAACATATCTATATGGTAGACCACAAAAGCGAAAAAAAGTTACTATGCGTGAATTTATTGTGGTGTAGTAAATTTTATTTTATTTTAAATTGAAAGTGAAACTTATATTCGGATTATATACCGTCGAAGTGAATTCTAAAAAGTATGTGCGTGAATTGTGCAAAAAATATATGTGGATATCGGGACAAAGCAAAATGGAAAAAAGTTGTGTTGTGAAGATTTTATATCGAAAAGTATGTATATGTATGTTCTGGACCAACTGAGACAATTTTAAATTTTCAAAAAACTGTGCCAGAAGGAACATATCTATACTACTTATATTATACAGTTCGTTGGTTGTGACCCTGTATGGAATTCATTATATTCACCTTTATTTTGGCCTGGCCTGATCGTCTGCTTATGTAATCTTTTCTTGTTAAAACTCCAACTTTTACTCAAACTTTTATATTAAAACTGTAAATAACTGTTAAATAAAACTTGTTTTACTTAGTTATTATAATAAGTTCTTTAATTGGATTTCTTATAAAATAGGCTTGACCTGTTCTTTATAAGAATTCAAAATTCGAAATACCAATTTTTCTCTCCGAAATACCAATTTTTGGCCGTTTATATATTCTAATATTGCTCCCTCAGCAATATTAGAATATTTCAATAAATACAAATATTTCTTATTAATTAAAGGTAAAAGTTGTGAAACAATTATTCATACATTAATTATGTTACCATTGCCCATTGAAAAAGATCAGGATTTAAAAGATAAGTGGACAGGCGCTATTCACAGAAGTGACTGGCAGCCAACAAAATGTTCTGCTGTTTGTGCGATTCATTTTCGAGAAGAAGATTTTATAAAACGCGAAAATAATAAATTTTATAAATTAAATGTCGGTGCTATACCTTCAATTTTTCCAAATTATCCGCAGTATTTAGTACCTATAGAAAACATTCAAAGACGTCAAAAAAATTCGATAAATTAAATATATTATTAGAAAAAAGGTTGAATGATTTTTTTGCATCAGACATTATTACAGATTATAGTATTTTTAAAAATAATTTTAAAGAAAAAATCGATTGTAAAAATTATCTTCTTTTCGAAAATGAGGAAAAATGTGTATTTGTTTTACTCGAAAATAGCGACGATTTAGAATGCAATATTTCTGTCCGAATTAGTATTAATAAATATTCAGTAGTAAATGTTATTTTACATGGATCCGAAGTTCCATATAATGAATTACAATGGATTTTACCAAATAGTAGTAAAAAATTAACTTTATGGTCACAAATTGAAAATTTACTCGCGAGGTACAGAAATATTGAGCAAACGAAATTTGAAAACCGCGAAATTTTATATTTAAAAAGCACAAAACTGTCAATACGATTTTTCTCACTAGATATTTAGATATTTTAAAAAATCAAGTAGAATTATTAAATATATTTACCCAAATTATTACAAACCAAAAATGAATTTTTTAATGACTTTGTTTATTTTTTCATGTGAAACTGCTGGACGTATATGTTATGCAGTTGCAGTGTGTTCCAGGGGACGTATATGTTGTGCAGGAGTATTTTTTATAATTATATTATTTTGAATTTATTAATATTTAATTTCAGATACAGGTAAAAATACGTATTTTTGTGCCAATTGGTGAATTTGTATCTTATCAATAGACATTATTGATGTAAAAACACTATCTGATGGTACAAAATTATTAGAAAAGCGTATTATTACATGTATCTTAAATAATAGAAATCACAAAATATATAAATTATACGTAATTAATTTTTTTAATAAAATAATTAATTATAAAAAATTATAAATTTCGTTTTATTATCACTAAAAACATAATTTTTATCAAAGAAAAAGTTATATGTCATATTGAATTCTCTGACTACCTTTTGGTATGTATGTGTTAGTGCACAGACTTTGTTCAGGGCTTTTTAGTAGTGTTGGTTTTGATATAACATATGTGTGTTATGCTATGCAAAAGCTTTTTAAAAAGTTCTTTCTCCCCCAGCAGCCAGAAACTGTGACCACATTTTTTTGTGGAATTTTTGTGACATTTTTGTGCACAATTTTGTGAATATTTTTTGTCACAACGAAATGTGACAAAAATGTGACAAAATTGTTGAAATTTTTGTAAATCCTTTTGTCACAAAAACAATGTGAAAAAAGGTCACAAAATTGTCAATTAAAATGTGATCACATTTTTTATCACACTTTTGTGGCCATTTGCGACAAAAAATTGTGAATTTTTTTTCAAACTAAATCCCCAGTATTCAGAATTTTCTTTAACATTTTTTTGTCAAATTTTTGTGACATTTTTGATGAAAAATTTGTAAACATGCATAACGTGCATGACTAAACGTGCGAACGGTAAGACTAAGTAGTGTGTAATTAGTTTTCATTGTGAAAGGGCGCAGTTTATTTAAATAGTTAAATTAAAAGTATTGATCACTTTCTTTTGTCGTAAGAAATTAAGAATTTGCAGTAGACAATATAAAAATAACTTATAAAAAAAATATTTTATTTTTTTTCACAGACAGTGAAAATAACTCGAAACAAAGATTTTTTAGAAGACGATGCGCTAAAGGCAGTACAATTTTATCAGACAACGCAGAAAAATGATAATATTTAATTTTAGTGATTTTTTTTTAATATCTTATGAATTTATATTTTTTTTATAGTATTACTTTACAATGTCTTTGTTACAATGTCTTTGTTACAATGTCTTTGTCAATAATGACTGAATTTACAATGTCTTTGTTTTTAAATGTACATATTTTTTATAATATTATTAGACAACATAAGTACAATGAATATTTTATATTATAACTATATTTATTTATGTATGTATATTAAGGAAATAAAAAGAAATAAATAAATACTGAAACATCTACAAAATTTTATTTATTTATTTGTAATTTATTATTCAATCAGGCAATCAGCCCATTAGATTGTACAGTTTTTATTAATATATACAATAATTCCAAAGAGTAAAACTAGATAACTAATAAAAATCAAGAACATTCTCATATTTTAAAATTAAAAAGAAATAAAAATATGTCAAAAACAAAGGTTTGAATAACCAGCAATCTACTTAAAGTATTTATACATTTTTCAAAATTAAAAATATAAATAAAAAACAAGAAAATATATAAAAGCAAAGAGTTTAGCTAATCAACAATTTACTTAAAAATTAATTTTATTAGATACTACTTATCAAAAATAGATTTAATACTAAAATCAAAACACTAAAATTATGGTGTAACCAGCTTGACTATGGTTCAAATACTTGTCCGACGCCTCCCCTCCCCCTCCTAGGTAAATAATAAAAAAATAATTTAAAAGTTAATTAACATGCAAGAAGCAGCAGCAGTCCGAGTCACACTGAGAAAGGATACTTGTAATACGAATGTGTAATTGTGAGAGTTGAGCTTTTTAAACATAGTATTACGAATTAAAACAAGCAAGTAATTTAATTTTAAACCCTTTGAGCGACATATTAAACCTTCTCAACCCAATCGGTCCTATTTTATTGTAAAAGCGTGCAACACGAACATTAAAAGATTTACCCCAGCAATCTGATGAGACTATAGGTGGGATTAAGTTCCGTGCCCTACTCGAGGAAGAGAAGTTAAAACGACAAAGCAAATAGGAAGGCGATTGATTACGAATGGTCTTGCAGAGAAATTGAAGGAGTCTGAGTGAAATGTACGATTTGAAACTAGTACCCAGAAACTCCTCGTTAATTAGTATTCTATTATCCTTTTTCCGTTTTTCAAAATTTCCTTTTTTAATTTCATCATTATTTTCCACAGTTTCAAAACGAACTCCTTTTTTAAGCACGTTATTTCTCTCTATTTTACCATTATCAGTTTTTTCAAAATTTTCAATTTTATTTTTAAATTCATTATTTCTCTCTATTTTATTATTCTCTAATTTTCCAAAAAATACGGTTTCTTTAAATTCACTATTTCTGTTTACTTTACTATTATCTATATTTTCAAAACTATTAATTTCTTTAGTTTTAAACTCCTTATTTCTCTCCATTTTATTATTTTCAAAACTAAAAATTACTTTATTTTTAACCTCCTTATTTCTCTCCATTTTTCGTAACTTAATTTCTTCGAATTCTCTATTTATTTCTGCATTATTTCTAAAACTGGTATTATTCTGATTATAGAAGGGAAATGAAACATCATTTTTATTATTTTTCATTATGGAAAAATCCAAAGTCTTATAATTTCCCAGGCTTGTATCATGTAGTAACGCATTTTCATTTAAATCTTCATCAATTTTATCTTTCTTCAATAAATTTACTTGAGCTCCAGTATCTACTAAAAATTTTACTTGTTCATCGTTGGCGATGTCCAACGGCATAGCTACTAGGGGCTCGTACAAACGATTTCTCATTGATACACCCTCCTTCTTAAAACTACGGGATGAAAATTGGGTTTTTAATCCATCCCTCTTTCGTTTCCCTGATTAGCTTGATAATTTTGATGTGCTGGACATGTTAACTCTGTATGTCCTTCTCTTTGACACCAGTTGCAGTTTCCTAATCTAAATGAGCCGATTCTGTGTGTTGTTACCTCTTCCCAGGCTTTTTCCTTATTAAATGGACAGTTAGTTGCAATGTGTCCCGTATTTTTACATAAATAGCACTCCATACGAGCCCAATTATTTTCTCCATGTACATTATTAGTTGGTGGCGCGCCTGTTTTGCGAGGTGCCCTGCACTCTTTGCTGTAATGGCCCATCCTGCCACAATTAAAACAGATTACTCTTTGCCCACTATTATTGTTTTGTTGCGGAATCATGTGCGAGCGCAACAAAATTTTGGAAATCTAGTATCATACGATCTCCCTCTCCGCAAAATGTTGGAATTCCCTGAAAATATGTTTTATACGTTTTTTCTAGGGGCAATGTTGTATTCATTGGAGCTGTTATTCCGAAATCATATGTATTGTCTTTGTTTAAAAAATTTGTTGATCGCCAATGGTTATTTTTTTGTCCTGATCCTTTGTTTTGCGGAATTAAATCCTCGTATAATCCGTTAGGTATCTGTAAGCCGCTGTTTGTGCGTGGAATTGCTCCCTGCATACACAATCTATTTGTATCCATTTCCAATTTGTAAATTTTTTTATTAATATTAATCAAAGTTTCGTCTCTTTCCTTATTTAGATTATTATTTTCTACTGGTATGCCTCCTACGGCACCTTCTTCTTCGCTCTCACTCGTATTACTCTCCGAATTAATATTATTTGAATGTATGCTTAAATTAATTCCGTTTAAATTAATTTCTGTTTCCGACCCGCTTTCGTCTGAATTTTCAGGCGCAAAAGTTACCGACCGTCTTCGTTTTGTTAAATTGTTTAAATTACCCTGTAGTGTGGATTTTATCAGTGATAATTCCGCAAAATTAAGATTTTCCGGTAAAATAGTAGAGTCCTCTAGTATTTTCTTTTGTCCGCGAGTAGTTGGTGCCATGTGTTAAATGGTACCAAAAATGATAATTAAAATAGTATTCTAACAAATTATACTCTAAAATTCTACTACTTTTTGTTATTTTTATAAATAGCCTATGCTTCCGAATAATATTGAACAAAAACAATAACCTGTATTCAACTTTTTATTGAACCAAAAAGAACTGCCTCTTTCCCTACGCCTATGGTTAAAAATTATATATTCTCAATACAAAACATATATACTCTTAAAAACGACCATTTATTGTATCGCATACAAAAAAGACACAAAAAAAAAATTTTTCTTTTATTAGTTTTGCATATAACCAAAACCAACACTACTAAAAAGCCCTGATGTACGCATACATCGAAACCGCGAGAGTAGTCAGAAGTCAAAAATTTGCTAATGTCAAATTTAATGGCGGCATAAATAGACGCGAGGAAAATAAATAATTAAAAGTGATATTTTATGGTAATTAATAAGAGATTTTTATTACAAAGTAGTGTAAATTATAGTTTAATAATTGTAGATTTGTTTTTATTAAAAAAAATTGTGCGATTATTTGATTTACATAGTTTATTTTTGTGATAAATATTTAGTGCAAATTTCATAAACAAGAAATAAAATTTCTTATTGGAATATCTTAATATTTATATAATAATTAGTGTGCTAAAGGCAATTAAATATAAACTAAGTGTGCAAATTTCGTGCAATTTTTTGATTTCTGAAGTTAAATAATGCCGCGACATTGTGTGGTACCTTATTGCAAGTCCAATTATTTTTCGTCAGAACCATCGATTCCAACTTTTGGTTTTCCTAAAGATCAGGATTTAAAAGATAAGTGGACAGGCGCTATTCACAGAAGTGACTGGCAGCCAACAAAATGTTCTGCTGTTTGTGCGATTCATTTTCGAGAAGAAGATTTTATAAAACGCGAAAATAATAAATTTTATAAATTAAATGTCAGTGCTATACCTTCAATTTTTCCAAATTATCCGCAGTATTTAGTACCTATAGAAAACATTCAAAGACGTCAAAAAAATTCGATAAATTAAATATATTATTAGAAAAAAGGTCGAATGATTTTTTTGCATCAGACATTATTACAGATTATAGTATTTTTAAAAATAATTTTAAAGAAAAAATCGATTGTAAAAATTATCTTCTTTTCGAAAATGAGGAAAAATGTGTATTTGTTTTACTCGAAAATAGCGACGATTTAGAATGCAATATTTCTGTCCGAATTAGTATTAATAAATATTCAGTAGTAAATGTTATTTTACATGGATCCGAAGTTCCATATAATGAATTACAATGGATTTTACCAAATAGTAGTAAAAAATTAACTTTATGGTCACAAATTGAAAATTTACTCGCGAGATACAGAAATATTGAGCAAACGAAATTTGAAAACCGCGAAATTTTATATTTAAAAAGCACAAAACTGTCAAAACGATTTTTCTCACTAGATATTTAGATATTTTAAAAAATCAAGTAGAATTATTAAATATATTTACCCAAATTATTACAAACCAAAAATGAATTTTTTAATGACTTTGTTTATTTTTTCATGTGAAACTGCTGGACGTATATGTTATGCAGTTGCAGTGTGTTCCAGGGGACGTATATGTTGTGCAGGAGTATTTTTTATAATTATATTATTTTGAATTTATTAATATTTAATTTCAGATACAGGTAAAAATACGCATTTTTGTGCCAATTGGTGAATTTGTATCTTATCAATAGACATTATTGATGTAAAAACACTATCTGATGGTACAAAATTATTAGAAAAGCGTATTATTACATGTATCTTAAATAATAGAAATCACAAAATATATAAATTATACATAATTAATTTTTTTAATAAAATAATTAATTATAAAAAATTATAAATTTCGTTTTATTATCACTAAAAACATAATTTTTATCAAAGAAAAAATTATATGTCATATTGAATTCTCTGACTACCTTTTGGTATGTATGTGTTAGTGCACAGACTTTGTTCAGGGCTTTTTAGTAGTGTTGGTTTTGATATAACATATGTGTGTTATGCTATGCAAAAGCTTTTTAAAAAGTTCTTTCTCCCCCAGCAGCCAGAAACTGTGACCACATTTTTTTGTGGAATTTTTGTGAAATTTTTGTGCACAATTTTGTGAATATTTTTTTTCACAACGAAATGTGACAAAATTGTTGAAATTTTTGTGAATCCTTTTGTCACAAAAAAAATGTGAAAAAAGGTCACAAAATTGTCAATTAAAATGTGATCACATTTTTTATCACACTTTTGTGGCCATTTCGCGACAAAAAATTGTGAATTTTTTTTCAAACTAAATCCCCAGTATTCAGAATTTTTTTTAACATTTTTTTGTCTAATTTTTGTGACATTTTTGATGAAAAATTTGTAAACATGCATAACGTGCATGACTGAACGTGCAAACGGTAAGACTAAGTAGTGTGTAATTAGTTTTCATTGTGAAAGGGCGCAGTTTATTTAAATAATTAAATTAAAAGTATTGATCACTTTCTTTTATGTAAGTCGTAAGAAATTAAGAATTTGCAGTAGACTATAAAAATAACTTATAAAAAAAATATTTTATTTTTGTTCACAGACAGTGAAAATAACTCGAAACAAAGATTTTTTAGAAGACGATGCGCTAAAGGCAGTACAATTTTATCAGACAACGCAGAAAAATGATAATATTTAATTTTAGTGATCTTTTTTTAATATCTTATGAATTTATATTTTTTTTATAGTATTACTTTACAATGTCTTTGTTACAATGTCTTTGTCAATAATGACTGAATTTACAATGTCTTTGTTTTTAAATGTACATATTTTTTATAATATTATTAGACAACATAAGTACAATGAATATTTTATATTATAACTATATTTATTTATGTATGTATATTAAGGAAATAAAAAGAAATAAATAAATACTGAAACATCTACAAAATTTTATTTATTTTATTTATTTATTTGTAATTTATTATTCAATCAGGCATTCAGCCCATGAGATTGTACAGTTTTTATTAATATATACAATAATTCCAAAGAGTAAAACTAGATAACTGAAAAAAATCAAGAACATTCTCATATTTTAAAATTAAAAAGAAATAAAAATATGTCAAAAACAAAGGTTTGAATAACCAGCAATCTACTTAAAGTATTTATACATTTTTCAAAATTAAAAATATAAATAAAAAACAAGAAAATATATAAAAGCAAAGAGTTTAGCTAATCAACAATTTACTTAAAAATTAATTTTATTAGATACTACTTATCAAAAATAGATTTAATACTAAAATCAAAACACTAAAATTATGGTGTAACCAGCTTGACTATGGTTCAAATACTTGTCCGACGCCTCCCCTCCCCCTCCTAGGTAAATAATAAAAAAATAATTTAAAAGTTAATTAACATGCAAGAAGCAGCAGCAGTCCGAGTCACACTGAGAAAGGATACTTGTAATACGAATGTGTAATTGTGAGAGTTGAGCTTTTTAAACATAGTATTACGAATTAACACAAGCAAGTAATTTAATTTTAAACCCTTTGAGCGACATATTAAACCTTCTCAACCCAATCGGTACTATTTTATTGTAAAAGCGTGCAACACGAACATTAAAAGATTTACCCCAGCAATCTGATGAGACTATAGGTGGGATTAAGTTCCGTGCCCTACTCGAGGAAGAGAAGTTAAAACGACAAAGCAAATAGGAAGGCGATTGATTACGAATGGTCTTGCAGAGAAATTGAAGGAGTCTGAGTGAAATGTACGATTTATAACTAGTACCCAGAAGCTTCTTTGTATACTCCGATACGTGATCCCTTGAACTAAGATTGAAGATAAATCTGACAGCCGCATTGATAGAGCATTGTAGGCGTAATAGCAACAAGTTCGTACATCCTGAGAAAACCTCCAGCGCATAGTTAAAAGTAGGCATTGTCAGTGCTTGTACCAACTTCAGTTTAACCGCTATAGGCAACTTATAGTTAATACTGCAGAGTTAGCGTAGTTTAAAGTTAACATTTCTAACTATACCATTTATGTGCGGTTCCCAGGACAGCTGACTGTCTATAATTAAACCCAGACTTTTCGCCTCAGATACAAAAGGTAAAAAACAACCATTCAAATTAATTCGAACTTCATTGGTAGCAGAGGAAGAATAATTAAACAACATAGCCTTCGATTTATCTGGATTTAACAAAAGCCCATTATCACAAGCCCACGCACAAATAGCCGCCAGATCTGAATTAACTTCACCAATACATTGGTCAAAACAAGAGGTAGGAAGAGAGTGCAGCAATTGAACATCATCAGCAAAACGGTGTATAATAGAAAACGAAGCAATAGTAGATCCAGATCATTTATAAATAAAGAAAACAGTAACGGATCCAAAATGGAGCCTTGGGGCACTCCTTTAGTTCTACACAAAAAATCAGAGCGGCAACTACCCGATGTTACACATTGAACTATGTCTTCCAAATATGAATGTAACAAGCTGCACGAACAACTAGAAAAGCAAAACTGGGTTTTCAGCTTACCAAGCAGCACACTAAAATCAATGGAATCAAAAGCCTTGCTGAAGTCCAGAAGTAGTAACACAGAGACATGCTTCCTATCCGTATTGAACCTAATTCTATCCGTCACATCTAAAAGAGTAGACGTAGTACTATATTTCTCTCTAAAACCAGATTGCCTCTCATACAACAAATTATTTCTAGTCAAGTGATCAACAATTTGATTACTTAATATTTTCTCAAAGACTTTTGAAAGCACCGGAAGTACACTAACTGGTCTATAATCTCCTCCTGACCCTTTCGGAATAGGGATTACTTTAGCCTTCTTCCACACATCCGGAAAAATATTTGTTGTAATCATTGAAATAAAGATATGCACAATGTGACGACGAATATACGGAAGTAAGATTTTAAGATATTTTAATGATATATTATCAAGTCCAACAGCATTAGAAGACACCGAATTTAAACGGTTTTCGAGCTCAATACATGACACTGCTCTAAAAGAAAAAGAGTTTTCTACCTCTGGGAGAGCAGTATCAAATCTTTGTGTAACTGGTAAGTTGTTGGTAGCAATGAATTTAGCATTTCACTCATTGAGTTCCACGACATTAAAAGAGACTGGGTCAACCGACTCGTTACTGACACCCATCTGGTTTAATTTTTTCCATAACTGCTTAGTAGAGAGATCACCACCAAAAATACGACTACCCTGTGCCCTCTTGGCATCCCTCACCAGTGCCCTAAATTTGTTACGATAGCGGCAATAAGTATTCCATCGAGAGGCAGAACGATTCTCCCCATATGCAATGAAAGACAGATCACGAAGGCTTTTAATATGAAGAGTGTCCGAAGAAAGTACCAACTTTTCAGATGAAGTCGTGCTAATTCTCTTAAGTGGTACATAATAGAATTCAAAAAATTAATTTGACTATTTGGATCATTAGTACGATAAATCCGTAAGATTAGAATTATTAATAAATCCGTAAGATTAGAATTATTAATAAGTATATCCATATTGATATTGTTATAATCCCGAAAGAATCTGTCTTGGCTTAAAACTTTTTTAGACACGTCAATGGAAACAAAAATAAAGGCATGGTGAGAGATGCCCGGGACCCAGAACTGATCCTGATATTTAACACTGGTATTATTATTAATTAGCATAAAGTCGATAAGCCAGGTTGAATTGCATCTCAAATCGAAGTGAGTTGGAACACTATTATGAATAATATTTAAACCCAACCTATCACACACAGCCTTACACGCCTTAGCTTTAGATGGTATCAATAAATTGGTGTTAAAATCACCCATAACAATAACGTGAGAAAATCTAACTCCCAAATCAGCACACATATTTTCAATTCTGGTGAAATCCCTACCAGTTAGATAAATGACAGCAACAAGTAATTTAGAGGAACCAGCCGAAATTTGAACGAACAATGCTTCGAAACCAGTTTCGCTACAAGAGGCAACAATTTTAGAGTGCAAGCCTACCTTGACTTCTCTGTCATTCCTGTGAATTTTATATCCATCAATTTCAACCGCAGAGTTGGAAACATAAGGTTTAAGCCAGGACTCAGTAATTCCAAACACATCCAAATGACCACCATGAAGAATACGTTTCAATTCATCGTACTTGGGACCTCTTGAGTTAGGCTTAATGCTTTGCGCGTTATATGCCCAAGATCCAGAAAGCGTGTTCTATTAATTAAAGCGCGTTGAAGTATAGTGCTATCGGACGCTGTTGCACCAGGAAGGCTATCCTGCATCAAAGATATAAATCCACCCGGAGCCTGGGGTTGGAAGGAGACAGACAAGTACCGCACCAAGCCTACAAAAAACCATAATTAAAATTAAAAAAGCCTTAACCATTACTTGAGTTAGCCACTAAGAAAAAAAATTATTAAACTTTAATGTGAATAATACAGATATAAGTACTTATAATTATCTAATGAAAAATATATAGAACATTTTAAATTTAATTTCAAAATCGATAACTCAAAAATTCATAATAGAGGATTGAGTATTTGTAATATAATAATAATGAACAATTTAATTTACACACTTGCATCTCCATTACATCCCAGCCCGCAAGAAATCATACTTAAAATTAAAATAAAACCCATCACCATTACTTGAGTTAGCCACTAGGAAAAAATTAACAAACTTTAGTATGAATAATACAGATACAAGTACTTATACTGATCTAATGAAAAATATCCATAACATTTTAATTTTAATTTCAAAATCAATAACTCAAAAATTCATAATAAAGGATTTAGTACTTCTAATATAGTAATAATGAACAATTTAATTTACTAAAACAATTTCAATAAAAATAAAAATAAAATTGAACGTTAGCAGATTTAACGGAGATATAATAAAGATACAAGTACGCATAGCATGTATAATATAAAGATTCAAAAATCTAGATTCAATCATAATCAATTTTGCAAAAAGAATTTTTAAGCTAGAATCAAATATGCTCTTAATGCATAAGGAGTTGAGATTAACAATTTTGCTCCAGAAATGCATAAATAAAATGAAAATATGTAATATAGTAATAAAAAAATGAAATACGTTGAGATTTGCATAAGGAGTTCGATTGCATAAGGAGTACCGTATTTGCGGCACGTAAACCGTACGTTTTCGCAAAGGTTGGAATAGAACTTAGAAATGAAAAACGGAACAACTTGGCGGAAAAACGGAACGCCAATGCGGCAGGAAAGCGTAACGCAAAAGCGCTACGGATTCATGCCGTAGGAGAACGGCATGAAAAATTAAAAATTAATGTTAAGGCTGTGTGCCAAAGGGTTTAAATTTGTAGTTTAAAATTAAATTATGACTGATGAAATTAAATTATGACACTAGCGTGGTGAATACTATAGAATATAGATAGTCAAAATTTAACGACCTTCCAGACCTCGTTAAATTTTACACTTCAGATTAAATTTTGATTTATTTAATATTCATATATCAGATTTTTTATTTACGAGCCCTATCTCATATGTATTGATACATTCCAATATTTTATGATTTTTTTTAATGTTTTATACTAGAATTATTAATAAAAATAAATTTATTTTTTTATAAGAAATTAAAGAAATATTAATAATAATAAAAAAGGATAAAAAAAAATTATAAAGTATTGCATTGGATCAATACATATGAGATAGGGCTCGTACATATTTATAATTTTATTTTTAAAAACATTTAAAAAAAATTTTTAATTTTTTAAAAAAAATTAGAGAGCAAAAAAAAAAGAAAATTTTCATCCATCTTTTTTTAAAAATTAAACCAATTGGCACAGCAAACTTGATAGTAAATATTAAAAAAACTCACCATCAAAAAAAAATTAATTTTTTGTGTCAAAATTTAAAATTTAAACTCTTTGGCACACAGCCTTAATAAATGAATGTTAATTAATTTTTTAAATATATGAATGCCAATGCGGCAGGAAAACGTAACGCAAAAGCGCTACGGTTTCATGCCGTAGGACAACGGCATGAAAAAATTAAAAATTAATGTTTAATAAATGAATGTTAATTAATTTTCTAAATATATGAATGAATGATCTAAAAATTAAAGGTCTGCTGTGTAGAGTTTGACAGCTGCCATTTTTTCTTATAGTGACGTCATTGTGAAGACTTATTTTGAAGAAGTTGTTTATATATATTTTAGTTCGGTGTGTTTTTATTTAATATTATGTGTTTTGTTTTGAGAATTATGTGATTATAAAATAATAAAATATATACATTATTTAAAATAACTATTAATTAATAAGTGGAAAATTGAGAACAGGATTGAAAAAATAATATATTTTTATAAGATAAAATTGTGTTGTGTTATTGAATTATAACTTTTAAAAATGAGATACTGTGTTGTGAGCTGGAAAGAAAGAAAGAATTTTAAAAATATAAAATTCTTCAGCTTTCCAAAAGATAAAAATGAAATAGAAATATGGGTGAAAGCACCACATCTTATAAAATTAATTAGAAACCATTTCCGTGAATCTTGATACAAGATTTATCTGATAAAATAATGTTATTAATGCAGGTCTAATAAGAGAATTACTTAAAACCACTGGTTCTTTTTTTTTAAGAATTTACTCATATAAATCTTAAGAATGCTGGTCGCCAAAAAGTGAAATAGCTAGTCAACTATTTTCTCATACAACTTGGTAAATTATACTAACATTTGTAAAATATAAATTTTTTATTATATTGTATATGTGTTGTATATTTTTTCCTCGTTTAATTTCCATTTCTTCAATATTTTCATTTCAGGATGAAATTAAATTCTACTACATACTGCTAGAAGTTCCAACGTGGAAGAAGATGAAACTGAAGTTTTGAGACAAGTATAAAATTTTTGATTGTGATTACACAAAATGTATTTAGTGATATTAATTATGGTATCATTAGACTTACTTTTTTCACGCTAGTTTTTTTACGATAAAGCCTCCGCGGAATTAAAAGACAGATAGTGCACGCGAGACAAAGACAACACATTTGACAATTGTAAAATGTCACAACCAATAAAAAAAAAATTCTGCTAATGTAAAATTCTGAAATTTTAAAACTTTTTTAAACTTTAACTTAACTTTTAACGTAACTTTTTTAATTTTAGGAACTATAAAAAATGGCAATATTAAATTTAAATTATCAACATATTGAAAAAATACAAACTTGTGAATTTGTGTGGAACCACCATCCAAGTTATAAAAATAAAGGGAAAAAACAAATATTTTTCATAAATTTAGTTAAAGAATTAAATGAAGAATTTAAAGAAGATGGTGTTTTTACTTACTGTAAGTGTTTTGTGTTTTAATGAACTGTTTTTCAGACGAGGTTATAAAAAAATGGCAAAATTTAAAAACATGCTTCGCAACTGAAACCCAGAAACTATTGAAAGTGAAGAAAGCGGAGCTGGAACCAATGATGTGGAGATTTTGGAGGAAATTTCATCATGGAAATATTTTAATAATTTGATATTTTTAAAAGGCACGACAGAAGCCATGCCTTCTGTTAATAATTTTAATAAAAAGTCACTTAAAGTGAGTGTATTAAAATTTTTTTTCAATATTATATGTAACTTTTTTAATTTTAGGAACTATATCAAGAAGAAGACTGGATTGGTACAAGCACCCCATCAGAAATACCTGAAAGTGGATCACCAGTACATTTCAATGACGATGACACTGAATTCATGTCAGAAGTTTTACAGTTTCAACCATCATCAGCGTCATCATTTACAGATAATACACCATCACCACAACCAGATACAGAGTTCCGAGTATCATCATTAAGTAATTTTAAAAGACCAGCTGCGTCCAAATCACCACAACCAGGTACAAGTTACGCTGCCTCGCGATCTAGATTAGTTCGTCCACTTCCATTATTACATGCTCAAAAAAAAAAGAATGTCATCCAAAAATAAAGACGACGAAATATTTCTAGATTCATGCATGAAAAACTCTGGGCAAATAGAAGAATTATTAAAAAATAAACCGGAGGAGTACGCTTTTGCAAATTATGTTTGTTCAGATTTAGATAAATTGTAAATAATTTATATGAAATAAAAAAGTATATAAATTATATTAAATAATTAAATTATAAAGTATATGTTTCTTTATTTATAGGAAAACTTGACGATGATATAAGAGCTATAACAAAAAATAAAATATCAATTTTGCTTTCTGAAGCAACACTCCAACAAATAGACCGAAATAAAGAAAAAAATAACCTACACAAATAGAGTTAATAATTTTAAATATTTGTTATTTTACACTTAATTTTTAAAGTACTTTTTAATGTTTATAATTTTGTATTTATTGTGAAAAAATTCATGTTTTATTTTAAATAATTATTTTGAAAGAAAGGAGAACCGGTACAGCCACAGATTTATTTGTAAGTATATACCTTCTATAAAAATGTAAATAAAGATATTTGTAAATATATCTCTTCTACAATAATTGCATTTTTGAAAATAAATAATATTTTTTACAAAACTCATCCTAGGTAAAATGTGTTTATTAATAAAAGATCATTAAAAATATTATTTTTAATAAATAATAATTTAATAAGTAACAAAATAAAAAAACCATTTTTTTTTTCATATTTTTAATGCAATTAAATTATATCAAATAAACATTTTATATTTATAAATTAATTTAAATCAATGTCATTATAAAAAGTATCAAAATATATTTGAAGATTTTGCCTTATTTGTATGGCACTTTTTCTTGGTGCACCAGATGCCACACTTTGAAATGAATTATAATGTGCATTATTTATATCATTGATTTCTTCAGCTGAAATATTTTTTAATGAAGTTTGATTATTTTTTATGTTAAACGACCTTAAATAATTATGCAAGCATATGCATGCCAGCACAACTTTGATTGCTTCATTTGGGGAACGAAAAATTGGTGCAAATAATACTTGGAATCTGTTAGCTAAAATTCCAAATGCATTTTCCACTACACGACGATTTCTCGATAGCATATAATTAAACCTTCGTTGACTGGTTGTTAAATGTGTATGAGAGAATGGTTTCATTGAGTACTCCGTTAGTGGAAATGCATCATCTGTCACAAATGTATATAGAGATTGTATATTTGTTGTTTGCAAATTTGATGGATAAGGTGTATTCACTCTCTTTCCTGCTATTGCATATTTTATGTCGGATCTTGACCATATACCTGCATCACTAATTCGACCATTAACACCAACATCAGCGTACACGAATCTATAATTGGCATCAACAGTTGCCATTAAAACGAATGAATGGGTTCCTTTGTAGCACCAATAATTAGAGCCAAATCCATTTAGTGGTTTAATTTTACAATGTTTACCTAAAAATTAAATAAATATCACATAAATTACATTTCAATTTAAAGTTTTTCTTTAACATACCATCTATTGCTCTTATGCAGTTTGGAAAACCCCATAATTTATAAAAATCTTCGGATATTTTCAGCCAATCATCTGCAGTTTGTGGAAATTTTAAAAATTCCTCATTCAGCACATTGTATATGGCTGCAATAGTTTCTTTTAAGATTATTGAAATTGTTGACTGATGAATTCTAAATGGAAGTTGAAGCGACGTTTTAGTTTCACCTTTAAGAAAAATAGGAAAACATTATTAATAGCTGTATTTTTTTATTCCTACTCTGTACTATACGAGTAGAGTATCTGTATGGTTGTTGTTGTAGCTACTCTACATTATTATCCAGTACAACATGTAGAGTAAAAGGGAAATTAATGGGAAATTATTAAATTTTAATATGGCAACTATAAATTTGACAAGAAGATACTTCATTTCGTATATTTGAATATTGAAAATTTGATTTTTAAAAAATATCAACAAAGTGGGCAAATTTTTTTCAATCAATTCTAAATCATATTTTCCCCTTGCACATGCACTACATCGTTTTTTTATTCCTTTTATATCGAGTAGTACATAGTCGGAATAAAAAACACAGCTATTATCATTATAACTATAAAAAGGTTAAAAATAATTTAATTATTGACACTAAAATTTTAAGAATTATTATTTTTCTTTTGGTATACTTTGATGTAAATAAATCAACTACTTATATTTTATTATAAAACTTAAAAGTTCACACTTGTGAAACATTAAAAATAGATAATACCTGTGGCTAAATATCGTAGAGTAACCTGCAATCTTTCAGTTGGAGAAATGCTTTTCCTTAGACACGTATCCTGTTTTACTATATGTGGCCGTACTTTATCCAAAATTTCTCCGAACTCGATCGGCGTCATTCTCAGAACTGTTCTGTACGGTTTTGTGTCCTCACATTCAGTAATTGAAGTAATCTTTCAGTAATTTATTTGTAAATCCTCCACTTTCTCGGTGTAATAACCACCTTGCTGAATATTTTCTAGTCTTTTTACTTTTTTTTTTTTAATAAATATTTCATCATATTCAAGTTATTTATATTTATTAAATTTAGTATCTCCAAATCTATAATATAATTATATATATTATAATATTATATATATTTTAAAATATCAAATTTTCAACTTACATTTATGTATTAATTTACAATTGTTGTGGAATAAAAACACCGTCCTAATAATAAATAATGTATTTTATTTTTATACCACAAAATATATTTGCACACGCATTGGCATTGCGCAATAATATTAAATATATTATTTATATTAATTAACTATGTCATAAAGTTAATAAACTTAACAAATAATAAATAATGCTTAGTGCGCATTTATGCAGTGTATGCAAATTTTGGGTATGAACAATTACAATTAATTATAATTATTATTGAGTGACGATTGCTCAATAGTAAATTGTATTATTATTATTGAATCAAAGTTCGTTTACATTTTTATGTAAACAAAGGCCGGTAAATTAATATTTGCCTATAAATACGTTGGTTTTTTGGTAATTCAGAGAGTTGAAATTTGTTCAGCTTTCGTTAAACAACTCTCGAAACAGTAAAGTTTTGTACAGAGTTAATGTTTAATAATAAAGCTATTCAGAACAAATAAAGTTTAAATTATGAAATAAATTTGGAGTTTTATTTATTAAAACAGGATATTATTTAACTGGCAAAAGCCAAAATAGTATCGTCCAAATAACAAATATTAACACTTCCAGTTTTTATATTCGACAAATATATAATATATTGGCACAAGAGCAATATAATTATAACATCGAATATAGTAAACACAACACAATATTATTAATTAATTTTCCCAAAATTATTTTCAAAATATTTTTTTATTATAATTATTATTAAAATTTATTATATTCATTGACATTTCCAGCAACACAAATTTATAATAAAATACGTCAAAAAAAAGTGTCTAGGCACTTAAAAAGAATGAAAATGACATTATTTTTCTTTTTTGTCGCGTCTATTTACGATAAAGCGGAGGTCGGCAGCAAATTTGTAGTTCTATTTTCAAAATTTTGTGTATTGTTGTGTATACACTCACTCTAGTAGAATTTTTTTATAGTTTTTTATTTATTCATTCTAATTTTATTTTAAAGTGTGAAAACTAGCGTGAAAAAAAGTAAGTCTAATGATACCATTACCAATATAATATAGATTAAGAAGCTAATTTAAATTTAGACGACGATGAAAATGAAATTCCAGAATTATTGATGAGCTTGAAGAAACTACTTATGATGAATAAGATGTAGCCAGCTAAATATTAGAATATTAATAATACAATATATGTATGTTATTTAGCTGGCTAATTCATAAAAAAGCTAGTATGTGAAAATGATGGACAAATAACATCCCGTGAAAGTAGTAGAAATTCGTAAAGGTGGGTGAACGAAATGTCAGAAAGAGGATTAGTTAAGCCATCACATGAATTTATGGATAAATTAGAACAATTAGAACACATATTTATTAGATTAAAAAAAATATAAACATAAATGTTAAATTACTTTTTTTATACGTAGATTATACATTAGATTAAGTTAAATTTAAGAATAGAAAAAAACCAAGCAAAAAATTAAAAAAACAATTACATAAAAATTAAAAACTAAACAATTTCTTTTTTTTTCGGTAAGGTTATTTTTTCTGTTAAGGTAAATTAAAACAAATTTTCGTTTACATAAAACCGAATTTTTATTCCATACAAAATATCTTTACAATGACGTCACAATTTTTATCTATAGAACTTTCAAGCAGACCTTGTATTATTAGATCATGACCTCTTCCTAATTCAGGACGTACGGCGTATAGCCTTTTTTCCATGGAAATGCAGATGAATTATTTATTAATTTGTTATTTTTTCTGTAAAGGTAAATTAAAACAAATTTTCGTTTACATAAAACCGAATTTTTATTCCATACAAAATATCTTCACAATGACGTCACAATTTTTATCTATAGAACTGTCAAGCAGACCTTGTATTATTAGATCATGACCTCTTCCTAATTCAGGACGTACGGCGTATAGCCTTTTTTCCATGGAAATGCAGATGAATTTCTTTTGGAATTTTATGAAAAAAAAAATTAGGTATATGTACAATATCTCAAATTTATTATTTTCAGAAAAACTTTTTAAAATACAGTTCTAAAGTAAAAAAAACCTAGAAAACACTGGACTGGAAAAATAGATGATGGACGAGTTAATTGGCAAGTTATTATTTATATTTAAAAATCAAATTAATATAATGAAACTATTTAATTTAATATGCAAATATTTCAGTTGAAAAATTGTAATAAAAAAAGGAATTTATTGAATGTATACTAATTATATAATATCACTAACTTTATATTGAATAATTGTTGTAAATTTAAATACGATGTGATAAAATTATGTATAGTAATAAATAGTAGTTAAATATAAATTTGTATTTATAAGAAATAAAAGTGAATATCATAAATTTGAAAGCCTTCAGCAAAAGTATTAATTAACAAATCTAATATCCAATATATGTAATAAAATATTGAAAATATTGGTGCCACATTATATGAAGAAATGATGAATTACCACGATATAAATACAACGTAGGTTCCTCCACATATTACTGAAGCTGCAGTTGATCCAGTTACACCTGAATTAGTATACAAACTCGGTACAACCTGGTTAAAAGCTGATTGGGAAAATAGAATAAATAGAATTAATGTCACCAGTAAGTTGGAAAAATCTGTAACCCAACTATGTCGTAAGATAGCTAAACAACAAAAAAAGATGAAAAAATCTCCTACTGATAAACCGACTTTGAGTCATAATAATTTGGGTACATACTAGATCAAGGGTGCTCCTTTACAAGCAAATGCATCATGGATTTGTAATCTCTTTGAAAAGTAATTTCATATAATTGATTGCAGATGTAAAAAAGTAGCATCTCATAAAACTAAAAATTACAAATCATTCAAACTTCTAATGCCATTACGATATGAATGGTTATCCTTACAAAATAAAGAGGACACTTTTAGATGGAACAATATCGAACTTAGCCACTGGATTTCGAAATCTAATGTTAACAATCGTTTAAAAAATAGTAATAGTAAGTCAAAAATTATAAACAAAAAAATTGTAAATTCTAACAATAGATCATTCAAATCCTCTCTTCCCACTAATAATTTAACACCTAATAATGATGTTCCACCTACCCACTACTGATAATAAAAAATACGAAAACTTTGTACAAGGTAGCACATTGAATCCTATTGTCCCTTTTATTTCCCTTCCAAATAAGCCAATTATAAATAACTGCAATGACAATTCTGATATTAACAGTCCGTCTACTTTTAACATAAATGACATCTATGAAGGTAACCATCCACTCCCCACTAACACCACCTGTACTATCGCTCCTAGTATGCCTATTAACGAATCGCCATTCTCCCGTCCGTCCTATCCTACAATACCAATTGCCAAAACCCCTCCTTTCATCAATCGATTAAAACCACCAGTAGTTAAGCTTACAATGCAATCTGCGGCTCAATCTGAAGGCGATGGTCTATACCTTCTGTCTCGTTTAAGAGACAGCAAATTACTAGAAAATGTAAGACTTTATTTAGCATACGTACATGATAAAGAATAGTCACACTGTAAGGTTAAGGTTAAGGTTTAAATACGGGGATGACACCGAAGCGCCACGTCACTGCAGCCATAAGGCTTATTGTAACATCCCTCATAGTTACTCATCTATCAGACCTGTGCTGCAAATGAAGCTATACAGATTTGATAGAGATAGGTTCCATGTGTCAGATGGAGAAATGATATACCCTTGCAGATACCTTAGCCTCCTATTCGAGAGGGCAATGCATTCGCATAGTAGGTGTTCTGCCGTCTCATCTTCTTCTTGGCAGTATCTACATACTCGTTCCTGTGATAGCCTCATAGTGTGTAGGTGTTTTCTTAGTTCATAGTGTCCTGTTAGGAAGCCAGTTATGGTTTTGACCTTTTTCCTGCTGCACATTAGGAGTTCTTTTGTCCTTTTCCTCGACGGCTCCTTCATGAAGAGTTTGGAGTGTTTCATCCCGATCTTGCTGTTCCATGAGTTGATTTGAGCGCGTCTGGTTTCTTCTTTTATTAGTCCCTTAAGATTGCATTTTGGTACTCCACAGAATGGTTCTCAACCCTCAAATATTAAGCCGGCACCTTCCTTTGCCAATTCGTCCGCCATCTCGTTGCCTTCATACCCCGCATGTGCAGGAATCCATGATAACGTAACCCTGTTCCTTTCTCCTAACGTAATCAGGGTATTGAAACAATCTATTACTGTGTTGGATTTCATCTGATGCGAGTCCAGAGCCCTTAGAGCCGCCTGACTGTCCGAGTAGATTGTTATGGTTTTGTTGGTGTATCCTCTGCGTAAGTTCTCTTGTGCGCACATTTGGATTGCGTAGACTTCTGCTTGGAATACCGTTGTTAAGGATCCTAAATTTTGTGCTCTGCTTACACTGTGTCTTTTGCCGTAGACACCAGATCCTACCCCATCATCTGTCTTGGATCCATCTGTATACCATTCGAGCTCGGTCTCCCTTGGCTTTGTGTGTTCCCAGTCGTGTTTGTTTGGAATCACTATATTGAATGGTCTGTTGAATATGTATTTGATCTTACAGTCATCCCTTGGCATATCTAGATATGATCTATTGTTGGCTGCTAATTTTATGGAGGGATGATTTTTCAGTCTTCGCTATCTTATGTTTTTTGCTGAATGGAATTATGATGGTTTTGTCCAGGTTAACCCGAAGTTCCTCCTCTGTACACCATCTTTCAACTATGTTGCATGCTCTCTGCAGCAGGTCACACTGTACACTAGTGAACTTACCTCTGATTGTTATCGCGAGGTCATCCGCATATCCCTGACAATCAAAGCCACTATTTTGTAGTTTAAATAGTAGTCTGTCCACTACTAATGACTAAAGAAGGGGTGAAAGAACACCACCTTGAGGACATCCTTTGACAGTTCCCGCTTTGATGTTGATTCCGCCAATCGATATTTCTATTTTCCTGCTTATTAGCATGGATCTGGTACACCTGAAGATTCTGTCGCTTATACCTTTCTCTCTCATTGCTCTGATCATAGACTCATTAGAGGTGTTGTGGAAGGCACCTTCGATGTCCATGAAGGCCACGATCGCTACTTCTTTATCTGCAATAGACTTCTCTATCTTCCCCGTTAAGTTAAGTAGCGCCATCTCGGTGGATTTACCTGCTTGATACGCATACTGGTAGCGGTTAAGAGGTTTGGTTGGTTGGTTGGTTGAAGTGGCGAGATGCCGTACCAACTGGTAGGGTACCTCCAAGTAGCACTAACGTGCCGTTTTGTAACCACTCATTCTCGTGACCACGGGGTTGGTTGGATTGTTTCAGATCCAGTCAGTGGTGTTTAGGAACTGTGTCAGGTTCGTTGGGCAGCACGCGGCTAGATCGTTTAGATCGTTGAAGATGTAGCTGCCAAGTGAACGGTTTCTAGCTCTGGCTAGCGCTGGACACTTGCATAGGAAATGTTCTACTGTTTCCTTCTCACTTGGTTCTTTGCAGCTATGGCACGATTGGTTGAACGGGATGCCCATTCTGGCTGCGTGCTCTCCAATCGGCCAATGACCGGTGTAGACAGCCGTCGCTCTAGCTATGTGCCTACGGGAGAGTTTTAAAAGACTATTGGTTTTGGTTTGGTTGTAGGTTGGCCAAGTTTTCTTGGTTGTCCTGCATGTGGTCAGTCCTCGCCATCTATCGCTAGCAACGGATAGGTGGTGGAGGTAGAGGTCTCTTTTTACTATGTTTAGAGGAGGGTCAACTTGTGCCGCCAAGGGTACATCTAAACATGACCCCCCCCCCCCGTGCTAGTTCATCGGCTACTTCGTTACCGTGTATGTTCCTATCCGGGAAGAGGTTTACAAGTGAGAGTTGTGTCTCTTATCTCTCACACTGTATAGACAATAAAACTAAGACAAATGTAAGAATGTCAATTCACCTGGAGGGCTTCCCAACTAATTATAAAGAACTAAGACAAATTTATGAGAATTTCGGTGCGTCTTGCGGATTCTCTTCATCTCGGATCGCTAAAGAACTAGATGTCTACATATAAGTCCCCTATATTCTAGGAAACTCCCCTCCTCAGAAACTTTCACTCGCAGCATCCGCAACTCCACCAAGCCACTTAGAATATCTTATAACAACTGCGGTGATATGAGAGGCAAAATAAAAAATCTTTATGTAGACGCCAAATCATGTGATTTTGACATTTTAATAATAACTGAAACATGGCTAAATGATTCTTACACGAATGAAGAAATTCTGGACAACGACTGGACTATATACAGAAACGATCGTGACTTTGAGACTACTGGCCTGTCTAGAGGTGGTGGTGTTCTTATCGCTGTTCCTAACTCACTTTCCCAAGTAGGTTTCTCAACTATTGCCTCATTATTTTTTGAGCATACATTTATTAAGTTATAAATTCTAAAGCGACATATATTGGTGTGGTCAACGAACTAGATATATATGGAAGGAGCATAAATGTTCCATTTCTTTTTAACACATTAAAATTTTAATATATTGAAAAATTGTTTCAGAAGCCACGAGTTCTCTTTCTTTTCACCACCGAACTATCAAATTAATAATATGAAAAATATTATAACAGCTGATTTTAGATATACAGGGCTGGCTTATTTTTATAATGTTAAGAATGTCAATATAAATTAAAAATATTAACTAGCTAAACAAAATTTCTCTATTTTACTTTTCATTTGTATAATTATCGTTGCGCGACCTAAAATATTCCTTAGGATGATCTTTACTTGTATTTTTCAACAAAAATATATTTTATCTCCTTCAAAATTGCTGCCCGAATTAAAAACACCTAGTCCGGCTTTTATGTGCGATTTATTAATTTTGACAGTTCGGTGGTGAAAGGAAAGAGACTACTATATCCAGGCTGGCTTCAATTTTTATTACTTATGCTCCTTTCATATAATTTTAATTCGTTGGGTGTGGTTTATATTCCTCCTAATTCCCTCGAAAGCACATATAACAATTTCTATACATCATTTCATACTATTAATGCACACTTAATGGAAAACGATAACATTTTCATTTTTGGTGATTTTAACCGACCTAATCTTGCATTTGTGACTGACGAATCGGACAACAATCTATTGCCCATAAACTTTATGGACGATATTGAATTTTGTATTATCGATCGTTACATTTTATAGCAACAATATTCAACAGATCTGCAAGAGTCCCAACGAAAATGGCAGATGGCTCAATCTTATATTTTCTAATTCTTATGACAATGCGGTCGTAAGCTCAGCTAATACTGCTGATAATTTGTTCTCAAATACTCTCCATCATACAGCAACTATAATTGAACTTACAGCCACAGCACCGACATTTAGCAAATCTCACAACAAAAATGTTGTATATGACTTTAAAAATTCTGACTTTGTTAGTATATAAACAATGCCATTTCTTCAATCGACTGGACTGACTTATGTTTATCCAATGATGTGGATAATTTAGTCACATTATTTTACACAAATATTTTTAATATATTCGAACTTCCTGTTCCTAAAATTATTAAAAAAGATAAACTTTCGGAACCTTGATTAGATAAAAGTCTGAGAACATTAAGGAATAATAGGAATAAATTATATAATATAATCAGAAATAATGATAGCCCAGATCTTAGATAATAGAAAGGATAGGCTATATTAGTGATTTTACACTATAAAATGACTTTTCTATTGAAGTACTTTTTTTGCTCTTTCCCACTTGAAAAGCCCGCATAGGTCTGTCTCACTCCCTCTAAATATAATTATGGTTGACTAGAAGAGTAGCCGTTAATATAAAATTAATATAAAAAAACGTAAAAGGTACAGTTGAAATATTTGAAGTAAAAAAAATATTATATGGGTAAATTTAATTTTGGTTCTAAGGGTGTGTGCCAAAGAGTTTAAATTTTAAATTTTGACACAAAAAATTAATTTTTTTTTGCTGGTGAGTTTTTTTAATATTTACTATCAAGTTTGCTGTGCCAATTGGTTTAATTTTTAAAAAAATGGATGAAATTTTTCTTTTTTTTTGCTCTCTAATTTTTTAAAAAAAATTTCAAAAAATTGTTTAAATTTTTTTAAAAATAAAATTATAAATATGTACGAGTCCTATCTCACATTTATTGATCCATTACAATAGTTTATAATTGATATAACATTTTTTTTAACTCTTTTTTTATTATTATTAATATTTCTTTAATTTCTTGTAAAAAAAATAAATTTATTTTTATTAATAATTTAGTATAAAACATTAAAAAAAACATAAAATATTGGAATGTATCAATACATATGAGATAGGACTCGTAAATAAAAAATCTGATTATGAAAATAAATCAAAATTTAATCTGAAGTGTCAAATTTAACGAGGTCTGGAAGGTCGTTAAATTTTGACTTTCTATATTCACCACGCTAGTGTCATAATTTAATTTCATCAGTCATAATTTAATTTTAATATACAAATTTAAACCCTTTGGCACACACCCTAAATTGATATTTTATTATAAATATAGCTAAAATTATATTGAATTTAAGGACATTATTTTATTTTATAAAAGGCGCGCTTCGTATTTTCCTAAAAATGTTCAATTGTGAAAATTTTATATTGACAAATATTTTTTTTGGGAATCTTATTTATTTTTAAATTTAGTTATATCTATTATTCTTGGAATATTATATTTTATAAATACCGCAGGTAAAATATAAATAATAAAAAGAAAACGGTATAATTAATTTTACCTTCAATACATTTATATAAAAATAAATTAATTTGTTATATCAAATAGTAATACGCATTTCTCTGTCCAGAATAAAGGTTGATATAATAATTAAAAATTAATAAATTTTAATTTTGTGTACATTTTGTAAAGAAACTAGTACCTTATTATTTTATTTTATTTTATAACAGTACAATTTATTTTACTATTTTTGTTGTTAGAACGGCAACTGTTTAAATTTTTCAAATTTATATGACAAATAATTTTGTGTTTGAAAAATTTAAATTTATTAATTAAAAATTTGATTTTGAAGAGAAAATAAGAGTGATAATTAAAACCTACTAAATTAATAGAGAAGTGGAATTATTATTCTTAAAATAAATATCAAGCGTAGTGTTTAATTATGTGAATACAAAGTAAATCTTCATTCTACTGGAATATATGTTTATAGGTGATTTATAATTATAAAAATATATAAATTTAATTGGTAAAAAGCATATTAAACTATTTCTTGAAACATAAGTTAAAGTTTATATTAGAAAAGATATATAATTTAAAAAAATATATTTTATATTTTTTTGTGATAAAAATTATAACCAATCAGAATTACGCTTGGGCAGTTTTCAGTGACATGCGTTTTTCTTTTATGAGAGAGTGCGTTATAAATTATGAGCATAATTTTTATATAATTTTATTGTTTATTTTAACATTTCCAAAAAGAAAATAGCGAAATTATGCGTGGGAAATAGCAAAGAAATAAATTAAAAATATAAAATTCTTCAGCTTTCCAAAAGATAAAAATGAAATAAAAATATGGGTGAAAGCACCACATCTTATAAAATTAATTACAAAACATTTCCGTGAATCTTGATACAAGATTTATCTGATAAAATAATGTTATTAATGCAGGTCTAATAAGAGAATTACTTAAAACCACTGGTTCTTCTGTCTTAAGAATTTACTCATATAAATGTTAAGAATGCTGGTCGCCAAAAATTGAAATAGCTACTCAACTATTTTCTCATACAACTTGGTAAATTATACTAATATTTGTAAAATATAAATTTTTTATTATATTGTATATTTGTTGTATATTTTTTCCTCGTTTAATTTCCCTTTCTTCAATATTTTCATTTCAGGATGAAATTAAATTCTACTACATACTGCTAGAAGTTCCAACGTGGAAGAAGATGAAACTGAAGTTTTGAGACTGAAGCACAGTGAACAACATCTAACAAGTGGGAACCTGAAAATTTCAATGTGTGTGTAATAGGCCTACTTTATTGTTTGTCAGTGACAAGTGACAGCCATTTTTCATAATTTTTATATTGTTTTGCCGGCAGCAAATTATTATAATGTGTTTTTTTTTCGGTTGTTTAAGCAATAAATATTTAGTGACAAGTTAAAAAAAGTATTAAAAAGTAAGTTTAAAATGCAAATTATTTTATTTTATAAAAGTGTAATTTGTAAATTTATTTATTTGCTGAAAAAAATAAGTTTACAAATTACGCTTTTCTTGTGATGTTTCATAACCTTAAATATAGGAAAAATATTTTATAGTTAAAACTACAAATAATTATTATATATACGTAAATAATTTTGAAATGTTATATTTAGTGCCGCGAAAGTGTTCAGTGCCTAATTGCATTAGCAATTATTCAAGCACATTAAAAATTGGTACACCATCAGTATCAACATTTTCATTTCCAAAGGATGAATTTTTAAAGCAAAAATGGATGAAATCTATTCCTCGCAAAAATATGCAAGTAACGATTCACACTGTTGTTTGTGAAAAACATTTTGACGATTCAGATATTATTAGAAATTCCATGGCAAACGGAATAATATTAAAAAAGGTTTATTTAAAAAAGCCTCGTTTAGTAACTGGAGCTGTTCCATCTATATTTCCAAATTGTCCAAAATATATGTCAACGTCTAATCAGAATATCAGAAAAGACCCCACTCAGCGGCATTTAAATGAAAAAATCAGACATGAAGAAAAAGTAAGAAAATTTATGGAAGTAGATCAAATAAAAACATTTGAGTTATTGAAAAAAAACTTAAAAGAAAAACTGAATTTGTCTGCTGAATGGAACGTTTTTCAGAATGATAATGTAATAATTTTATATATTTTAAAAGTACTTGAGGATATTCCAGATGTATTTATAAAAATAATAATAAAAAATGATTTTACTTTAAAAATATTTAAAGAGAATATTTTGTTTAAACTTGACCAAATGAAGATTTTAAGTTCAAGTAAGTTTTTTTTATAGATATTGTTTTTATTTAATATAAATATATATATACATATATATATATATAAATCAATTATATTAATATTTTTTTTATTCAATGATTTAGATAATCGATTAGTTCTGTGGTCGCAATTAATAAATATAATGTCATTCATGGAAACATCATTGAAAGGAGATGCATTTAATACTGAAAATTTTCATTATTTATTAAAAAGCTGTGCAGTAAATTTAGAAATATTTTAATATTTTTATGTACCTATATTTTTTTTTTTCATTTTGTGAAATAAAATACGAATAAAAAAAACGTTATTTACTTTATCTTTCTGTTTTATTTATATTATGTGTTATGTCATCGTAGGCCTACATAGCCCTATCAATGTGTGCGTGAGTAGTTTCTAGTTCCTACTTGTGCTTTTGTATACTGTGGACTGAAGTATAAAATTTTTGATTGTGATTACACAAAATGTATATAGTGATATTAATTACCAATATAATATAGATTAAGAAGCTAATTTAAATTTAGACGACGATGAAAATGAAATTCCAGAAATATTGATGAGCTTGAAGAAACTACTTATGATGAATAAGATGTAGCCAGCTAAATATTAGAATATTAATAATACAATATGTTATTTAGCTGGCTACATCATACAAAAACTTGTATGTGAAAATGATGGACAAATAACATTAACATCCCGTGAAAGTAATAGAGATCCGTGAAGGTGGGTGAACGAAATGTCAGAAAGAGAATTAGTTAAGCCATCACATGAATTTATGGATAAATTAGAACAATTAGAACACATATTTATTAGATTAAATAAAAAAAATATAAACATAAATGTTAAATTACTTTTTTTATACGTAGATTATATATTAGATTAAATTTAAGTTAAATTTAAGAAAGTTAAATTAAAGATTGGAAAAAGCAAAAAAAAATTAATAAAACAATTACATAAAAATTAAAAACTAAACTATTTCTTTTTTTTCGGTAAGGTTATTTTTGCTGTAAAGGTAAATTAAAACAAATTTTCGTTTACATAAAGGCCGGCGCAGAACTGAATTGGGGCTTTGATCGATAGCGTTAACTTTTAAAAGTTTCAACATCCCTCTAAGCAAAGCGAGCCGTAAACGGCATAAAAATGTAGTCATTTGCCTATATAAGACTCCGTTTTCGAACCGCCTTTACGGCGTTAAAGCGTACCGTTTCTGTTCCCATGGGCGTATGGAAATTGAAATGAAAGACGGCACGCTAAACCGTAATGTTTTTATGCCGCATTTGCGATACAATTTAACGCCGCTTTTTGCGGCATAATTTTATGCCATTTTTGTAGCTCAATTTTATGCCGCCTTTTCGGCTCCAATTTATGCCGCCTTTTCGGCTCCATTTCGAACCGCTTAAAATAATTATAAATAATCCAAAAATAAAATCCAAAAACTTTAATTTTTTAATAAAATATTTAGTATTTTATTACATTATCAACACAATTATCATAATATATAAATATTTTGCATTTTAAATATCTTGACTGACTGCAACTACAATGTTTCATTAATTTTTCCCAAACCAGGAAAGTTTACAGACAGCTTAATCTGTTAATCATTTTTAGGCAGAATTTCACATATATATCCAATGAATTATCACAAAAGCCCTTTAATATTTTAATCTGAAAATAAAAACAAAAATTATTAGATTATTTATAAATTATTAATTTAAAATATAATTTAATACATTAAATATTTACCAAAAAAATATTCCACACACTATGAACACTCTGACAAACAAAATAATAATGAGAACAAAGACACAAGAAAGCCATAAATATAATTTTATGTTAATTGATTAGTCATATTACTCTTTAGATCCGCTAAAGCGGTTTATTTTCGATTCGTATTACGCGTTGCGTTTTAGAGCCGCAAAATTCGATTTATGCGTTACGTTTTAGAGCCGAAAAATACGGTACGAAAATGAAGTCTGAATATATGAAAAAAGACGGCGTGGTTGCGAGTCGCTAAAAGCGGACCGTAAATTTTCTTAGAGGGATATAGAAATCAATGTAAGCGAACACAATACCAGCAGTGAACGCTAGGCGAAAAAAACGCCAGCGCTGGCTTCAACAAGTTGAAAAATGAACGCCAGCGCTAGACTATTTTAATATTGGTGAAAAATCCATTTTTTGGGAGGCAAAATACAAAATATAAAAGTTAAAGTCAACGCTATCGATTAAAGCCCCAATTCTGCGCCGGCCTTAAAACCGAATTTTTCGTCCATACAAAATTTCTTCACAATGACGTCACAATTTTTATCTATAGAACTGTCAAGCAGACCTTGTATTATTAGATCATGATCATGATATGAATGTAAGTTATAGTTATTTAACGAAGAAAAGTGATGACGGTTTTGTAATGTTTAAGAATTAATATTTAATATTTTGTATATTATAATAATACAAAATATTAAACATTAATTCTTAAACATTAATACAAACACGTTACTACTTTTCTTCGTTTTAAATTAAACTAATAAGAAAACACGTGGTGGCGACTGGCGATATAACATAAATATATCATATGTCAATTTATAAATTCCCTCTAAGCAAAGCGAGCCGTAAACGGCATAAAAATGTAGTCAATTGCCTATATAAGACTCCGTTTTCGAACCGCCTTTACGGTGTTAAAGCGTACCGTTTCTGTTCCCATCGGCGTATGGAAATTGAAATGAAAGACGGCACGCTAAACCGTAATGTTTTTATGCCGCATTTGCGATACAATTTAACGCCGCTTTTTGCGGCATAATTTTATGCCATTTTTGTAGCTCAATTTTATGCCGCCTTTTCGGCTCCAATTTATGCCGCCTTTTCGGTTCCATTTCGAACCGCTTAAAATAATTATAAATAATCCAAAAATAAAATCCAAAAACTTTAATTTTTTAATAAAATATTCAGTATTTTATTACATTATAAACACAATTATCATAATATACAAATATTTTGTATTTTAAATATCTTGACTGACTGCAACTACAATGTTTCATTAATTTTTCCCAAACCAGGAAAGTTTACAGACAGCTTAATCTGTTAATCATTTTTAGGCAGAATTTCACATATATATCCAATGAATTATCACAAAAGCCCTTTAATATTTTAATCTGAAAATAAAAACAAAAATTATTAGATTATTTATAAATTATTAATATAATATATAATTTAATACATTAAATATTTACCAAAAAAATATTCCACACACTATTAACACTCTGACAAACAATATAATAATGAGAACAAAGACACAAGAAAGCCACAAATATAATTTTATGTTAATTGATTAGTCATATTACTCTTTAGATCCGCTAAAGCGGTTTATTTTCGATTCGTATTACGCGTTGCGTTTTAGAGCCGCAAAATTCGATTTATGCGTTACGTTTTAAAGCCGAAAAATACGGTACGAAAATGAAGTCTGAATATATGAAAAAAGACGCGTGGTTGCGAGCCGCTAAAAGCGGACCGTAAATTTTCTTAAAGGGTTATACTCCTGCCGCTCTTAGGTGGTTCGTTTCGTGCCGCCAAGACGGTACGCTTTTATGCCGAAAAAGCGATACGTTTATGTAGTAAAATTACTCAGGCGGAGGTCAATTTTCGAGCCGCTAAAAGCGGCACGCTTTTATTTGTTAGAGAGTAGTTCTAGTCAGTCATACGCGTTGCGTTGGTAACTCGAGCCGACATTTGATATAAACGTTCTCAGTTCTTTTGGGACCACATGAACTGTAGGTTCGATAGTTTAGATTTTAGAATATGAGTGTTTTCTTTTATTCATTCCGAATATTCCGAACGCGCCTAAAATGTCAAAAAACGTTCTTTTATTTATTCTATTTATTCTATTCTTTCCATTCCGTGTTCTTTTATTCATTCGGAATATTCGGAACACAATTTTTTCGTACTAAGTAGAAAGGTAGAATATTCTTTATTCTAACATCAAATTTTGAAAGAAAATCATTTTTTTATAATAATAAGAAATATACTTTAAAACTATAATTATTTAAATTAATTCTAGCATATAAAATTATGTAAATAAAACTAAAAGAAAACATTTAATTTTACGTATGACAAGAAATATTCCATTTATTCCTTTTTCATTCTTTTCATCGAGTGCGTTTGGAAAATTCTGGCATGACGTCATCAATATTCTATTCCTTCCACAGAATGAATAAAAGAAAACACTCTATATGATTGAATATTTTTATGGCGCAGTTTTTTCAGGTTTTTTGAAAACATACCGGCTGGTGTATAAATTAGACAACCACGACATCAGCTTCGTTTAAATTATGAAAATACCCAGAATTTGATTATGTACACATTAGGTGATATGAATAAAAGTGAGAATTTATTTTACTTTGATAAATGTTATCATATAATCTACGAATAAGAAATATGTATATGGAAGGAGCATAAATGTTCCCGTCCTTTTTAACACATTAACATTTTAATTTATTGATAAATTTGTTTACGAAGCCAAGATTTCGATAGTTCTCTTTCTTTTCACCACCGAACAGTCAAATTAATAATGTGAAAAATATTATAACATCTGTAGTGGGATTCTCTAACGCTTTAGAGTTAGAGTTTAGACTCTAAATTCTAATTTTAGAGCATTTTGGAATTCTGTAACGAAAAATTCTCTAAGTTAGAGTTAATCTGACAGCTCTAACTTAGAAAGAATTTTAGTGCGAGCGCCATCTATTGCATTATCGGAAAGTATTTTTTTGTACTAGTTGCATTATCGGAAAGTATTTTTTTGTACTAGTACTAGTTCCTTTCTAACTTAGAATGAAAGAGCTATTCACTAATGAATTTTGACTCTAACTTAGAGTGTGATTTTACTCACTATTTATTCTTTTGTGAGAATTGTATTTGAAAAGATGTAAGTTGATAATTTTAAATATTTAATTTTTATTTTTCAAAATACATAAGTATATATAATATAATATATAAATATATATATAAGTATATATATATATTTATTTTAATAGGTGTAAAATACACTTTTTTAATTTGATTTAATAAATATCAATATTTTATTTCGGGATATTAAAACAACTCAATTATATGGAACCTTAACAAAGATGTTCCAAATAATCAAATATGTTGGTGAGCATCTTTCAAAAAAAAAAAAATGCCCTCGACATTTTTTTTTTTGTATGAGGTTTTGGTTGTTAGAATTCCAAATCCGGATTTGGAATTCAAATTGGCCTGAGGATCTCTCCTATATCGCCAGTAACTAGTTTTTTTAATTTATTTTTTTTGGTACCATCAACAACGTGCCATAAATAATACGTATTAATATCTAACCTATATTATGTATGCCTCGTGCCGGATGCTGAGTAGTACTGACCCTCGACATTTTAAAATTATTATAATTTTTTGTTATTGTTGTCAATCTTTCAAACGCTTGCTTAATAATAAATTAATATGACAGCCAACTACTGTAAATTCAAAAAATTACAAAAAAATCTAGTACTTCTCTCTAAATCTATTACTTGGAATTACAGAATACCAAATTTCTCTAAGTTAGAGAATCGATATATAGTTAGAGTGTCTCTAAACTCTAAACTCTAAATCGTTAGAGAATCCCACTACAGATTTTAGATTTACAGGGCTGGCTTATTTTTTTAATTTTAAGAGTCTCAATATAAATTAAATATATTAACTAGCTAAACAAAATTACTCTATTTTACTTTCCATTTGTATAATTATCGTTGCGCGACCTAAAATATTCCTTAGGATGATCTTTACATGAATTTTCCAAAAAAAATATATTTTATCTCCTTAAAAATTGCTGCCCGAATTAAAAAAAACCTAGTTCGGCTCTTATTTGTGATTTATTAATTTTGACAGTTCGGTGGTGAAAAGAAAGAGACTACTATATCCAGGCTGGCTTCAATTTTTATTACTTATACTCCTTCCATATATTCTAATTCGTTTATAGTTCGTTATAAAATTTTGAATTTTATTTTAATACTAAATTTTGAAGGCTCCCTGAATTTAGGCCGCGTGACTTTAGACCGCGATAAAAACTGACTTTAGACCGCGCGGCCTAGTCATTTGGGAAAATTTTGGAAAATGACTTTAGGCCGCGCTTGGAAAAGGCAACATTTTTTGAGAAACGAATACACCATTGATTAAGAATGACTTTAGATCGCGCGGCCTAAAGTAATTTTAGAAAATGATTTTAGACCGCCTTCATTTTGTTCTACGCGGCCAAAAGTCACGCGGCCTAAAGTCTATGCCCCAATTTTGAATATGATTTCAAAAGCTGACGTTTTGATTTCAAATTTAATATTAAATAATTGTCAAAATTATGTACATAAAATACCCCCCCTGGGCTCTACCTTGTCGTGGTTAGGGGGCTTGTAGTAGGATGCAGAGACCATGAGAGCGAAGGCGACGGGAATGGAAACATTCCTGGCAGGTTCAACCATGTCGTCAAGGTCAACTGGTCAAAGATGCAACCGAAACTAACAGAGCTCGTCGAAAGCAATGAGTCAAAACAAAAGATTGACTACCCCAGGTGGTAAGCTCACTTCGGTGACCAATTCACCCTTCTCTACGGAGGAGGTCGGCCCTTCGGATTCTGGGGAGGGTCAACCATTGCTAGAGGACCTGAAGGAGAGGGAGCACTATCTGCCCGAATATTCGGTTACAGAGAGTGAATCTTCTTCTTCGGGGGAGGAGGAAGGAGTGGCCAAAGCTTTGGAGGGTGAAAGAATGGGGAAACCTGGAGTCTTTCAATCTCTGAATGCTGAGGTGAAGAGGCTAAGTAAGCGACTTAGGGGTGTTAAAACTTCGGAATCTACGACTCCGGAGCAAACACCTTTAAAGAAGCCAAAGGCCAAGAACCGCATGCCCCCAAGGGAGGAGCAGCGATCGCGGAGCTTGCTAACGGAGGAGGCTAGGAGTGAAAACTCAGAGCCATTGAAGGAAGCAAGCGAGGTGGTTGCTGCTTTGAACGAGGGAGCGAGCGGATCAAAAAAACCTAACCCTGCTAGCGAGGAACAACAGCGACTTGCTAAGAGGGGTAGGAAGCAGCGTCAGAAGAAGGCGAAGAAGGAACGGTTAAAGGCGTCACAAAAGGATGCCGAGACTGCTTCTTCTAAACCCAAATCGGAAGTCGCTTTAGAAAGGAAGAGGAGGCAGAAGAAGGCGAGGAAGGAGCGGTTGAAAGCCGCTCCCTCCAAGCAATCTTCTGAAACCCCTTCTAGTGAAGGGGATAAACTGAAGGATGTGAGGCAGAAGAAGCACGCGAAAACCCAGTTTTCGTATGCTGAAGCTGCCAGAGCAGGTCTTCAGGTGGGCGTCATCGATGAGGCCGAAGAGGGTGAGCTGACAGAGCAGAAGGTAGAAATGCTTAAAGTGTCTCTACTAGATGCGATTGACGCTCTGCCCTTAGAAAGCAACGTCGATGTCGGCATTTTGAGAGCACGTTTGGATGCGGGGATCGCGGTGATAAGCTGTGTGAACCAAGAAACCAGAACGTGGCTCTTGAATACCCTTAGCAGCCTGAAGGGTCTATGGCCTGGGGCTAAGCTAAGGGGAGGTGATCTTGATGCCATTAAAAGCATCAGGAGCACCATCAAAATGACAATCTGGGTACCTGAGTCCTTAAACCAAACAAAGGCTGCACCAGAGGTCATTTTGAACAGACTCCAGCGACAGAATGCGTGTGTGAAGGACGTCAGCAAATGGCAGCTTTACAAGGCTAAGTCAATGGGGGAGACTCAGCTGGAACGCTCCTAACCATTGGGGTTCCCAAGGATGAGGCAGTAGCTATTGAGGCTGCAGGGAAAACTCTTCTCTGCGGCCTTGGTAGACTGCTAGTCAAAATCCAAGGAATCCCTGGTGGTTCGCAAGTCCCAACAGGGTGTGTGGCACCGGAGAAATGAGATAGCTGATGGCTACTACAATATCCGGTGGGCGGGTGGTGGGTCTACACATCCAACAACTGAATCTGCATCACAGTAAGGCGGCATCTGCGATGCTATGCCGGCACTGGGATGAAAAACAGATTGATGATGCACTGATATAGGAGCCATGGTTCTTTAAAAATAGGATCGTGGGCCTATCGGTTAAGAATGGAACTTTGTACTTTGACGGATCGGGAGGCAAGCCACGTGCATGCATCTTGATCGGGAAAGGTATAAAGTGTCTGTTCCTTCATCAACTGAGTTCACCTGATCTTACGGAGCTACGCGTGGGGGCGGGTGGAGGCAGTTTCACACTGTGTTCCGCCTACCTCCCGTATGATGCTCCAGAGGGACCAGTCTCTCCAAAGCTGAATGGGTTAGTGGAGCACTGTGAATCAAAAGGTGAGAAACTTGTACTGGGCTGTGATGCCAACGCACACAACACGGTATGGGGCAGCAGCGATACAAATTCGAGGGGCGAAAAGCTTTTAGAATTTATCGCTGGTAGACGTCTAGAAATCCTAAACAGAGATGATATACCAACTTTCTTCAATAGCAGAAGGAAGGAGGTGATAGATATCACGCTATGTAGTATGGATATCCGGGACAGGGTAGTAGACTGGAAGGTTAACCCGGACATTACTATGTCAGACCACAACGCGTTAACCTTCACAGTCGAATACAATAGGAGAAGGATCGCTTCCGTGCCCGTTAGGAATATTCGGAACACTGATGTGTCCAGATACAGATCAGTGTTGGAGGAGAAACTAACGGGCCTGGGAGAATGGCGCCCCACAAGAAATTGTGGGGAAGTAGAAACTGCAGTAAATGTTGTTTCCAAAGCTTTTAAAGATTCATACTTACTGGCCTGTCGTGAAATGCAAGTAGTAGAGGGCAACTCCACACCATGGTGGGGGGATGACCTTGAACGTTGCAGATCAGAGGTTAGGACGGCCTTTAACAGAGCGATGCGTGGAGATGAGCCTAATGCATGGCTCCACTACAAGGCCGTAAAGAGACAGTTCAAGAGTGTCCTGCGAAAGCGGAAACGCGAATCGTGGAGGAACTTTTGTACTAGTATGACGGATATTCCGGAAATCTGTAAATTACAGAGAACCATATCCAAGGATCTTCAAGCAATTCTGAGGTTGGTGAAAACTGCCTCGGGAGAGCTTACAGAGGACCTGGAGGAAACTTCTAGTCCGGGAGATGCTAAAGACTCACTTTCCTGGAAGCTATGTGTGCGCGTCTAGCTGGGCAACCCTGGAAAAAAGGTAAAAAGGCGGGACAGGAACATGGCTTCTAGCATAGTGACGAGGGAAAGGCTAAAATGGGCAGTATTCTCTTTTCAGCCGTTCAAATCTCTCGGACCAGACAGAATCTCTCCCGCCTTACTTAAATGGGGCTATGTAATTGAGGGAAGACTAAGAGAGATACTTATCGGTTGCCTTGCAACTGGTTATAATCCCATGGCATGGAGGGAGGGAAGGGTAGCCTTCCTACCTAAGCCTGGGAAAACTTCCTACACTGTGTGCAAGTCTTTCAGACCAATTAGCCTAACCTCTTTCATGCTCAAAACCATGGAAAAGGTCTGTGCTGACTGGATAGAGAGAGTTACACTTAGTGAGACACAACTCCAGGATGTCAACAGGCTTATAGGGCGGGTCGATCGACGGAGTCTACGCTCCACGATCGTGGAGAGTTCGCTGGATGCGAAGGAACTAATGATGTCCATTTTCATGGATATCGAAGGGGCCTTCGACAAAGTGAATTTTAGTATGTTAGACGATGCTTTGGTTCGCAGGGGAGTTAATCCGTTACAGTACAGTTTGGCCAACAGTCTGTTAGGAGCAGGGTCTGTAGAGGCTGCCCTCAGGGAGGTGTACTATCACCTTTTCTTTGGAACATCACTGTAGACTCGCTTCTGAGAGAGTTGAAAGAAAACGGCATAACTACTATTGGTTATGCTGATGACATAGTAATTATTGTGAGAGGATCATATCTAAGCACTATTGCGGAGATCGCCCAGAGAGGGCTCCGTGTGGTTGAAGCATGGTGCGAAAGAAATGGCCTTACAGTGAATTCTAGCAAGACGGACATGATGATTTTCACAAGGAAAAAGATTCTGGGGCCGTACAATGCTCCTACACTTTTCGGTCGGGACCTTAAGGTGTCTAGTGAGGTCAAGTATCTAGGAGTTATCCTAGATAGTACCCTCACGTGGAAAGCGCACCTTAAGCAAAAGACTGAGAAGGCTAGGAGAATCTTCTGGCAATGTAGAAGAGTATTCGGCCTTAACTGGGGTATATCCCCAAAGGCCTTATACTGGATCTACAACATGATGGTAAGACCTGTACTGACTCATGCTGCAGTTGTCTGGTGGACCCGTGTGGACCATAAGACGACGAAGTATAAGTTGGGAAAGCTGCAAAGGATGGTGTGCGTAGGCATGACAGGTGCAATGCGCACGACACCCAGCGCGGCTATGGAGGTGGTGTTATCTCTGACTCCACTTGACATTTATGACAAGAAGGTGGCGGGTCTAACGACGCTGCGAATGGAACGTGACGGCACATGGTGTCGCACGGGGAACATTACGGGGCATAGGAGGATCCTTATTCAGATGAAAAATCAGATTAGGGAACTAAATATGCCAGGTGATGGGAAAACAAAAAGTAGGCTTGTGGATAGATTGCACAAGACACTTATTGGCAATGGGGAGCATCCAGATATGAGTGATATAGAGATCACTATGTATGTGGATGGCTCTCGCAAAGATGAACTCTCTGGTGCCGGCGTCTTCTCAGAAGAATTGGCAGTAGAGGAGTCCATACCACTGGGCGAGTATACAACAGTCTTTTAGGCGGAATTGCTTGCTCTTTCAAGAGCTCTTGATGTGCGAGTGCGACATTAGAATATTCTTATTGCACTTGATAATCAGGCGGTCATCAAGATGATGAGAAGTACGGACGTATCATCGCGTCTGGGTGAGGAGTGTATTTGGAAACTGAATGCATGTGCTGAGATTAATAATCTCACTATTGCATGGGTTAAAGGACACACTGGAATACAGGGTAATGAGCAGTGGCGGACCGTGATCAAAAATTCTGGGTGGGCTAAAGCAAAGATTTTAAATTTTGTTGATCCGCAATCAAAATAGGTTGACATGAGCTGTTTTCGTCACGACTTTGTACGGTAAAACGTTCTTATATGAAAATGAAATTACGCATACCGAAATTTTTCATACTCTGGACTCTTTTTATTAAGAAAAAACAACACACAAATATTGCAAATTACATTGTTCAAAAAAAAAATTTAACACATGTAATAAATATAGCGAAAATTGACCATATGCAAAAAGCGCATACCATCAATCAATTTTTCTTTGTGTTTATTTTCTCTTTTTCTTTTCAACACAGAAATTTTCTTCTCGATTTATTACCATACAAATGAAAATCATATGTCATAAAAATAAACCCACTACCACCACCCGCATCCACCTAACCAACATAGTAAATTTTTTCATACTTATATTTGTATGCATGAAAATGCATGTAATTTTTTTCTCAACTAAGTAGAAAATTGTTACTTTCTGAAATTTATGATCGCCTGGTACTAATTTTAACATTTTTGTTCTAATCTGTGCTATAATTATATTAATTTTTTGTATACTGAGGGAATTTAAAATATAAGCGATAAAATTATTGCTATGGGCTGCGATTTTCTAGCCCATGAAGATATATTTATTTATTTTTTAATACAAAATATTTATATAATGAAATAAATATTTCATGCAAATTTTTACTCAAAGGAATTATTCGTTCTAGGGGCTGCGATTTTCTAGCCCACAATGATATATTTCTTTTTTTTTTTAATGAAAAATATTTCATGCAAATTTTCAGTATAGGAATATTTTTTCTATGGACAAGAAATTTTCTATCCCAAGATATGTATATTTTTCTCAATATAGGTATACATATTTTTTAATATAGGAGAAGGAAATAACTCAACTCAATAGTGTTGATTATTAAATATGCGCGCCTGGTATTTTGATTTTGAAAATTTAAAAATTGGTATAAAAATTATTATTTTCTTCTTATAACGGACATTGCTTGCTCATATAATGGAAATTTTCTAATATTTTCTTCCATAGAAGATAATAAAATTCTGAAAATCATATAGCAATTACAAATATTTCGCATTTCTATGGGGAACACATGGTCTTCGTGGGCTAGTATAAATTAGCCCAGCCTGATCCATACAAAATTCAACACATACGCAAAATTGTTTTGTGTAAAATTAGTATATTAAGGTGGGCAAATTTCAATTAGCCCCTGAAGTAAAGAGAAAAGAGTAGTTGTATTTTTATAATGAAAAAGTTATGTAGTGTTAGTATAATATATTTGTATTTTAGCGTTCATATTCATATTTAAACTTAGAATATATTTTTATATACATATTATATATCGCAACGGTGGTGTACGAATTTCGATGGTAAAAATTATATAATATTTAACATAAAAAAAGTAGAAATTTAGAGAAAAAAATTAAATTTTTTTTTTGCTCATTTTTATAACATATTTTAAATGAATATTTTGTAGCATTTTCCTGTAAATTCAGGTTGGGCTTAGCCCACCCTGCCCAATATGACGAGCCGCCACTGGTAATGAGAGGGCAGACCAGCTGGCGAAAAGCGCGGCCGGAATGCCTTTCTCAGGACCTGAGCCATATGTTGGAATAGCGCACTCATCTATTAGGAAACTGATATATGAGTGGAGCAATAACCAACATTGGAGAAAGTGGCATGTCACTGGGGGGTGCAGACAGTCGAAAATGGCAGTCAAAAATCCTTCAGCGAGAGGACCCGGATTGTTGCTTGATTGCTCTAGGAGCAAACTTCGCAGACTTATCTGGGTCGTCACGGGACATGGTCACTTCGAGTAGGTACCATTTGCGCAAAATGGGTATCATAGAGGATGACACATGCAGCCTATGCTTGGAAGATGTTGGAGATGCCGCACATATACTATGTGAGTGTCCCGCACTTGCAAGGACTAGGAAAAGAGTTCTTGGTCGGGAATGCGTGGTCATTGACGATTTAAGAAACATGCCCTACAAGAGCATGCTGGAGATCGCTCATTACTTAGCGGTAGTGGGATAAAGACTTCCAATTCTTAAAGGTATTACCTCCCTATTAAATAGGACGAGGTTATTGACTCCGATGTCGGGGGTGCTAAATGATGAGGATAGTTGCGGGTCTCGTGTGTTGCTTATGGTTATCCAGGGAACTGAACAATACTAATGAGTGGTGCACTGGACCTATGACTATCAGCTTATTAAATAGGATGAGGTTACTGACTCCGATGTCTGGGGTGCCAAATGATGAGGATGGTTGCGGGTCCTGTGTGATGCTTATGGTTATCCAGGAAACTAGACAATACTAATGAGTGGTGCACTGGTCCTATGACAATCAGCTGTTTTTGGTGGTATCCCGATGGTGCGGACTGCTATGACCTTATCCTACTACTGGATAATATCATTATCTCCGATCTCCAGGGTACCAGGTGGGTGTTGTGGGTCTGACGGTCCACTTGCTGTGTATGGGAAACCATAGATCGGCGAGTGGTCGGTTGTGGAAAAAAAACACAGCCTCATGCTTGGTGGAACCTGGATGGGGCGGAATAAATAAATTATCCTCTTACCCAATCGTATTGGAAACTCGGTCGACGGGCAGTTCTGTAAAAGGAGGGTAGTGAAAAAGGGCCCGTAAAACTGTGGCTTGTTTCAGCGGCAGTCAATCTGACAGGCACCTTCCTGTGGGACAAAGGGTGGTGGTTTTTAGTGGGTAAAAATCCCACACATCTGCAGGCACGCGCGGTAACCAGTAGTGTCTTTTCGAAGATTTTCCAACATCCCTCGCGCAAAAAAAAAAAAATTTACATAAATCGATTTATGTTAATAACTTTTTCAACATACCCTTATTATCCTTATGTACATTAGTTACAAATGGCCGTAATTTAAAAAGAGAAGACAATTAAAAAAAAATGGATGCTGGAAAAAGGGCTTTAAGAATATTATGAGTGGTATATTTTTGTATATTTTAGTTTTAACCTAGCTAGAGCTATGCTCGTAATCCTATTGCAAAAACTAAAAACTAAAAAAAAATTGTTGTGTGCTTTACTTTCCACATTATAAAAGTTTATTAGAAGTAAATTAATTTTCAAAATTAGTTATTTCAGTTTTATATATGGAAATTACAATATATATTTAAACTGTTTCTTGCACTGGCGGCTCATATCCTTCTGGTCTATCTATTACAGCCCCTTCAGATACAACACCTTCTGTCCCCTTTCCACCACCATCACCATGCAGTTCAAGAAGTTTTGATAGATCAAAACGGGGTTTTTTGAGAACCTTCACTTTGCGAATATATACATCATGTAGAGGATATATTCCTTGACATAATTTCTCTATATCTTTAGCAATAGAATCTGGTAACAACTTGTTTACTACTTCTTTAAGATCCGAGGAACTAACATCACGAATAATGATATCTGTCATTTTTTTCCGAATCGCGCGTACTTGTGATTGTTGAGCATAACATGTTTTACGTTGAGACATTTGGTCTTTTGCTGTAAATCCAATGCAAAAAACCCGGAGTAAGTACCCATCAGTAGTTTTTACATCAACATTAGCTTCAATTAGAGTTTGCCATTTTTTTACCATTGATCTAAAAAATATTTGAAACATTAAATTTGTATACATATAATATAATATTGCATATTATTTTTTTTATTATATTTATAAAATTATCATAGAAAGTTAATGGATATGATTTTATGGCTTAATTGCACATTAGTCCTCTGTGGATTTAAAAGCCAGTGCCGCCCAGAAGAGCTCGTACTGAGTGACTGCTAACTGGGGCATGGTGATGGAGTAATGTGGTAAATAAAAGTCCTAGTTGGGTGAATAATCGCTAAGTGTACAAAAAGAGCTGCAAAATTGGCTGGAGCTTTACTTATAAAAAATTAAGAAATTATTTTGTTAAAATATTAGGCAAGGTAGTACTGGGCAGAAGGTGCACTCAAAAATATTTTGAATTATCAATTTAACGATTTTTTAGAAAATTGTATTGCAGGATAATGACTTAGTTGGCAGGAGAATGATTGTTTTAGTTCAAAGATGTCATTCGCCTGGTCAAATATCATTCTCCTGAAAGCCATATGTCCAGGAAAATGACAGCAGCAGAATGACAAAATTTAAGTAATACACAGCTAGTTAAATCAATTAAATAAAAAAATATTAAATTTTAAAATAAGTAATTCTAAATAGTACACCATAGTGATTATTGTGCTTAATATTATAAATTTATGAAATTATAATTTTTGATGTAAAAAAAGTTACCAGGAGAATTGCAGCACACTTCGTGACTAGCACAACTTTTACATTTTACACTGCTAGAAAATCTTAAATCCGACAAACATAAAATTTTAACTGAGACTAATGTGAGGAATAATAAATTTCTCTTTCTTTCAACAAATTTGTACACGCATTATAATACTTTTACAAATTAAAAACAAATGAACCTGATGCATGTGCATGTAGTTGAGGACACAAGAAAAAGTCATTAAAATGCATATAAAATATAATGCGATGTGTACTGTAACCATAGTTTCGGCAAAACTTACGTATAACCATTGATTTTAAATAACTAGATAAATCACCGACGCTGCATACTTTCGTCAATAGGTGCCGCCACATACACCATTTTCAGAAATTTGAAAAATAAATTGAAAATATGTGAGCAGCAAAATAAATTCTCTCTTTCAGTGAGAAAATAAGAAAAAAATGTAAATTCCTTTATTGCGTTTTTTTCTTTTTTGTTGATTTTTTAAGCCTTATAATTCTTATTTTTATTTTTTGTTAGTGAAAATTAATATTTGTCAAGAAATTTGATAATGCATGTTTATTATTTTTTTACAGGATTTTTGATTTTACTTTATTATATTTAAAAAAATTTATTGTTTGAAAAATTAATTTTAAAAAAAAATATGTATTGTCTCTGATGGGGATTGAACCCGAATGTTATTTTTCATAATTTTTTTCACACAAATATATGAAAAAAATTAGTTTTGTGTTATATATGATTTGATAACCTTATAAACATTTAAACATATGTACATATACATATGTATATATATAAAATTGAAAATTAAAAATTAAATAAATTTGTTTAAAAATGCTATAAGTAAAAAAAAATTTATTTAAAAAAATATCGTCCCTGATTGGAATTGAACCATACACATATAAATATATGAAAAATATGAAGCAAAATTAGTCCTGTCTGTCTATGAATATTAATATTACAACGATGGCAGATTCTTTCCTTATTCGCATAATACAATATGTATATATTTATTATATATGTGTGTAATATGTAAAATACAAGACAAGACAATTTTTTTCATATGTTTACATTTTGAAAAATAACCATCGGAGACAATATTTTTTTTTCAAGCATTTTAAAAAAAATTAATTTAATTTCAACTTTATTTAAAAAATATATATTTAGATGTTTATATGGTTATCCTTATCATTCATAAGGACAAAGCTAATTTTTTTCATATATTTGTATGAAAAAATTATGAAAAATAATATCCGGGTTCAATCCCCATCAGACAATATTTCTTTTTTAAATATTTTTTTTTAATTATTTTTTTAAAGGTTTTTTTTAATAAAGTAAATTCAAAAATCCTGTAAAATAAATAATAAGCATTCATTATATAAATTTTTTTGACAAATAATAATTTTCGGTAACATAAAATATGATAAAATAAAAAATTCCCTACATTGAATTTTTCTATTCTTCTCAAAATGAATTTTTTCTTTATATAGCAAAATAAAAATTCTCAAGGCCATAAAAAACAACAAAAAACGCAAAAAAGGAATATATGCATAAATAATTTTCTCACTGAAAGAGAGAGAAATGAAAAAATAATATTGTTTCTTAAAAGCGATACAAGCGCCCTCTGGAGCCCAAATATAACAATTTTTTTTTTTCAAATGATGATTTATCTAGTTATTTAAAATCAATTGTATAACGCATGGTAAAGAAATTAATGATATGATATAATATTGCGCATGTTACATGCTGTCCCATTTTAAGAGGCCTTTGCCCAAAAAGTAAAATTATATCTGGCATACTTCGTTTTGTTATACTATACATGGTGTATAACAATTTAAAAATATACACATAAAATGATCGACAACATACATTTTGTGTAACACAAAATTTTTATTTTGAGTAAATGAACATAATTTCAAATTGTTTTCTACTAAGTTGAGAATATTATTCCTATGTGCCTTTGTTGTTGTTCTTATTTTACGATGGTTATTTCTTGATCCTTTTTTATATTTGTTACCTGCAATGAGTTTTTTTTTTATCCATTCAAAAGGATATAAGTTTTTATATTTAAATTTCAAATTTCAAATTTAAATATTTTTCTTATTTTTGGGAAAAAAACCAAATATGCTATCATAGTTTAATTTATACTGAATGAATGCATTTAAAAAAATATCTTTGGTAGAATGAAATTTTTTTAATCTACATACATATTCGTATATATTTTTAAAGAAATAAAGTATGTATATTACTTATAATGAAAAATGAAAAAAAATTGGTAAATATTAAATTGAGCAAGTTCATTAAAAAGTAATATACAATGTATTTTTTTTTGCATTTTCTGCATAACATGTCATGTTAGTATTAAATACTAACATGTCATGTTAGTATTTTTAAAATAACATGGCTTACACCTATCCTCTTTGTTATTTATTAGTATTTATTATTCATTATTATAATATTAATAATATTCCCGTTTAAACATGCTATTGAGTTTTCCTATTTATACTTTTTTAAACTTACTCGACAGACTTTTAGCACATTCAACAAAAAAACTATTAAACCCATAAAAAATTATAAATATTCTGAATATAGAAAACGAAAAAATTCTATAAAATATTGAAATTTAAAATTTAAATGAAAATATTTGCATATAACTAAAACCTGTATAAGAAAATGCAAAAAAAAAGTATGTATATACCCAAAATAAGAAAGGATATAGAGAACAACGAGAGAGATATAGTTACAAAAAATAATAGCGAATATAACAATTTACAACCGACGATCCTATTAGGAACTAGTGGAACTATTTTCTGTATAACAATGTCAAATTGGTATTTTTTTAGCAAATTTTGGAAAAAGTTACTTCTTTAATTTGGCTCCTACAAACTTATTTTCTATTTTTGAAAATTTTAATTAAGAAAATGTTGGGAAAAGTGTAAATTTAAATAAAGACTTCATTTTATGAATTTATTTTCTTTAGTTTAGTTTTTATTCCATATCAAAGTTTGAAAATATAATTGCTGTTAAATCAGAATTAGCGTTAAAAATCAAAATTCCGGCTGCCTAGTGTAGATTCATTTTATAAAGACTACTTGTCTTTTTTTTTTTTGTAAATTTTTTTTTGTAAAGTCTTCCAAATTTCACCCAAATTGGATGCAAATTGTGGAAAAAATCTAGGTCACAACGTTTTTTTTGTATGGAAATGAAAAAACATTTTAAATTTCCAGAGAACCTAGGTTAAAAACTTAAAAAAAAAAGCTGCATAGTGTAAAAAGTAGGTCTTTTACCAACCATTTCAAAAAACCAGATCAAAATCCGATAATTACAGTTCAAGTTATCTGCTCCAGCGAAAAACCTTATCTTACTTTTTGGGCAAAGGCCTCTTAATTATATTACGTCGTCACGTGTATGGTAGAAAACGATATTTTGATTTTTTTTTAAATTGAGATTTAAAAATTATATTAAAAAAAAACATAATGTAATTAAGATTTTTCTGCAATAGTCGGCGAGCTTTTACCTTTCCCTGTTCGATATGTCATTTTAATTCATTGAAAAAAAGTTTGAAAATATAATTGCTGTTAAATCAGAATTAGCGTTAAAAATCAAAATTCCGGCTGCCTAGTGTAGATTCATTTTATAAAGACTACTTGTCTTTTTTTTTTTTGTAAATTTTTTTTTGTAAAGTCTTCCAAATTTCACCCAAATTGGATGCAAATTGTGGAAAAAATCTAGGTCACAACGTTTTTTTTGTATGGAAATGAAAAAACATTTTAAATTTCCAGAGAACCTAGGTTAAAAACTTAAAAAAAAAAGCTGCATAGTGTAAAAAGTAGGTCTTTTACCAACCATTTCAAAAAACCAGATCAAAATCCGATAATTACAGTTCAAGTTATCTGCTCCAGCGAAAAACCTTATCTTACTTTTTGGGCAAAGGCCTCTTAATTATATTACGTCGTCACGTGTATGGTAGAAAACGATATTTTGATTTTTTTTTAAATTGAGATTTAAAAATTATATTAAAAAAAACATAATGTAATTAAGATTTTTCTGCAATAGTCGGCGAGCTTTTACCTTTCCCTGTTCGATATGTCATTTTAATTCATTGAAATTATTTTGTATAAATATAATAAATTTTGTATAAATATAAATATTTTTTAAAATTATTCAAAGTTTATTATATTTAATTGATTTTAAAATAAAAATTATATTTTAAAATTTAAAATATGGTAACAACATGTGCGGTAATTAATTACAATAGCAATAACGATAAACGTTTTAAAAGAAACATTATCAGTGATTGTGAATCCAAACAAATAAGATTTTTTCGGTTCCCAAAAGATAAATGTTTTTCTAAAATATGGATACAAAAGTGTGATTTTTTGAAGGAACATTACGTACGGAATTTACAGCACGAACTATTAAATTATTCACCCAAAAACAGCAAAAAATGGAAAGCCGATGCAATTCCAACAGAATGTCTTTTAAATTATATCACCATAATTGTAACTGAACGTTCGAAAAGATTAGAAACAAGAAAATCAAAAGAAACTGTTGCTTTTATTATGTAAATTAAGTTGTTTTTGAATTATGTTGTTTATGAATTAAGAATAAATGAATTTATAATATTTCTTGTTTTAGGGATGATAATAATAATAACAAAAATAAAGTAGTGAAAGTTGAACTTGAACTTAATGATGAAATTGTAGAAAATGGCCAACTAATATATTGCAATAAATCAAATAGTACCGAGCATTTAAATTTAAAGTTCATAAACACTAAATATAAGATAGATTAATTTAGTGAAAAAATAACGTATTAATATTTTTCAGTATAACTTCCAACAAATCACCTACAAAAAAACAATTAATAAAAGAAAATAAATTATTAATGAAAAAAACTATGTTTTGGAACAAGAAATTAATTGTTATAGAAATATTTTTTCTCCCGGACAAAAGAAAATAATGCAGAATAAATCGAAAAGAATTAAATGGGATATAGAAGATATTTGAAATGCAATTTCGATATATTCAAGTGGACCAATAAAATGTTATTTTTTCGATGCAAAATGTTTTTTAAAATTCGAATTCTTAACAAAATGTTAGAAAATTCTAATAATAAAAAAACGTAAAGTTAATAAAACATTAAATTAAAATTAAATTAATGTATTTTATTTCTTTTATTGATGAACTAAACTTAATAAACTATTTATATAAAATCATTTCAGATATTTTCATACAAAATCCATAAACAAATATATTTTTTACCATACAGATGACGTAGATTTAAACTTAAGACGTTCATAAGTGCAGATTTCTAATTACTTAAGACGGTCATAAGTGTAGATTTCTAATTAGAAATTTCTAATATATTGTTCAAACTTGAAGATTTCTAATTAGAAATCTACACTTATGACCGTCTTAAGTAATTAGAAATCTGCACTTATGAACGTCTTAAGTTTAAATCTACGTCATCTGTATGGTAAAAAATATATTTGTTTATGGATTTTGTATGAAAATATCAGAAATGATTTTATATAAATAGTTTATTAAGTTTAGTTCATCAATAAAAGAAATAAAATACATTAATTTAATTTTAATTTAATGTTTTATTAACTTTACGTTTTTTTATTATTAGAATTTTCTAACATTTTGTTAAGAATTCGAATTTTAAAAAACATTTTGCATCGAAAAAATAACATTTTATTGGTCCACTTGAATATATCGAAATTGCATTTCAAATATCTTCTATATCCCATTTAATTCTTTTCGATTTATTCTGCATTATTTTCTTTTGTCCGGGAGAAAAAATATTTCTATAACAATTAATTTCTTGTTCCAAAACATAGTTTTTTTCATTAATAATTTATTTTCTTTTATTAATTGTTTTTTTGTAGGTGATTTGTTGGAAGTTATACTGAAAAATATTAATACGTTATTTTTTCACTAAATTAATCTATCTTATATTTAGTGTTTATGAACTTTAAATTTAAATGCTCGGTACTATTTGATTTATTGCAATATATTAGTTGGCCATTTTCTACAATTTCATCATTAAGTTCAAGTTCAACTTTCACTACTTTATTTTTGTTATTATTATTATCATCCCTAAAACAAGAAATATTATAAATTCATTTATTCTTAATTCATAAACAACTTAATTTACATAATAAAAGCAACAGTTTCTTTTGATTTTCTTGTTTCTAATCTTTTCGAACGTTCAGTTACAATTATGGTGATATAATTTAAAAGACATTCTGTTGGAATTGCATCGGCTTTCCATTTTTTGCTGTTTTTGGGTGAATAATTTAATAGTTCGTGCTGTAAATTCCGTACGTAATGTTCCTTCAAAAAATCACACTTTTGTATCCATATTTTAGAAAAACATTTATCTTTTGTGAACCGAAAAAATCTTATTTGTTTGGATTCACAATCACTGATAATGTTTCTTTTAAAACGTTTATCGTTATTGCTATTGTAATTAATTACCGCACATGTTACCATATTTTAAATTTTAAAATATAATTTTTATTTTAAAATCAATTAAATATAATAAACTTTGAATAATTTTAAAAAATATTTATATTTATACAAAATTTATTATATTTATACAAAATAATTTCAATGAATTAAAATGACATATCGAACAGGGAAAGGTAAAAGCTCGCCGACTATTGCAGAAAAATCTTAATTACATTATGTTTTTTTTAATATAATTTTTAAATCTCAATTTAAAAAAAAATCAAAATATCGTTTTCTACCATACACGTGACGACGTAATATAATTAAGAGGCCTTTGCCCAAAAAGTAAGATAAGGTTTTTCGCTGGAGCAGATAACTTGAACTGTAATTATCGGATTTTGATCTGGTTTTTTGAAATGGTTGGTAAAAGACCTACTTTTTACACTATGCAGCTTTTTTTTTTAAGTTTTTAACCTAGGTTCTCTGGAAATTTAAAATGTTTTTTCATTTCCATACAAAAAAAACGTTGTGACCTAGATTTTTTCCACAATTTGCATCCAATTTGGGTGAAATTTGGAAGACTTTACAAAAAAAAATTTACAAAAAAAAAAAAAGACAAGTAGTCTTTATAAAATGAATCTACACTAGGCAGCCGGAATTTTGATTTTTAACGCTAATTCTGATTTAACAGCAATTATATTTTCAAACTTTGATATGGAATAAAAACTAAACTAAAGAAAATAAATTCATAAAATGAAGTCTTTATTTAAATTTACACTTTTCCCAACATTTTCTTAATTAAAATTTTCAAAAATAGAAAATAAGTTTGTAGGAGCCAAATTAAAGAAGTAACTTTTTCCAAAATTTGCTAAAAAAATACCAATTTGACATTGTTATACAGAAAATAGTTCCACTAGTTCCTAATAGGATCGTCGGTTGTAAATTGTTACAGGTTTTGCACTCCAAATTCAACCTTTTGCAAACCAAATTCAACTTTTTGCAAATCAAATTCAACTTTTTGCAAATCAAATTCAACTTTTTGCAAATCAAATTCAACCTTTTGCAAATCAAATTCAACCTTTTGCAAATCAAATTCAACCTTTTGCAAAAAACCGAATTAAATGGTTCTATGAAGATTATAAATAATATTAATTTCAATTAACATCAAATAAATTCAAATTATAAAAATAAATTAATAATTAGAATTTTTTATTTTCTTTGAAATAAATAAATTAATTAATAATTAAGTATAAATAAATCATGATTAGACTGATTCTCCTGCAGCGGCTAATGGCAACTGCATATACATATGTGTATAATAATTACTGCAATTTTCGGGTAATAGTTGCCACAGCACAGTTCAATAACTTCTACTAGATTATGAGAATTTACCCATTCAGCTAATAAATTACGCACATAAAATGTGATTTTAGAAAAAATTTCTTCAATGGGATTCATCATTGGTGAATATGGTGGCAGAAATACAAGAGTATGTCTTGTCCGAAAAATATTAATCACAAAAAATATTCGAGTTCACATTAGATCGTGCAAATATATCATGGAATATTATTCCTTGAGTATTTATCGCTGCAATCAGGGATACATTCCGTTCTCTAATAGTTGGTACAATTACCCGGGCCGGTGTATTGACTGTAGAACGTGCTTTTGTTCTGCGAAGATGGTAATTAAATCCAGATTCATCAATAAATATTATTTTGCTTACTTAGATTATAAATTATCTAATTATTAATTGTTTAACTTAAGGTAAAAATTAATTTTTCAAATGTTTTTATAAAAGGTTGAATTTGATTTGCAAAAGGTTGAATTTGATTTGCAAAAGGTTGAATTTGATTTGCAAAAGGTTGAATTTGATTTGCAAAAAGTTGAATTTGATTTGCAAAAAGTTGAATTTGGTTTGCAAAAGGTTGAATTTGGAGTGCAAAACCTGTATATTCGCTATTATTTTTTGTAACTATATCTCTCTCGTTGTTCTCTATATCCTTTCTTATTTTGGGTATATACATACTTTTTTTTTGCATTTTCTTATACAGGTTTTAGTTATATGCAAATATTTTCATTTAAATTTTAAATTTCAATATTTTATAGAATTTTTTCGTTTTCTATATTCAGAATATTTATAATTTTTTATGGGTTTAATAGTTTTTTTGTTGAATGTGCTAAAAGTCTGTCGAGTAAGTTTAAAAAAGTATAAATAGGGAAACTCAATAGCATGTTTAAACGGGAATATTATTAATATTATAATAATGAATAATAAATACTAATAAATAACAAAGAGGATAGGTGTAAGCCATGTTATTTTAAAAATACTAACATGACATGTTAGTATTTAATACTAACATGACATGTTATGCAGAAAATGCAAAAAAAAATACATTGTATATTACTTTTTAATGAACTTGCTCAATTTAATATTTACCAATTTTTTTTCATTTTTCATTATAAGTAATATACATACTTTATTTCTTTAAAAATATATACGAATATGTATGTAGATTAAAAAAATTTCATTCTACCAAAGATATTTTTTTAAATGCATTCATTCAGTATAAATTAAACTATGATAGCATATTTGGTTTTTTTCCCAAAAATAAGAAAAATATTTAAATTTGAAATTTGAAATTTAAATATAAAAACTTATATCCTTTTGAATGGATAAAAAAAAAACTCATTGCAGGTAACAAATATAAAAAAGGATCAAGAAATAACCATCGTAAAATAAGAACAACAACAAAGGCACATAGTTTATTTAAACTATTTATATAAAATCATTTCAGATATTTTCATACAAAATCCATAAACAAATATATTTTTTACCATACAGATGACGTAGATTTAAACTTAAGACGTTCATAAGTGCAGATTTCTAATTACTTAAGACGGTCATAAGTGTAGATTTCTAATTAGAAATCTTCAAGTTTGAACAATATATTAGAAATTTCTAATTAGAAATCTACACTTATGACCGTTTAAGTTTAAGTTTCGTTTATAAATTCGGGCCTTAAGAGTCGTTATCTGCCATTTACAAAATTGTCATATATATGGCCGTACCGGCAACCAAAAAACATTCAAGCCCTTCTTGGGCAACCATTTTTTGGTTGGACAAATTTTTTTTTGTGTGATTGGGGATTACATCAAGCAGTTTGGAACTACAGAATAGGCATTTTAAATTAAATATGCAATAGTGAAGTATTGCATGACTGATTTTGGTGGCAGTCCCCATTTATGAAATAGCTAAATTGGTGTTACATTTCAATGAAATAGTTGAAGTTCATAGAGTTAAATACGAAAATAATACAAATATGTGATTCAATTTAAGAAAAAAAATGCAAGTTTGAACAATATTTGAAGCGTATTGCATATAACTATTTCATAATGGAATGCCACGAAATGATATTTGCAATACTTCACTATTGTATATTTCATTTTAAAATTCCACATCAGACATCTTATTGTTTTGAAATCTATATACAGATATAAAATAATACAATTTTGCAATAGATACATAATAAGTTAGATGGGTGATATTTATATTTATTTGCTGGATAGAATAAAAAGTGACAAACTGTATTTTAGGATATTTTAGATATTGAAAAAACTAAAGAAAGGCTTCACTTCCCCTGCAGGTTATGGTTCACTTCCTGCTTTCTAAGAAAATAACTGCTGATTTTAGTTCAGATACAAATATATTTATAACAATAAATGACGATTCACAAAAAACAAAAGTAATAGAAAATTTAAATGATGTGGAATTAATAAATTGGGCTATTTTCAATTTTAGTGTCTTCTCATTAGATATAGAATGCGTCTAAAAGTAATAGATTTAAGCCACTTTCCTTATCATTTATCGCTGTAAAATGATAAGGAATTCAAATTATGTTTAAAAATGTCTAAAAATTCGTCAGTACAAAGACAGTTTTCAATATACGATGATGCAATATATGGTTCTACCAAATAATTCTTACCGCAATTTGTCGGTTGTTAAATCCATTCCATGAAAATTTGTTAGAACATTGCGTTCTTGAACATCTTCAGCAATCAGCCTGAATTTGCGAAAAGACCTTTCTGCGTCGTTATCTTTTTGTAGGTCTGCCAACGAAACCTCGAACACACGACCTTTTAAACCTTCAGAAGCGATTTTTGTTCCTTGAGTCCTATTAACCAAAGTCTTTCCAACTTGTCTTGTTGCGAACATATTAGGCGCTTTTACATCATACCAATCTTTCCTAGAAAAAGGATCCACTACCTTTTTCTTACCTCCTTTTTTACCACCTTTAGATAAGCCTTTATTTTTACCAACCGCCATATTAAAAACTCGTAAAGAAAAGAAAGATTGATACACGTTGCTGTCAAATGACCGGAAGAACAAGAAATAAAAAAAAAACCCTTCAAGCAATTTTGGGTACGCACCCGAAGGAATGCTTACATTCGCACGGAAATCCGTAACTTTTTTCATTAAATGATTTACAAAATGATGATTTACTTATTTATGACATGATTTTTTCAAAAGATGATTTTACTTATGTATGACATCAAATCACGCCATTCGCTTTGATTTAGAGTTTAAACTTAGATAGTATATAATTTTATTATGACAGTCGCTTGCTTACATTTACCTACAGGTTTCCGTTTTTTTAGTCTCCGTAGAAAGAAAAAAAAAATGCATTGTAAAATTACATTGGAGTGAGTACTACACTATAAGTACATGATTACATGCGCCTGCCTAGGACCGACTTGATAAACTTTTTGTGAGTAGACGCTCCTTCCTCACCCAATTTTTTCATTTAAAATTCAACAATTTCAAAATGGCCGAAACTGAATTTTAGGGAAAAGATCGTACCTGGGGAGTTTATAGAGGAACATTTTGGTATTGAAATATGTTAAGTTTGACATTCGTAAATTGAAAAAAATCATTTTGATTTTGAATGCTATCGTTGTAACTTGTAAACTCTTAATGAGCCACGAAGCTCATAATCGTAGGGTAATTATTAATATTATTAATATTAATAAATTTATTAAATTCTACCAAAAATTTTACTACGTATTCATAAATAAAAATATTTAACCAATCATGAATTTGAATTAATTTCATTGTAGAGTCAAGTATAATATTTTACATTTTAATTGAGTTTAGATAATTTATACTATGTATAATAAATATAATATATTTTATTCTATGTTTATTATACATGGTATAATATATCTAAAATCAATTAAAATGTAAAATATTATACTTGACTACAAGTATAACTTTCAGCTATATGCTATCCAAATTTGTGGTTCCTCGAATAATGCGATCGACGTATCCATCACTGTTTTCAATATAAAAAAATATTAAATATAATTTAATTTAATATTATTTTAATATTTGTTTTATAAAAACATATCACAAAATTAATTGAGGTTTCTTAATTCCTCCTATTTAATTATATATTTCATTTATATTCAGTATTAATATTAATATTAATATTCATCTGTCTCTATATTTTTTCCGTGAAACATAGAAAATTTATTATATAAATATTTATATAATATTTTATATACATATTTATTATACATATTTATTATCTATATTATTATATGTAAAATAATATAGAGATAGATTTAAAAAAATTAAGGACAGATATATAGATATATATTTATCCTGATTTTTTTTATATTCCGAAAATACAAAACCTGAAAATTATTAGTTTTGATTTATCATTACGATTATAAAATTTATGAAATCTCTATTAGATATGAAATCTATTTTATTTGTTTTTATATAAATATTTCTCTATTTTTATTAAGCAATTATTACATTTTTATTATATTATTCTCATTTTATTTTATAATACATAGTTATAAATTAGTTTTCTATATATGACTCAATTAAAGTTTTGAAACTACGATATAGAAAGATAAGATTATACTTCATAGTTCAACATTTAAAAGAAGAAAGAAGGATTAATTCATTTTAAACAAAGTTAGACAGGTCAATTTTTTAATATTTACCATCGTATTTTATTTTTCTTTGTATAACAAAAATGAAAAAGGAAATTAAGGCCAAACAAATAAAGTCCAATAAATATAAGTATTACGATAATAATTTTGAAATCCTTTTTTTATCTTTATATAAATATAAAAATATAGTTTGTTTTGGTAAAAGATATAATAATTATCTGCTTTTAAAATCATTTGTAAAAAAATAATAATTAGAAATAATAGAAAATATTTCACTAATAAAAATAATGTTTATATTTTCCACAATTACTAATTTATTTATATTTTCTTCCGGAGATGTTGCTCGTTCGGCAGTTTGAAAATTATGGTCAATTAAAAATATTTTCTTCCGGAGATGTTACTCGTCCGGCAGTTTGAAAATAATAATAAATTTTTGACAAAAAAGGAATTATGGAAACTTGAAACACATGGAGAGGAACGGGGCAACAGAAAAAATTTCTAAATTTTTTTAACTTTTTTTACCTCTGCCCGCACTTACCTCTCTTCTACGAAAATTGTTGAGGCAGTAACCTGGGCAGGCGCATGTAATCATGTACTAAAGACTAAAATTGTAGCTTAATCGTAAAGAGAACCTAGAAACTACATATTAGAGGCCAACTACGGCTTTATCGGAAATTAAACGTGACAAAAAAGTAAAAGAATTCATTCTAGATTAATTATTAAAAAGGTCTGTTAGCCTGAAGAAACTTTTTTTTGAAAGATTACATTTTTGCTTTCATTATTCTGGGGATTCTGTCTCAGAAAATTCTATCAATAAGTCAATTTATTATTTTTGATATTTTTTTCCAAATATATGTTACCTTTTTCATAATTATCCTACCCACAGCACTGCCTAGAATAATGTAAATCTTGAAAGCTTTGATAGAAAGCTCTTCTAATGACAACATTTATTTGCAAAATAGCTGTTTCAAGGATATTTTGAAAACTAACTGCTATTACAGCTAGATTTTGACAACAAAGTATCTTATAAAAAAGGGGAAACAGCCTGTAGAGGCAAAAGTATACTAGAGCAACCCCTGTTTATATACTCCAAGTCTAAGACCTGATTTATATTGTATATTTATAGCACTATTTTAAGCACTAAAACTTAAGTACACCGTACACTTTGATTTCGGTTCTACAGTAAATCTCAGCATAGGGCATCCTTAATACCCATTATGAAAAGTAATAGCACGAAAACGGTACGCAGCCTGTAAGAACGAATTAAGTTTAAAAGCCCATCTACACTACAAGATCTCGATGCAATATTACGTTGTACAACATGTCAAAAATATTGTATGAAATTTCTGTCACAATTCTATGCAATTTTTATTTTTGGTTTTCTACACTACGTAACAAAAAGTTGTATGCGATATCAAAAAAATATATTATTTAGCCTTGATTTTGTTTAAAAAAATGAATAATAACAAAGTAAATAAATTAAACATAATTGCATTGTGTGCAACAACAAAAAGTAAATAAATTAAAGATAATTGCATTGTGTGCTATTATTAAAAACAAAAATTAAGACGTCAGAAAACAAAGCGCAGGTCTTTATGGGAAAGAAAGTGGCTTCAAAGACGAGAATTAAGGAGGCAAAGATATCCAAAGTCTAGTTTTTAATGAATTGAGACTTGAGGACCCAAAAACTTTCAAAAATTTTACAATTTTCTTTTCACAATATTTTTAGGTTAGCTGTCATAAATATTGTATGAAGATTTTACGAAAATTGCAGCTCGACACAATTTACATGCAATTTGTAAACGATCTAATTTTTCTACAACCACACTGAACAATTTCCAAGCAAGAAAATGTTATACAACATATATTGCATGGAGATCTTCTAGTGTAGATGGGCTTTTAAAATTAAAAACCAGACGCCTATGTGTTCCGTTTTCGTAATTCAAAATCGGTCCTTTTCAAACCGAAAACGCGATATGAAAGCGGAACGTTTTTATGCTTCCAAAGCGGCATGATAGCGATAAGTTTTTAACACGCCAAAGAGCCATGAAGATGTTACGCGAAAACTGAACCTTTTATAAGACCTCGTGTGCAGGACTCGGACTTTCGGAATTGTTTCTTTCTTATTCCGAGAAGGTGAGTGAGCGAGAAAAAACAAGGTTAAAGGGAGATGGATAATAAAAATCAATTTCCTTAAAATTATGAATTACTTTCAAATTTCTTAAAAAATTATTATAATATATCATTGGAATATTTTTTAAAAATTCTTTAATAAAAACTATATAATTTACTTAAGAATTTTGTTAAGAAATTCTGAGGCGTTTGCCCAAAAAGTAAAATTATATCTGGCATACTTCATTTTGTTATACTATACATGGTGTGTATAACAATTTAAAAATATGCACACACAAAATGATCGACAACATACATTTTGTATAACACAAAATTTTGAGTAAATGAAGATAATTTCAAATTGTTTTCTACTAAGTTGAGAATATTATTCCTTTGTGCCTTTGTTGTTGTTTTTATTTTACGATGGTTATTTCTTGATCCTTTTTTATATTTGTTACCGGCAATGAGTTTTTTTTTTATCCATTCAAAAGGATATAAGTTTTTATATTTAAATTTCAAATTTCAAATTTAAATATTTTTCTTATTTTTGGGAAAAAAATCAAATATGCTATCATAGTTTAATTTATACTGAATGAATGCATTTAAAAAAAATATCTTTGGTAGAATGAAATTTTTAAATTTACATACATATTCGTATATAATTTTTAAGAAATAAAGTATGTATATTAATTATAATGAAAAATGAAAAAAAATTGGTAAATATTAAATTGAGCAAGTTCATTAAAAAGTAATATACATAATGTTGGTATTTTTACAATAACATGGCTTACACCCAACCTCTTTGTTATTTATTAGTATTCATTATTCATTATTATAATATTAATAATATTCCCATTTAAACATGCTACTGAGTTTTTCTATTTATACTTTTTAAACTTATGCTGGGTTTTAATGATAAAAATTTGCCTCTTGTGCATGAAAAATAGAACGAGATAGTATATTATATTTTTACATGAGAAAAAAATAGATCGCTGCACAAGGGAATTTTTTTTTTGACAAGGGAATTTAAAATAGCTGATTATCTCTGTACAGATCACAGATGGTACTGTTGAATGGCAGTGGAGTTTTATTTAAAAAAATATTAAATCATTTAACTATTATATTTAAAATCAGCAATTAAATATGTATTAATTGCGAATTCTATAATTTAAAATCAATTGTAAAAAATTTATATTTACAAAATTTATATTTAATCGCCTATATAAATATTTGAATTTTTTCTGATATAATTATCACACTTTTCTGAATAATATATATATTAATAAATATATTTAAAATTAAATTTGTTGTAATTTAAAAAATGTTAAATTACTTAACATTTTTTATTAAATAATTTAATATATTAATAATAATAATAATATAAAAATTTAATTTTTATTATTATCAACGAATGTTTATAGTTCGGTGATTATTATTATTAAAATTTATTGATTAATATAGTATTGTGATGCATTTGTATCAATTTCATTCAATCAATTAAAGTTTTAAAAAATATACGTATTATATTTTTTGCAAAAACCTGGAAATAATTTGATTACCAATCGTTAATAATATTTTAAAATACGAAATTACTAAATATAAACTCATTATAATAATTGGAAATAATAATTTTAATGGTACAGTCCAAAAAAATTAATTATTTACATCCTTGTACATGAAAAAAATCGGCATAAACAAAGTTAATTAATTTTTTTTTAAATTATTAACATTTCCATTTTTTACATTTTATATATAAATTTAGTTCAAAATATAATTAACATAAAAAAATGTAAAAAATAAAAATTTTTAATGGCAATACTGAAATGTCAAATTTCAACAAAACTGTGATACCATATAAGAAGGATTATCTATGGTTTTTAAAAAATATCAAAAATTATCTATTGCAAAATGAAAATTATCCCTTGCATAAAAATTATCCCTGGTAAAATTTCCCTTGCAAATAAAAATTATCCCTGGTAAATGAAAAATATCCCTTGCAAATGAGAATTTGTTGTTCTCTTCGCACATATTAAATTTCCATAAGAAATAAAACCTTTCGGTCCGTTTTTCATGCACAAGCGACAAATTTTTATCATTAAAATCCAGCATTACTCGATGGACTTTTAGCATATTCAACAAAAAAACTATTAAACCCCTAAAGAATTATAAATATTTTTAATATAGAAAATGAACAAATTCTAAAATATTGAAATTTAAAATTTAAATGAAAATCTTTGCATATAACCATAACTAAAACCTGTATAAGATTATTATAATATTAATAATATTCCCGTTTAAACATGCTATTTAGTTTTCCTATTTATACTTTTTAAACTTACTCGAAAGACTTTTAGCATATTCAACAAAAAAAACTATTAAACCCCTAAAAAATTATAAATATTTTGAATATACCCAGTGAGAATGTTTATACCAACGTCGGCCCGACTTATATACCAACGCGTATGCCTTACACGATACATACTCTCCCATGGCAAACACACAGGCCACTTCGGCTGACGTTGGTACTGTTGCGTAAGTATCGTGTTGGGTGTTGTAGTTTATTTATTTTACGGCAGGTGGCTCACAGAATATTTATATTGGAATTTACTTTTTTTTATTGAAAATATTTTTAATTATTTTTATTATTGACATTGCAATATTAATTTATTTATTTTTACATTCGATATTTCTTAATTAATATAAAAATATAATATTTAGATTTTTTTTGCTTAAGGCTTTTCAAATTTATGATATACATTATACATATTATTTCTTATAAATACAAATTTATATTTAACTACTATTACTATACATAATTTTATCACATAGTATTTACAATTTACCACAATTATTCATTATAAAGTTAATTAGTATATACGTTCAATAAATTATGTTTTTAAATTTGATTAAAATTTTGCAAATAAATAGTTGCATATTAAATTAAATACTTTCATTATATTAATTTTAATTATAAATAAAAAAAAGAATTTTCCAATGAACTCGTCCATCATCCATGATCCATTTTGCCAGTCCAGTTATTTTCTAGGTTTTATTAAGTTAGAACATGTATTTCTGAAAACAATTAATAAATTTAAGATATATTAGAATTTCAATGCATTTTTTGTCTGCCTTTATTATACATACATACATACTTTTTTCCTTCATGATATTCCAAACCAAATTCATCTGCATTTCCACGGAAATAAAAATATTTTTAATTAATAATACAATTTATAATTATTACTATTAAAACTAAAATTTTATTCTAAATTAAATATACAAAATACACACATTAAAAATAATCTACATTACAATCACCATATAAAGACACAATATTGTCTTTCTCCGACATTTTTATTTTGTATGCAGTAATTATCCGCTTGGAGCGTAGAATTTTCTTCCAATCCATACGAATCAGGTGGAAATTGGTATCGTGTCAGGCTGACGAGTTTATATCAAATCGAGAAAATACTTTGATTATCTTCTATCTCAGTCTGACATTATATTTTTATATATTGTCATTTCGATACCAACAGAATACCAACGCGTGGTATATACGTCAGTTCTCTCTAGGTAGAAAACGAAAAAATTCTAAAATATTGAAATTTAAAAAGTCCTCTTAGCCAGCCATGTTTACCAAAAAAAAATTTTTACACAAAAATCCTCAGAAAAAGGAGCAACAAAAACAACAAATCTCGTACACAAAAAAAAAATCACCCAACGATGTTTTCATAAAAAAAAATTATGCCACACAATAAATAAATAAATAATTCAAACACCAATAATTTAATTTTATAATTTAACAAATTTTTTATCTTTTTATTTGTATATTTAAAAAAAACTTTAATAAATAATAAGCAATATGAACCAAATGACAGCTCCAATTTTTTCTTTCTTGGTTATATTTTATATATATATATATATATAATTACTATATTGTTGAACTGTCTTTCCATCACAAAATTTAATAATATCAATACCCAAAAGAACATACCTTATTTTTTGTTTCTTTACACAGTGGTGACGTTGCTGCTCCCGACATGTCTGGACCAACACGAAACCCTGAAATCGCGACACTACACTACAAAAAAACTGACTAATTATTATATATATATATTAATAAATTAACAATAAAATAAATATTTACAAAAAAAAAAATTACAATTCCAACTCTACTCTACACCAAATCTGATAAACCAAAATAAAAACCAAAATTTTTAACTCAACAAAAAAAAATGTATATATAACAAAAAAAACAGAATTCCCTCGACGAATTCTTCCAGACAGGACTGCTAACACTCTGCAACCAGAACTGAAACACAGGACTCGACGCAGCACCAAACAAAACAGGAACAAATTACGAATACGAATTACGCGGGCGCTGGACACCATAATATTTATTTAACTGATATGATTTTCATATTTTTTTATGATAAATTATACATAACTCTTTTCATATTTTTTTTTAGTTTCTTTTCTTTTATAAAATTCTTTATATGCTTTTTCATAAAATCTCTTTTTCCAATAATTCTTCTTTATTTTATTATTTTAACTTTCAAGATTAAACACCTCTATTATTTCTTCTTTTCCGTTTTTTTTTAATGTTTCTTTTCAATCACATATAAAAAATTTTCGTATTCTCGTAATAATAATTAATAACTTATAAAAAAACTTTTAAAAAAAACGTACAAAAAAATTCAAAATATCTAAACCCGGTGTCCAGCGCGGCGGTCAACATCCGACTCCCCGAAATTTAAATTTTCTTTTTTTCGATCATCTGATCATACTCTTGATTTGACCCCGGTCAAATGAAGATCATCATTTATTTTTTTCTCATTTTCAAAAAAAAAAAGAAATAAAAAATTCACCACCACCACGACATCTATACGTGACACCACAAATGAATAACTTAACGATTACTACAACTAAAGTACAAACTATGACACCATCACCTGAACAAAAAAAACTAAACAATAAAACAATAACAAACTTGACAGACCGGCTCACGCAGAGGAAGTATTTTTAATATATATTTTTTTTATTTCTATATTATTTTTTTTTTTTAATTTTAGGAATTCCTGGGTGTCACAAAACAGGCTGGATTCTGGCTTCCACTCCAGAACCAATCTGAAATCACCTAGCTTCCTCCTGGAGACACGGTCTATTCATACTTATAACTAAATTCTAAAAATATCACTATATACTAATAACTAAATCCTAAAAATATCAAGATAAATAAAAAATAATTGTAAAAATAATTTACTAATAAATAACTAATAATTTAACCCTTAAATTAAATAACAATAAATTTTAACTACTAATAAATTAACAATTAAGTGTATAAAAAAAACTAACAACTAATAAATTAAATAACAACTAAATGTAAATACTATTCTAATAAATAAATAACTACTAAACTAAAACACTTAATTGTAAATAACTAATACTAACTAATACAAAAAAAAAAAAAATCGCCGCTCACTAATATAAAAAAAAATATAACAGATTATAAGGATATGGATATTTAAAAAAAAAACTGCTCTTTTTTTTTTAGATCAACGTGGGGCTGTCTCACACCCTGAGCAGTCTCATGCTCCACCGACTGAGTTAGCCGGGCATCAAGTTAATTTACCATTTTTATTTTACCTTACTTTATTTACTCTCCTTATAATAAGAGGATAATTAAATCAAGTTATGGTAAAAATAATGCTTAATCCTAACACAAAATATAACTAATGTAAAATAAACTTAATACGAAATAAATATGAAAATTCAAAAAAAAAATTCTAAATTCTACTTAATAAGAACCAATTATTGTATCAGAATAAATAAATAATAAAATTATTTATTTACAAAAAAAATCAAAATACTAAATAATACCTCAACATAAATTCAAAAAAAAAATTAATATAACTTCTAACAAAAAAAACTTAAGTTTAATTACTTAATAATAACCAGAACTATTATAAAATAAATAACATTTATTGTAAAAATAAATAAATAAAATTTACAAACTACTATTACTACGCTAAATAAATAACACCTAAATAAATAAATAAATAACACCTATTGCATATAAAACTTACAAAAAAAACTAAGTCTATTACTAAATATAAACTAATCATATACTAATATAAAAACCCTAATTCCTAAATCTAATTTAAAACCAATGTATGGAACACCCTTTTTTCCAAAAAAAAATTTATTTTATTTTTTTAAAATGTTTCTGTTCTAATTTTTGACAAATTACGTGAACCATCGCAACCAGAATTTTTGTAGGAAAGGGAAAACAAGGTGGCTAGGAACTGGACCAAGGATTCATAGGCAGAGGATATAGGGGAAACTCCTGTCTTATCATTCTTCCTCAAACTTTACTTCTAGAAAAAAAAATTTCCGATACACAAAAAACAAACAATAAATACCAAAGGTCCGAAGGTGTAAATAAGGACTACCTTATTTACCAATCAACTTCGGACAGATAAATAAAACTACAAAGGACTGATAGGAATTACCATGGACAACCTTGGTAACCAATCTAACTATCAGTCAAGGCCCACAAACACAACAACTAATAAATATTCACCAAAAATCCAAAAAAAATTTTTTTTCACTTTTCAAAATGAAGCCGTCGGAAGGAATGTAAACCAAAAGGGGATTTAATGACGACAATATGATAGCCTCACCAACTCCATCCGAACCTATCTCCAGTAAAACAAGTAGTCGATTAGGTTGCTATTTGTTCGGGTGACCAACGTCACACCAAACAAAAAAAAATTTATAAATTTTTCAAAAAAAATTGAACACCAATTGTAAGACAATTGATGTATTTTCTCAGCCCTTTAGTTTAGGCGCCAATTGTAACATTATCAATTTTTATTGATATGTTAGCTGAAGATAAGTTCGGAGGAGAAGTGTTCGGAAGCTGAGAGCGTTGGGCGCCAGGTCTGAGTGACCTAGCCACAATCACTAAAATGAACAAGACCAGAAATAATTTTTTTACAAACAAAAAAAACTACTTCTCTTTTTATTTACTCTCAGCTTCCAGGATCATTGGGATTTCCTCCTACTGCCGGCTTAGCAAAGTCTGTGGGGTGTGGGTCGACCAATGATCCTACTAACTACCATATTGTCTGAATATGCAACTCTTCAATCCAAATCAACTGTTACATAATAACATCTGACTGGATCGAAGAGCCACAAGAGAAGGACATCCTGACTACGCTGGTTCAAACAACTTTAAGTCCTCTTAGCCAGCCATGTCTACCAAAAAAAAAATTTTACACAAAAATCCTCAGAATAAGGAGCAACAAATCTCGTACAAAAAAAAAAAATCACCCAATGATGTTTTCATAAAAAAACATTATGGCAACAAATCTCGTACACAAAAAAAAAATTCACCCAACGATGTTTTCAGAAAAAAAAATTATGGCACTAAATAAATAAATAAATAATTCAAACACCAATAATTTTATAATTTAACAAATTTTTTATCTTTTTATTTGTATATTTAAAAAAAAAATTTAATAAATAATAAGCAATATGAACCAAATGACAGCTCCAATTTTTTCTTTCTTGGTTATATATTATATATATATATATAATTACTATATTGTTGAACTGTCTTGCCATCACAAAATTTAATAATATTAATACCCAAAAGAACATACCTTTTTTTTTCTTTACTTAGTGGTGACGTTGCTGCTCCCGACATGACTGGACCAGCACCAAACCCTGCAATCGCGACACAACACTACAACAAAACTGACTAATAATTATATATATATATTAATAAATTAACAATAAAATAAATATTTACAAAAAAAAAAATTATAATTCCAACTCTACTCTACACCAAATCTGATAACCCAAAAAAAAAACCAAAATTTTTAACTCAACAAAAAAAATTTATATATAACAAAAAAAAACAGAATTCCCTCGACGAATTCTTCCAGACAGGACTGCTAACACTCTGCAACCAGAACTGAAACACAGGACTCGACGCAGGACCAAACAAAACAGGAACAAATTACGAATACGAATTACGCGCGCGCTGGACACCATAATAATACTTATTTAACTGATATGATTTTCATAATTTTTTTATGATAAATTATACATAACTCTTTTCATATTTTTTTTTTAGTTTCTCTTCTTTTATAAAATTCTTTATATGTTTTTTTTCATAAAATCTCTTTTTCCAATAATTCTTTTTTATTTTATTATTTTAACTTTCAAGATTAAACACCTCTATTATTTCTTCTTTTCCGTTTTTTTTTAATGTCACATATAAAAAATTTTCGTATTCTCGTAGTAATAATTAATAACTTATAAAAAAAACTTTAAAAAAAAAACGTACAAAAAAATTCAAAATATCTAAACTCGGTGTCCAGCGCGGCGGTCAACATCCGACTCCCCGAAATTTCAATTTTCTTTTTTTTTCGATCATCTGATCATACCCTTTGACCGGGGTCAAATCAAGATCATCATTTATTTTTTTCTCATTTTCAAAAAAAAAAAAGAAATCAAAAATTCACCACCACCACGACATCTATACGTGACACCACAAATTAATAACTTAACGATTACTACAACTAAACTACAAACTATGACGCCATCACCTGAACAAAAAAAAATAAACAATAAAACAATAACAAACTTGACAGACCGGCTCACGCAGACGAAGTATTTTTAATATATATTTTTTATTTCTAAATTTTTTTTTTTTTTAATTTTAGGAATTCCTGGGTGTCACATGTTTCCATGCACGGAGTTGAGTTGAGTTGAGCTGAGTTAAGTTATCGTTCAGTTGAAAAAATTCAAATTTCAACCCCAGTCGTTTCCATGCAAAAAATCGACTTGAGTTGAGTTGAACTGACAGTTCTGGCAACACGATATAAAACAGGTTTTTTTTATTCATAATAATTAAATTTATGTCATTAATTTTAATATATTTTTCTCCTCCATTACTGATATTAAAATTTTACTTCATCGTCACTCCAAAAAAGTTTTCCTGACGCCATTATTATTAAAAAAATAATAATTTTTTGTTCATTTACACATACAAAGATATCAAATGTCAATTTACTAATCCAATGACATAACTCAACTCAATCCCACTAGTTTCGTGGAGTTGAAATGGATTTAACGAAAAATCAACTCAACTCGTGTTTCCATGGGGAGTTGAACTCGAGTTCTATTCGTCATGGAAACAAGGTAATAGTTACAAAAAGAAATAGCGAATATAACAATTTACAACCGGCGATCCTATTAGAAACTAGTGGAACTATTTTCTGTATAACAATTTTAAATTAGTATTTTTTTAGCAAATTTTGGAAAAAGTTACTTATTTAATTTGGCTCCTACAAACTTATTTTCTATTATTTTCTATTATTATTACATTATTATTACAAATTTTATTTGAGAAAATGTTCGGAAAAGAGTACGTTTAAAACATGACTTGATTTTATGAATTTATTTTCTTTAGTTTAGTTTTTATTCGATATCAAAGTTTGAAAACATAATTGCTGTTAAATCAAAATTAGAGTCAAAAATCAAAATTCCGGTTGCCTAGTGTAGATTCGTTTTATAAAGACTACTTGTCTTCCAAATTTCACCCAAATTGGATGCAAATTGTGGAAAAAATATAGGTCGCAACGTTGTTTTTTATGGAAATGAAAAAACATTTCAAATTTCAAGACAACCTAGGTCAAAAACTTTAATAAAGGTAGGTCTATTACCAACCATTTGCAAAAAACGAGATCAAAATCCGATAATTACAGCTTAATAATCTGCTCCAGCGAAAAACATTATCTTACTTTTTGGGCAAAGGCCTCTTAAGCATTCTTAAAGAATTCTGTAACAATGTTATAAGAATTTCTTTTAGCAACCTAGGTCAAAAACTTTAATAAAGGTAGGTCTATTACCAACCATTTGCAAAAAACGAGATCAAAATCCGATAATTACAGCTTAATAATCTGCTCCAGCGAAAAACATTATCTTACTTTTTGGGCAAAGGCCTCTTAAGCATTCTTAAAGAATTCTGTAACAATGTTATAAGAATTTCTTCAATTCAGAATAACATTAAGAATTCTTAAAGAACTTTTTTAAGAATTCTTAAAGAATATTCCTCTGTACTTTCTGATATTGCTTTATTTTTAATTGTCTCAATTCTAGCTTCATTATTTTATTATTTTATTAATAAATACATTATCCATTTTTTATTCTTTACAATAAAATTCCCACAATCAAAAAAAGAAAAAACCGAAAGGCAAATTAAAAAAATATTTTATAACACAAAGGGCAGGTTAAATAAAAGCAAAAAAAAAAATAGCAGCACAACAGCTAATTGAAATAATCATTTTAAAAATATATTGATAACAAGATCATTTTAAAAATATATTAAAAAAAATATTAATAATATATATTAATAAAAAATATATTAATAAAAAAATACATACTACAAAAATAATGTTTTTTTTTATTATGCATTTTCTAAAGGATAGGCCCCTAGTATTTTTCTCTTTTTTCTGTGTGAATTTTTTTATTATTTCGTTATGTGACACCCGAGATAGCTGAAAATTATAATTATTAATAGTATTATAAAAAAATAAATAAAATCTAAATAATTTACTTACATCGGCGTAAACCATTCTGCCATGTTGTTTGTTATTGTTATAGTATAAATGTCAGTCAGAAAAAAAAAGTATATGTCGTGAAGTTGGTTACATGTGTAAAGTTTTTTTATTAACAACCAGAGGTCGTGTTGGTGGTGGTGAAAATTACAAAATTTTCGAAAATCATGGAAAGCAACAAAGAATGATATTGATTTGACCCTTGGGTCAAATAAAGGGCATGATTTTGAAAATTTTGGAAAAAAAAAGAAGAAAAAAAAAAGTCGTACGATAACCGTGGCGCTGGACACCGGCTTATATTGTTTTCGTCAGTTTATTTTTGTAATTCGTTTTTTTTTGAATTTTTGAATATTTTGTTTTTTGCCAGTTTTTTTTTAAGAAAAAAAGAAGTTAAAAATTATCTTTGGAAAAAGGAATTAGTAGTGAAAACCTTTGAAAAAAAAAAGAAAAACTTTGAAATTGATTGCGTGTACGAGTAGAAAAAGTTATCTGGAAAAAAAAAAAATTTTTTTATATATGTACTTAGCCGGGGAAAATTATACAGAAAAAAAAATTTTAATAGTCTAAATTAGTGTCCAGCGTACGCGTCCGTTTTTTTTGTGTTAATTGTTGTTCCTGTGTTCCCGTGCTGTCGCTGGTTGCTGTGTCCTGGTACGTGGTCCTGTCGAGTCGTCATCTTGGTGCAGTCATCGTTGGAAGCAGAGCAGTCATCGTGCAGTGTGGGAAATTGGGTTGTTTTTTTTTTTGTTTTGGGGTTTTCTTTAAATTGGTTTTTTTTGTGTAAAGTAGTTTTTATTTTAAATTGGTTTAATTTATATAATGTCGTAAAGTAAATTGCATTCTTGTCAATATATAAAAAAAATTAATAGGAAGAGATTTCAATAAAAAGGAAATAAAATTTTTGTACCTTCACATAAAAAAAAAAAGAAAAAATAAATAAAAATTTTAGGATATAGGTGCAGCTGGATCCAGACATGTCGGGAGCAGCTTCCGCCAAAGTATCTATAAGTTACTAAAACAAAACGTATGTGAAAGTTTTCTTTTTCTATTGGTTTTTTTTAAAAAGAAAAATTGAAAGAATTATAGTTTTTTTTTTGAAAAAGGTGAAAAAAAACCACAAATTAAATTTTTGATTAAAATTCCTTTTTTTTTGTTTGTAGTTTTGCTTTATTAAATAAATTATTAAATATCTATATATTTATTCATGGAATTCCATTACAAGTAATAAAATTTTTTTTTGAAATATATAAACCAATTTTTATGGATTTTAAACCAAAAATACATAGGTGTTATTATTTATTTTTATATATATAAATTTTGGTGTGGTGGATTGAGCAGGTCCATCGGGACATCGTTGGGAGTGCTGAGTTCCTGTTGGGTTTTTTTTTGTTGTTGCAGAAATTTTTTTTTCTTGTGTATTCTTGGAATTTTTGTATATTCAACATGGCAGAATAAGTCGGAGCAGATGAGTGATCCGGAGTAGCAGAATTCCTTCTAGTTGTCCTTTTCCTTTTCCATTTCCATGTTCTTCTTTGGTCCATCATTGATTATGACGTAATCAATGTGTTGGATTGAAGAGAACATTTGTTGGTGGTATGTTGGTTAGTAGGATCATTGGTCGACCCACGCCCCACAGACTGTGCTGAGCCGGCAACAAGGAGGAAATCCCAATGATCCTGGGAGCTGGAAGAAAGAAAAAGGAATTAGTTTTTTTTTACAAGAAAAATTAATTCTTGGTCTTGCTTCTCATAGTGACTGTGGCTAGGTCACTCAGACCTGGCGCCCAACACTTTCAGCTCCCGAACCCTTCTCCTCCGAACCTATCTTCAGATAACAAAGCCAATAAATTTGGATTTCGTTACAGTTGGCGCCCAAACTATGTGGCAAAAGAACTTAGGAAAATTCTAGTGACGTTTGGTCACCCGAAATTCTTGTAATGAAAATTTTTTTTATCATCAACTTCATCAGAATTGGTTTGGTTCTGAGGATGAGTTCGGATGGAGTTGGTGTGGCCATTGTATCACCAACTAAATTAGTCCCCTTTGGCCTTGGATGACTTCCAACCAGTTCACATAAAACCGAGAATTTCGTAGTATGGTTGTGGTAATTATTTTATTTTTTTTTTCGGCTGATAGTTAGAGCGTGACATGGTTGTCCATGTTTTTGTCCTATCAGTCTGATATAGCGGAGTAAGTAATAGAGCTGGAGTAAGAGAAAAATTTAGGTTGTCCTCGATTTGTCCTCCAGATATCTAAGGAATACATTTTAAGGCTGAAGATTCCTTTTCCGCATCCTTCACTCATCCTATTGGTCCTGTTCCTTGGCCTTATCTCTCCCAATTCCTGTAATTTCTGCTACATTGGGTCACTCAACGCTCGTTGTATCTCATAAATTTTTTTCTTATAAAAAAAAAATAATATTATTCGCCGAAAGAAAACAAAACAAAAAAAAAAAAAATCACTTCAGGAAAAAAAACATTTTTCGTACCTACAATAAAAAACAAATTTAAAAGGAAATTCTACACTTAGAGAAATAATAATTAAGGAAATAAAACACACATTTTTTTTATTTATAGTAAAAACAATATTTATTTATTATAATTTTTAAATTATTTATAAAAAAAAAAAAATTTGATACACAGGATAAAAATTATTATTTTGTGTGTCAGCTGTTTATTATTAATTAGTGACAGCTGTGAGCAAAAGGTACTAGAGCAATATAAAAAAAAACTTTAGAGTAGTACCAAATTATTGTTGTAATAGAGTTATTAAAAAATTGGTACAAATAACTTAAGGTGTGTTCAATACTCCGGGGTCGTCAGAGCAGAGTAAGAATTATTTTGTTAGGAAGTAATTAATATTAAATAGTTAGATTTTTTTTTGATTATTTATTAGTGAGCGTAGTTATCATTGGTGGGAGTTACAATTATTATTAGGGTAGGTTTATTAGTTATTGGGCAGTTGTAATAATTTATTTATTTTTTTTTATTGTTATTTATTAAAGTAGTATTAAAAGTAGTTTTTTGTAATTTTTGTTTTATTTTTCTAATTTTAAATTTTTACAATAATTGTTAATTATTTATTAGAATTAGTTTATGTATTCTTAGTTAGGATAGTTCGGTTTTGGTGACGTTAGTAGGGTTTATTAGTAGTGGGTAGTTACAATCAGTGTTATAATATTTCCAGTTTGTTATTTATATTTAGATTTTTTTTTGTTATTTATCTTTACAAATTTTTGTGGTATTTATATTTACAATTTTTGTTATTGATATTTACAAAATTCTCTGTTATTTATATTTACAAAGGTGCTGTTATTTTATACACTGATTGGTATTTATTTATTTTTGGTTTTTTTGTAAGGTGAAGTCGGGTTTATATATTTTTATTTTTTTATTTATTCTAGGTTTAATTTTACAATAGTATTAGTAAGTAGGTATAAACATTTTTTTTGAATTAGTTATTAAATTTATAATCAATTATTATTATTATTATTATTTAGTAGCTATAGTATAATAGTTGGTATTATTAGTATTTCATTAGAAAAAAAAAAAATAAAAATAAATATCATGGATAGTTTCCGGCATGAAATAGATCCAGTTCTGCTGGACGAGGATGAACTGAGCTACGAACTAAAAATCCGAAATCTCTATGTCCCCTCTGAAATGGAAGCAGATAAATATTCTAAATTGAGTTTGGCTCTGGATTTGGAGAATAAACAAAAGCGACGTTTACCTGTAGCAGTAATTCCAGATCCAGAGGCTGAACTGAATATCTGCGAAGCGAAGATTGAAGCTGTACGAGCGTTGATTACCAACGGCATTCGAGATGGTAATTCCAACGCTCTAGATATCGCCACCACAAAAAGTTTCCACGTATGGGATCGCTTAAACAGATTGAAGAGTGTTCAACCGAGTTCCTCCGGGTCGGTTAGGAAGGGAATTTACGAACTGAAAGAAAATTTAGAAAAGTTGCGTCAATACAAACAAAACCAAAATACAACTAAGTTACCTGCAACTCAGGAATCCCAATTAGAAGCGATCGACGAGGATGATGAGTTGGTCCGTCCATTAGCTGCCCCGCTCACCATAATTGGACATCCAATTCTAGGGGCTACCGGAACGACACCGAAGGTGACCCCAATGGGAAAACCAGCGGAGCGAAGGGCTGACGTATTCTCGGGTCTGCAAGCAGAAGGGGTGCGGCCGTTGGATACTCCACAGGTTTCGGGTCCCAAAAGTCTGCCATCGTCAACATTGCCAGCGAGGAATTTATCCTGGAGCTATCAAGCGTCACCACGTGCAAACCCGGACCAGTATCGATTTCCGTCTACACGAATCGCGCCACTCCATGCGGATGTTCGACGAGCTAATACTAATTCTGGTCGTAATAACTATAATCGAAACAACAATCGTCAAAAATTTTCATCAAATATGGATTACTCACTCCCGAAACAATCCTCGCAGAATTATGAACGTCAGCGGATCCAGGAACTGGAAAAAACATTAGCAGTACAGCAACAACAGATGCAGGAAATGCGAGACCAATTTCAGCGGTTGAGTATGGACTACGCACAGCACCAGCGACAGTCAAACCTTATAGGAGCTGTAAGGGATGACTACCGGCAATTCTATCAGCCGGCGGATGAACTGGCAGCGGTACCGCCTACTGGTGTTCCCCCTAGAACGAGAATAGAAGTAAATAGCAGTGACGACGAAAATGTAGAGTTACCTGTTGATAATGTCCATCGTCGCAATCCAGTGTCAAATTGGCGGATTCAATTCGACGGCACGGGAAAAGTGTTGACGCTATCTGAATTTTTATTCCGAGTGGAAACTCTTGCGAGTGGGGACAGCTATCCAGTCGAGAGCTTGGTACTAGCCATCAACCAGCTACTAAAAGGAAGAGCCGACATCTGGTATTGGCAGTTCATCCGGAGGAATCCCCACGCATCTTGGTCCCAGCTGAAAGCGGCAATGAAAGTGGAGTTTGACGAAGGCGAGGAGGATGGTGATGTAAAGCGGATGATGGAAGCACGCAAGCAGAAACCAAGGGAGAAATTTTCGGATTACCGGTTGGATGTGGAGGGTCTGCGATTGCGTCTACAGCAGGAGATCTCGGACGATGAATTTTTGAGCCGTCTCCGGTATAATTTGTTCCCGAGCTACAAAAAAGCGTTGGTTCTACAAAATGTGGTCACCTTGAGCCAACTCGACAAGATGTGTCGTAAACTAGAGCGTAATTGGCGAGAGATAGGTGAGACGGCAGAAGACCAAATTCGTCCTAGGAGGCATTATATTAACGAATTAGATTCCGGAACAGAATTTAACACACACGTACCTGAAATTCTAGTCAAAAATCAAAAACCAAAGATTTCTTCGTGTAGTCCGTTAGAAATTTTGTCTGTCCAACCATCCGAAAATGTCCGTCCTAATTTATTGAATAGGTAGTCCTGAAAATAAAAACAATAATTTAACTATATGCTATAACTGTGATGACATAGGTCATACCTTCCGTGATTGTCCTTGTCCATTAAAAATTTTTTGTTATAAGTGTGGAATGAAAAACACTTATGTTAATAAATGCCCCAAGTGTAGGCCAGTTACGGTCCAGGGAAACGGTTACGCGGGAATGGGAACCTGGAGGAACCCAAACTCCCGTTTCCGTTGACCTCCGTGGTCCAGAAGGACCCTAGGTTTAAATTAGATGTAAGTTCCAACGTACCTCCTAAAAATAAATTAAATAAATTAGATGGGTTACAAAATTTGGATAAGCTAGATAAGTCTAAAAAAATTAAGGTAGTTAGAGTTAGGGCACAAAAACATTTTGGCGTTAGGAAGCAGATCCAGAGAGCGTTAAAAGCAACTTATATAAGACCTGAGGGGATAATCGTCCCTTTATGAAAATAAAAATTGGCAACAAAAATCATTTCGCGCTGTTAGATAGCGGTGCCAATATAAGTTGCTTGGGACGGGATGGGGAAGAATTGCTGCAACAGTTGGGGGTATCCTTCACACCCTTAACTGCTAGTATTGCGACGGCAGATGGTACTAAACAAAAAGTCCTCGGATTTGTTTATTTGGACATCGAATTTAACAATATTAAAAAAACTATCAAATTCTTCCTCATTCCTTCCATAAAACGTTCCATTATTTTAGGGATCGATTTTTGGGATGCTTTCAACGCCATACCTTTTAGAAATTTAGAAGTAAGTGAATTAGTAGAAAATACCTTAATGCATACCTTAAACGAAGAGCAGCGACAACGGTTGCTGGAAACTATCGAATTGTTTCCCTCCTATAGTGTGGTCGGCCTGGGGAAAACCAGTGTCCCAAAGCATGAAATAGATGTAGGAGATGCTAAACCGTCCGTAGTCCGTCCGTATCCATTGTCAGTGCCCATGCAAAAGCTGTTAGACGCTGAAATAAATAAAATGTTAGAAGAAGATATAATAGAGGAGAGTAGAAGTGGATGGGCATCGCCTTTGGCTATGGTGAAAAAGTCGAACGGCACCGTTAGACTATGCCTCGACGCTCGAAAAGTTAACGCCGTAACAAAGAGTGATGCTTATCCACTTCCCCATATTAACTCCATCTTTAGTCGAGTGAAAAAAACTAAATATATTACCAGCTTAGATTTAAAAATGGCTTTTTGGCAAGTAGAACTAGACGAAAAATCTCGCGATAAAACCGTATTCATCGTTCCTGGGCGGGGCCTGTTTCAATTTAAAAGAATGCCGTTTGGTTTGTCCAACTCCCCGAAAACACTCTGCAAGCTCATGGATAAGGTGATCCCTTACGAGCTTCATGAGGACGTCTTCGTTTACCTGGATGATCTTTTGATCCTCTCGGAAGACTTTGACGTCCACATGTCGCTCTTGAGTAGAGTAGCTAAGTGTTTGAGGGAAGCTGGACTTACTATTAATATAGAGAAAAGTCGCTTCTGCCAAAAGGAGACCAAATACCTCAGACACATTATTAATGGAGACGGCATCAAAACAGATCCAGCAAAAATCGACGCCATCAACAATTTTCCACGTCCGAAAACCGTCCGTCAAATCCGAAGATTTCTTGGCATGACCGGTTGGTATAACCGGTTCATTAAAAATTATGCCGACCTGCTGCTCCCATCACCGATTTATTGAACAAAAGCTCTCCAGATAAGTGGAACGAGTCCGCCGAGACAGCTTTCATTGCTTTAAAACGAGCTCTCACGGAAGCACCGGTCTTGGTGAATCCCGATTTTACCCGTGCGTTTTCGGTTCAATGTGATAGAACGCCCCCGACTCCCGAAGACGGGAGTCTATTTCAGTTAGATGACGACGGACATGAACACCCAATCGCGTTCATGTCGCAGAAATTGAACAACGCCCAAAAGAACTACAGCGTAACTGAATTAGAATGTCTTGCGGCTGTCGTGAGCATCCAGAAATTCCGACCATACATTGAAGGGACCAAGTTCAACGTTATCACCGATCACGCTAGTCTTGAATGGCTGATGGGCCAGAAAGATTTGTCCGGCAGACTAGCGCGATGGAGTCTGAAACTGCAAGGCTACGATTTTACCATTGAACATCGGAAAGGCAGTGAGAATATTGTGGCTGATGCTCTGTCTAGAGGGGAATTAGACGAGCTCAATTTGGAACTTCGACAGCAAAATATTCTCGGTGGTAACGATGAAGCATTCCAGGAGCCGGAATATCTGGAAAAAGTACAACTGGTGGAGAACAATGGCGATAAATTTCCGGATCTAAAAACAGATGGAAAATTCCTGTATAAACGCTGTAATTTCCGTGAAAATCGGCTGCTTACAGATATTCCGGTGTGGAAAGTATGGGTTCCAGAATCGCTGTGCTCTCAAGTCATCCGGCATTTCCATGACGATCCGTTAGACGCGCATTCAGGAGTGAGTAAAACGCTAGAAAAAATTCATTATTGTTATTGGCCTAGAATGGGAAACGATATCCGTACCTACATTTCGCATTGTGATTCGTGTAAGGAATGCAAAGCGCCGAACACCAGCTTACGTCCTCCGATGGGGATACGTTCGCCGCCTGTGCGACCCTGGCAATACATTAACATCGACTTGTTGGGACCGTATCCCCGATCGAAACAAGGGAATACGTCTATCTTAATCGTTCTAGATCAGTTCAGCAAATTCGTGTTGTTGAAGCCGTTGCGACAAGCCAAGACTAGTCCGATTATCAAATTCCTGGAATCCGAAATTTTCCATTTGTTTGGAATTCCAGAGGTCTTGCTGTCGGACAACGGTGTGTAGTTTACATCTAAAGAATTTCAAGAGTTAATGGACGAATACAATATCAAACATAAATTTACTGCACCTTATCATCCTCAAGCGAAAGCGTCCGAACGAGTGAACCGTAACATAATTACTGCCATCCGAGCGTACATCAAAAATGATAATCACAAAGAGTGGGATAAAAATCTTAGTAAGATAGCGTGTGCACTTCGCAACGTAGTACACGACGCTACGGGATTTTCTCCGTACTATCTCACCTTCGGATACCACATGATGACAGACGGTTCCTCGTACGATCTGCTCCGGAAACTCTCTTCGCTACAAGATGATTTTGTTGTTGAACATAATCATCAGAAAAGTGGTGTGCAAGCGGCTGTTATAAATAATTTAAAGAAAGCACAAAATTTGTATAAAAATCGCTATAATTTAAGAACAAGAAAAAAATCTTACTTACCAGGGGATATAGTTTTCCGTCGAAATCACGGTTTAAGTGATCAACAAAAACATATTTCAGCAAAATTCCTTAAGCCGTGGTTGAAATGCACCGTCGTAGCGAACAAGGGTCGAGTGTGCTACGAAGTTGAGGATTTCATTACAAAAAAAATATATATCGCACATGCCAAAGATTTGAAAAGTTGATGCCCGGTTAGCTCAGTCGGTGGAGCATGAGACTGCTCAGGGTGTGGGACAGCCCCACGTTGGCCTAAAAAAAAAAAAAAGAAAATCGCATTACCATCTGTGATATTTATATATTTTTTTTGTTATTTTTTTTTTCTCTTCGACCATTTTTTTTTGTAGCATTTATTATTTTTTTTTTTGTCTAATTAGTTATTTACAATTAAGTGTATTAGTTTTAGTAGTATTAGTATATTTTTTTTTCTAAATTATTTTTTTTACACTTAGTGTTATTTATATTATTATTGGTTAGTTGTCTATTATTTACATTTTTTTGGGGTAACACTTTAGCTCTTAGTTTTTTTCTGGTTATACACTTAATTGTTAATTTATTTCACTTGTTATGTAGGATTATTTATTTAAATGATTAGTTGTAGTGTTATTTATTTATTAGGAATTATTAGTATATTATAAAAAAAAAAAAAAAAAAAAAAAAAAAAAAACACCCCAAGACACAATAATATTGTTTACCTTTTTGGTTTGTTATCCATTGTGTAAACCGACATCATTGAAGGGTGCTTTTCAGACTTGTTCTTTGGTAAACAACTGAACAAGCCAGTTTTGTGACACCCGAGATAGCTGAAAATTATAATTATTAATAGTATTATAAAAAAAAAAATAAAATCTAAATAATTTACTTACATCGGCGTAAACCATTCTGCCATGTTGTTTGTTATTGTTATAGTATAAATGTCAGTCAGAAAAAAAAAAGTATATGTCGTGAAGTTGGTTACATGTGTAAAGTTTTTTTATTAACAACCAGAGGTCGTGTTGGTGGTGGTGAAAATTACAAAATTTTCGAAAATCATGGAAAGCAACAAAGAATGATATTGATTTGACCCTTGGGTCAAATAAAGGGCATGATTTTGAAAATTTTGGAAAAAAAAAAGATGAAAAAAAAAAAAGTCGTACGATAACCGTGGCGCTGGACACCGGCTTATATTGTTTTCGTCAGTTTATTTTTGTAATTCGTTTTTTTTTGAATTTTTGAATATTTTGTTTTTTGCCAGTTTTTTTTTAAGAAAAAAAGAAATTAAAAATTATCTTTGGAAAAAGGAATTAGTAGTGAAAACCTTTGAAAAAAAAAAAAAGAAAAACTTTGAAATTGATTGCGTGTACGAGTAGAAAAAGTTATCTGGAAAAAGAAAAAAATGTTTTATATATGTACTTAGCCGGGGAAAATTATACAGAAAAAAAAATTTTAATAGTCTAAATTAGTGTCCAGCGTACGCGTCCGTTTTTTTGTGTTAATTGTTGTTCCTGTGTTCCCGTGCTGTCGCTGGTTGCTGTGTCCTGGTACGTGGTCCTGTCGAGTCGTCATCTTGGTGCAGTCATCGTTGGAAGCAGAGCAGTCATCGTGCAGTGTGGGAAATTGGGTTGTTTTTTTTTTGTTTTGGGGTTTTCTTTAAATTGGTTTTTTTTGTGTAAAGTAGTTTTTATTTTAAATTGGTTTAATTTATATAATGTCGTAAAGTAAATTGCATTCTTGTCAATATATAAAAAAAATTAATAGGAAGAGATTTCAATAAAAAGGAAATAAAATTTTTGTACCTTCACATAAAAAAAAAGAAAAAATAAATAAAAATTTTAGGATATAGGTGCAGCTGGATCCAGACATGTCGGGAGCAGCTTCCGCCAAAGTATCTATAAGTTACTAAAACAAAAGGTATGTGAAAGTTTTCTTTTTCTATTGGTTTTTTTTTAAAAGAAAAATTGAAAGAATTATAGTTTTTTTTTTTGAAAAAGGTGAAAAAAAACCAAAAATAAAATTTTTGATTAAAATTCCTTTTTTTTTGTTTGTAGTTTTGCTTTATTAAATAAATTATTAAATATCTATATATTTATTCATGGAATTCCATTACAAGTAATAAAATTTTTTTTTGAAATATATAAACCAATTTTTATGGATTTGAAACCAAAAATACATAGGTGTTATTATTTATTTTTATATATATAAATTTTGGTGTGGTGGATTAGCAGGTCCATCGGGACATCGTTGGGAGTGCTGAGTTCCTGTTGGGTTTTTTTTTGTTGTTGCAGAAATTTTTTTTTCTTGTGTATTCTTGGAATTTTTGTATATTCAACATGGCAGAATAAGTCGGAGCAGATGAGTGATCCGGAGTAGCAGAATTCCTTCTAGTTGTCCTTTTCCTTTTCCATTTCCATGTTCTTCTTTGGTCCATCATTGATTATGACATAATCAATGTGTTGGATTGAAGAGAACATTTGTTGGTGGTATGTTGGTTAGTAGGATCATTGGTCGACCCACGCCCCACAGACTGTGCTGAGCCGGCAACAAGGAGGAAATCCCAATGATCCTGGGAGCTGGAAGAAAGAAAAAGGAATTAGTTTTTTTTTACAAGAAAAATTAATTCTTGGTCTTGCTTCTCATAGTGACTGTGGCTAGGTCACTCAGACCTGGCGCCCAACACTTTCAGCTCCCGAACCCTTCTCCTCCGAACCTATCTTCAGATAACAAAGCCAATAAATTTGGATTTCGTTACAGTTATATTTTTCATTTCAAGATAATAATCGGAATTTATATTAAAATTAAAGAAGTAAATTTACTACAGTGTTTAGTAAAGTTTAATTTAATTTGAAAAGCAAAATGTAATAAGCTGAAGTTAATTTATATAAACTAAAGTTAATAATTATTTTAATTTAAAATAAAATGTTAAAATTGAAATATTAAAAAGGGAAAATTAACGTTAAAATAAATAAGGAATTAAGTAGAACCTTTTTTATAAAATAATTATATTAATTTTAAAAATAAATAAATAAATTTAAAATAAACAGTAATACTAAACAGTGTTTTTATTGGTAAAAGAGAAAACTAATAATAGTAAAACGTAATTTTTACTACAATTTCTTAATGAAAATCTAAGGTAATTTTTAACTATTAAATATAAGTTTTCGCAAAGAAAACTTTCAAATTTTCTTAAAACTTCCTATAAAGAAATCTTTTAAAATTCTCTCATCCGATTCTCCAAAAAAAGAGGGGAAAGCTTCGGCAAATTCGGAGTTTTTGTGAACCACTCCATATATTTTTTAAAGAATGTTTACGGAAAAACTTTAAGATTTCAAGAGCGGTGCAGAATTCGTTTTGTTTTGCACACTGGGGAGAAATGTATTTTAAAAACATGAAAAATTTAAATAAAAACAATTTTTTTTTTTTAATAATATATATTTTCTATGTATAAGACTTAAACTGGTAAATTTAGATCAAACCGTAAGCTTGCTTGTGTAATCTTAGCTCTATGTTTCGAAGTATCCTTTAAACTCCCATTGGTGTTTATAAGGAAATCTATAGCTGTTGTTCATATCAGATCATGTTGTTTGTTACATTTCAGCCTTCTGACTTCATGTTTCTTCGTTTTTATGTTCTGATCTAGTGAGATGTTTCGAGGCAAATCTTTTGATTTCAACTTCTACCGTACTGATTCCTAAATCCCTATGCAGAATTACCCTACTATGAAAATTAGGTATCTTACAACTTTTTGACACTTTATTCGAGACACATTTATAAAAAAAATGGCGCTTTCCCAAAAACCGCATTTAGACTAAAATAATCTGCTGATTTTTTAAGAACATAATTTTTGACATTTATAAATATAAACAAGAAGTTTATTTTGCTAAACTTAAAGTTGTTATTAATTTGATTTTGAACTAAATAAAGTAAAAAAACGTAAAAAGTAGTATAAAATGAATTTATTGCATTTTGCTTTATATTTTTAGCAATGCCGTCATTTTTTATTGAAACCCTTAAATAAAAAATAAAAATATACTTTTATTTAAACTATATATAGTATATATTAATTTTTTTTTTATTTGATATAATTTATTTACACATTAAATAAATTTATTTTTTAATTTAGAAATGCTTACATTTTAAAATAACTACCGGAAATAAATATCCGCCATCAATTTTGCTATCGAATATAAATATTCTACCGCGCATAAAATGCGCAGACGCGGCAATTTAACGTTCATAGTAAGGCGGATCCCCAGAGTTGGATGCCGTAAAGCCAAGCTGGTTTTAGAATTTGGTTGTATATCAGCAATTTGTTGTAAATGTGAAGTTTGGAGCTGTGTCTAATTAGCCAGTAAAGTTTTTTGGGTACTTCCTTTTTAATTCACCCTATTTATTTTTCAAATAGCCTAAATATTATTCCCAAACAATTAATAAACCTATCTGTAAGATAAACGTAGGCTAGCCCTACATCGTCTTATTTTTACTTTATATGACCTTTGAAAATGGGGGCCATTGTAACTAGTAAGATTTAAGATTAAAATAAATCTTTAAAAATCTGGTATTTCCTCCGTTTATCAGCATTGGTTCACGATAATCAAAGTAGTTTTCAATTCCTGCAGCAGCACGGCATTGTTCATCGTGCACGACATTGTGCGAACAACCATCTCATGACTCTATCATTAACCTATCGACAGGATCGTTAGAGATGTCGTAAGAGCACTTGCCAAGAAGACATTCCTGCTCGGAAAGGAACGTGGTTAGAGGGGTTGTGAGTTGTGACACCGTGTTTTATATATGTTAATTTATTTTTAAAAATAAGTTAATATTGATTAAAATATAAAAAAAACTATCTTGTCCAACATGACGTCTATTATTTATATACCGGCTTGTCATATTCCAGATGTCAGCATACGGCTGAATTGGAAATAGTGTTAGGTTGGTAGCCCTGTGATAGAAATTCCGTTGGCGCTGCGGTCTCTTGATTTTCGGAACAGAAAACCATACACAACCTTTGTCGCCCTTGTGTGACATGTTTTGTTCCGAAAGTCCAGAGATCGCGTGATCGAGGAAACAATAGAGTTTCGAATTGGAAAATTTGAAAATTTATTGTTTCTGGGAGTCGGAAAAATTTGTGTTGCCGGACGGTCGGACATTTTTTTTGATTTTTTTTTTTATTAATTTGGCTTGAAAGTTTTTTTTGTGCATTTTTGGAGTACTTTTTTTATTTTATCATAAATTTAAGATAAAATAAAAATTTTTGGTTGGCTGAAAAAAAAAAACAAAACCACTTAAAAGAAAAATAAAGACAATTGTATGGTGAAGGAGAAAAAAAAAACTTTAATGAAGAAATAAAATAAATAAGAAAATCAAAATTAATTATTTATAATAATAAAATTTCCGCGTCCGGCACGGTAAAACATAAAAAAAAGGAACATAACAATAAATAAACTAATGAAAATAATAGATGTCCTATTAAATTTTAAAAATAGTACCTTGGTGGTGTAATGCCCAAAATTGTGGCTTATTTGAAAAAAAAACAAAAAAACAAAAAAACCCGCATCGCTTCGATCCAGAAAGGAAAAACTAAATTATTCAGCAACATTAAAGTTGAGGCAGAGTAGCGGCGGCGGGGTCCATCAGCATTTTAATGATTTTTCTTTTTGTTCTGGTTTTTTTTTTTTGGTTTTTTTGTGTGTAAATTTTTGAAAAATTGTAGGTATAGGTTGCTGTTTTCCGTCCTGGCATGCCGGAGCAGGAAGCAGGTATTACCAGGTACTGTAATAATTGTTATTTAATTATTTATTTATTTTGGTGGTGTACGATTTGATTTATTTCTATTAGTTGCTTTTGCTTCATTTTTTTGTGTTAATTTATTAAAATTTTTGGAGTAAAGTAAAATTTTTTTTTGTTGTAAAATAAAGTAGAATTTTTTTTGTGTAAAGTAAATTCGTAAAATATTTTTTTTTGTGTTATTTATTAATAATTTATTTAATAGAATTAGATAGAGAGAAATTTTTGTATATTAAATATAGTAGATGTATTACGTACACCACAAATATATATTTTTTCATTTATATATAAATAAATTTCCTTAATTTTTTTAATTTGTTAATAAAAAACCAAAAACAACCGATTGTTATAAAAAAGAAAAAAGGGGAATTTAATCGTATTTTTATTTTTTTTATAATTTCATTGGAATTTTATTTATTTTTTATTCAAATTCCAAATTTTTTTATTATTTTATTGGAGTGTGTTGGCAACGCTGGGTTGTTGCTGAGGTGTGTTGTGGATTGATTTTTTTTTTACTTTCCCTTTTATGAATTCACACTTCCAGTATATAGGTATAGTTATATATATATATATATATATATATATATATATATATATATATATATCTCCTCACCTGGCCATAACTCTTAAACGGCTTGACCGATTGAGCTCAAATTTGGAAGTTGAGCTCGTGCCATCAATGGATTGGTACCATATAAATTTGGGGCCTTTTTGATTAGTGGGAAGGGGGCGCGAGGGCTGTTTAATTTTTGAATGTACCAAAAAAACCATGTGGGGTATCAAATGAAAGGTCTTGACGAGTACATCTCATTGGACGGTGGTCCAGGGGGCGCCGTGGGTCATGTCGGGCGCAAATCGGGGCAATGCGGGGCCCCATAATACAAAAAATCATGTAGGGTATCAAATGAAAGGTCTTGACGAGTACATCTCATTGAGCGGTAGTCCGGGGGGCGCCGTGGGTCATGTCGGGTTCAAAACGGGGGCAATGTTGGGCTCCATAATACAAAAAATCATGTGGGGTATCAAATGAAAGGTCTTGACGAGTACATCTCATTGAACGTTAGTCCGGGGGCGCCGTGGGTCATGTCATGCCTAAAACGGGGGCAATGTTGGGCTCCATAATACAAAAAATCGTGAGGGGTATCAAATGTAAGGTTTTGAAGTGTACATCTCAATGGGGTGTATTTCGTGGGGCGCCGTGTGTCATGTAGGGGCTAAAATGGGGGCAATGTGGGTTCCATCATACAAAAATCATGTGGGGTATCAAATGAAAGGTCTTGAAGAGTACATATCGTTGGGTGGTCCATTGGGCACCGTGGGTCAAGTGGGGCCTAAAATTAAAAAAAATCATGTTGGGTATCATATGGAAGGTCATGAAGAGTACATCTTAGGTCAAACGGGCCCAAGACCAGTTAACAGAAAATGAAAATGTTCAATGTTGAAATTAACAGAAAATGTAAATTTAACAGAAAATGTAAAATTTAACAAAAACTGTAAAATTTAACAGAAAAATGAAAATTTAATAGAAAGTGTCAAATTTAACAGAAAAATGTAAAATTTAACAGAAATTGTAAAATTTAATAGCAGATGTAAATTTAACAGAAATTGTAAAATTTAACAAAGAAGTAAATGTAACAGAAAATGCAAATTTAACAGAAAATGTAAAATTTTAAAAGAAATGTAAAATATATTGCAAAATGCAAAATTTAACAGAAAATTAAAAATTTTACAAAAAATGTAAAATTTATTACTTTCCCTTCTATGAATTCACACTTCCAGTATATTTATTACTTGCCACACTTCCAGTATATTTATTACTTGCCAGTATGTCGGTATTTCGGTATCTCCTCACCTGGCCATAACTCTTAAACGGCTTGACCGATTGAGCTCAAATTTGGAAGTTTGGTGCCCTAGAAATTTGGGGTCTTTTTGATGAGGGGGTAGGGGGCACGGAGGGCCGCTTAAATTTTTAAATGTACCTAAAAATGCATGCCGGGACCCAAAACGGGAGCAGTGTTGGACCCCACCACACAAAAATCATGTGGGGTATCAAATAAAATGTTTTGAAGTGTATATCTCAATGGGGTGTCTTTCTTGGGGCGCCGTGTGTCATGTAGGGCTAAAACGGGGGCAATGTTGGGCCCCATCTTACCAAAAACCATGTGGGGTATCAAATGAAAGGTCTTCAACAGTACATCTCAATGGGTAGTAACCCGGAGGGCGTCGTGAGTCATCTAGGGTCCAAAACGGTGGCAATGTGGGGCCCCAGCATACAAAATATCATGTGCGGAATCAAATGAAAGGTCTTGAAGAGTACATCTCAATGAGGGTAGTCCGTGGGGCACATTCGATTATACGGGGGCCCAAAAATGGGTCATGTGGGCCCATTATACAAAAATCATGTGGGGTATTAAATGAAAGGTCTTGAAGAGTATATTTAAATGAGCGTAGTCCGTAAAGGCACACTGGGTTACACGAGGTTCCAAAAGGGGGTCATGTGGTTCAACAAGGCCTTAAATCATAAAAATATCGTGTAGGGTATCAAATGAAAGGTCGTGCAGAGTACATCTCGTGGGCCCAAAATCTGTTCCGAGAGGTACTCTGGGTGTTGTGGGGCCCATAATGCAAAAAGACTTGAGAGGTATCAAATAAAAGGTACTGAAGAATACATCTCGTTGCGCAGTCCGTGGAGCTTCATAATTTATGTTAGGGCCCAAAACCTGTGTCATGTGGGGGCCCATCATAAAAAAATCGATGGGGCATCAAATAAAAGGTCTTGAAGCGTAGTCCGAGCAGTACCCTGGGTCATGTGGAGCCGATTATACAAAAACATCAGCCACATGTGGAATTCCGAATCGTGGGCCATGAGTAGACCAAACAAATCATACCCAAGTTGTCAAAGTAATTAAATATTTTTAGTCGGTTAAATGAATAAATATTTGACCGACTAAAAAGTGTAAAATAAAAAATATAACTAAAAAAGTTTTTTAAAAATACTTTCCCTTAAAGAAATATTCAACTAAAAAGTAATAAACAAGCAAATAATACCACATCAATGTACTTTCCCGTTGAAATTGAGCAACTGTCAACAATAGTAAGGGGAAAGGTAGACCTCTTTATAAATGGCATTAATTCTGATAAGGTCTACTTTCCCTTACTATTGTTGACAGTTGCTCAATTTCAGCGGGACTATATGTTGGTTTTGAAATTGCGATAAGGTGGTCCTTGTCGTATCCTCCCCAAAGTGTCCGTCCGCTAGTTAGACACCCGCTTTTAGTAGTCTAAAAGGGGTCCTAGCATGTGTGTGTTTTTGTGTTCAACGTAAGTTGAACTTTTTGTGTGAATTGGGACGACCAAAGATTTTTTTTTGTAGTGTTGGGGGAGTATTCCTCATTGAAGTTTCCTTTCTCCCTAACCCTATTCCTACCCTACCCCTTTCCTTCCCTGTCCATTGAAAAGAGAAATCCTAGAGCATCCGTTCTGGGGAGTTTAAAAAAAAATTACATAATTAAATAAATAATTTGGAAGTTGAATTTTGGTTATTTTTGGTTATTTGGTTTGAAATTTTTTGGATATTTTTTTGTTCTCTTCGTGGTTTTTGTGGTTGCGATATTTCGTTTTGTTTTTTCTTGCTTTATAAATTATTTTGCTATTGGTTCCTCGGTCGAGCGAGCGCTGACGGAGTGAAAAATTTGTGGAAAATATCAAAAATAGAGAAAGATAAAATTAACAACGAGTACTGTTTGTTTTTATTTAGGATTTTTGTCTCTTTACAATTTATTTTTACAATAATTGTTAGTGTATATTTAGTATTTTTTTATTCGTTATTTATTAGAGTTTGGTTTTTTGTTTGCTTATATTAGTTTTAGGTGTAGGGTTAAATTTTTTTTTCTTCATTTATAATTATTGTTATTTATTTAATTTATTATTTTTGGTTAGTCGTATTTAGTATTATTCCTTTTTACACTTAGTGTTATTTATTTTTACACTATTTATAATTATTAGTTGTTTTTTTTTATTATAGTTACATTAGTTTAGAAGTATTTAATTTTTTTTGCTCACTTAACACTATTTGGTATTTATTAATTTATTAGTTTTGCGATGGCGATTTGGTTTGAAAATTTTTTTTTGGTTAAGTTAGTTAGTTTTGTTTAAAATTATTGCGGCAATGACTTTACAAAATTTTAAAGCGTATCATCCAGAGGATGAGGGGGCTGGACGCGAAGCAATAATCTTAAGTTCAATGGAACAAATAGTGGATTATTGTGGGTTTTTAATGACTCTTTTACAAAGTGGTGGGGAATCAATTGGATATGATTCCGATCGTCATCCATTGGCATCAATTTCTAATCTAATGAAAATTAGTTTTGAGATGGAGCATCGTCAGGCAATGTGTAAATTGGGTGCAATCCAAGCAATTGCAAGTTTGGTAAATTTGGATCATGCTGCTCATGGTCCAAACCCAGGAAATCAATGTCGCACTTCATTACGGCGTTATGCATTAATGGCATTAACAAATTTAACATTTGGTAATGGTAATAATAAAGTATTACTCTGCCCCAATAAGGAATTTATGGTAGCTCTAGTAGAGCAATTACATTCCGCATCAGAGGATCTTGTCCAAGTAACCGCAAGTGTGTTGCATAATTTATCGTGGTAATCCGATTATAATATGAAAGCCGCCTTAAGCGGAATGGGGATTGTCACAGCATTGGCTAAAGCTGCCATGAAGATCGATAATGAAAATATCCTAAAAGCAGTTTTATCTGTTTTGTGGAATTTTTCAGCGCATAACAAAACAAATAAAGTTGAGTTGTGTGCTGTTGAAGGTGCATTAGCTTGTATAGTTGAACTGGTATCGGATGAAGTCCCAAGTAAAACTTTGAAAACAACTGAAATTGCTAGTGGAATTTTAAGAAATGTGTCTAGTCAAATTGCTGTACGGGAAGATTATCGTAAAACTTTACGACAACGTAATTGTCTAGGTATCCTATTGCAACAACTGAAATCCGACAATTCTAATTTATCGTGGTAATCCGATTATTAGTTAATAATGCCTGTGGCACCCTATGGAATTTATCTGACGGTTCGCCCGAAGATCAACAATTTCTGTGGGACAATGGAGCTATTCCATTGTTACGTTCTTTAATTCATTCGTTCTTTAATTCAGAAAATTTATTAAATTTTCAACCGGCCATTACCAATTCAGCTTCAAGTGCAGAACCTGGGGGGTTGAAGGAATTGCCAACACTTAAGGTTACCAAACCGGTTGCTTTAGAGACCGTAATAAGTCCTGATGTCTGTCAATCAGACAGTAATAATACAGATGTAGTTCATCCAAATGTGTATCGAATACATTTGGATGAACTACATCTGTATTATTACTGTCTGATTGACAGACATCATTGGATAATTGGATATTGGATAAACTGATTGACAGACATCATTGGATAATTTAGAAGTAAATACGCCGACAAAAGTAACTAAAGTTGTTATAAATAGTATTAATATATCCAGAGGTATCAGTAAACATTCAGCAACTCGGTTCACATACGCAGCAGGCGTATTTAAAAATAGGGTAAAATATTCAGTTAGTCTAGCTAAATTAGATGTAGTTATAGTCAGTAGGGAATTTAGAAGAGTAATTAAAATCTGGTTTAATAGGAAGAGAAGAAAAAAAAAGAAAACTGAAAGATGGAAAATAATAATTGATTTGGCAAAGTATCCGTATGTCCGGCTAACATAGTCGGTAGAGCATGAGAGTAGTCAGGGTGTGGGACAGCCCCACGTTGACTCCGGTAATTAAATTACCACCTGTGACATTTTTCAATTGATTGTTATTTATTTATTTATTTATATTTTTTTTGATTTTTTTTTGTTAGTTAGTATTAGTTAAAAATTTTGTTGTATTTATTATTATTTATTAGTGAGTAGTTATTTACATTTAGATGTTAAGTGTAGTATTAGTACTAGTTAATTTACAATTAATTGTCTGTAGTACTAGGTATTTTTTTTGTTAGTAGGTGGCTTGTTATTTATTAATTAATTATTAGTTATTTTAATACATAACTGCATGGCTACCAACCTTAACTACGTAGATTACTAGAATAAGACACATAGTTAGTAATAAAACATTTTTTTAGGTATTATTAGTTAGTATTAGTTAAATTTATTAGTATTAGTATAATAAATTAGTTAAAAAATTTTTTTTGTTATTTATTTTAGTATTATATATTAAGTATTTATTTATTTTTGGTCTAGCAGAATTTATTATTAGAATAAATTTAGAAGAATTTATTAGAATATTATTAATAAAGTTTTTAGGGTTAGTTAGATTGGTTAGTTATTATTTATGAATTAGGATTTTTTTTGTAATAATATTATTTATTTAGGGGCGATCAAATTAGGTTAATATTATTTTGTTATTTATAATTAGGTTAGTATTTATTTATTAGACATCTGGGGTGTGACGAATCGGTGTTTTCCAGGCCTATCTGGAACGCTAAGCTCCAGATAGGTCTGTTTTGTGACACCGTGTTTTATATATGTTAATTTATTTTTAAAAATAAGTTAATATTTATTAAAATATAAAAAAACTATAAAAAAAACCACTCTTGTCCTACATGACGTCTATTATTTATATACCGGCTTGTCATATTCCAGATGTCAGCATACGGCTGAATTGGAAATAGTGTTAGGTAGGTTTTCCTGTGATAGAAATTCCGTTGGCGCTGCGATCTCTTGATTTTCGGAACAGAAAACAATAAATAACCTTTGTTGCCCTTGTGTGACATGTTTTGTTCCGAAAGTCCAGAGATCGCGCGATCGAGGAAACAATAGAGTTTCGAATTGGAAAATTTGAAAATTTATTGTTTCTGGGAGTCGGAAAAATTTGTGTTGCCGGACGGTCGGACATTTTTTTTGAGTTTTTTTTTAATTAATTTGGCTTGAAAGTTTTTTTTGTGCATTTTTGGAGTTCTTTTTTTATTTTATCATAAATTTAAGATAAAATAAAAATTTTTGGTTGGCTGAAAAAAAAAACAAAACCACTTAAAAGAAAAATAAAGACAATTGTGTGGTGAAGGAGAAAAAAAAAACTTTAATGAAGAAATAAAATAAATAAGAAAATCAAAATTAATTATTTATAATAATAAAATTTCCGCGTCCGGCACGGTAAAACATAAAAAAAAGGAACATAAAAATAAATAAACTAATGAAAATAATAGATGTCCTATTAAATTTTAAAAATAGTACCTTGGTGGTGTAATGCCCAAAATTGTGGCTTATTTGAAAAAAAAAAAACAAAAAAACAAAAAAACCCGCATCGCTTCGATCCAGAAAGGAAAAACTAAATTATTCAGCAACATTAAAGTTGAGGCAGAGTAGCGGCGGCGGGGTCCATCAGCATTTTAATGATTTTTCTTTTTGTTCTGGTTTTTTTTTTTGGTTTTTTTGTGTGTAAATTTTTGAAAAATTGTAGGTATAGATTGCTGTTTTCCGTCCTGGCATGCCGGAGCAGGAAGCAGGTATTACCAGGTACTGTAATAATTGTTATTTAATTATTTATTTATTTTGGTGGTGTACGATTTGATTTATTTTTATTAGTTGCTTTTGCTTCATTTTTTTGTGTTAATTTATTAAAATTTTTGGAGTAAAGTAAAATATTTTTTTGTTGTAAAATAAAGTAGAATTTTTTTTGTGTAAAGTAAATTCGTAAAATATTTTTTTTGTGTTATTTATTAATAATTTATTTAATAGAATTAGATAGAGAGAAATTTTTGTATATTAAATATAGTAGATGTATTACGTACACCACAAATATATATTTTTTCATTTATATATAAATAAATTTCCTTAATTTTTTTAATTTGTTAATAAAAAACCAAAAACAACCGATTGTTATAAAAAAGAAAAAAGGGGAATTTAATCGTATTTTTATTTTTTTTATAATTTCATTGGAATTTTATTTATTTTTTATTCAAATTCCAAATTTTTTTATTATTTTATTGGAGTGTGTTGGCAACGCTGGGTTGTTGCTGAGGTGTGTTGTGGATTGATTTTTTTTTCTCTTTTGATTCCATTGACTTTTTTTTGAATAATGAGTGGCTGATTTTTCAGTGATTCCCCAGGATGGATCGCCTTGGATTTCTTGTCGTTCTCTCTCCTTATTCCTTAAGCGATGGTGCTTCACTCTAAAGATATTTTTTTTTGTGAAAATCTTTATTTGTGAAAGCATCATCGTATTGTAGTATTGATTGCCGTTTGGATCTCTGGTCGACTCACGCCCCACAGGCTGAGCGTAGCTGGCAAACCTAAGGAGGAAATTCCAGTGGTCCAAGGAGTTCTAGTATCATAAATTTTGGTCTAGCGTTTTTTTTTGATGCGCTGTTGGTCACCCTAGACCTGGCGCCCACTTCACTAGAACTCCGAAGTTACCTCCTCCGACTTACCTTAAGTTAACAGGTGGTAATTTTTGTTTTCAAAATTACTATCATGTTACAGGGTCCCGCCTAACATACAGGCAAATCATTCTCTTCGTATATTGCTGGTCGAAAGAGCTGAGCAGTATATCATTCTGCGAATCAGAATTGGAAATATCTGAAAATACTGTTATCGATTGGAATAACTATCTTCGAGAAGTTTGCGCAAATACTCTTATAATAAATCCAGTTGTTCTTGGCGGTCCTAATACCACTGTTGAAATTGATGAAAGCTTATTTACAAGACGTAAAAATGAAGGAGGTCGAGTTCTACCACAGCAATGGGTATTTGGTGGCATTTGCCGCGAAACTGGTGAATGCTTTATGTACACAGTGTCCGATAGAACATCCGCGACACTGATGCCCATAATAACGACAAACATACTTCCCGGTACAACCGTTATTTCAGACCAATGGCGTGCGTACAACAATATTGGGACACTTCCTGGACTTAACCACCTCACAGTTAATCACTCCGTTAATTGTGTTTATCCTAATACTGGTGCGAATACACAAAGGATTGAGAGATCATGGAAAGCAGCTAAAGAACGCAATAAACGCCATAACGGTACACACAGACACATGTTGGATTCCTATATGTGCGAATTTATGTGGAGAAACCGGATTAAAATTCGGCAACAAAATGCATTCGATACAATAATGCAAGACATTGTGTTGTGAAATGAAGCACCCAGTACTTCAATTCACAACCAAAAAACAGCTAACTAAATTATTTTGAAATAATATAAAATTATTAATTGAATTTGCTAAATAATTAAAAATTAAACTAGAACATTATTTTGAAGAGCTGATTGGCTAACCAAAATATCGCATGCGATATTTTGGAAAACCAAAAAGCTCTTCAACCAAATAAAATAGCTGTTTTTTGGTAACCAAATTAAGTTTTTTTGGAAGTGTCAAGAAGACGCTAACTAATTAAAATAAAGTCTACTTGGGAGTGTCGAATAGACACCAGTTAAATTATTAAAGTAGAAGTCTAAAAATAAAAAAAAAAAAAATAATTATAAAAATTCCAGTAAAAGTATATTGAAAATTAAAATTAAAATTTAATTAACTTATTAAAATTTAAAGTCTAATCAATTTAAAAAGTTTAAAATAAAATTTTATTATATGGTAAAATTTTATAGTGTTTAGTAATAAATTATTTTACTAAATTAAAATAATATAATTAATAAAATTTGAACTATTGATAAAAATAATACAAGTGATGTAAAATATATTATAAATTAAAAATTAAAATAAATAGTTAAACGATAAAATAATAAATAAAATAAATAATGATATTAAATAAAGGTTTAATTAAATAATACAAGATTAATGTTTTATTTGATAATAAGAAGAAGAAAAACAGTTATAAAAGGTAACTTTTATAACAATTGCAGTCTAGTAGAATACAACAAATTAAATACAGGCTAACATTTTTGTTCATAAAACTAACCCTATAATGCTTTAATTAAAAAATTTCTAATTTAATAAATATGAACTTTATATTAAAATGCATTTTACTTATATAACTATTAATTTTATAAAAGAAATTAGAATTAAAAAGGAAGTACCGTTTTTTGTATTTGATATTGAGGTCTTGTATTTTAATTTTGAGATGTTCTTTCCACTTCAGTTTCGTGTCTAGGTGCATACCTAAATATTTCACAGTGGATTCATATGGTACAATGTTTCCATTTAGGTAGACCGGAAGTATGTGATTCATGTGTTTGTTTGTAAAGTTAATGTGTACTGTCCTTGTATGAAAAAAAAACAGTGTAAGAAAAAAATTAAGTAAACATCCCAATAATCACAGATTGAAAAATTATTACTTACGCTGCGATTACTGTTAGACATTTCTGTTGGACATTTCTAATTTGACAGATCAAAATAACATCCCTTTAAGCAAAGTGAGATAAAACTGGCTCAGAAAAGGAGTTAACGATATATGGGGAAATCCGTGTGTGTCTCACTTTTTTTAGATAAAAATGTAACACTTTGACTCATTCGTTATATTATAATTAGAAAAAGGGCGATGTAAAACGTCAAAAATACGATATCGAAATTGATGCGTTTCGAAGTAAAAACAAAATGTATGCGGCTCAGATTTATATCTCAGAAACATATCATCTTTTTTTTGTTTATTAATTGTCAACCTATTCGGACGTGTTTAAAATAGCTCTTCAATTAATTCATTTTTAAGTTAATTATATTTTACTTAAGTCATTTACCTTAATTTTTATTTTTATATAAAGTCGTTTATGAGAATTAATTGACCTATAATAACCCATAATTAATAAATAAATAAGTTTTTTTTTTGGTGTTATATTACAATTTGTACATTTAAATTTAATTTTATTCAAATAAAATTAACCTAAATAATTAACTTTAAAATTCGCATTATAACAAATAAAAACTGAACTTATTGTGCAAGGTGTCTTATTACATTTTTTTGTTTTATATACTAAACTGTGTTAATTTGTTTAATAATTAAAATTCATTATTTACCTATAATATACATTTAATTCATATTATTAATTAATTATTGGTATAAAAAATGCATAAGTGTAATAGTGTGCATTGTACATCAAATGATAGCTCAGATCCAGCTGATATAATTGCCTGCAATGGTATTTGTGCAAAACAATACCATCCTCAGTGTATTGGCCTTTCACGATCTGGCTTTAAATATTTTAAAGAGCACAAAAAAGCTTTTGTGTTTTATTGCAGCGAATGTAGAGAAATAAACCTCTCTCACATAATGTTAGCAATTAAGTCAAATAATGATTTATTAAAATATCTCTCCAACACGATCGAAACATTAAATAAAAAATCTATTTTAGCTGAACAAAAAGCTATAAAGTTGGAAGAGAATAACAAATCAATACTGCAACATGTTGATGAGTTATGTTGTCAGATTGATAAAATTGTAAAAACATATAAAGCTCAATCAACAAGTATCGATAATGTTTCAAAAAAAGTTGATAAATATTATAATAATTTCGAATTATTCTCAAATAATATATCAACTAGTAATGATTCGATTATTGTTAAATTACAATATAATCTAGACAACATTTTCTCCTCTATAAAGAAGCTAAAGTTTATTGTTGATGCTAATGCCCAAAATTTTGATTCATTGGTAGACAAGTGTTTATCTGATAACACGAATAACCTTGGGAAAATAATCAATGAAATAAAGAATTTAAATTGCATTACTGACATGGCTGATTTACAAGCGAAATTTGTTCATTATGGTGAAGAATTCGCTTCAGCTAAATTACTTCTTAATGACGCTATAGATGAGATTAAATGTAAAAACATAATTAATTGTGTCAATACTATCCCTGATATGTCTCCGGATAGAAATCAACTTTCTATTAGTGATGAAACTATTGTAGATCAAGATCATATAAGAGCTTCAACTTCTGCTAATCCTGATTCTATACGAAGTTCTATATTTATTAAAGGAACACCAGCGTTAATAGATGCGGAATGGCTTAAAAATTTGATTTCTAAAACATTCGGGATTTTTAATGTTGATTGCAAAAAAGTATCTCCACGTTATTTAAGTAACAATAAACTAAAATTTTCAAGCTTTAAGGTTGACGTTACAGTTGATGATGTAACTACGTTAATTGAAAAGCATTCATTTTGGGAGAGTATTAATGCATCTGCCTCCATTTGGATCGAAAAATTAAATAAAAATTCTTCAAATACCACAATCAACAATAAAGGTACTGAACGTAAAATTTTGAAACCTAACACTAAGTCTATTAACAATAAAAACAACAAACAAAGAAGTAAAAAAAGTAAGTTTGTTGATAAAAAAAATATTAAAATTAGTAATGTAAATATTAATAATATAAGTAAAGATGTTAAAAATAAAAATAAAATTGAAAACAACTGTTATTGTAATTGTAGTTGTAAAAATAAAAATAATATTAAGATAAATAAGAATATTATCAATAAAAAAAATAAAAATTTGAAATTAAATAGTTCGATCAATAATAAGAAAAAGGTTGATAATAAGAGTGATTCTTTTACTATTAATAATAAAATTAAAAATAAAAATAAAAGTAGATCTAAAAAATCTCAAAAGAATCCAAATTCCAATAATAATAATAGTAATAATAATATTAGCAATGATACTAGGAATAATTTAAATAAATTTAATAGAATACCTAGTAATAATACTAATAATATATCTGGACCTACTACTAAGAATTTTAGTAAAAAAATTGTACATAGAAGCGATAATAGATCACGTAGTCTTCCTCCTACTGATAAGTCATTTGGAAATCCGAGTGATATTTCATTTAGAAATGTACTTAGATATCCAAACTTTGTACAAGGCGATACTTTTCTGGTAGCTGACCCTAAATATCAAAATATTAACGGTAATAATTTTTTAAATTATCAAAATTTAGACAATATTAATTTTGGTCCGTTAAATTCTGATACAGTGATGTGCCCTACTGTTACTTCAAATTCCCTTCCAGTTATTTCCAGTACTCTTTGTACTAATACTAATTCTACTAGTACAATTTGCACTAATTCTAATACTAACCAAACTAACCAATACCCTTTTCATATTAATTCTTCAAATTCCTTTCCAGTTACTTCCAGTACTCTTTGTACAAATACTAATTCTACTAGTACCATTTGTACTAATTCTAGTACTAACCAAACTAACCAACACCCTCTTCATATTAATTCTAATCCTAATACTACTGTTCCCACTTCCTCTCCTAACTTTGCTAATCCACTAGTCTCGCCAATCATTAGGATGACAATAAATTCAGTTGCGAATGGTGATAATCTGTATGTTATGAGTCGTTTTAGAGATCATAAAATTTATGATAATGTTAGGCTCTTTCTTGCTTACTTATATGATGAACCTAGTTCAACTTGTGTATTTGGTCATACTAAAACTAGCATTAAAGCCTTTATTAAGTCGGAAGGCCTACCTTTAGACCAGAAATTTTGAAACCTAACACTAAGTCTATTAACAATAAAAACAACAAACAAAGAAGTAAAAAAAGTAAGTTTGTTGATAAAAAAAATATTAAAATTAGTAATGTAAATATTAATAATATAAGTAAAGATGTTAAAAATAAAAATAAAATTGAAAACAACTGTTATTGTAATTGTAGTTGTAAAAATAAAAATAATATTAAGATAAATAAGAATATTATCAATAAAAAAAATAAAAATTTGAAATTAAATAGTTCGATCAATAATAAGAAAAAGGTTGATAATAAGAGTGATTCTTTTACTATTAATAATAAAATTAAAAATAAAAATAAAAGTAGATCTAAAAAATCTCAAAAGAATCCAAATTCCAATAATAATAATAGTAATAATAATATTAGCAATGATACTAGGAATAATTTAAATAAATTTAATAGAATACCTAGTAATAATACTAATAATATATCTGGACCTACTACTAAGAATTTTAGTAAAAAAATTGTACATAGAAGCGATAATAGATCACGTAGTCTTCCTCCTACTGATAAGTCATTTGGAAATCCGAGTGATATTTCATTTAGAAATGTACTTAGATATCCAAACTTTGTACAAGGCGATACTTTTCTGGTAGCTGACCCTAAATATCAAAATATTAACGGTAATAATTTTTTAAATTATCAAAATTTAGACAATATTAATTTTGGTCCGTTAAATTCTGATACAGTGATGTGCCCTACTGTTACTTCAAATTCCCTTCCAGTTATTTCCAGTACTCTTTGTACTAATACTAATTCTACTAGTACAATTTGCACTAATTCTAATACTAACCAAACTAACCAATACCCTTTTCATATTAATTCTTCAAATTCCTTTCCAGTTACTTCCAGTACTCTTTGTACAAATACTAATTCTACTAGTACCATTTGTACTAATTCTAGTACTAACCAAACTAACCAACACCCTCTTCATATTAATTCTAATCCTAATACTACTGTTCCCACTTCCTCTCCTAACTTTGCTAATCCACTAGTCTCGCCAATCATTAGGATGACAATAAATTCAGTTGCGAATGGTGATAATCTGTATGTTATGAGTCGTTTTAGAGATCATAAAATTTATGATAATGTTAGGCTCTTTCTTGCTTACTTATATGATGAACCTAGTTCAACTTGTGTATTTGGTCATACTAAAACTAGCATTAAAGCCTTTATTAAGTCGGAAGGCCTACCTTTAGACCAGAAAGAACTTAGTAAGCTTTACATGAAATATAATGAAGATCTGGGTTTATCTCAAGCCGATATATTAGCAGATCTGAAAGCTTTCCGTAGTCATGTCAATAATAGAAGAAGGGAAGATCTTCAAAGAGTACGTGAAACAGATTACAAGTATTTTAAGCCATGTTCCTAATAACAACATTGACGATAACTGTGCCAAGTCAAGTAATTCTAATTTAATCTCAATTAATAAGTTAAAGTTTACTGACTTAAAAATTTACTATCAAAATGTTAGGGGACTTCGCACTAAGACTAAACTTGTTCATTCTAATTCTTTATCTATGGATTTTGATATCTATGCTTTAACTGAAACATGGTTGAATCCAATAATTAATAATCTTGAATTATTTAACCAATCTTACTCAGTTTTTAGAAAAGATAGATATCACCTCCAAGACCCACTAATTCCTGTGCAAACAGCTAAAGGAGGAGGAGTTTTAATTGCAATTAAATCCAACTTTAACGTTTCAGAAATTTCAATTCCATTTTCGGAATCATTAGAAATAATAGGTGTTCAAATTAATCTGATCTCGAAAAAACTAATTTTTATTTGTTGTTACATTCCTCCTAATTCAAATAATGATGTTTATTCGAATTTTAACAAGGCAATTGATTGTATATCTTCGGAAATGAGTTCTTCAGATGAATTAATCATTTGTGGTGACTTCAATCACCCTAATATTAATTGGGTCCAGCATGATGAAGAATCTTATCTTCTTCCAACAAATGTAACTAGTGAAATAGAATGTTCCTTCTGTGATAATCTTAATGTTAACTATCTACAACAAATATCAGATATTAAAAACTTCCAGTCTAGACAACTAGATCTTATTTTTACATCTGATTGGGATAATTTAATGATTTCACAATTTAAGACTTCTCTAGTTAATATCGATCAATTTCATCCACCTATCTCGTTCTCTTACTGTTATAACGTGCCTCCGTTAGTAACAAATGCTACGTCATATAGATTTAATTTTAAAAAAACTGACTTTCATGGCCTTAATACTTTCTTAAATTCTATAGACTATGATAGATTGCTTAATAATGTAGAATTTAATTCTGCCATAGAAATTTTTTATAACATTATTCTATATGGTTTTAATATTTTTGTGCCGCAAATTATTAACAAAGGGACCAATAATAGTCCGCCGTGGTTTTGTCATGAACTCAGAAAGCTGAGAAATATTAAAAATAAAGCATGGCGAAAATATCTCAAATCTAAAAATAACATTGATTATATTAATTTTGTAGATTTATTTAATACTTTTAAACAAAAAGTAGATATTAAATACAATAATTATGTTGACGACATGTCATTTAAGCTTATTGATAATCCTAAATTATTTTGGAATTTTGGTAATTCTAAAAGAAAATCAGATGAATTCCCTTCCTTTATGAGTTTCAATGGTCACTTAAGTAATGATCCTTCTGTGATATCTAATTACTTTCGTGACCATTTTTCTGATTCATACGGTAATTCTGATTTTCAATTAAATGAGACTTATTTTAATCATTTAAACACTTTTCCTAAGACTACTCTTCAGGATATTAGTTTTGATGACTCTCTTACTAAGTCTTATCTGGATAAGCTTGGTGATAACTCGTCTGCTGGACCTGATGGCATACCGGACATTATTCTGAAAAATTGTTCTACTTCATTAAATGTACCGCTATCTATTTTATTTAGACACTCTCTATCGACGGGCATATTTCCAGATATATGGAAAAAATCATATATTAGACCAATACATAAGAAAGGGTCTAAAATAGATGTTATTAACTATTGTCCTATAGCTAAACTATCTAGTATACCGAAGTTATTTGAACTAATGGTCTTTGATTCAATTTATGAACACTGTGTAGGTTTCTTAGTACCTAATCAACATGGGTTCATGAAACATAGATCGACGGTAACTAATATGGTTGAGTCTACTTCCAATTTTATTAATAATATGGAAGCAGGATTTCAAACGGATGTATTATATAGTGACCTTAGTAAAGCAATTGATCTATTACCCCATAGTATTATATTATTTAAGCTTGAAAAATTGGGTTTTCCCCCTTATTTTGTTAAATGGATTGAATCTTATTTATCTAATAGATCTTATAGTATTCGATTTAGAACAGCTATATCGTCATCTTTTAAAGCTAATTCTGGGGTACCTCAAGGTAGCCATCTTGGACCATTATTATTTATTATTTCGATAAATGATGTAGTGTCTATAATTAAAAATAGCAGTATAAGTATATACGCAGACGATATGAAGATATATAAAAAGATTACTTCTTTGAAAGACTCATATTTGCTTCAAAATGATCTAGATCGTTTTTCAATGTGGTGTAACTCAAATTTTCTAAAACTTAATGTCGATAAATGTGTAATAATGACGTTTTCACGTCAACATTCGCCCAATCAATTTTCATATAAACTCCACGAAAAAACTGTTTCAAGAGTTAAATCCTTTAAAGACCTGGGTGTTTATTTCGATCCGAAATTGAACTTCAAGTTGCATTACAATTATATTATCAATAAAGCAAATTCAATGTTAGGTTTTATAAAACGGTGGTCTAAAGAATTTGCGGATCCTTATATATTAAAGTCACTATTTACTTGTCTTGTTCGTCCTAATCTAGAATATGCCAGTCAAGTATGGAATCCATACTTCGATATTCATGTTCGCCGAATAGAAGCAATCCAAAGAAATTTTATTAGATTTGCTCTTCGTCAATTTCAATGGTTGAACCCATACATTTTACCACCATATTTAGAAAGGTTGAATCTCATCCATTTGACAACATTAGAAAAGAGAAGGGAATTGGCTGATGTGATCTTTTTAACAGAAGTAATAAATTTGCAAATTGATTCATTGTTCATTTTAAATAAAATTCAATTTGCTAATAATTATCGCTGTAGATCGCCTAATTTGTTCAGAATAGCTTTCCATAGAACTTCATATGGAAAGTTTGAACCTATTAATCGGATGCTGATATTATGTAATAAATATCAAAATCAAATAAGAAGTTCAACTTCTAAAAATAATTTAAAAAAGTTAATATTAAGTAACTGAATTGTTTCTGCTATAATAATTGCTATGATTGTTATTACTGTTATTAATTAAATCTTTTGTTTATTACTATACTTAATTAGTAATTTGTTAACACTTTTAAATTGGAATTTATAGCTAGTTAATTAATATGAGTAAAATCAATTAAATACTTGACAATATTCTATTTTTTATATAGAATTAATATTTTTATTATATACATATTATTATTGTATATATTTTATCTATATTTGATTACTCATAGTTACTATTTTAATTTTAATTTTATATATTTTAAGAATTTTGTAATTTTATATATTTTAAGAAATTTTGTAAGTTAATTAAACACAAATAAATAAATAAATAAATAAAAAAATGAAGTGAAATTGAGATATAAAATTCATCAAAATAGATACTAAATTTCATCAAATTTGAGATATAAAATTCATCAAAATAGTTTTTGGAGTAGAAAATGTAACTTATGTAGCTCAGGTTTGTATCTCAGAAAAGTATCATCAAATTGGACTGAAATGGAAACCTAAAATTCATTAAAATAGACACGTTTGCGGAGTAGAAAATGCAACTTCTGCGGCTCAGGTTTATGTATCAGAAAAGTATCATCAAATTGGAGTTAAATGGAGATAGAAAGTTTATCAAAATAGAAACGTTTGTGAGTATAATATCTATAACTATAGATATATCTATATCTATAACTTTTATATATATTTTTATATATAAATATATATATAAATATATATATATATAAAATATATATATATTTTATATTTTTTTTTATAGGTCTATATCTATAACTTTTGTGGCTATATTCACACAAAAGCTATGCTTTTTACTACAAAACTTTTCTATTTTAATGAAATTTCTATATTGAAAATTCATAAAAAAAGAAACACAATTATTTAAAAAATTGTTTTTTTTAATAAAAAATATCACAAAATTAATAGAGGTTTCTAAATTCCACCTCTTTAATTATAATCACATAATTTCAACATCTTTAGTTAAATTAATCACATATTGTTCTAATTATTATACAAAATATGAAACTTAAATATAATTTAATTTAACATTATTTAAAATATTTGTTTTTTAATGAAAAATATCACAAAATTAATCGAGGCTTCTAAATACCACCTCTTTTATTATATATAACATATATATTTTCAATTAAATCTTTTTTCCTTTAATTGATAACAATGTTTGTAATTATGGTATAACAATTTTCCGAAATATAAAATCTAAATATAATTTAATTTAATATTATTTAAATATTTGTTTTTTATAAAAATAATCACAAAATTAATAGAGGTTTCTAAATTCCTCCTCTTTAATTTTATATTTCATAATTTAAACGTCTTTAGTTAAATTAATCATATATAATTTAATTTGTTTTTTAATGAAAAATATCACAAAATTAATAGAGGCTCCTAAATACCATCTCTTTTTTTCGTATTTTCGTATGATATTTATATATCATAAAATTTCCAAACAAATATAATAGAGGATTTAGTTGATGACAAATTGATGGATTTAATTGATGACAAACATAATTGATGACAAACTATAAAACTTAAATATAATGGAGGATTTAAATTCTACCTCTGCTTCAAAATAATAAACTATTTTCATAACGCTTTTAAATATTATATATATGTAAGAAAAATTATTTAAATAAAATCGATAGTTATATTGATAATTGGTAATCTCCAATTTAAAACTATATATGATAATTAAGTGATTAATAAATTAGAGAGCAATTAAATTATTAGAAGAAAAAATTAAAAAATAAATAAAAAAAAAAGATTATTTCCTTTTTGTGATAGAAATTTAATTTTCAATTTAAATAACCGTATTTCAACGATTTAATTATTAATAAAAAAAATACCATAATTATTAGCAAAAATATATTACTGTGTTTAATTCAATTTATTAAACTATTAATTAGCTCAAAAGTTAAATGTAAGAGATGCACAAGAAATAAAAATAATTTTATAAAAAATATTGTATTTAAATATTGACTTTTCTAATTAATAATTCTGGATTTGAAATAGATAATAAATTGTAGATCTTATTTATTTTGCACTTCTCTATATTTGATATTATTGTGAATAAGATTTTAAAATAAAGAGAATAATCATTTGAAAATCATTCTTTTTATTATAATACCAATAAATTTAAATTTATTTTATTCAGATTGAAAAAGAAGTGTTCAATGAATTTATGAAAAACAAATCAAATGAATAAACAAAAAAACTTCATGAAAACACAAAAATTAAATAAATAAAAATTATTCATTGAATCTTCTAATAGTTAAGATGAATTTTTATATATATTTAATTTAAAATACATTTGTAATCCAATGAATTTATGGAAAAACAAATCAAAACAAACTATTTGAAAACGAATAATAAATTATTAAAATTAATTTCCTGATAAAATTTCCACCGTGTCAGATTGATTAACAACGACAAATTCATCACTTGAAATATGAACATTATTCAAACTTGTAACTAATTCTGTAAAATTTTCCATATTCGGGTTATTATCATCATTTTTAATTTCACCATCAGATGATATTAAATTATTTGTAGGCTCCTCATGAATTTCAACAGCCGGTGTTCCGAGTGGTGGTGATGAAGTTGATGATAACGAATTTGCGGATGCTGTAGATAATGATTTATTTTTTTTGCATTAAAACAGCTGCAACTAATGCTTCAATTGTCATTGGTATATCTCCATGTTCTTTATTAGTTGTACTAATATTAGTGTTATATCAGTATTTAATTCAGCTGGCGTAATATTTTTTTTTTCTGTAGTACTTGGAGCTACAGTAACAGGTGCTGATGTCGTTGGAATATTACTATTACAATCATCATCATCATCATTATCAGTTGTTTTTGTTGAACATACTTTATTCTTTTTTTAATTTTAATTTTTCGATTTTTTATTGTTGTTCCACTTGTTTCAGGTTTAGTTGTTGTTTTCTCAACTTCCGTTTGTTTAGCTGTAATTGCATTCATTTGATCCTGTAATTTAGCAAAAGTTTGTTTTAATACAGCACAATACTTTTGCATAATATCCATTTTATCTTTTTGTTGTGGTTGTGGTGGGGATAATGAAATTGGTTATGGTTCTGGTGGCAAAATAGGTACTGGTGGACGTTCTATATTATTATCTTTAAGCACTTGATGTAATGCTGTACGTTCCACCTAAAATTAACAATGAAATTTTTTCGATTAATTATAAAAATAATTAAAAACTGAATTTTCTTATTACCTGAAGGGTTCTTGATTGATTGATTGATTGAGTAATTGATTTACTTGTTTAGCACATTTAGCAACATATTCATCTTTAGCTTGTTTCTCTGTAGCTAATTCTATAAGACTAGCATTTGATTTTTCAAATTTACGACGCCATTCAATATTGTCTTTTTCTAATTTCTTTGAATTTTTTATTTTTTTTTTTATTTATTTCATTAAAGTACAACCAAAAAGCTATGAAGCTTATGTGAAGGTTTATAGACATTATAAATTAGCCGTTACAATAAACTTAAACTATATCATTAATAAAATACAATTTGATTATAAATTTGTTTCCAATTATCACATTATATAATTATTATTATTTTAATTATTATTATTTAATTACAAATTAAGTACCATCCTACAATCTAGATCTTTTATACAATTACTTGAAATCGATAATAATTTGTAATATTAAGTGTTCATGAACTGCTAAACTTAATTAAACTTTAACAGATATATGTATTATTTCTATTCATTATGCCTTTCAAACCTAGTATTCAATTTGAAACAAATTAGGTACATTACACATTGTTACAGTTCTAAATTTAATAAAAATTAATATACTGAATTTATACAATATTAAAGCAGTCATTTATTATGCAACTTAATGAGATATTAAATATAATAAGATTATAAGATTTATTTATTACTTAAAAGTAGCAAGATATTATATGTATATATACAAAATACAATTACCATTAAATATAAAAAATTTGTTTCAAATTATCACATTATATAGTTATTATTATTTCAATTACAGAATAACAGAATAAGTACCATTTACAATTTAGATCTTCTATTCAGTTAATTGAAATTGATAAAAATTTGTAATATTAAATGTTATAAACCGTTAAGCCCTACTATAACTTAACAGATATATGTACTAGTTCTATTCCACTATGCCTTATTTACCCTAGTATTCAATTTAAAACAAATTAGGTACATTCCCTTTATTACAGTTCATAATTTAATAAAAATAATATACTGAATTTATACAATATTAAAGCAGTCATTTATTATGCAACTTAATGTGGAATTAAGTATAAGATTCATAAGATTTATTTATTACTTAAAGGCAGCAAGATATTATATGTATATATACGAAATACAATTACCATTAAGTATAAAAACAATAGACTACATTAAGTTATTAAATCTGTAAGCACCCCAATCCGTCTGCATGTATCACAGGATGCAACATAGTGCTATAAACACCCACTAAAGCCGAGAGACTGATAAAATACTGCTGTTGACACAATGGAAATTGAGACCTGGGACAAAGGCAATAGAGAAGGGCATGAATGCACATGAATTAGATCAGATCGAGATCAAGCACAAGATCATAGAAAGTAGCTATAATGATACTAAAATTTCGAGAAAGAAAAGAAAAAAAAAAGAAAAAAAACAAAACGTGATAAAGTAATGAGTACACACCACATCCCGTATCCAGTTTCAACATCCATCAATAATTAATTAAATTAATAAATTACACAAGCCTTAAAATTCAAGACTTGGAATTCAGAAATTCAAAGATCAAGAACCAGAAATCTAAATACCATAAATAAATTCAAGAAACCCATCAAGTATATAGAAGACAGAAGAGAAAGTGAACAGCTATAGCTGAAGTAGAAAAAATATTGAATTTGAATTAATAAATTGCTCAGACTTTAAGACTCAAAGCCTGTAATTCAAAAATTCAAAAATTTGGAATTCAAATATAAAAGGTAGTTTTGAAGATTTGAATTAAAAATGCGTTGATTAAGTTTCATAAGCCTAAAGTTGGAACAGAATATAAAGTTGAAACATAGCATAAAGTAGAACCCTCATAAGAAACAGAAAATAAATAAATATAAAGAGAAGTATTAGTTACAATCATTTAGATTACTGGTTGATTATTGAGGTATCTGGGCACCATTGATTTGAAATGAGTTAAGCTCACCGAAGTAAGCTTTATTGGTGTTGGTAGCAAATTCCAGATCTGAATCGCTCTATTTAAGAATGATAGCTTTGATATATTACAACTGAACGACGGACAAATAAGATTTCTGTGTAGTCGTGGAGACGAGACAAATTGTAGCCTATCAAAAAGGTAACTTGGAAGCTTCGAGGTGGTTATCCTAAAAAGGAACACCACCAGCCTCAAATTAACAAAGTTCTGAAAAGTTGTGCCCAACACCCTCCTAACATATGCCGAAATGTGCTCATAACTTTTTAAGTTAAAGACAAATCTAATAGAATCATTCATGATTAATCTAACTCTATTCATCATAGATTTAGAACAGCCCGAGAATATTTCAATACCTACCATAGAGAATGTGCGGGAAAATCAACGCCTGAACCAGTTTAAGCCTCACTCTGACAGGAAGATAACTATTTAAGTTGAATAAGTTACGAAGGTTCAACCTTATGCCATTAGCTAATTTATTTATGTGCGATTCCCCCGAAAGATTATAGTTCAGCCAAATCCCAAGACTCTTAACACTATTGGCATACTGCACCTGGTGGTTATTAATCAAAATCAAATTCAACTGCGAGCTTACTTCATATTTGTAAAATGCAATAGCTTGCGATTTGCTGGGATTCAGACTCAAGCCATTAGCAACAGCCCAGTCATAAACTCTATTTGCATCCATAGTCAAAATATCGACAGCATCATTCATGTTATCAATATGAGAAGAGCACAGCATCTGAACATCATCTGCGAAAATATGTACGAGACTATCCGTAATACACTTGGTAGATCATTGATGAACAAAGTAAACAGTAGTGGACCAAGTATGGAACCTTGTGGCACCCCTTTGAAGGTTTTTTGAAAATTTGATCTAATATCATTCGATATAACACACTGAGTTCTTCCCATAAGATACGAGTACATCAGATTACAAGCCGTGCCAGAGAACTGGAATTTATTTTTGAGTTTTGCACACAACATAACATGGTCTACACTGTCAAAAGCTTTGCTGAAGTCCAAGAGCAGTAAAATTGATAGTTTCTTATTGTTTATGTTCGCTCGTATAGATTCAGTAAGGTCTAAGATTGTAGAAACGGTGCTGTGACCCTTCCTGAAACCAGACTGATTTTTATAGAGCATATTATTAGCATTAAGATGTTCACTGATCTGCTCCTTCATAACTAGTTCACAAATCTTTGACAAGGATGGTAAGATGCAAATAGGTCTATAATCTACAGCAACTACTGGACTTTTAACTTTAGGTAGAGGAACAATTTTAGCCAGTTTCCAGGCTGAAGGAAATTTACATGTTGTTAAGATGGAATTAGTAATGTGTAGAAGATAAGGTGATAGATGAGGAAAAATGGTTTTTATAAATCTTAGCGGTATTCCATCCATACCCACAGCATTGGAGCTGGTTTTTTTAAAAGCATCAAATAGCTCAATTTCCGTAATATTATGAAAATTAAACCCAGTAGCCGGTTCAGTGATATTGAGGTCAATTCTGGGCTTAATAATACCAGATTGAATGCTTGCAAAGTAATCGTTAATGCTGATGGGATCAAGATCCTCATTACTATCCGTAACTCCTAGAGATTTTACCTTAGTCCAGAGCTCTTTGCTGGATAACGGCTTATCAAATATTTTTAACCCCAACCTAAATTTAGCTTTCCTGACCAAGCTATTATATTTATTTCTATACAGGCAGAAAGTGCGCCACTTAGAGGTATTATCTACAGCTTCGGGACATTCCTTGAACGCTTTAAAGGCTAAGTCTCTAAGATTTCTAGAATTTCTCAAAAGGGTATCATTCCACCACTCGGATACAATATTCTTCCTGTTAACTGTAATGACCGGAACATGTTTATTGAAGAGATAAAGCAGATTAAGATTAAGAGCATTTACTTGTAAGTCTATGTCATTGGATAAAAATATTTGCGAGAAATCACAGCAATAAAAGTCAGCAATAAGCTGATTAAAATTAATGTTCTGATAGTCCCGAAATTTAAATGGCACATTAGGTTTCTCAATACTAATATTAAAGGACAAATAAATAAGAGGATGTTTTGACAATCCATGTGCCCAGAATTGGTTGTGAAACTTAACCTTTTCTTTAGAACTAACCATAAAATAATCAAGCAAAGAGTTAGTATTATGCACTACAACAAAGTGTGATGGAATATCGTTAAGGATATAATCGAGACCTAGCCTTTTCAGAACCTCCCCATCTAGAGCCTTAATCCTGGAATCATTTAAGTTTCTATTGAAGTCACCAGCTAACAGAATATTGGTATAGGTAGATGTAAAAGGATTTAGAATATTTTCAATAATATTAAACTTGGACCCGTTAGGTAAGTAGAAGCAAAGACAATATACTATAAGATGTAGGATAGTGTTCTAAAATCGCGTAATATGAAATGAATTTTTCAACAAATTATGAAAGCTCCTTTTTTAATATAGAATTGCAAAATCATTTTTTTATATGAACAAAAATTCTGAACAAAAATTCTGTAGGGACGTTTTAGAGTAAATATTTGAGATAAAACGTATGAATTTGGAAAAATATAGCTTTTCCAATAGCCAGTTTGCTCTTTTCAATAACCATCTTTCTATTCTATGCTTTTTTCTCTCATTTTTAAATTTCTATTCTTGAATCTTGACTACTTGGACCATGGAAATTTTTGAATGAAAATCGTCATAGCAAACAGATTATTTTCTGGTTGTTTATTTATATGAATTTTTTTAAGATATTTTTTTCAAAATGTTGAAAAAAAATTTAGTTTTATTATATAAGTTTTGTATGCCAAATACAATTTAAATTTTATAAAAAAGTACAATTATGTATTTTTTAAATGTAATACATTTTCAAATTATACGAAAAAAAATTCATATTCATAATTTTTCAGCTAGAATATTATTAACGAAATGCCGGTTTTGTTAACATTATTGTTCCGTAAAATGTTAATTTAGGTATACAAACTTACCACAAATTATTCATTAAAAACATTTTAGGTAATTTTTTTTATTCTAATTCTACAAATATTTATTAAATCATAATAATAATTGCGAATTTTTATACCAAAATTTTTTCTAAATTGTAAATAAAATGACAACAGAACAATTCAATTTATTAAATCGAATTTATATGTGCTAATTGCTAATAGCAATTCTGAAAAATTATATAGGAAAATAATATTTGAGAACATAGTAACCATAAATTTAGTTGTGTAATATGTCCATGCAATGAATATAGTTGTGTTTGTGCGATTCCCTTGTCCATACATTAAAAAACTTAAATTCAAAGGGTACAGAAGTGTAAGAGGGGAAGAAAATTTATGAAAAAAAATTCTATATGCTTAAATTAGAATACTTTTGATTGAATTAAAAAATTGAAAAATATTTTTTCTTAAATTGCTTCGTTGGCGGTGATGCCGATTTTATATAATTTCTCATATTAATATATGTCGTTTTTCTTTTTTATTAACTAATTTTCGTAAATTTTCAATATTTTTCAAACAATAAAAAATATTTGAAAATTGGGATATAAATTTGAAAAACTTTTTAGTGAGAATTTGAAACACTTTTTAATGATATCTTATATATGAGAAATTATTTAAAATCGGCACTGTTTCGAAATAAGAAAGACTTCATTAGCTAATTTTCGCGAAAATTAAATTTTTAAACTTTAATGAAACATCAAATGTCAAGAATAGAAATTTAAAAATGAGAGAAAAGCATAGAATAGAAAGATGGTTTTTGACAAGAGTAAACTGGCTATTGTAAAAGCTATATTATAATATTTTATAGCTTTTACAATAGCCAGCTTAGCTGGCTATTGGAAAAGCTATATTTTTCAAAATTCATACGATTTTTTGTTCTATATCCTACATCTATATATTATTGTCTATGGTAGAAGACACCAACAAGAAGTTTCCTATTATTAGCTAAATTGTTAGATTTAATTTCTATTAGCAAGTATTCCGGGTTCCCATCCGTTGCATTTGAATTGGAGAGGGCAAGTACACGTGATTTTAATTTAGTTGAAACATAGATCGCTACACCCCCACCCCTACCACTACAACGGTCATTTCTATGAATTAATATTCATTGCTTTATTGGTAACATGTGGCTTGAGCCATGATTCGGAAATCGCGAAAACATCAAGATGATTACCGTTTAGTATTTCACGCAATTCATCCAATTTACCGTGCTTGTAACTAGGGTTAATACTCTGGGCATTTATATGACCAAAATTTATTATATCCGATTTACTGTGCAGTGTGTTTGCTAAGATACAGTTATCGCTAGCTGTCAAACCGGGAATGTTATGAGTCATAAGTAATTAAGCTGTAGTTGGGCGAGGGACCAGTAAGCAACAAGTGAGCATGACGAACGTAAAAGAACAGGACGGGGATGTTGGAAAACTCAAAAAGACCAAATTTAATCAAAACATTCCAAAAAAACGTAATACAATTCGCTGCAACAACCCAAGTTATAATTTTAAATATCAAAATAAACAAAACTGTGCCAACGTCAAGAAGTCCCAGAAATTTATAAAGAGAAGGGACAAAGAAAAAATAAAACGATGTAAAAAAAGAAAAAAAAGTACAAAAAATTTAAACGATATAACAATCATATTTCAAATTTAGCTGAGTTCCAATTTCAAAGTGAAATTAAACATGGAACAGCAGGTGCTAAACAGCTCATGCTGTAGCATAATTTGAAACAAAGCATCCACTCTTAAGTTAAAGTTAATAGATAATTGGTATATCACGATAAATTCTAAAACCAAAAAGAAGTAAAAAGATAATAGAATCAATAATATATGCAGATTTCAAATTAAAAATCATTTAAATATGCTCAATAAAGGATTTGCCTGGACTTATTTATAACTTCTAGATTTAGGAGCATAATAGCCAATTTATACCACCATTAATTCAATAAATTCCAAAATTCAACGTTATAATAATAATTATAGATAAAATTACTTGTAAACAAAAACAATAACTCCATACCAAAATAAATTGATTACTACTATGTAACATCCCAAAGACTAAAGCAATGCAAAGTTCCAGTTCAGAAGTTCATTTAAATTTAAATGTGTTACATGTTAATTTATACCCCAATGATTTCAATAAATTCAAAAATTCAACGTTATAATCATAATTATAGATAAAGTTACTTGTAAACATAAACAAGAAACCCGATAATATTAAAATGGATTGTAGATAACTCCATATCAATATAAGTTTATTACCACTATGCATCATCCCAATGAATATAGCAATGGATAGATTAATTCAGAAAATTCATTTAAATATATTTCAATAAAAAATTGCTAAAATTAATACTTTAATTCCCAGATTAAGGTGCTTAGCCAATTTATACCATAGTAGTTTTAAAATTTAAACATTATACTAATAATTATAGCTAAACTTACTTATAAATGTTATAATGTAATGTTATAATGTATCATAAAAATACCAAAAACAAGACAAAGAATAATAAACAATAGCAATCAACAATATATGACATCGTTATGTAATTTCAGCAATGAGTTATATAAAAGAAAAATAAATTCATAATATTAAAAAGAGATGTAAATAACTCGTTACTAATGTATGTTGATTACCATTATCCAATATTACAATGCAATACTCTAACTCTATACTCCCATGAATCAAAGAATATAATAATAAATAATACTAAAGATAAAAAGAAAAAACAATATAATGTATGTAATTATAGTGTACCATGAATTTGTAAAGTTGAACCGCAATTTAACTGGATCTTGAATTAAACTGTTAGGTTTATCTTGTGCTGAAACTCATCCATGTCTTCAATTTTAAATACCAGAGTAGTAGTGCCATCAAACTTCAACAATTTGAGGAAGTATCCCTTGGTTACAAATGATTTTAAAATATTAAGCTTACAAAAATTTTTAGCTTTAAAAATCATTTTGTTGACTTCGGCAGTGTGATTTCTATTGATGTATATTCGAGATTCAATATCATATTCAGCTAAAACAGAAGATAGAATTAAGGGATTCGGATTTTTAAAATACCTTTTAATTAAATCTGAGGATTTGATACCGGAACAGAACTTAATTAGAATTCTTTGTTTATCTTCTCTACCAAACCATATTGCTTTAGATATATCAGCATTAGAAATAGTTAATTTATATATAGTTCCAATTTTGGGAATGATGTCAAAAATGTTTTCAGTCACGGAAGTCCTAGGAATACCCTGGATGATGATGTCATTCTTTCTGGAATCAGCTATGAGTTTAGCATTACTATGCTGCAGCATTACAACATCTTCACCAAGGTCACCCAACTTGTTTATTCTAGATGAGCAGTTGCGAATATCTTCCCTGAGTGGCCTAACCAAGTCTTTCTCCACCATTTCAACCACCTTAGTTATGATGTTTTCTTTTAGTTTATTGACATCTTTCTCCACCTGGTTAATCTTCTCCTTAACAGTAGACATATCACTCTTCATAACATTGAACTCTTTTTGGAATGATTTGTTCATTTCCTTTATCATGTTGGAAATGGTTTCTATACTTGGTGTACTATTTTCCTCCATCGATTTTAAACAATTATTACAATACCACTTTTTTATAGCTTTACTCGAGAATTTTCTAAAGACTTCATCAGTCATACCACAACAGACACTGTGATACCAATTTGCACAATTATCACACTCAATGCTTTGTTCAGTACTAGTGCTTTTTTTTAAGCAGATTGGACAGATTTCAAGTTTCTTGGATTTACTCATGTTGGTGAGATTCTTGATTTGCACTGGTATAGAGCTGGTGATATAAAACGATGACGATGTACCAGATGAGGACGACAATAAAAAAAAAAGATGCAGATGACGATGACAATGGCTGAGATGAAGGCAAGGATGTTATTAATATAGATATGATTCTATATATGATATATACGATGAAAAGGAAAACTCTAAATATACGATGAAAACTCGATAATGATTACGACGTACTAGTTGAAGATCACTTTGAGAAAGATGAAGGTGATGCTGACAATGATGAAGTTGCTATTAATATAGAGATGATTCAGAATATGCGATGAAAGGTCAATAAAAATGATTGCAATATATAAGTTGAAAAATTGACAATGATGACGATGTGTCAGCTTAGGACAACTGTGAAAGAGATGAAGATGACGATCTTGAAGACGATGATGATGACGCCGGTAATATAGCGATGATTCTATATATAGTATACGCGAAGAAAATACGATGAAAACTCAATAATCATCCAGAAACATTCCAAAAATTGATCTGCACAATTTAGAAGATATGTCAGGTAATAATAATAATCGATGAAATTAATAATACTTAATTTTAAATTTTTGGCCATTTTTAAATACACATAGATAAAATAAAATTTTGTGTTAATTTAGTTTTAGATGCAGAAAAAATTAATAATGCCTTTTCTAGTTCAGTTTTATAACTTGTTAATATTTTATTTGATTTTTGTAGAATTCTGGAAGTCATCATATTTAGATGTATATAAATTTAATTGTTCTTTAAGTGTTGTTTCACGAGTATGCATTTCTTGAATCATTTTCTTACAGCTAAGCAATTCATCAAGAGCTTTTTGCTTATCCCTGTTATTCCCCAAAAATTATTTAATATCAAGTAAATTAATTAATTATATATAAAATATAAAATTGTGTAAATTACCTTAAATTAAAATACTTTCTTTCTCAATTGCTGCTTCCATTTGTATTTTAGTCAATTTTGCTTCATTATTCATTATTCATAATTATTGTTAAAATTTACTATAAATTTATTGAAATAACATTAATAATACTTAATTTTAACTTGTTTCCAACAATAATAATTTCACTCACAATTAAATTTGCAATTTAATTTATATAAAAAAAATTGCGACACCAATTACACAAAAATTAAAAGAAAAATTAATTCTAAAATGGTCTCCCTCCAAGCCAACTATGAATCAAGTAAAGAAATTGCATGTCAAATTAGGTACACGGAGCGACAATTGTTTTACAGCAGAATTTATTTAAATTTAAATTTCTTTTTGTAATTTTTGTAAACAATATATGTTTTTAAATAATTTTAAATGTTTTTTACTGAAATGATGGCATATCAGAAGATAATTAAAGCTAAAAAAAAAGAAGAAAAATTTAAATTTAAGAGAGGTTAAGAGTAGTATTGCGATCGTAGTTGATGGGTATCCAGCTACATCAAACCAGCCTCTGCCACTCAATCGCCTAATTTCACCTTCACGTGGTCCCCTCTGTTAAGCTGAGCAACTCGCACGAAAGATGTGGTACTCAACCCACATGGTGTAGTGTGAGTCAGCGAACAAACGAGATAGGCGTTTACACCAGTGAGCTACTTTGACATATTCAACTTAAAGGTCACTGGTAAATCAAAGCGCGTCATTACTCACATTGAGCGGTGACTTGGTCGGCGTCTGTACTCCATGTCAGGGGCGGCCGTACTACAACCGAAGAGGAGCTACTTCGCCAAAAAGAGCTCTTAAGAAGAAAAATGCAATGAGTAAAACTACAAGATATAATACCCCAGGTGGTAATCCAGTACCAATGGAGAATCTACTCTCGAAAGAGACCGATCCCACGGATTCTGGGGGGATCAATTATTGCAAATTTCAAGCGAACAACACGTGGTGGACTCACAGGCCCTAGTGCTGAATACAGCCGTTGGACACAACAACCAAATTTCTTTTGATCCATTTAATAAAAGTAAAAAAATTGTACGATCACCATTAAAAAGTCAATCCCTGGCGAATTTACTTACGATAACGTCGGAATATAATAACAGTCCTCTAAACATACACCAAAGATCAGTTATGGATCTACTTAACAACAGCAATCAGGACCTCTCAGCTAAAAGAAAAAAAAACATCTTCAGAAGGCAACTTACCTAAAATACAAACAACTGTTAAATCCATATTCGCTGAAAAAGAAAAAATCATAAAGTTAGAAAAGGAACTACAGGAAGCTAAACGTGAGATACAAGAGCTGAAAAACATCATATTAAAAATTCAGAATAAATAACCTAGCCCAACAACAGCAGCAAATCATATAACTAGTCCTGCAAAAGTATTAAATATAGACCATTCACCTATAAACGTTGCAAAGGAAACAGAATGGATGCTTCCGAGCAGTAAAAAAAGGAAAACAAGCCAAAAAAAGGGTCATCTGCTAATGTTTCGGCTGTCACTTACGTAAATAGCAATCCAAGCTCAGCCAACAAAGTTAACAATATTAACCCAAAAGCCTTCGTATTTCCAGAATATAGTAGTTCGAACAATCGATTCAATCTCCTATCTCCATGGTCCAGGATGCTAAAAAAAGTAAAAGCAATACAGGTAAAAATATACAGACAGCTCATAACAGTGTAAATATTGTAAGCCAGAATTCAGAAACTAACAATAGTCAAAAGAAAACCTTTAAACCTCCACCGGTCATCTTTAGCAACGTCGAAGACTATACATCACTGAATAAGGCACTAGAAACAAAAAAAATGGAGTTTGCAGCTAACTTATTATCCAATAATCAAGTCAAAATAAATGTTTATTCAGACACGGATGACAGAGAAATTACGCGTTACGCCAATGAAGCAAAGTTAGAATGGCACTCCTATGAAAATAAAATAACTAGACCAATCAGAGTCATGGCCCGCCTTCACCCGTCGTGTGATCCAAATCAGATAAATGACGAACTTCTAGAAAAAAATTACAAAATATTAAATGTTGAAAACAAAATAAGTAAAAGGAAAATCAATGGTAAAGATCGTATAACCAACCTACCTCTTTTTATGCTCACTTTTGACAACAGTGAAGATATAAAAAAGATTTTTGAAATTAAATACCTGAATCATATGAAAATAAAAATAGAAGCTCTTAAATCCAGCAAATCTATACCTCAATGCAAACGGTGTCAAAGATATGGTCACACACTCAAATACTGTAATAGAGAACCAAATTGCGTTAAATGTGCTGGTAAACACCTGACAATAGAATGTACAAAGCCAAGAGATATTCCAGCCAAATGCTCTAACTGCGGTGAAGCACATCCTGCAAACTACAGGGGATGTACTATAGCTAAAGAGCTGCAATCAAGGAGAATTAATCAATCTGCTAAAAAGTCCGTACCTGTTCCAATAGCATCTCGTCCAACTTCAAATGAAATAAGCTATGCCCAGGTTGTTAAAACTACTTCATCAGATGTACAAAACCACAATACAATTAATAATCATTCGTCAATTCTGCATAGCATTCTAGAAGCTGTTGGTAACCTGTCTAGAAGGTTGGACAAAATGGAAGTATACCTTCCTAGTACATCAACCCAGCACTTACCAGTATGACAGTTAACAACCTAAGTATTGCCACTTGGAATGCCAATGGCATTAAACACAAAATAAAAGAAATGGAAATATTTCTCAATATTCTTAAGATCGATATATGTCTATTGTCAGAAACTCATCTTACTAGTCAAATGTTCATTAACATAAAAGAATATAAAACCTTTCTTACCAATCATCCCAGTGATACAGCCAAAGCTGGGAGCGCTATTTTAATAAAAGAAAATATTAAATACTACTTGGAGCACAACATTCAAAAGGAGGAAATCCAACTTACAGCTGTTGTAGTTGAGTCTAGCCAGCAAAAACTTACGATTGGTGCTGCTTACTGTCCTCCAAAATATAATCTAAAAAAACTCGACTATATAAAAATCTTAGAAAAGCTTGGTGATAGATTTATTGTTGGCGGGGATTTTAACGCGAAACATGTAGCATGGGGATCGAGAATTTCTACAACGAAAGGCAAGGAGTTAAAAGCAGCAATAGTACAAACTGGTTGTAACTACTACTCCACTGGTAGACCCACGTATTGGCCAGCCGATGTAAGCAAAATTTCAGACTTCCTGGACTTTTTTATCTCGAGAAAAGTTTCACCTAATTATGTAGAAATGGAAGATAACTTCGACTTAAACTCAGATCATTCTGCTGTCATTCTAACGTTAAGTGAAAAGATTATTAAGATAACTGGTAACCCAACCCTAACCAACAGAACCACCGATTGGGAAAGTTTCAGGACTGAGCTAGAAAGCTTAATTAATTTAAAAACAATCTTAAGTAGTGAACAACAGCTTGAAGACGAAACACTAAAGTTCACCAACATGATCCAAAAAGCTGCATGGAACAATACAAAATGTATAACCCAAAAGACTAAAGTGGTCAACTATCCTAGGGAAATCAAAGCGCTAGTCGCAGAAAAGAGAAAAGCTAGGCGCATATGGCAGTTATCAAGAGACCCGTTAGATAAAAATATCCTAAACAAAAAAGCTCAAAAACTGAAAAGAGAAATTCAAAAAATTAAAGAATCTACTATGACTGATTATTTAGAAAATCTTTCCGCAGACGAAAAAACAGATTTCTCACTATGGAAAGCCACTAAAAAGTTAAGTGGCTTTCCATAGTGAGAAATCCGCCGATAAGGATGAAAGATGGCTCCTGGGCCAGAAATAATCAACAAAAAGCTGATGTGTTTGCTGATCACCTGGCAGAAATATTCAAGTCAACAAAAAGCTGTTGTGTTTGCTGATCACCTGGGAGAAATATTCAAGTCAAAGGAATCCCTGATGAATATACCACTAGATGAGCCTGTCAACATCGCCCACCAGATCGTAAAACATGTGCCAACGAAAGAAGTAAGAAAGGAAATCAAAAATAACTTCAAGAAGAAAAAAGCTCCAGGTTATGATCTCATAACTGCAGAAATTCTAATCCAGTTGCCTAAAAAGGGGATCATAATGCTAACTCAATTAATAAATGCCACCTTCAGACTAAAATATATTCCTACCATATGGAAAGTGGCCGAAGTGATCATGATTCAGAAACCAGGAAAACCACCTAACGATGCTAAATCTTATCGTCCAATTTCACTTCTACCCGTCATCTCAAAACTGATGGAGAAATTATATCTGAAAAGATTAAAACCAATTATAGAAAGTAAAAATTTTATACCTAACTTCCAATTCGGGTTTAGAGAAAGTCATTCCACGTTAGACCAAATTCACCGGATCACAAATGCTATAGAAAATGCATTAGAAAAAAAGAGTACAGTACTGCCATATTTCTAGACGTTGCACAAGCCTTCGACAAGGTATGGCATGAAGGACTTGTGAACAAACTCAGCAAATTCCTGCCAAAAGAACACGTGGAATTTCTGTCCTCGTACCTAAATAATAGATATTTCGCGTTAAACAAGATGGTGATTATTCAGAACTGAAAGAAATAAAAGCAGGTGTACCCCAGGGGAGTATCCTGGCACCAACATTATATGTATTATACACATGCGATCTTCCGGTTCCTGATGATATTTTAGTAGCAACTTTCGCAGACGACACTTCTATGATAGCCTCAGACAAAAACCTAAATGAAGCGGTAATAAACTGCAAAGAGCCAAAAATGTTATTCAAAACTGGGCAAATAGATGGAAAATAAAACTGAATGACTCCAAATCTAATTATATGATATTTACCAATAGAATATTAAATCAAACTTTACCAGTCTATCTAAATGGAAATATAGTTCCTTTTTCAAATTCAGCCAAATATCTAGGGATGACTTTGGATGCAAAATTAAAGTGGAAGGAGCATATCAAGATAAAATTGAGTGAACTTAATTTAAAGTACAGTAAAATTTATTGGCTTATTGGCCGTAATTCAAAACTTTCAATTCATAATAAAATTCTTGTATACAACCAAATCATAAAGCCTGTATGGCTGTACGGTATTACTCAAAGTCACATTAGCAAGATCCAACGTTTTCAGAATAAAGTTGTCCGTAATATGGTCAATGCACCATGGTATGTCCGCAACAAGGATATACATAAAGATTTAAATATCAACCTAGTCGACGCCGAAATAAAAAAAGTAGCTGCCAAACATCACTCAAGACTGCAGAGTCACATCAACGTCGAAGCAGCTTCACTATTGGATAATATAAACATTTCTAGAAGATTAAAACGCAAAAGACCGTATGATCTAATCTAATTTCTAAAAAGTCACAAATAAATTTTAGTGAACCATTGGGCGACCTAAAAGTATAAAAGCAACTAGTTTAAGATTTCAAAAACAAGCTGATGGTTGGTCAACAAGACCAGTTTTAGTGTTACACTCCAGTTCTTAAAACTTACAAAAAAAACAAAAAAACAATTAATTTAATTAATTTAATTAAAATTTAATTTTAATTTGTAATTTTTTTTAATAAATAATTTTAAATGTTTTTTACCTAAATAAAGGCATATCAGGAGATAATTAAAGCTAAAAAAAAGAAGAAAAATTTTAATTCTTAAATTTTTTTATTAAAAAAATTCTAACACTTTTCCGTTTTGGTGGAACCAAATTGAGGTATTTCTGAGATATATTTCTGAACCATATTTAGCGGACTAAAATGAGGCATTTGCGGAGTTAAAATTTCTTTTTGTAATTTTTGTAAAAAATATATGTTTTTAAATAATTTTAAATGTTTTTTACTTAAATAAAGGCATATCAGGAGATAATTAAAGTTAAAAAAAACGAAGAAAAATTTTATTTTTAAATTTTTTTATTGAAAAAATTCTAACACTTTTTTGTTTTGGTGGAACCAAATTGAGGTATTTCTGAGATATATTTCTGATCCATATTTAGCGGACTAAAATGAGGCATTTGCGGAGTTAAAATTTCTTTTTGTAATTTTTGTAAAAAATATATGTTTTTAAATCATTTTAAATGTTTTTTACTTCAATAAAGGCATATCAGGAGATAATTAAAGCTAAAAAAAAAGAAGAAAAATTTTAATTTTTAAATTTTTTTATTGAAAAAATTGTAACACTTTTCTGTTTTGGTGGAACCAAATTGAGGTATTTCTTAGATATATTTCTGATCCATATTTAGCGGACTAAAATGAGGCATTTGCGGAGTTAAAATTTCTTTTTGTAATTTTTGTTGGAAAATCTTCTCAGCGTTGAAAAATAAAAACAGCCTTTTATCGTTATATTTATAATTACAGTATTTAAATATTTATTTGTACATCTATCTACATATGTCTATATTACATAGAGGTGAAATTAGAAGTGAAGTGAAAAAAGAAGTTTACTTTAATTTATAATTTGACAATGTCAAGGTCAACCAAAGTGTTGACATAATATAATTATAGAATGCTAGATTTAAATTAATTGTACTATTCAACACTCCTCCTCAATTAATTAATATTATATAAATTGCACATTCTTCGTAATTTTTGAAATCTTCCTGCATTCAGTGGTTTGGTCAAAAGATCTGCAATCATATCTTCACTTGGACAATATTTGCACTGAATATCACCGGTTTTGATGTGATCACGAATGAAATATTTTTTCGTATCGATATGCTTTGTTCGATTAGAAAGTTTTTCTTCTTCAATTATTTTAAGGCAACTTTGATTATCTTCGTAAATTAATGTTGGACCATCTACTTAGTAATTAAAATCTTTCATTAAGCGTCGCGACCAAATAATTTGTTGAAAGCTCCACACAACGATACCTATTCCGCTTCACGACTACACCAACTTACAGCAGCACCATAAACAAAAAATATATTACCAGTTTGTGATTTACGATCAAATTTGGAATCAGCCCAGCGGGCATCTGCATACCCAACAAGCGAAACATTGAAACATTGTCACCAAGATGTAATTTTAATTCAATCGTACCTTTGAGATAGCGTACAATTCTTTTTAGTTCGTTCCATTCAGCTTGCGTTGGCTTACTAACTTTGTGTCCTAAAATACTGACACTGGCTGAAATATCTGGACGTGAAATAATGCTAATGTATAATAAACAACCCATCAATTTTTGATAGTTTTTGTTATTTTGCAATAAATCAGATTCGCTTACATCCCGCCCATAATTGCTGCTTATTGGAATGTTTGAAATTTTAGCATTATTTAATGAGAATTCTAAAATTACCTTTTTAATATAATTTTGTTGACTTATTTCATATATACCATATTTATTTTTAAAAATTTCGAGACCAAAATATTTTTTTATTAGCCCAAGATTTTCAATTTTAAATTTTAATTTTAATGATGACTCTGTTGTGAATAGAAGCACCCAGTACTTCAATTCACAACCAAAAAACAGCTAACTAAATTATTTTGAAATAATATAAAATTATTAATTAAATTTGCAAAATAATTAAAAATTAAATTAGAACAAAATTTTGAAGAGTTGATTGGCTTACCAAAATGCGGACAGGATAGGAACTACGTTTCCTATCCAAAAAGACTTGTGTGCGGTAAAACGGTTCGAAATTAAAAAAAAAAAAATTATAAAATTTTTTGTACAAATTTTACGAAAATTACAACGCAAAAAACATACATTTTAACAAAAAAGTGAAAAAAAAATAGCAGAACAACGAAGTACAAATAACAGTAGCAGATCAACAAATAAGGCAGTGAAAAAAAACAATAACAAAAAATTCAACGTAAGAAAGCAGTATATCAACGAAAAGGCAATAACAACAAAAAAAATTCAACATAAGAAGCAGATCAACAAATTTATTTCAAAATCTAAAATAACATTAAGGAAAATTATTATATTTAATAATAAAAAAATGGAATTTTGTTTAAATAAATCATAAAAAAAAAAATTTTTTTCAAATTAAATTTCTAAAATTCAAGTTGATTGTTAAATTATCTTTAATAAAATCAAAATCAAAAATTTAATAAAAATTAAGTTAAAGTAAAATCATATAAAAAATCAAATTCAAATTAAACGTTAATAAAAAAAATTTTTCTTTTTCTCAAAATTTATTCAAAAAAAGGTCATAAAAAAAAATCAAATTCCTATATACATATATAAATATAAAAAAAATCATAATTTTCTTTTAAAGTAAAATCCAACAAAACTTGTAAACAAAGTTTATGGATATATATGGATATATATAAATTGTATATATTTTTTTTGTTAAACTAATTTCCTAACCTTTCCCAATAGTTACCCTAATTTTTTATATAAATATAATAAATATTATAAATAAATTCATATCAACAAAGCACACATTAATACATATGGTGCAATTATATAATTTTTTTTTACTATAAGTCGACCATATATACATATGTATATACATATTTCTTTTTTGGTGCATTATAATAATTGTGCGTTTTCAGCAATTATATAAAGTTTTTTTTTTCTCTGTTGCCTAAATTTTTATTAGCATTGAAATTTTATACTTGGTAGTGTATAAAAAATATATAAGGTAATAAAAACAATGAACGGCATTATGTGTTGATTACAAAAATACAAAAATACTAAATCGAAAAAAAAAATTTTTTTTGCATATATTCAGGAATAAAAATAAAATAAATAAAAATGAGTATTTTATTTTAAATAATTTTATTAAATTGGAATGATTTTCGTTAAATAAGATAAAATTTAAATAAAAATAATTTTTAGGAAAAATACAAACACAATTTTTCGAGCTTAAAATTTTTTTTCAGAATAAAAAATTCGATCTCTAAAAAAAAATAAGTATACAAATTTTTTTCACTTTTACTGAAATTTAATAAAATTATGACCCCTAAATCATAATATAAAAAAAAGGGCGTATTTAAATTGTTGTTGTTGTAATTTTTTTTAATAAGGAAACTAATGTCGCAAAAATCAAAAACCCCAACTTTAGCGCAATCTATTTTAAAATTTTCGAAACGAATTTCTACTTTTTCATTTCTAAATTCAAGTCCAGAATTTGAAGATTTGGACGAAAAAACTAAGACAAACATCGAAAATATAGAAGAAGAACCAAATTTAGAAGTTTTAAATAAAAACAATTTTTCTGATTTTTTACACCAAGTGCAGGAAGATAGAGTGTCGGAAAACAGAAAAAGCTTTAGAACATTAAGATCCGGGGTAAAATATAATAGAATTGGTCCAATAAGAAGACCTAAAAAAGCAAGGAAAAATAAAGTGATTATTACTAAAACGGAAAGAAGAAGTTTAAATATTAAAAAATCCAACGAAATGAATCCAATAAATGACCCCCATTTCTTTAGTAACAGAACAATGAATAGGCCAGGACCATCAGGGTTCAATTCGACCCCTATTCCGCCTCCACCACCACGTCAGTTACCCGTACAACATGAGTACAACGCGGAAAATTTCACTAATGACAACTCTTACCATTTGGAACCAACGCTCTTGCCGGTTGAAAAAATTATTAAGACATTTTTGGTACACGTTCCAACATTTTCAGGTGTAGGGTTGGACATTGAAAACGAACTAAACAATTTTCTGGAGTTGGCTCACCAATCATACGAGTTAACGAGGGATGAGCAAAAAGGCATACTTTTACGGATTTTAATTACCAGTAAATTAACAGGTGCGGCCAACGCTCTCTTTAGATATGCCAACGTCGAAAATTTTACACAATACAAGGATATTTTGTTTCATAGAAAGTAAAGATATGGCTACTTTAGCGAAATTATGGGAATGTACCAATATGAAACGGAAACTGTACAACTTTTTGGAGAACGTATCGGAACAGGGTAAATGAGAGATATAACAACGAGGGACGAGCATTGATAAACGAGATGGAGATCACAGCAAAGAGAGTGTTTTTTGGAGGACTGCGATCAGCAGAGTTAAAACAATATCTATTATTTAAAAATCCGGAAAATTTACGAGTCTCTATAGGAGCAGCTCGACAATATCTGAATGAAACTCGAAATTTAGGCGGCATTGGAAGTTCTAATACATCAAGCAACAATCAAACAGTTGTAGGGGATTAAATGCTAACATTAATTACAACGATGATGAAAAAATTAAACGAAAATGGACTACAAGCAGAACAACCCAACAAAAACAAATTTATTAATGGCAATAATCAGAGAAATTTTAGCAATAATAATAACTTTAATAAAAATCAGCAACACAATAATAACGCAATAATTTCAACGCTGGAAGTAGAAATCTAAATAAGAACAACAACAACAATTTTAGTAATAATTATAAACAATTTTCTAATAATAATAATAATAATTTTAATAACAATAAGACCCCGTTCAATTATTACAATAAGACCCCTAATAGATTGAACAATAATAATGGTAGTATGTTTAACGGAAATAACTACCAATCTAATTATAATAGTAATAATAATAATCATAATAATATTAGGAATACAAATATTGCTAACAGAGGACCTAATTCAAATCCTCTTATAAAATGTTTCAAATGTGGTAAACAAGGCCACATAGGTAGAGATTGTACAATGCAATTTCGCTCACATAATGAAATAAAACGTTGTAACAACTGCGGAATTAACGGACACGAATCCGCTAATTGTTTAAAACCACGTGCAGGGAATAACGGCGCAAGCCCACAAAGAGTTTTAACAGTTACCAACACGGAGACCACTTGCGAATGGTGTGCAAGGGAAGGGCACAAAATGTTAAATTGTGAAGCACGTCAATCTCGAATGGCGTTAGTCTCGGGAAACGAGAGTGGAGTGAACTAAAAAAGCCCAGCTCATTCCATACGGAGGGCACAACAACCACCTTACAGGAGCCTATAGTTCAATTGGCTTTAGATATAGCCAAAACAGACAAAGTAAAGTAATTAGTAGACACAGGAGCTCAGGTTAGTTTAATAAAAAATTCAACATTGAAAAAAGGAACACAAATATGTACAGATAATAAGGTACAAATAAGTTCAATAAACAATGTGAGCTCCACTTTAGGTTCCTGTGAGGGTAAATTTTTATTAGGGCAAAATTTTAAATGCGATTTCCAAGTTACAGATAATGATATTAAGTTACCAGTTGATGGTATTTTGGGGAAAAATTTTTTGTCCCCTAATTGTAATATTTTAGGACCCCAAAAACAATTACAATTTCCAAAAACAAAAACAAATAATTCGGAATTTTATATTCCATTTTCACAAAAACAAAATGAAAAAATAAATATGCATTGTATTAAAGATTCAAATCAATTAAACGCGGTAAAGATACAACAATTACGAGAAATTTATGATAACGTACAGGAGAGTTTTAAGGAAAATAATGGAGTTATGGAAGTAATAGAAAATAAAGAGGAAGTTATTGAAGAAACTAAGGAGGTATTAAGTGAAAATAGTAGTAAATTAAAGGAGGAAGATATTATTGTAGTGAATGCGAAAGTTATGAAAGTAAATTATGCAGTTAGTAATGAGGAATATAATAATAATTATGACGTAGAAGGAGAGGAAGTAGTAAATGATGAGGTTAGTAATGAGGAATATAATAATAATTATGACGTAGAAGGAGAGGAAGTAGTAAATGAGGACGTAAATAATGAGGAATATAATAATAGTTATGACATAGAAGATAAAAATTTGGAAAATATTGAAAGTATCAATGAAGAAGTAATGAATAATGATGTAATAATTGGTTTAAATAATAATGTAATAGCAGACGAAATTAAAGTGTATAAAATGGACAATGCAATGGAAATTAAAAATAAAGAAGTATCTGAATCTAATAATGTTCAATGTGAAAAAATGGAAATTAATGGAATAATAAAATCAACGAAAATTATAGTACCAGCACGCATGGAAAAGGCAATCAGTCTCCCTACAACGGAAGAGGGAGAATTCTTTTGTGAAGCGCAACAAATAAAACCAGGCGTGTTTTTAGGAAATTGTTTGATAAAAAGTAAAAATAATACTGTAACTGTTTGTGTAGTTAATGTAACCACGGAAAATGTAGAAATTGAAAACATAAAAGTAAAATTGAACCCTACTCAAAATTTTGAAATAAAACCCCTAAAAATGACCCCCAAAACATACCAAAAATAAAAGAAAGAGTTAATTTTAATTTTAAAAAACGAAAGAAAACCATTAGTTTTGGTTTATAAAAATAACTTAAAGAAATTTTAAAAAATATATATATTGTATACGTATATAAGGTTCCACAAAAAAAAAGGGGAGGGATCCCTACACAAAATTCATATAAAAAAACGATTTTTTTAATAAATTTTTAGTATATTAAACTCACTAGTTTTTATTTACAAATATATTTTAAAATTTACCTATTAATTTCCCACTAAAAGTACCTATGTCCAATAATTTAAATAAAAACCTTAATTTCAATCTCCCTAAATCATAATTCTATTCAAAAATCTGAAGAAAAAAAACTTTATATACAATTAAATACTAAATTAAAATTTGATTTTTAATACAAAATAAATTTTACAAATTTTAAAATAAAAAAAAATAAAATAAAAAAAAAAGAGAAAAAAGGAATTTGATTTTTTAATATAATAAAATAAATTTTTTTGAAGAAACAAATAAATAAAGAATAAAATCAAAAATTTCATATTATTTTAAATTAAGAGAAAATTTATTAAAATGATAGTAAAGTAAAATATTTATCATTACAAAAAAAAAAATATTATTAAATCTTATACATAAATAAAAAAAATATATTTAAATAAATTTAAAAAATTTTTTTTTGAATTATATAATATACAATTAAGAAAAAATCTATTATATTATCTATTATCTATAGGTAAATAAATTTTTTTTTTTTAAATTGAAAAACTCAAAATAATATTATTTTTAAAAATATAGTGTTCGAACTAAAAACTTCGATCCCTATATTTTTTCTAAAGAGAGAAGGTGTTGTGAATTGAAGCACCCAGTACTTCAATTCACAACCAAAAAAAAGCTAACTAAATTATTTTGAAATAATATAAAATTATTAATTAAATTTGCAAAATAATTAAAAATTAAATTAGAACAAAATTTTGAAGAGTTGATTGGCTTACCAAAATATCGCATGCGATATTTTGGAAAACCAAAAAGCTCTTCAACCAAATAAAATAGCTGTTTTTTGGTAACCAAATTAAGTCTTCTTTGGGGTGTCAAGTAGACACCAATTAACTTAATTAAAAAGTTTTCTCGGAAGTGTCGAGAAGACACGAAGTAATATATTTTAAAAGTAGTAAAAGTTTTGTTAAAATTAATAGTTGGAACTTTTATAAAAAAAAGTAAATTTAATAAAGTTTTTTTATATAAAGTTTAATTTACATAAAGTAAAGTAGTAAATATTTTAATTCAAAAATAAGAATTAAAATTGAAGTATAAAAATAAAATCAACATAGAATAAATAAATTAAACATTGTAAATATTAAAGAAAAAATTTAAAATTAATAAATAGTAAAATACTAATATTAAACTATAAACTAATAAATAATTAAATATTTAAATAATTACTATATATTAATAAATAAAAAAGTTAAACTTGAGATAAAAAATAGTGTTTTAATTGGAAAATAGTAAGGAAAAATAATTATAAAAGGTAACTTTATAAATTCATTTTGTTGACTTGCGGCAATAATATCATCTACATATATCAAAATATAACACCAAGTATTTTGATTATTTTTGAAATATAAACAAGGATCAGTATTACTTTGTGTAAATCCTATTATCAATAATTCTGTGTGTAACTTTTGATTCCAAAAACTTGCTGACTGTTTTAACCCATAGACTTTTCCTTAATGTGCATACTAATTCTTCTTTACCATCTTCGATGAAACCTGGAGGTTGTTTCATAAATAAAATTTCGTCTAGGGTACCATTTAAAAAATGCCGCGCAGCCGAACTACTGATCAGTAGTTTTATAATTACGGGCTTTTTTTTAATTCAACTACTCTAAATGCATATTTGGAATATATGTTGCACCCTCTATCCGCAGAAATTAAAATTATAACTGTGATTTTATACTACTACTTACTAAATTTCAGATGCGACATTAAACTTATTTTTTGGAGCTTATTCACAATTGGAAATCGCATTTTAAAATTTAATATTTTATATATTTTAGTATTCAGCGCCTCTATCGGTAGAAATTTAAAATTAGGTTACTGGCATCGTGTTCTACTTTTAATTACCTTTCCAACGAGTAGTCACACTTAATTTTTGGTGAACATTTACTATATTAAATTACAACTTTTTACTTGTATTTTACTGCCCTCTAGTGGCAAAAAATCAGATTATGAGGATGTCTGATTTATTTTAGTTTATATTAGGTTTACAGCGCTTGCTTTCCCTTCATTTTTGGTAAAGATTCACCAAGTTAAATAACATTTTTAAAAAACAATATAATTATTTGTTTCGCCATCTAGCGGTAGAATTTAAAATTATAACTACTGTGGTTTTATATTACTACTTACTTCCTTTCAGTTGCAACATTAAACCTAATTTTTGGGGCTTATTGACTATTGCAAATCACATTTTAAAAATTAACATTTTATATATTTTAGTTTTCAGCGCCTCTAGCGGTAGAAATTTGAAATACGGCATAATATTCTACTCTTAAATACCTTTCCAACGAGTGGTCAAACTTCATTTTTGGTGCACATTTACTATATAAAATTGTAATTTTTATTCGGAAAAAGATGTTTTGGAAAAATGCGAATTGCGCCACCTACCGGCCCAATTTTGAAATTATATCAATTGCATCTGGTTCTAATTAAATCAAGCTTTCTATTGGTGGGTCAGTCATGAACTTGTGTGTACAGTAACTATGTGAAATAACTGGTTTTTATTGTTTACACCGGACGGACAGACGGACGGACAGACGGACGGACAGACGGACAAAAGCGTTAGCATAAGGGATTTTTTTTTAAAAAAAGCCCTAAAAAGCTGTTTTTGCATCCATATGATAAACATCCATATTTATTTTAGTAGCTAAGATTAGTAGCATTCGAAACGTTTCGTGCTTTACTACTGGGGCAAAAACTTGGTCATAATCTTCACCATATTTTTGTGCGAAACCTTGTGCAACTAATCTGGCCTTAAATCGATGAACAGTTCCATCTGCACCATGTTTTACCTTATACACCCATTTGCTTCCTATTTCCTTTCTATCAGGTGGTAAATTTGACAGTTCCCATGTTCCATTTTCTTCAAGCGATTTCATTTCATCCTGCATAGCTTTCAACCATTCATTTTTATGTGTACCAGATACAGCTTCATTAAAATTCTTTGGTTCACTGATTATATTTTGAGTCATCAGAATTTCTTCAATCAGTCGTTTTTGAGCTACACCTTTATTCGTTGGTCGCTTATTAAACATATTTTGAACCATACCGATGTAGCATTTTAATTTATCTAATACTTCAGATTCATGACTAATCAGATATACATACAACTGAAAATTTAGTAAAATCCTCTATAAATGTTATTATATAACGTTTTCTTGATGGTGTCACTGTTTGCATCGGGCCACACACATCTGTGTGTATTAAGTCCATTGCTGCAACAGAACGGCTCTCAGATAATTTCGGGAATGGTACTCTTGTCATTTTTCCTTGTTGACAGACATCACATGTTTCGCGTATTGTACAATCAACTATATCTATAGGTTTTACAAGTCCATTTTTATGTAAACTTTTGATTATTTCCATATCACGATGTCCACACCATCTGTGCCATTGATGTATACAGTTTTTAGGATGAATTGAACTATTTGCTAAAAATACTTTATTAACATCCTTTAATTTATATAAATTACCTTGTAATTCTGCTACCGCTACATTAACACTTTTATACATGATATTACATATACCATTAGCATTAAATTCTACATTGTAAACTTTTGTTGTTAGCTTTCGCACTGATAGCAAATTTACATCAATAGATGGCACATATAACACATCGTTAATTTAAATTTTTCGACGATTACCTTTGTTGTTCAATACTTCAACTTGTACTACACCAATGCCCTCAACTGAAACTTCTTGACCATTTGCCATAAAAATGTTTTCTTTTTTCTTAAATGTTTACAGTATAAAGATAATTAAAGCTAAAAAAAAGAAGAAAAATTTTAATTTTTAAATTTTTTTATTGAAAAAATTCTAACACTTTTCCGTTTTGGTGGAACCACATTGAGGTATTTCTGAGATATATTTCTGATCCATATTTAGCGGACTAAAATGAGGCATTTGCGGAGTTAAAATTTCTTTTTGTAATTTTTGTAAAAAATATATGTTTTTAAATAATTTTAAATGTTTTTTACTTAAATAAAGGCATATCAGGAGATAATTAAAGCTAAAAAAAAGAAGAAAAATTTTAATTTTTAAATTTTTTCATTGAAAAAATTCTAACACTTTTCCGTTTTGGTGGAACCAAATTGAGGTATTTCTGAGATATATTTCTGATCCATATTTAGTGGACTAAAATGAGGCATTTGCGCAGTTAAAATTTCTTTTTGTAATTTTTGTAAAAAATATATGTTTTTAAATAATTTTAAATGTTTTTTACTTAAATAAAGGCATATCAGGAGATAATTAAAGCTAAAAAAAAAGAAGAAAAATTTTAATTTTTAAATTTTTTTATTGAAAAAATTGTAACACTTTTCCGTTTTGGTGGAACCAAATTGAGGTATTTCTGAGATATATTTCTGATCCATATTTAGCGGACTAAAATGAGGCATTTGCGGAGTTAAAATTTCTTTTTGTAATTTTTGTAAAAAATATGTGTTTTTAAATAATTTTAAATGTTTTTTACTTCAATACAGGCATATCAGGAGATAATTAAAGCTAAAAAAAAGAAGAAAAATTTTAATTTTTAAATTTTTTTATTGAAAAAATTTTAACACTTTTCCGTTTTGGTGAACCAAATTGAGGTATTTTTGAGATATATTTCTGATCCATATTTAGTGAAGTGAAATTGAGTAATTTACGGCATAGAAAATGTTACATTTGCGGAATTGAAATTGAGAAATTGACGGCATAGAAAATGTTCCATTTGTGGAGTTGTATTTTGGGTTCACTTTGATGGAATAAAATTGAGACGATTTTGGAACACAAATTTGATTCAGATTAAGCGAAGTAAAAAGGAGATATATATGAGTTAAAATTTAGGAATGTCAGTGAAAAAATGTCTCAATTTTACATCATTTTGGACTCAGTAAAACTGAGGCCGTTTTTTTCTGAAAGGGATGATTTTAATAAACATACAGGCAGTGATGCCAATTAAAAAATGACAGGCGTGCTAGACTTAGTCCGTGTCAGTGCTAAAATAGTGCTAGATGGTAAAATTTAAGTTATAAATACAAAGCGCTAAAAACAAATGCCTAATTTAGTTATTATTATTCAAAATCAAACGAATTCATTTTATTTTCAAACATAAACGATAAACATAAACAATAAACATAAAATACCTATATCTTTAGTTGTTATTAATATATGTTATTAATATTAATATATGACATATATAAATATATAAACATATATGTCATATAATATAATATATTTATATTTACATATAAAAATTTACAAAACAAAATAATTTAAATTATTAATATTGCAGAATATTATTAAATTAAAAATCATATGTAATGTCATATAAATAACTACGAATTTGAGGAACAATTGAAAATATTTTACATTTTACTTCCAACTTTGTACACAAAAAATTATGGATAATGAATTTTTGTATAAAAAAAAATACAATTTCAAAAATGACAGGGCACTTTACTTCCCCCGTATTGCGTATTTGAAATTTTTCATTTGAAGTTAATGCAATGTTTTTTTTATTTAGTAGTTATATATTTTTTATTTCAAAAATTATTTTTATTACGTTGTAAAAATATATATTTTTAATTTAAAACAGTTGAATATTTATTTTTTATTAATACAACTTTTTTTTTCAACAAAATTGAAGATTTTTTAACGTTGAGCGAACTTTATACACACTTCTCTTCTAACTGTAAACTGTTTCAGTTTCAGTTCAGTTCTCAGTTGTAGTTGGTTTTTCATGTTTCATCTATGTTTATTTTTCTTTCCGTCGCCGTTTGAATTTTTTGACATTTAATTTGAAAGACCCTCAAAGCAGGAGGAATAGAATTTCCCCATATATCCATCATAACGAAACGAACGATACATAAACGGTCAGTAAATTCCAATAAAACCAAACCAGAAATTTGAAATAAAAAAAAATTCAGAAAATTATATGGAAAAGTCAAAAGTGCTAAAATGAGAGCTAAATTATATCAGTAGTGCTAGAATTGCACCTAAGTGCAATTTCCAAAATTATAGTGCTAGGAGTCAACGAAAAGTACTAGAACTAGAACCGAAGTGCTAGGTTTGACACCACTGCATACAGGTAATATTAAAGGTCAGTGGAAGGTGGTGAATTCTATCTTGAATAAAACTAGTGATGGTAATAATGTTGCTGAGCTGAACGAACTGAAATTAGATAATGATAAAATCACTGATATAAATTTAATAGCTAATTGTTTTAATGATTATTTTGTCTCTGTTTGTGAGAATTTAATTCCTGGTAATCAAATAGTTTATAGCAATAGCAACACTTATAATTGTGGTTTAGCTGATGATATTTTTCAGTGTGGTAGTTTCTGTTTTGATCCTATTTCTTCATCAGAATTATAAAAATATATTATGGCTATGAAAAATTCAAATTCTTGTACTGAAGATGGGATCTCTATCAATACTATTAAACAAGTAGCTTTTTATATTGTTGATGTTCTGGCTTTTATATTTAATAAAAGTGTAAATACTGGTATTTTCCTATTAAATGTGCTGAAGTGTTACCTCTTTTCAAAAAAGGTGATCGTATGAACATTAATAATTATAAACCTATTTCTATTCTGCCATCCTTTTCTAAATTATTTGAAAAAGTTGTTAAAAAACGTATGTTTGATTACTTAAATGGTAATAATTTTTTTAATGATATACAATTTGGGTTTCGTGCAGACAGGTCTACTGAAGATGCTCTTGTAAATTTCTGTAGTAATATTTATATTGGCTTAAATGATAAAAAATTTACAGCTGCGCTATTCGTAAACATTACAAAAGCTTGTGACATGGTAATTCATAACCTGTTGCTTGATAAGTTATATAATTGTGGTTTTAGGGGTTTCATGTTTGACTGGTTTAAGTCTTATCTGAACCTTATGCAATAACGGGTAAAAATTGGTAATCATTACAGTAATGAGAAGAATGTTAACACTGGTGTTCCGCAAGGCTCAGTTTTGGGTCCTATTTTATTCTCAATTTTTATTAACTCATTATTGAATATTGAAACAAGAATTTAAATCTAAAAAAACTGCTTTTGCTGATGACTTGGCTTGTTCATATGCCAATTCCAGTCTTCTAAATCTAATTTCTGACATAAATTTTGATTTAGAGTTACTGAGTAAGTGGTTTAGTAGTCATAAATTAATCTTAAGTGGTAAAACTAAGGTGATGTTTTTCAATATATCAGCTAACAATAATATAGATTATAATTTTATATATCATTCTTCCACATGCAAAAAGTTTAATGTCTATTGTCGAAATTGCAGGTCTAATTCTTTAAATGATAAGTCATTTTGTGATAATAATGTGTTCACCAGGTTGTTTTACTATTGATTATGTTGATGAATTTAAATATTTGGGTATTACAATAGATAGTAAATTAAATTAAATTGGGTGGTTCATTGTAATAATTTGAAAAACGAAATTACAATACGGTATTGATGGTTGGGGTGGTTGTTACTTCAATAAAATGCAACCTCTACTTTTGGCACAGAAGCATATTGTTAGAATTATCTGTAAAAAGAATCGTCGACATAGTAGTTACCCATTGTTTAATAGTCTGAAGATATTTACAATTAGACATCTATATTGTTTTAAAACATTAAAAATTTTATTCGTGGTGGGTTTTTGTGACACCGTGTTTTATATATGTTAATTTATTTCTAAAAATAAGTTAATATTTATTAAAATATAAAAAAATATAAAAAATCACCTATTTATTTGTTTACGTCTTGTCCAACTTGACGTTTATTGTTGTACCGGCTTGTCATATTTCAGATGTCAGCATACGGCTGAATTGCAATTTTTTTTGTAGGTTGGTAGTCATATGGTAATAGTCGAAATTCAGGATGGATCGACATGGATTTCTTGTCCGTTTCTCTCCTAATTCCTTAAAGAGATGGTGCTTCACTTTAAAGATTTTTTTTTGTGAAAATTTTTATTAGTGGAGGCATCATCGTATTGTAGTATTGATTGCCGTTTGGATCACTGGTCGACTCACGCCCCACAGGCTGAGCATAGCTGGCACACTTAGGAGGAAATCCCAGTGGTCCAAGGAGGTCTAGTACTAGAAATTTTTGGGGGGGGGGTTGTGGTGGATTAAAAACTGCGTTAAAGTGGTCCTTAACGTATCCTCCCCAAAGTGTCCGTCCGCTAGTTAGACACCCGCTTTTAGTGGTCTAAAAGGGGGTCCTGGCATGTGTGTGTTTTTGTGTTCAACGTAAGTTGAACTTTATTTGAATTGGAACAGCCAAAGATTTTTTTTGTAGTGTTGGGGGAATATTTCTCATGGAAGTGTCCTTTCTCCCTAACCCTATTCCTACCTTACCCTTCCCTTCCCTGTCCATTGAAAAGAGAAATCCTAGAGCATCCATTCTGGGGGGTTTAAAAATTGCATAATTAAATAAAATAATTTTGAGTTGGATTTTTGGTTTTGTTTATTGGAAGTATTTGGTTTTGGGAAATTTTGGATTTTTTTTTGTTCTCTTCGTTTTTTTTTGTTGCGATATTTCGTTTGATTTGTTTTTTTTGTTTAATAATTTTTTTTCTATTGGTTCCTCGATCAAGCGAGCGCTGACGGAGGAAGGAAAAAAAGTATAAAATAGAAAAATAAAAATAAAATCAAGTAGTTGTGTTTAGCGTTTTTTTGTCTCTTATTTATTATATACAATAATTGTTAGTGTATACTTAGTTTTTTCATTAGGCGTTATTTATTAGAGATTTAGTGTTTTTTTTAATTATTTACAATTATTGTTATTTTATTAATTTTTTTTTTGTTAGTCGTATTTAGTATTAGTCTTTTTTACAATTAGTGTTATTTATTTTTACACTATTTATAATTATTAGTCGTTTTTTTTTGTAGTTTAGTTACATTAGTGAAGAATTATTTTTTTTTGTTCGATTATTTACATTAATTGTTATTTATTAATTTATTGGTGGTTACAACAAAATTGGCTGCCACTGCGTATTCCTTAAAAATTATTATTAGTTAGTAAAAGTAGTGTTACATAGTGGTAGTAGTTTACAATAATTGTTAATTTATCTTTATAATTTTTTTTTTGTTAATATTAAAATATCATTTTATGAATAAGAATATCACGTGGTAAGCTGCCGGTAGGTACACGCCATAATTGTATACTGGTGATATCCTAAAAATAAATAGCCAAAAGTATATAATTTTATTTATAAAAATAATATAATTGTTATACCTGTAATACGAAAAAATGAATCCAGCCAGGTTAGATCCCGACGAGGTCCAATATGAATTGGAGCTGCGTGGGTTGTTAGGGTCGGCGGGTAACGCCCAGTGTAAGTACTCTCAATTGTGCATCGCCTTAGAGCGCTAGCAACGGATAGGTCGCCGTCCCCCAAAAGCAAGCATTCCAGATTCCGCCGCCGAACTCGTACTTTGTGAAAGCAAAGCCGCTGCCTGTCACTCGCTGGTCAGTGATGGTATTCGTGAAACGGATGAAGATCTGTTGATCCGAGCAGCTACAAAAATACAGCACGTTAAAGATCGATTATATCGTTTAAAGTCGGCTCGTAAGGATTACTCGGCATCTGTGCGGCGAATTATAAATGAACTCATATTGGAGCTCACTAGAATTGCAGAGCAACAGTTCATCACCGCGCAGATGCTTGGCTCGGACCAATCGACGAACGGGAGGGAGTTCCTCGATCAAGCGAGCGCTGACGGAGGAAGGAAAAAAAGTATAAAATAGAAAAATAAAAATAAAATCAAGTAGTTGTGTTTAGCGTTTTTTTGTCTCTTATTTATTATATACAATAATTGTTAGTGTATACTTAGTTTTTTCATTAGGCGTTATTTATTAGAGATTTAGTTTTTTTTTGAATTATTTACAATTATTGTTATTTTATTAATTTTTTTTTTTGTTAGTCGTATTTAGTATTAGTCTTTTTTACAATTAGTGTTATTTATTCTTACACTATTTATAATTATTAGTCGTTTTTTTTTGTAGTTTAGTTACATTAGTGAAGAATTATTTTTTTTGTTCGATTATTTACATTAATTGTTATTTATTAATTTATTGGTGGTTACAAAAAAATTTGTTGCCACTGCGTATTCCTTAAAAATTATTATTAGTTAGTAAAAGTAGTGTTACATAGTGGTAGTAGTTTACAATAATTGTTAATTTATCTTTATAAATTTTTTTTGTTAATATTAAAATATCATTTTATGAATAAGAATATCACGTGGTAAGCTGCCGGTAGGTACACGCCATAATTGTATACTGGTGATATCCTAAAAATAAATCGTTTAAAGTCGGCTCGTAAGGATTACTCGGCATCTGTGCGGCGAATTATAAATGAACTCAAATTGGAGCTCACTAGAATTGCAGAGCAACAGTTCATCACCGCACAGATGCTTGGCTCGGACCAAATGACGAACGGGAGGGAGCTATAGGGCCACCCCTTGACAGTATTCCGATGCCGCCTGTGAGCGCCGTTGCCATTCCGACTGGTAAGAAGGGGTGTTGCCGAAACAGCCGCTTATTCCAACCCCGATCATATTGGCTGGCCACCTCTCTTCTGATCCGGGTGCGACGTTGATGACCTCTCGAAAGGGAGTTAGTCAGCTGAGATCCTCGAACAATTCGCCGCATTCTGACCCCACTTCGATACCGGGGTTATCAACTTGGTTGTCCACAGGTTGCCGTTGAAAAAACTGGTTCATCTGGAAGAAGAGGAAAACGGTTTAAAAATCAATCTAAACGTCAAAGCGTCCAGTTACCTCATAATGAATCGGTAATAGCCTCTCGCAACACAGTCGCAACACAGTTCGATCACACGCAAATTTCAGCCATTTCCAGTCTGCTCGAAGAACAGCGGCAACAAATCGCCGAATTCCAAGGTAGCTCGACAACATCTTTCGGAACCAGCTTCAGCGCCCCGGGTTGTTGCTCCTGTTCCTAGCTATCCACCGTCTGTAATGCCACCACTGAGCCGGGGGAGGCCAGTGAGGGAACCATTAAATGTCGCTCCTTTTTCACTCGACGATAGCGACGATGAACCTGACGACCGCCTCCCTGAACATCTTAGGTGTCGTAATCCAGTTTCTATCTGGCGGGTTCGATTTGATGGTTCGGGCAAAGCTCTGTCGCTAGCGGAGTTCATCTTCCGAGTCGAAAATTTGGCCAAGGGAGATGGATATCCGTTGGAAGGTTTGGTGTTGTCGATCAATCAACTCCTTCAGGGCCGTGCCGAGACCTGGTACTGGCAATATATTCGGAGGCATTCGAACACGTCATGGTCCAACCTGAAAGCGGCCATGAAAATTGCATTTGACGATGGGGAAGATGATGGTGATGTCAAACGGTTGATGGAAGCCAGGAAGCAACTTTCTCGGGAAAAGTTTTCTGACTTCCGAATGGACATGGGGGGACTTTGTCTTCGGCTGACGCACGAAATTTTCGACGATGACTTTCTGAACAGGCTCTTATATAACCTATACCCGGGTTACAAGAAAGCTCTGATTTTGGAGAATATTGTAACCCTTAATCAGTTAGATAGAGTTTGTAAGAGACTGGAAAGGAAGTGGCGGGAAATTGGTGAGTCAGCCGAGGACCAAGTTCGTCCCCGTAGAATGTATGTCCATGAGTTGGAGGAGAACGTTGACTCAAATTACATACTTACAAATCCGGCGCTCCAAAAGTCCAATCTGCCAGAACCGCCAAGTCCGTCCGTTCCAATTAAAGAAGTCCTGTCCGTCCAAGATAATAAATTTCATTCGGGAGTTCCGTCCGCCACTGTCGTACCTGCCGACAAAAATACATATGTTATTTGTTTTAATTGTGATGATTTGGGATATCTATTTCGAGATTGTCCCCATCCATTAAAAGTATTTTGTTATCGTTGTGGTTTCAAAAATACTTACGTCAATAAGTGTCCAAGGTGTCATCCCGGCAACCCTCAGGGAAACTCCAAAGCGGGTTTGGGAAACTGGAGGCAACCAAACTACCGCCCTCATCCGAATCCTCCAGCGTAGAGTCCGGTGATAGGTATAAGTTAGGTGTAGCTTCTAAGAATCCTCCATTAAGTAGCATATGCGAATTAGGTTTAGCTAAAAATAGAAATAATAGTAGATCCAAAAAACATTTTAGTAAGAGGGTGCAAATCCGAAAAACGTTGAAAGCTACGTACCTCAGGCCGGATGGAAACAATCGTCCTTTCATGAAGATACAAATTGCAAATAAAAACTATTTTGCGTTGTTGGACAGTGGGGGCAATATTAGTTGTTTGGGAAATATAAGGATGGGGAAAATTTGTTGCGGGAGTTGAACATTTCGTACACTCCGATCACGTCCATTGCGAATACGGCCGATGGTAACCCTCAAGGTGTCATCGGTTACGTATTCCTGAACATTATTTACAATGGCGTGACAAAAACCATCAAATTTTTTCTGATCCCCTCCATTCGGTCCATGATTTTGGGAATGGATTTTTGGGACGCTTTTAATGCGATTCCGTTTAAAAATCTAGAAATATCTGAATTAACTAATGGTGATAAAATAATGCATAAGTTGAATATTGACCAACAACAAAGGCTTCACGAAGTGGTCGATTCGTTTCCGTCGTTTAGCACATCTGGTCTGGGGAAAACTACGATTCTTAAACACGAAATCGACGTTGGAGATGCGAAACCTCATGTTGTCCGTCCGTATCCATTATCTCTGCCTATGCAAAAATTGTTAGATTTAGAATTAGATAAAATGCTAGAGTAGGATATAATTGAGGATAGTCGAAGTGCATGGGCATCGCCCTTGGCGTTGGTGAAAAAAGCAAACGGCACCCTAAGGTTGTGTCTAGACGCCCGCAAGGTGAATGCCGTCACCAAGAGTGATGCCTATCTACTTCCTCACAGTAGAGTCAAAAAAACAAAATTTATCACTAGTTTTAGTAGAGTCAAAAAAACAAAATTGATCACTAGTTTAGATCTTAAAATGGCGTTTTGGCAGGTTTAACTGGAGGAGAAATCCAGAGACAAAACCGCATTCATCGTCCCCGGTCATGGGTTGTACCATTTCAAAAGAATGCCTTTCGGTTTGTCCAACTCCTCGAAGACACTTTGCAAGCTTATGGATAAAGTTATCCCTTACGAGCTTCATGAGGATGTCTTTGTTTACCTTGATGATCTTTTGATCCTCTCAGAAGACTTTGATACCCACATGGAGCTCTTGAGTAAAGTAGCAAGTTGTTTGAGGGAAGCTGGACTAACAATAAACTTCGAGAAAAGCCGATTTTGCCAGACCGAAACCAAATATTTAGGTCATATTATTGATCACGAAGGCATTAGAACGGACCCAGAAAAAATCGACGCCATCCAAAACTTTCCGAGGCCAAAAACTGTGCGACAGATCAGACTGTTTTTGGGCATGACTGGATGGTATAATCGGTTCATAAAGAATTACGCGGAAGTTGCGGCGCCTATTACTGATTTATTAAAAGGTAAAATCCGGTGCCGCTGAGGTAGCATTCCTAGCTTTGAAACTGGCCTGAACGCAGGACCCCGTACTCGTAAATCCCGATTTTAATCGTCGGTTCTCCGTACAATGTGATGCGTCGAAGACCGGTGTCGGAGGTGTTCTATTCCAAACAGATGAAGCGGGGCATGAACATCCCATAGCGTTCATGTCCCAGAAATTAAATTCCGCTCAAAAAAAATTATAGCGTGACGGAATTAGAATGCCTCGCAGCGGTATTTGCATAAAAAAATTCCGACTTTACATTGAGGGGACGGAATTTACTGTGATTACCGACCATGCCAGCCTAAAATGGTTGATGAATCAAAACGATTTGGCCGGTCGGTTGGCGCATTGGAGTTTGAATCTTCAGGGTTTTGATTTCTAAATTGAGCACCGGAAAGGCAGTGACAATATTGTGGCGGATGCGTTATCTCGTGGAGAAATCGATGAGATGACCGTCCAGTTGAAAGAAATCAATATTGTCGACGCCAAGGATCCGGCATTTCAAGACCCTGAATATCAACGCCAGGTGAACATTTTCGTCAATAATCATGGTAAATTCCCAGACATTAAAATCGTGGATGGGGTTATTTCCAGACGGCAACAATTTCGAGAACATCAACTTACCGATGTTCCCGTTTGGAAATTGTGGGTGCCTCCTGCGTTAAGAGCCGGCGTGATCCAACACTTCCATGATGATCCTATGTCAGCACACTCGGGGGTGGACAAAACTGAAAAAATTCAACGAATGTATTTTTGGCCAAGAATGAGAAATGAAAATAAAACTTACATTTCTTGGTGCGAGGCTTGTAAAGAAGCGAAAGCGGCTAACATCTGTTTAAGACCGCCTCTGGTGGTTCAAAGTCCTCCGGTCCGTCCGTGGCAATATATTAATATTGATCATCTTGGCCCATATCCTAGATCTAGAAAAGGAAATACATGTATATTTATAGTTCTTGACCAATTCTCTAAATTTGTTTTACTCAAACCTTTGCGTCAGGCAACAACAGGTCCGATCATTAAATTCCTGGAATCCGAAGTTTTCCATCTTTTCGGCATTCCAGAAGTGTTGTTGTCTGACAACGGGGTGCAATTTACTGCAAAGGAATTTGAAAAATTAATAAAAACTTACAATATTAACCACAAATTTACTGCTCCGTACCATCCTCAGGCAAATGCGTCGGAAAGAGTCAATCGGTACATCGTTACTGCTATCCGAATGTATATAGGTAAAACCAACCATAAAGAATGGGGCGACAAGCTGAGTCACATTGCGTGCGACTTAGAGTATGTAGAACAGGAAATGCTATAGTTAAAATAAAGTGAAGCATTTTTTTGTTGGGGGATAAAGAGAAATATTTCATATATTTCTATATAAAATGTGCAAATTTTTGACAAGTAATGCTCTAAAAATTGTCAAAAACTTGGTGACATAGCTTGTAGGGGCAAATTTATATTATAGCTTCTCCTGTTCTATATACTCAAAGGAGTGCGCTCTTGCGGAATGTTGTCCATGATGGTACTGGGTTTTCTCGGTTCCACCTTACATTCTGATATCATATGATATCCGACGGTACTTCTTACGAGTTGCTTCGAAAATTAAATTCGCTGAATGAGAATATCATTATTGACCAGGAGCATCGACGTAATGATGTGCATGATGCGGTGGTTAGAATCTGGAAAACGCACAAAAAAGGCACGAAAAAATTTATAATTTGCGATCAAATAAAAATTTTAAAAAGTACTTACCTGGGCAAATAGTTTATCGTCGAACTAACGTATTAAGGCTTCCCACACCGGCGCGTTTTTGGCGGCAGCGTTTTTTTGTGAAAATCGCTCCAAATGTCAGAAATATTTTTTTTTTTGTCGATGTAAACAAATATTTTTTGGATTTTCTTTCAAATAAAAATGGATAAAATGGAAAAATTTATTGAACTAATAAAAAAATATCCAATTTTATATGATCTATCCAATAAAGAATATAAAAATATTGGTAAAAAAGATAAAATATGGGACGATATTGGGAGAGAACTGATTGAAAATAGTAAGTAAATATGAAATATTTTATGTAATAATTGTATTAAAAAAATGTGTTATTGTGTAATTGTGTTGTTTTGTTAGGTGATAATTTACGGAAAAGATGGAAAAATTTAAGAGACTCCTATTCAAAATATTTAAGAAGCCAAAAAACTAAAACTGGGCAAGCAGCCAATTTTGAAAGAAAGTGGATATGGGCAAACCAAATGGAATATTTTAAACCATTTTTAAGTTTTGGTAAAACAAGTTCCAATGTTAATTTAGAAGTTGCGGCTGAAAACTATTCTGAAGTTGAAAATAATTACCTGATTGTGGATGATCACCAAATATTGCTGAATGTACATCACCAAATATTGCTGAATGTAAGAATGAATATTTAATTATAAATATGTTGAACTTCTAACAGTTTGTATGTTATCATTTATTTAGGTTCATTCAATAATGAAACAGAAACTGTAGAATTTAATATAAATAATATACCAAGATCTTCATCAACACCAATACAAAAACAGGCCTGTAGTAATGAATCGTCTAGATGTGCATCATCTGTTTCAGGGCGAAAAAGAAAGAAAAATGGTCCACCATCGCCATTGTTAAATCTAGGGAGAGTAATGAATTACTTAGAAAAAAAAACACAAAGTGATGATGAAATTGAATGCCTTATGTTGGCCCATGCCAAAACAATAAAAAAGTTTTGTACAAAGAGGCAAATTATAACAAAAATTAAAATAGCTCAATTAATTAATGGGCAAGAGCTATTAAACTTGGAAGAAACGAACTCAATATGCCCCACTGATACAGATAATACATGGTCGTCATCTGAAAAATCTGCTTCAAATTTTTTCCAATCATTTAATCCAGATGATGAAAATTTGGAATGAAATTGATTTAAAAAAAAAACCACCATTAAATAGATATCTAATCAAATCAAAATAAGATATCTAATCAAAAATTATCACAAGGTAATGTTGAAATATTTTTTAACTATATTTAAATATTAATTATTTTATTTAATTTTTCAGATGCAATTGAAAACAATCTAAACAATCTAAATTTTTCTGATATTGAAATGGTTGTTTGTTTGTTAGTATAAAAAAAAACAAAAATTCATATATAAAAACATTAGAAGATATACGAAAATTTATTGATAATAAAAATGCTGTAAAAACTTTTAGATTTAATAAAGAATAATATTTTACTTGAAAAATTTCATTAACATTGTTTATATAATGCATATTCTAATATTTAGGGCTCTTCAAATAGGATTCTAGGAATTAAAATATAGCATTTTCCTGGGTTTTTTTTAAAAAATTCACTGGGTGTTTTTAAAAATTATTTTTTTTACACAATATTACACAATTTGTTTTACACAATGTTTTAATAATATTTTGTTTATTTTGGATATTTTTAATAATATTACATTTTGAGAATACTTAATATATATACATACAACATTTAAAATTAAACAAAAGTTAATTTATTATTAATAAATTGTATAAAAGAAAAATTTTTAAAATTAATATCCATTAGTACTGTAGTCACAATTTCGTTTTGAGGTATAAAATTACGTTTCTGTAAATTTCAATTAAAATAGAAATATTGAATTAATTAAATATAAGTGCCTCATCTTCATCTGATGACATGGCCATATATTTACGACTATATACGATAATACGACTAAATACAATATTAAAAATTTTTTAAACTTTTATTAATTAATATTTTTGTAAAAACCACAACAAACTTCGATGTAACAAATGTTTTTTGGATTTTCTTTGAAGTTATGACATAATTATTTTGAAGTTTAAGAGCCGCTTCGGTGTGGCCTACTATGCGATATTCGCGGGATCTCACGCGTTTTTTTAATTCGCGCCGCTGTCGCAAAAAAACGCGCCGGTTTGGGGAAGCTTTTAAGTGATTTCCAGAAAAATATCACCGCGAAATTTGTTAAGCCCTGGACAAAATGTTCCATAGTCGCCGAAAAGGGACAAGTGTGCTACGTGGTAGAAGATCACGATATCTTGAAACGCTACGTTGTCCCTTAGATAATAGAATATAAGGATGGGCTGTATTAGTAATTTTACACTATAAAATGAATTTTCTATTGAAGTACTTTTTTTGCTCTTTCCCACTTGAAAAAACCGGCATAAGTCTGTCTCACTCCCTCTAAATATAAATATGGTAGTTCGAGCGTCTGTTCGAGCGAATATTAACTAACTGATTAATTTTCTATTACTTATAATTTCTGTTCTCAATTAATAATTATTCTGAATCGTAATTAATTGTTAACATCAATTACGGTACAATCACATCATATAAATTTCGAAATAAAGAGAACATAATGCATGAGCTTAATTATATAATCGAGTCTTGATCAAGATTCGATCTCTTCTGATAGCAATCGTCGATGAGTTAACAAGTGTTTTATATCAATTTATTAAATAATCCAAAAAAAAGTCAAAATTAAAAAATATTTTTTTTATAAAAATTATATAAATAAAATTGTAGTGTTTCATTTTTTATTGATAACCAAAATTATTAAAAGTCATATATTTAGAAAATAAAATAATAGTACATCTATTAATTTTTGATTAATTATAAACTCAAATTACTTTTATTTTGATTACAAAAAGTGAAAATTTATTATCTGCCATAATTGGACATTAAACAAAATTCTAGTTTTTTTCAACTTCACGTGGCCCCAAGCGCGTGAAATAACATCAGATTTTTCGATATCACGTGGCCCCAAGCACGTGAAATAACATCAGATTTTTCGAGATCACGCGGCCCTAAGCGCGTAATAATCATCATTTTACACCATCTCATCATATTCATCATCAACAGTTCATCATCATCATTCATCATCATCAGTTACCATTCATCATAATAATCATCATTTTTAGACCATCTCATCATTTTCATTATCAACAGTTCATCATTATCAGTTACCATTCATCAATCTTCAATCAAGAAATAATAGTACACAAGGAAGTGAAACTATATTTTTAGTGCAAAATCACAAAAAAAAATCATACCCCATTCAACTGTGCTAATAAAATTTAAAATAAAAAATAATAAAAAATAACACATTTTTATATATATATATAAAAACTTGCATTTTTAATTTATTAGTGTGCGCGGTGTCGGTTTTTTTGTCAAGATTTCTTTTCTCACTTCATAAAAAACAGAATAATAAAATTTGGGTCAAGCAATCCTTTAATGGTTTTTTATATGAAAAAGTTGTGAGTTAGATAAATCGTTTTTTTTTTGACAGATTGAATAGGTTGTTTTAATATAGTCATTACAAAAACTATATTATAAAGATTTTTTATGAACTTATTAATAAATTGGTCATGAAATTATTAATATTTGCTGTTATGGGGGATATTGTTTCTTTGGTAAATTTCCGAAATTCCATATAACGTAATCTATATAGATAGTTGGTTTTTCGCGTATTTTTATATCTATTTATATATAGAAAAGAAAAAGAAAAATTTTATCATATACATTATTATTATTTGAATATTTAAAAATTGATTTTCAACCAATAACATTACGATTCTTAAAAAAAAAAAAAAGGTTCGCAATAATATTTAATTAAATATAAATTGAAATAATATATATATATATTGTTATTAAAAGTTTCAATTTATTTGTGGTGAAAATCAATTTGAAAAATTTTTAATTTTGAAATATTCTCGGCAAATAAAAACTTTATACATTACCCTCGTACTTGGAATAACTTTTTTTCATTCTCATATACCATTACACAATTTTAGTGAGTGGTCATTAAATAATATTTGTATATGATATGCAAATTTCTCAAAGTAAATTTGCTCTATATATAATTTATTAATTTATAAAAATTTTTCTATATATTTCCGACATAATAATTTCTCAGAGAAAGATTAAAAAAGAAAAAGGATTTTTTTTGAGTTTTTTGACAGTCAATTTATTTGTAGTGAAAATCAATTTGAAAAAATTTTCAATTTTGAAATATTCTCGGGAAATAAAAGCGTTATACATTACCCTCGTACTGGTTTTCGAATAATTTTTTTTTCATTCTCATGTACCATTACACAATTATAGTGAGTGGTCATTAAATAATATTTGTATATGATATGCAAATTTCTCAAAGTAAATTTGCTCTATATATAATTTATTAATTTATATAATTTTTTCTATATATTTCCGAGATAATAATTGCTCAGAGAAAGATTAACAAATTTTTGAGTTTCAGTATACAAACTTACACTCAATTTATTTTATATCGATATACATATTTTGTTGGCTTTCATAGAAATAAATTGTACAGTTCCAAAACTGTGCAAAACGACGATTAATAACTGCGCTTTTAATTTTTGTACAGTTTTCTTCATATAGTTTTTTTGTGCAGTTTTCTTTGTAGTTTTCTTCATACAGTTTTCTTGTACAGTTTTCTTCTAGTAGTACAGTTTTTCAACAATTTACACGTATTAACATATAAATATTAGCGATTTATATGGTTTATTCTTATATATTTTTTAATGCACTGTGAAAATTTCAATAGTAATTAAAGGGGTTATACAAAAGTATAATAACCTGAATTTTTTCATAGAGCATTAAAGGATAAATTATATTAGTGTAATTGATGCACTTTATACAAAACAAAGTTTCATATTGTTTTTTTTGCGATTTTAATTACATTTTTTATTATATTAATAGAAGCAAAATTGGTCATAGCTTACCATAATATCTTACAATTTTTAAGATTTTTAAATTTTACTCTGAATTTTTTTTAAACATACTAGAACAGTACGAGCATAGGGTCGTACCATTAGTATAGAATCATAATAATTTCGTGGTAATTATCAAGAGTGTAAATATTTATTGTTGAAGAAGTGTACATTTTAGAAATTCCATACTACAAAATGGAACAATATAATACCTTTGTCATTGCGTTCACTGCGTATCAAGATAAAGTTAGCTACACACCCTCGGGAGGTTTGGAGAACCTCTCACACGGGACACTGGTAGCACAAAAGGCAGTGATTAGTGAAGAATGGGTTGATTTAAAAGCAGCTCATAAAGCTTTTCAAGAAGCGGCAATGCTAACGATAATTCAAGCCGAACCCAATCTTGAAAAATATAAAGCTGACGCCAAAAAGAAATACAAATTGGCTCAAGACTCTTATCTAAAATTTTTAGCTGGTGTAGAAGACCAGATTTACAATAAAACTTTAAAGTCCGAACCCAGTTCACCTAATGTGTCGGTAATTGCCAGTTCGAATAATTGAGACAACATTAGGGTACCTCCAATAGATATTGAAGATTTTCACGGGAAATATGAATCTTGGCCTTCGTTTCGTGATATGTTCACAGCCATCTTCATAAATTCTACCATGTCTGACGTTCAAAAGCTACATCATCTCCGTAGTAAAACAAAAAACGATGCAGCGCGGATAGTTCATAAATTCTCGGTAGAATCCAAAAATTTTGTTTTAGCTTGGCAAGCATTAGAGCAACAATGCGAAAACAAACGATTGTTGGTCAATATGCACCTCAAAAGTTTGCTGGATCTCGCGCCTGTGTCTTCCGAATCTGTCTCGGAAATTAAAAAACTGTACGAAACAGTAAATGATGCGTTGGCAGCGTTAGCTTCTTATAGTATCGACGTTACCCACTGAGACCCATTAGTAGGTTATTTAGTGTTACAGAATTTACCCTCCGATACAAGAAGTTTATTCGAACAATCGCTGAAAAACCATAAAGAAATTCCAAAATGGTCAGAGGTGGAACAATACCTCAAGTCTCGTGTATTGACCTTGGAAGCTATAGGGAATTCTAAACCAAAACCAAAACTGCCGGTGCCGCCGAAGACTTTTAAATATAACACGGTACAAGTTTTCTCCACGACAGCGAAATCCAAAAATGTTTTCAGCTGTCCTATATGTAAAGGTAAACATTTTATCCGTCAGTGTCCTAAGTTTCTTGAACAATCCATTCAAGAGCGACAAAAAATCATACGTCAGAGAAGTCTGTGTGTTAATTGTTTTTCATCGTCATATAAACTTCAAAATTGCACGAGCAAGCATAATTGCTACGAGTGCGGCAGACGGCACAATACATTGCTGCACATGCAATCTGCAAAGCCAAAACAGACGACGTTAGCGCCAACGTACCTCTCGCGTCATGCTTCTAGCTTTACAGCAACCCCTATCAACACTATCTAATAAATGACCCCCATTTTTTTAGTAACACAACGATGAATAGGCTGGGACCATCAGGGTTAAATTCGACCCCTAAAACAAACACAAGTTCGCATTCCTTTCACACTGCTGGACAATGCAATGACCATGCAGTACAAAACAGATCAGTAATTCTAGCTACAGCTATTGTAAAAGTCATTAGCAATAACTGCACTAACATCGTTAGGGCTCTCATAGGTCCCGGATCAGAAGCTACCTTCTTAGCGGAATCGGCTTTTCAACGGTTACGATTACCATCAAAATCCTCTTCTACTCGAATCATAGGGTTAAATTCGGCAGAAGGCGGTATTGCCCAAAAATCATGTTCATTTGTGATCTCTTCACTTATTGATAATACGGTACGCATATCCGTAAACTCATTAGTACTTAAGAAACTGACAGGAATACTTCCAAAGCAGCCAATAGATAGGTTTTCTTTACAAGAAATAAACTCCTTAACATTGGCTGATAACTCACTTACCAATCCGGGCAATATCGAAATGGTAATCGGCGCTGACCTTTATTCCCAGATACTACTGGATGGGGTCAAGAAACACAACTCCTTTTTGGCGCAGAATTCAGTATTTGGATGGTTAGTGTCAGGCATTTCTTATAATTCTGAAACATCCTCCTTTATTAATAGTCTAGAATTAGATAAACAAATCGAAAAGTTCTGGGAAACCGAAGAAGTCCTCGAATCCAAACCCCTATCCCGGGAGGATCGCTACTGCGAAAGACTTTAACGAGAAACAACTTCTAGAGAAGCGGACGGCCGCTACACCGTGAAACTTCCCTTCAAAAATAATTTCTCTGATCATATTTTTCTAGGTTCCTCGCGAAACATCGCTCTAAGGCAGTTTCTAAGCTCTAAAAAATCCGTTCAGAAAATACCAGAGTTGAGAACTATGTATTCAGAAGTTTTATATGAGTACCTATCAATGGGTCACATGTCTCCGACTACACCGGTTGAGATCACATATTCTGATCACACATATAAATACCAAAGTTTATATTTACCTGTTACCTCACCATGGCGTAGTAAAGCCTGAAAGCCTAACTACAAAATTACGCGTTGTATTTAATGCTTCTTCCTCTACAGTTAATAGCTTCAGTCTGAACGACCTACTGTACGCAGGCCCAACTCTTCACCAAGACTTAACCACCCTTATCTTGAGATGGAGAAAATACCCCTATGTATATAGTGCGGACATACAAAAGATGTATCGTCAGATTTGGATCCACCCTAGTCAAGTCGACTATCAGCGTATTCTATATCGCAAGACTCTGACTGATCCGATACAAGACTATCATTTAAAAACTGTGACATTTGGTGTCAATTATGCCCCGTATTTGGCCATTCGTACGCTCCTCCAATTAGCAGAGGACGAATCGCAAAACTTCCCTGTGGCCGCGCCAATAGTGAAACGCGATTTTTATGTTGATGACGTTCTATCTGGTGGATATGATATTCCTTCAGTGTTGAACGTACAACAACAACTTATTGGGCTTCTCAAATCCGGAGGTTTCCCCCTCAAAAAATGGTCCGCTTATCATGTCGACCTACTACAACATATCCCAGTTTCAGATCGGATATGCGAAGATATGCTGCCCCTTAACGACGATCATATCTTAAAAGCGTTAGGTGTATATTGGAAGATGAAAGATGACATCTTTACTTCCAAGTTTCAAAAATTCACTAATAATCCTCCATTCACCAAGCGTAAAATCTTTTCCAACATAGCAAAGTTGTTTGACCCGGCTGGTTGGTTGTCCCCCGTCGTAGTACGAGCTAAAATACTCTTACAAAGTATCTGGAAGGATCGCACCGATTGGGACGCCGTCGTGCATCCAGTCCGACAAATCGAATGGCAATCTTTCTATTCAGACCTACCGAATATTGCCAACATTCAAATCCCTCGTTGGTTACATTATCATCCTGAACATCAAGCTCAGGTCCACGGCTTCTGCGACGCGTCGCAATCGGCAATCGCGGCTGCGGTTTACCTACGAATAGACGATTCTTCTGGAAATGTCTCAGTTCAATTGGTATCCTCAAAGACCAAGGTCGCGCCGGTGAAAACTTTATCGATTCCCCGTCTCGAATTAAACGGAGCTGTTTTGTTAGCTAATCTCATAACGTCCATCATGAGTGGCTTAGAGCTACACCCATCTACCTTTGTATTGTGGACCGACTCCACCATAGTATTAGCCTGGCTCAAACAGTCTCCCGCTCGGTGGAGAACGTTTATCGCAAACCGGGTGACCAAAGTGCTTGATGCTGTTGGTGATGTACCATGGCGCCATATTCCATCGGAATACAATCCGGCTGACATTGCAATCACGTGGGATGTGTGCTGCGACCCTAACGGGAAACCGACTTTGGTGGCATGGCCCCGAATGGCTATGTCATCCCGAAGAACACTGGCCACAGTGGGAACCTGATCCAGTCGAGAGCGATCTGGAAAAAGCACCGACGAAAGTTTTCTCCACCAACTTAACGGAAGCACCTGACAAGTTGTTGACTCGTTTTTCATCCTACCCTCGCGCCTTGAACGTAGTCGCTTACATGCTACGATTCTGCCGTAATGCAAGGTCCCGATCGCAAGGTACCACCAGGAACCTCACCCCAGTTCTTACTCATCAAGAAGTAAGTGCGAGTAAACTATGTTTGATTAAACTTTCTCAGATTACTCATTATTCTGTGGAGTACAAACAACTTCAATCTAAAGCTCCCATATCTCAACGAAGCCCCTTGTTACCTCTAAATCCAATTCTGGATACGAAAGGCATATCACACATTCGAGCCAATGGACGGCTATCCTACTCTTCATTTTCCCATAACGAAAAATATCCGATTATACTACCGGCCCATTCTCACTTCGTCCGTCTTTTGGTTGGGCACGTTCATCGTGTCTGTTTACATGGGGCTAACAGCCTGATGTTTGCTCTAATTCGACGAGAATTCTGGATTCCACGTATTCAATCGGTAATCCGTAAACATATCCATCAATGTACTGTATGTACCCTTATTCGGAAACAAACCCGGAGTCAGATCAGGAGCGCTCTCCCTCGTGAAAGAGTTAGTTTAGAGAGCCCCTTTGCTTTTCGTAACAACGTGGGCCTTGACTTTCCAGGACCCATCAGTCTCAAGCCGCGAACAGGTCGCGTCAGTCCCGCTCACTTGACCAAAGGATATGTCTGCTTGTTTTTTTGTTTCTCAACAAAAGCTGTCCATTTAGAGGCAGTCAGCGATCTAACATCTGCATCCTTTTTGGCCGCTTTTGACTGATTCACTTCTGTAGGAATCTCTATTCCGACAACGGGACCAATTTTGTAGCAGCCGATCGTCTCTTAAAACTAGAATATAAAAACGCCGTGCAACAAGGTAGTGAGCACGTGACACAAACTTATACTGATCGTGGCCTTTCTTGGCATTTCATACCCCCTGGCACTCCTCACTGCGGAGGATTATGGGAGGCCGGCGTAAAATCAATGAAACATCATCTTAGACGTGTGACAAAATCTTATGTCTTCACTTTTGAGGAGTTAGCTACCGTATTGGCAAAAATTGAAGCCTGCCTAAATTCGCGCCCCCTCTCTCCTTTAAATAGTAATCCGAGTGATCCCACGTGTCTCACGCCAGGTCATTTCCTTATCGGGAACAGTTTATTAGCATCTCCAGAAACTGACTTTACAGCAATTCCCACGACATCCTTAAAACGGTGGCAATTGATGCACCAACTCCACCAAACCGTTTGCCGGCGTTGGGAAGAAGAATACGTTTCGCAACTGCTCCAGCGCCCAAAATGGAGAAAGTGTAGGGAGAATGTCAAAGTGGGTGACATGGTAGTGCTAAAGCAAAAATCTGCCTCCGACCGAATGGAGACTAGGCCGCGTAGTTAATTTACATCCGGGACAAGACAATAAATTTCGGATGGCCACCATTAAAACCCAACATAGAAACGTTGTGCGCCATGTAGTAAAACTATGCTTTCTTCCAATGGAAACGTTTTTAATACCTTCCCCAGCGCATTAACATCTCACATCATTTCTATACGTCTCATTATTATTATTTATATTCGTTTTCTATTCACTATTGGAACTACCACATAAGCGATATACTCAATAATCTGCATAACAGGTTCAACTATAGCCAATGACAACCCCAGCAACCAAATGTGAAATAATTGTGACAAAAACGTCACAAAAAAATGTGAATTGTCGACAAAAAATTGTCACAATACGGTGGAAAAATTGTGACTGGGGTTTACCCGAATTGCGACATTTTTATGACATTTTGGTCAGAAAAAGTGTGACATTTTTGTGGAAGAAATTGTCACAGATTTGTGAAAAAAATTTTTGTGAACTAATTTGTCACAGTTTTGTGAACAAATTTGTTACATTTATTTGGACGAATTTGTGACAGTTTTGTGTACAAATTTTTCAAATTATTATGGTCAATTAAATAATTAAAAAACGTTTTTAAGGATTTGTTTATTTTTTATTTTCAATATCAATCCATTACTATAAAGAGTATAAAGTATATTTATGTATTTCAAAAACATTATATAAAGCATTTTCAGGCCTCTTATTTTCTTCTATTACTTTCATCAATACATTCTTCGACTAATTTCATAGTTTGTAGAATATTTATTTGATGATATCGGAGCTCATCTACAAAAAATACAATAAAATAGATAATAAATAATGTAAAATTTAATTTTTCTTATTGCTACAAATTCAAAATAATTTTAAAAAATACCTTTAAAAGTTTCAGCACAAATCTTTTTTTTATTATCACAAAGGAATAACATTGATTTTATTCTAGAACAAAACTTATCCGTCATAATATTATATCATTAACAATCATTTGAAATTTAAAAAAAATTATGTGACAAAAGATTCACAGTAATTTCACAAAAAAATTTCGAAAAATATTTGTGAATTCTTTGTCACATTTTTGTCACATTTCGTTGTGACAAAAAAAATATTCACAAAATTGTGCACAAAAATGTCACAAAAATTCCAAAAAAAAATGTCGAAAAATATTTGTGAATTCTTTCTCACTTTTTGTCACATTTCGTTGTGACAAAAAATATTCACAAAATTGTGCACAAAAATGTCACAAAAATTCCACAAAAAAATGTGGTCACAGTTTCTGGCTGCTGGGGAACTCATTCAAAAATAAAAAAAAATACAGTCCGCTAATACCGTTAATAATTTCATACGAATAATAATAAATTTTCAAATGCATTTTTTATATATGTCAACCTTGACAAATCCTTTTATATCTTTTCCTTTCCTTTCATCCTCTGCTTTGCACTATAAATTTAGTTTCTCTTTACAGTGAACTAATAGCGAGTCGAGGCGCTTAAACCTCAAAGACGTGTCTCTAAGTATGGGAGGAATTGCCTAAATCAATTATCATACTTGTCGCATCAATATGCTGCTTAAAGCTGTTCCGCTCGAACGTTAGATCAATAGTATAATCGTTCCGTTTGAGGCCCCAAAATGTTCGAGCGTCTACAACACCATTCTCACTCATGCTCTCTTTTTTTATAGGCCGTCACTCATGCTCTTTTTTTCGAATATTAACTAACTGATTAATTTTCTGTTACTTATAATTTCTGTTCTCAATTAATAATTATTCTTAATCGTAATTAATTGTTAACATCAATTACGGTACAATCACATCATATAAATATCGAAAAAAAGAGAACATAATGCATGAGTGACCGCTTAATTATATAATCGAGTCTTGATCAAGATTCGATCTCTTCTGATAGCAATCGTCGATGAGTTAACAAGTGTTTTATATCCATTTATTAAATAATCAAAAAAAAAGTCAAAATTAAAAATTATTTTTTTTATAAAAATTATATAAATAAAATTGTAGTGTTTCATTTTTTATTGATAACCAAAATTATTAAAAGTCATATATTTAGAAAATAAAATAATAGTACATCTATCAATTTTTGATTAATTATAAACTCAAATTACTTTTATTTTGATTACAAAAAGTGAAAATTTATTATCTGCCATAATTGGACATTAAACAAAATTCTATCGGTTAACGATTATCGGGGTTACTTAGTAACTCTTAATTATCAATTACGACTTCCATCAATTTATATTGAACCCTCAGTTTCACGACGAAACAATGGTTGACTAGGACTAGAAGAGTAGCCGTTAATATAAAATTAATATAAAAAACGTAAAGGGTACAGTTGAAATATTTGAAGTAAAAAAAAAATATTATATGCGTAAATTTAATTTTGGTTCTAAATTCATATTTTATTATAAATATAGCTAAAATTATATTGAATTTAAGGACACTATTTTATTTTATTAAAGGCGCCCTTCGTATTTTCCTAAAAATGTTTAATTGTAAAAATTTTATATTGACAAATATATTGGGAATCTTATTTATTTTTAAATTTAGTTATATCTATTATTCTTGGAATAATATATTTTATAATTAACGCTTGTAAAATATAAATAATATTGAAAACGGTATAATTAATTTTAACTTCAATAAATTCATATAAAAATAAATTAATTTGTTATATGAAACATAGTAATACGCATTTATCTGTCCACAATAAAGGTTTATATTGATTATTCTTTATTAAAAACATTAATTTTCTTGTTATAATAATAATTAAAAATTAATAAATTTTAATTTTGTGTACATTTTGTAAACAAACTAGTACCTTATTATTTTATTTTATTTTATAACAGTACAATTTATTTTACTATTTTTGTTGTTAGAACGTTTTATTTTATTAAAGGCGCCCTTCGTATTTTCCTAAAAATGTTCAATTGTAAAAATTTTATATTGACAAATATATTGGGAATCTTATTTATTTTTAAATTTAGTTATATCTATTATTCTTGGAATAATATATTTTATAATTAACGCTTGTAAAATATAAATAATAATGAAAACGGTATAATTAATTTTAACTTCAATAAATTCATATAAAAATAAATTAATTTGTTATATGAAACATAGTAATACGCATTTATCTGTCCACAATAAAGGTTTATATTGATTATTCTTTATTAAAAACATTAATTTTCTTGTTATAATAATAATTAAAAATTAATAAATTTTAATTTTGTGTACATTTTGTAAACAAACTAGTACCTTATTATTTTATTTTATTTTATAACAGTACAATTTATTTTACTATTTTTGTTGTTAGAACGTCAACTGTTTAAATTTTTCAAATTCATATTTTTTTTTTTTTTTTTTTTTTTTCTAGTTACAAGGTAGCTTGTCTTTTTAATTCAACTAAAACTGGCCCAGATAGCCAACCATCAGTTTTATTTTGTAATCTTAAGAACTAATTTTTAAGAATTTTAATTCTCCCAGTGGATCCTTAAAACGTTTTCAAATTTATATGAAAAATAATTTCGTGTTTGAAAAAATTGAAATTTATTAATTAAAAATTTGTTTTTGAAAAGAAATTAAGAGTGATAATTAAAAATTACTAAATTAATAGAGAAGTGGAATTATTAATCTTAAAATCTTCATTCTACTGGAATATCTTTTTATAGGTGATTTATGATTATAGAAATATAGAAATTTAATTGGTAAAAACCATATTATACTATTTCGTGAAACATAAGTTAAAGTTTATTTTAGAAAAGTTAATAATTTAAAAAAATATATTTTATATTTTTTTGTGATGAAAATTTTAACCAATCAGAATTAGGCTAGGGCAGTTTTCAGTGACATGCGTTTTTCGTTTATGAGGGAGTGCGTTATATATTATGAGCATAATTTTTATATAATTTTATTGTTTATTTTAACATTTCAAAAAAGAAAATAGCGAAATTATGCGTGGGAAAATAGTAAAGAAATAAATTAAGGAGATATTGGGATCCAATATAGAAATTTTTTTAACAGAAATTGTTGTATTCAAAGAACTGAATTGTTAAATAGATATTAAAGTTCATGTTTATGAAATATTTTTATATAAAAAATCAAATTGTGATTAATAATATACAGTTTTATTAAAAATACTAATACTAATATTTTTTCAAATAAATTCCAGCCACTTGTCCCCCTTTATAACTCCCCTTTCTACAATTATTCTACTTCAATGCGCAAACCACTACATTAATTTATTGTATGCAAAAGTACTTCACTAAATTTATAATACAGCGCATCCTTATATTCTATTATCTAAGCGCTGTCCAGGGCAAAGATTTAAAAACCTGAGAAGAAAAACATTATTAAGATTCTATTGGTCAGAAAAAAAAATACAGTATTTGTTGAAAAAAAAAATATAAATTATGGCCCGGCTAGCATAGAAGTAGAGCATGAGATAGACAGGGTGTGGGACAGCCCCACGTTGGCAGACGAAAAAAAAAATTTTTACCACCTGTGATATTTTCCGATAATTGTTATTTGGTTAGTGTTCGTTAGATTTTTGTTATTTACAATTATTTGTTATTTATTTAGTATTATTCAGTTAAATTTTTTTTTGGTATTTATAATATTATTATTTCCGTTAGTGTTATTTTTGGTGTTTAATATTATTTATTAGTGATTAGTTAACTTACACTTATTGGTTAGTTTTTGTTATTTATTAATTAGTTATTAGTTATTTTAATACATAACTGCATGGCTACCAATCTTAACTCCGTAGATTACTAGAATAAGACACATAGTTAGTAATAAAACATTTTTTTAGGTATTATTAGTTAGTATTAGTTAAATTTATTAGTATTAGTATAATAAATTAGTTAAAAAATTTTTTTTTGTTATTTATTTTAGTATTATATATTAAGTATTTATTTATTTATTTGTCTAGCAGTATTTATTATTAGTTAAATTTATTAGAATAAATTTAGAAGAATTTATTAGAATATTATTAATAAAAATTTTTAGGGTTAGATTAGATTGGTTAGTAAATAAAGATTTAAAGATTAGATTGGTTAAATAAAGATTAGATTGGTTAATTTAAGTTAGATTAGATTGGTTAATAAATAAATATTATGAATTAGGGAATTTTTTTTGTCAATATTATTTATTTATGGGCTATTTAAATAGGTTAATATTATTTTTGTTATTTATAATTAGGTTAGTATTTATTTATTAGACATCTGGGGTGTGACGAGTCGGTGTTTTCCAGGCCTATCTGGAACGCTAAGCTCCAGATAGGTCTGTTTTGTCTCACCGTGTTTTATATATGTTAATTTATTTCTAAAAATAAGTTAATATTTATTAAAATATAAAAAAATATAAAAAATCACCTATTTATTTGTTTACGTCTTGTCCAACTTGACGTTTATTGTTGTATACCGGCTTGTCATATTTCAGATGTCAGCATACGGCTGAATTGCGATTTTTTTTGTAGGTTGGTAGTCATATGGTAATAGTCAAAATTCCCGTCAGCGCTGCGGTCTCTTGATTTTTGGAACAGAAAACAATAGACAACCTTTGTTGCCCTTGTGGGCCATGTTTTGATTCCGAAAGTCAAGAGATCACGCGATCGAGGAAACAATAGTTTTCGAATTGGATAAAAATTGGAACAGTCGAAGAAAAATTTTGTTGCCGGACGGTCGGACATTTTTGTGGGGTTGTTTTTTTTTTGTTTTGAATTAATTTTGGTTTGAAAGTTTTTTTTTGTAGTTGGGAGATTTTTATTTATTTTTTTTGCAAGGTTTTTTTTTTAATTAAATAGCCGCGGGAAAAAAAACTTGATCATAAATTTAATAGAAAAATAAAAAAAATTGGTATTAAATTTTGTTGTTACGTATTGGCTGAAAAAAAACCCCTTAAAAGAAAAATAACGACAATTGTGTGGTGCAGAGAAATTTTAATTGAAGAAATAAAAAGAATAAGAAAATAAAAATTAATTATTTATAATAATAAATTATACCGCGTCTGGCACGGGAAATTTCCTAAAGAAAAAAAGAAAAACCTTAATCATTTCGGAAAATAATTGAAAGTGGAAGAAAAGCAAAAGAGAAAGAAAAATTGAAAAATCCGTTTTAAAATCGAGCAGTTCCAGAAATAAATAAAATTCAATAAAAACCTTAAGCACCAAGCAGCATACGAGTGTCCACGGCAGTAGCGTTATTTTTGTTTTGTTTATTTTTTTTTTGTTAATTGGTGGTTTTTTTTTGTAATTTATTATTGAAGTGTAGGTACAGGGTGCTGGTTCCCGTCCTGACATGTCGGAGCAGGAAGCAGTTCGCAGGTACTGTGAAAATTTTTTATTGATTATTAATTTATTTGTGGTGAACGATTTAATTTATTGAATAGTTGCTTTTGCTTAGTTTTCCTGTTAATTTATTAGTTGTTTTTTTTTTGTAAAATTATATTTTTTTTGTAAAGTAGAGTAGATTTTTTTTTGTAGAGTAAAAAAGTAATATATTTTTTTTGTGTTATTTATTGATTCTTTATTATATTATAAGTAGTCAGAGAAAAAAAAAATTAAAAAGTAAATTAAATATTATAAGTATATTTGGCGTACACCATACCACACATATATTTTTTTATTAATTATATCTATATATTTTCTTTAATTTTTTTCTTATTTGAATAATAAAAAAAAAAACAAAAAAAAAGCACTTGTTTAAGATAAAAAATATATATACAAATAATATCGTTTTATTTATTATAATTTATTGGAATTTTAATTATTTTTTTTTTGAAAATTACAAATTTTTTTTATTATTTTATTGGAGTTGTGTTGGCAATGCTGGATTGTTGTTGCTGCTGTGTTGAAATTCGTGTTTCATAATTTTTTTTTCTTGAATTTTTTTTTTAAAATGGCTAGCTGATTTTTCATAATTTCCCAGGATGGATCGACATGGATTTCTTGTCCTTTTCTCTTCTAATTCCTTAAACGATGGTGCTTAACTTTAAAGATTTTTTTTTGTGAAAATGTTTATTAGTGGAGGCATCATCGTATTGTAGTATTGATTGCCGTTTGGATCACTGGTCGACTCACGCCCCACAGGCTGAGCATAGCTGGCACACTTAGGAGGAAATCCCAGTGATCCAAGGAGTTCTAGTACTAGAAATTTTGGTCTAGCGTAATATTTGTGATGCGCTGTTGGTCACCCTAGACCTGGCGCCCACTTCACTAGAACTCCGAAGTTACCTCCTCCGACTTAAATCTCAAAGTTAGCAGGTGGTAATTTTTTTTATAGACAAAAATTACTATCGTGTTACATTTTTTCAAAATAGAGTAATTGCTAGCTATAATCTGAGAATTAATAACAGAAACATTGCAATAGTTCCAAGATTTAGTTTAATTCATTTTATATAATCACGGCTCCCAGACTGTTTAATAAATTACCTGATGCTACTAGAGAAATTCGTGTTTTATCCCATTTTTTGCGTGAAGTTAAAACCTGGCTTTTCTCCATAAATAGAAAATTCATAAATAGAAAATTTACTTAATGTCATGGTATAATATAATATAAGTATTTTGTTGGATTTTGATTTTGATGGATTTTTGGATTGTTGATAAATTTGATCATTAATTCCTGCTGTATTTTTTTAAGAAATTAATTTGTAATTTGATTTTGATATTTTTCTTTATTTTTTTTTTCTTGTTTTATTCATTGTGAATTTTTTATATATTACTTTTTGGCAGATTATAATTAAAATGATCACCCCATTTCGTTTTATTTATCGTAGTTTATTAGTGTTGGGGCATTCGCTACTATTATTTTTTTATAATAAAGAATACCTTCTAACTATTCTCTTAATTTTACTTTAATACATTTGTAAAAAGATTTAAAATTTTCATTGGTTTGGTTAACACTTGTTTTTGTAAATTAAAAATATTTATATAAAAGAATTCTTTGCAACATAGAAAACTAATTGTTAATCATAATTAATTAATTATTAATAAATTATAATCCTTTATTTTTTTAATCTTTTTTACTTTATTAAACTATGTAACATAAAAAATTTTTTATACAGAGAATAAAGATCTTTATTATTATTATTATTGTTTCATTCAGTTTATGGCGTGTTTTCTTGTCCAATCTTGAATGGTGTCGTTTGCATGTTGAAGTTTGCTGGTTACCTCGTTTAAAGTAGTATCTATATCTACCGCTAACATGGCTGTGTCGTCCGCGACAAGTACATCATTTGGGACTGGTAAGTCACTGGTGAGCAACTCATAGAGAATTGGTCCAAGGTGCTACCCTGGGGTACCCCTGCCTTGATCTCTTGAATTTCTGAAAAATCATCCTCATATTTACCTCTAAAGTATCTATTTGACAGGTACAAAGTAATAAATTCTACATACTGTTTAGGTAGCAGTTTGTTCAATTTATTCACGAGTCCATGGTGCCATACCTTATCAAACGCTTGTGCTACGTCAATAAATATTCCAGAGCATATCTTTTTGCCCTCTAGTGCATCTTCTATGGCTTTCGCGATACTGAGAATTTGTTGAATCGTCTAATGATTCTTTCTAAATCCAAACTGAAAATATGGGATTAGCTTTTTGCTTTCTATTATTGGTTGTAGTTTCTTCAAAAACATTTTATCCAGGACTTTGGACATGCTAGGAAGTAGAGAAATTGGACGGTACGATTTAGTATCGTATGCTGGTTTTCCTGGTTTTTGGATCATTATCATTTCAGCAGCCTTCCATATACCAGGAAAGTATTTCAATCTAAATGCTGCGTTTATTAACAGAGTAAGCATGTTTATTCCTTTTTTGGGAGATTTGATAGAATCTCTGATGTTATTAGGTTAAAACCTGGAGCTTTTTTTTGGTGAAGCTTTTTCTGATTTCATCTACCACTTCTCTTGGTTTTAGCATTTTTATGTTTTGCGTAAGTAGATTAGTTACTTCTTCCAAAGGTGAGCTCTGATCACTCTCGTTAGGTTGAAATACCGATGCTAAATGTTCTGCAAACACTTCCGCTTTTTACTTTCCCTTTTATGAATTTACACTTCCAGTATATATTTATATATATATATATATATATAATTATATATGTATATATGTCGGTATCTCCTCACCTGGCCATAACTCTTAAACGGCTTGACCGATTGAGCTCAAATTTGGAAGTTGAGCTCGTGTCATCAGATACTTGGTGCCCTATAAATTACTGATGAGGGGGAAGGAGGCACGGAGGGCCGCTTAAATTTTTAAATGTACCAAAAAAACCATGTGGGTTATCAAATGAAAGATCTTGACGAGTACATCTCAATGGGGGGTAGTAGGGGGTGAGCCGTGGGTCATGTCAGGGCCCAAAACGGGTGCAATGTTGGGCCCCATAATACAAAAAATCATGTCGGGTATCAAATGAAAGGCCTTGAAGTGTATATCTCAATAAGGAGTATTTAGTGGGGCGCCGTGAATCATGTAGGGGCTAAGACGGGGGCAATGTTGGGCCCCATCATACAAAAACCATGTGGGGTATCAATTGAAAGGTCTTCAACAGTACATCTCAATGGGGAGTAATTCGGAGGGCGCCGTGAGTCATCTCGGACCTAAAACTGGGGCAGTGCGGGGCCCTATCATACAAAAAATCATGTTGGGGAATCAAATGAAAGGTTTTGAAGAGTACATCTCAATTTTTATATAATTATATATAAAATTTGGAATTTGAGCTTAATATAATTATATATAAAATTTGGAAGTTAATTATATATGTGGGATTTTGAGTTAATAAAACACTATAAATCTATATTTTTAATGAAATATATTTATTAATTATAATGATTATTAATAATTAGATTATATGAATATGATGTTACAATCTTAGATTATTGTTATGTTACATATTTTGTACAGTACAGTTGACTTTTTTATCTTATTTTGACTTTACTTTACTTTTACTTATTTACGACGTGACGAGTAATTACCAAACTGAAACTAACTACTAAAACTATATTTTATTTTACATAATGCGGAAGCTGAATTTGGTGGAGTGTCGGTAATTTATGGCATGAGAATAATTGTTAAATGAAGCGTGAACATATACAATTGCAATTACAATTGCACCGTTAGAATATATTTAAAAGAGAGTAGTAATTAATATTAATATTCTATTTAAGTGTAGTACGACCAAAATACGGATCCCACACGGCAATCCTGACAACTTATTCGTCTCGAATAACCTGATCACTCCACATTTTCATTTGGTCGGCTACTGTTGATGTTTTATTGGGACCTTCACCATCGCCAATCTTTGAAACATTATATCTATTATTTTTATTAACATAGGTAATTTTTTAAGGACCAACATACTTTGTATTAAGTTTTACTTGCGTCATTTGCGTTCTTTTGATAGCGACTATATCGCCTTTTTTATATTTAAAAGCTGGTTTACGTTTTTTATTAAAATTCTGTTTATTTTCTTGTTGTATCTTTATAATATTATTTTTGGCAATTTCTCTTATTTCATCTCTTTCAGTATTGAGTTGACTTAAATTTTCCAAATTGATAATATTGTTAAGTGAAGTAAACTCTTAATTGTTTTTTAATTTCATCTCTATTCCTGTTAAAATCTTAAATGGTGACATTCCTGTACTTCGTGAATTGGTTGAATTTATAAACTGCTGTATCATATCAACATGTTTATACCAGTCCGATGGCTTATCTAAAGACAATTTAATTAGCATAGGAATGATTACACGATTCACACGTTCAATTTGACCGTTGCCCCTAGGAACACCTGTGGTTGTTTGAATATGAACAATACCTTGTTCAATACAATATTCTTCGAATCGATTTGACGTAAAACCACTTCCGGGGTCGGTAATAATTCTGGACGGATTACCAAAAACAGCAGACTGCTTACGTAACCGGTCAATAACCTCGTCGCTACCTGTACTTTTAGTCGGATAAAGCCAAACGAATTTGGTAAAAGCATCAGTAACTGCAAAAATATGTTTGTAACGTTTTTGTGTTGACTCTAAAATACCTAAATGGTCAATATGAAATAATTGCAGTGGTCGATCTTCCTTATCAATCGGTTTAAGAAAACATTCTTGCCTACCATTTTTTTTTTCAGATAAGATACAGGGTATACAATTTTTAATTAATTTTTCAATTTTTTTACGATAGTCTGGGATGAAATACTGTTTCAATAACAAATCTTCTGTTTTACGTACAGCAAAATGTCCTTGCTCATGCATTTGTTTAATAATTTGGCTTTCCATTGACATTGGTATCACCAATAATTCATTACCATTAATCATTTTATAAATGATATCATTTTTCAAAAAATAATCTTCATATTCACGTTCATGTAAAATTGTTTTTAGTATTTTTAGATACTCGTCTTCTTCTTGGGCTTGTTTTATCTGATAGGTAACAGTCATTTCCATAGATAAAATTTCTCTACTTAAAGCATCAACGTGACGCATTTTAGTACCGGATCGATGTTCGATATCAATATCAAAATCTTGTAAATATAGAGCCCACCAATAGCCATAGCTTCTAATTCGTATGAATGGTATTTCTGTTCGGCTTCAGTTGTGTTTCTACTCATATATTGTACAGGATGCATTTCACCATCTTCTGAATTTTTTTGTAACATTACTGCAGCATAACCGTATTTCGAAGCATCTGTATGTATTTCAGTATATAAGCCGTATTTAAATAATTGAAGGGTTGGTTCTTTGACTAATTCGGATTTTAATTGTGTAAAAGCTTGCATTTGTTCAGGACCAAATGTAAATTAAATATCTTTCTTTAATAAGTCGGATAGAGGTTTTGCCTTTATAGAAAAATCAGCTATAAATTTTCGGAAGTACGAAGCTAATCCCAAAAAATTTGAATCTGCTTTACGTTTTTATTGGGAGTTGGATAATTCATCATTGCTTTAATTTTTTCGGTACCTGGCTTAATGAATCCATTTTCAACCGAATGCTCTAAAAAGTCTACTCTTTGTTTAAGAAAACTACATTTTTTCCAATTAATTCGTAAACCATGATTTTGTGCTACTTCTAAAACTTTTCCTAAATTTCGTACCCCTTCCTCTTCAGACTTTGATGGAATGATTAAATCATCCATATACGTTATAACGATTTTAGCTTTAATAAGTGGTCTAAATATTGTAAAAATATATCTGGAAAATACCGACGGGCTATTACACAATCCGAATGGACAATATTTAAATTGATATTGGCCATTTTCAACAACAAAACTAGTATACTTTCTGGAATCTTCAGAAACGGGAACGTGAAAGAAAGCAGATGTTAGGTCCAATGTCGTAAAATATTTTGCGCCTTGTAATTCGTTTAATTGATCTTCGATTATTGGCATTGGGAAACGATCTTTGATAATTTTATTATTAATACGACGGTAATCAATGCACAATCTTTTAGATCCATCTTTTTTACTAACAAGTACAACCGGGCTAGCAAAATCGGAATTGCTTTCTTCAATAATACCATCTTTTAACCATGCATCAACTTGAGATTCAATTTCTATTTTATGTTGATATGGTAACCTTCGAGGTGTATCATAAACTGGATTTTCGTCACTTAATATAATTTTCATTTCAATTGGAGAATCAATTGTTTTATTAGGAATATAATTTTTAATTAAATTTAAAATCGAATTTTTAATTTGAATATTTCGTATATAACTTAAATCAATTTGATTATAATCGTCTTCATTGAAGTTGTAACTTAAGTTGTAACTTAAATTTAAATTAAAAAGTATTGTTATAAATTAATTGAATAGAAAATAAATTAATTAAATAGTTAAATAAAACAATAAATAGATAAATTAGAATAATAAATAATAAGTGGAACAAAAAAACAATTATAGTTTTATTCATTTTATTAAATAAATTAATGTAGGCTAGCCCGGGAGTCAGGCTAGATTCTACCCCAAAAAACAGGTGTATCCTACAAACATAATGTAGTAGAAGAGAGTAAACACTTCGAGGAAGAAAAAATAGAATTTGGAAATGTTATAGAAATACAGGATGAAAAAACTGAAAAAAAGCAATGTAAAAAATTATCAAAATAAAAAGATATATAAAAATGAAGAAAATTTGGAAGAAGCACTAAGTCATATTAGACTTTTATATAACAATGAAGAAGTACATGATAAAAACGAAGGATCGTTAATTTCGGAACTTGAACCTAGTATAGTTCCACATCAGGAAATATATAAAATAATAGAATTTAATGAAAATACAGAAAAGTATATCGAAAAGCACGTAGAAAAAGTATAAACAGAATCGATTCAACAAAAGGATAAGAGTCAAAAAAGGACCAACTTGAATACAAATTTTATTGTAAAAGTAAATAATATAATTCAAAATCCTGGAACACAAATAGTAAAGGAAAAACAGACATTTAATGAAAATTGTTCGCTAGCAAATGCGCACAAAACTCATAAATATAGTCCTACTATAATTCCCCGGAATTATAAGTATTTTAGAAAACATGCATAAATTTGTATTAATCAGAAGAAACTGGAAAATAATGATTTTTATAACTTTAACTTTATAACTTTATAAAAATTATAAAATTATTATATTTCAATAAAAATTGTTTTGTCTTTGAGAAGAATAATTAGTTTATTTAAGTGCATATTTTTAGGGAAAAAATTTAAAATCAAATTCATTTTTTTATATAAATTAATGTAGTTTTAGTAATACTACAACATAATAAATATAATTTTAAGTTTTGGGTGTATAGGAAATGATTAACGAAATTAAGTGTTTTTGTAATAATATATTCAGTTTTAAATTTTTTGTTAGTACTTAAAATTAAACTTTATTATTAACTTTTAGAAAAATAATTCGCTAGCCAATTACAGTTATATAAAAAAAAATTCTTTAATTACTTAATTATATAATAAAAAAAATTACACAGTATATTAAAATTTAATTTTGGAAAAATAAATGATAAGAAAAATAGTAATAAATGAATATATTTAAAAAATTGTTTATTAAATTAGTATAGATTATAGAAAATGAATGTATATTTAAAAAGTAATATAAATGAATATATCTAAAAATAATATAAATGAAAATAATTAAAAATAGTTAATTGAATAGAAAAGAATTAATAAATTATAGAAAATGAATGTAAGTTTTTTTTAAAAAAATAATATAAAAAAAAATATGATAAGTAAAGAAAATAAAATATGCTAAAACGAAAGAAAAATTAATATTATAATTTAAAGTTAATTTAGAAGTTAAAAAAAATATTTGGTTAGATTATATAAAAGTAAAAAATATTTGGTTAGATTGTATAAAAGTTAAAAAAAAGTTAATAATTTGTAAATGTTGAAAATATATAACAATTAAAATAAAATATTATTGTTAAAATGAGATAAAAATTAGAATAAAAAAATTATTGAAATTGTATAAAAAGTAAAAAAATTATGTATGAAAATTATTAAAATTGTCAAAAAAATGAGAAAATGGTTGAAAGTGTATAAAAGTTAAAATTAAAAGAAAATTATTCGTTAAAAATTGTTAAAGTTAATAAATTGCTTATATGAGATAAAATAAAAAGGAAAATATTGCTTTAAAAATGAATGAAAAAAATTGTATTAATTGTAAAAAATTGTAAAAAGTATAAGGTAAATATTTATAATTTAAAAGGAAAATTTAAATAAAAGTGTTAAAAAGGATCTAGTATAATAATTTGTATATTGACATAAAAAATGAATAATGAAGTTTGAAAATTTATGAATAAATATGAAAAAGAAATTTGGAATAAAAATATATTTAGAGTATCTATCTTTATGATAAACGAAAAATGTAACTAAAATATTGAAAATTATTTAATATTAAAATAAATAATTTTTTAAAAAAAGGAGGTTGAATATTGATAAAGAAATTGATATACAAAAAAATGTATAATAAAATTTGAAAATATATGTAAAAGAATAAATATATAATTATATATAAAAAAACAATAAAGATGGATGACAAATGAAAGAAAATGTTAAGAAAAAATATTGTTAAAAAAAAATATGTAAAATATGTAAAAAATAAATAATAAAAAAATATGTAAAAAGAAAGTTGATATATAAAAGGTATACATAAAATTATACCAATTTCAAAAAATTTGTATATATAAATAAATAAATTAAAAGTATAGAAAAAAAATTAAAAAAAAAATTGTATAACAAAAGCTAGATAAATGGAGAACTTCTGAATTGCCATATATCCAGAAAATGTATCAATTTTTTGTACTTCAAAAGGGTTCCCTGTAAATAATAACTAATTGTTTGTACCATAAAATATTTGCATTTCGCAATGCATAACAATAACAATATTTATTCAATATAAAATATTGTTCTAGTTAAATTGGTATTATTAAATTGTGTCACTAATTTAATAATGCTTAGTGCGAAATTTTGCAGACTATGCAATTTTGGGTAATAAAAACAAACAATTAATAATAATTACTATTGAGTGCAATTACTCAATCATAAATTAATTGTGTTATTATTAAATCAAAGTTCGTTATATTTTTATGTAAACAAAGGCTGGCAAATTAATATTTGCGTATAAATACTTGGATTTTTTGGTAATTCAAAGAGTAGAAATTTATTCAGCTTACGGTTAACAGCTTTCAAAACAGAAAGTTTTGTACAGAGCTAATTGGTTAACTTAAGCTTGAAATAAATAAATAGTTAATTTAAACTTTAAAGAAATATTGAAGTTTTATTTAAACGACTATTAAACATTACGCTCCCAGTTCAGGAGGAAAATATATTACATAGATTGGCTATAGCCAGAATAATATATATCCAACATTTGAACACAACAGGCACATTCGGTTATACGGGACCCCAAAATTGGGTCATGTTGGGCCCATTATACAAAAGGGTATCAAATGAAAGGTCTTGAAAAAAGTCCGAGAGGCACAGTGGGGCATGTGGGGTCCAAAAGTTGGTCATGAAGGCCCTTCATAAAAAATCATGTGGGTCCTCAAAAGAAAGGTCTTGAAGAGTACATCACCTCGGGGTCCAAAAGTGGGTCATGTGGGCCCATTATACAAAAAATCATGTGGGTATCAAATGAAAGGTCTTGAAGAGTACATGTAAATGAGCGTAGTCCGTAAAGGCAGACTGGATTACACGAGGCTCCAAAAGGGGGTCATGTGGGTCAACTGGTCCTAAGATCATAAAAATATCATGTAGTTTATCAACTGAAATAATGCAAAAAAGACATGAGAAGTATCAAATAAAAGGTATTGAAGAATACATTTCGTTGCGCAGTCCGTGGGGCTTCGTAATTCATGTTAGGGCCCAAAACCTGTGTCATGTGGGGGCCTATCATAAAAAATTATGTGGGGCATCAAATGAAAGGTCTTGAAGAGTAGTCCGAGCAGTACCCTGGGTCATGTGGAGCCAATTATACAAAAAAAATGGAATTCCAAATCGTTGGCCATGAGGAGCTCAAACAAATCATTCGCAAGTTGTCAAAGTATTTAAATATTTTTAGTCGGTTAAATGAATAAATATTTGACCGACTAAAAAGTGTAAAATAAAAATAATTTTTTTAAAAATAAAACAGTTTTTTAAAAATACTTTCCCTTAAAGAAATATTCAACTAAAAAGTAATAAACAAGCTAATAATACCACATCAATGTACTTTCCCGTTGAGTTTGAGCAACTGTCAGCAATAGTAAGGGAAAGTAGACCTTATCAGAATTAGTGCCATTTATAAGGAGGTCTACTTACCCTTACTATTGTTGACAGTTTCTCAAACTCAACGGGAAAGTACATTGATATAGTCAACGCTTATCCTATCGCTTGCGCACCCACTGACCACTCAAAAAATATATTTGTAGATTTTATAAAATTTGTTTATTTATGTCAATTAATTTATTTCCACCTCTTTTAAAAGTTTTGTAAGGAATAATTTATATTATTATTAATCAATATACCAGGGCCCTATTGCACCAACCAGTTATCAGTTATCACTTATCACCTAATCAAAAATATATTTTTTTGATAAGAGTAAATGATAAGTGTTGCACAAATGGAAATTAAATTTAACTCACTTATCAATTATCAAATAATCATATTTTTGATAATGATAAGTGTTAAGCGTTTCTCCAAAAAAAATATTACTTAGCAACAGAAGTTGAATTTTTACATTTTGATAAGTAGAATTTTGTATGGTTGCATTTGTTATTGCACGTGCGGGTGCTGTAGCAATACTGTTTTAGCCAACAAAAGAACCAAAAAATAATAATTTACCAAATAGTTTTAAATTTTTTAATTCAATATATAGCAAAACGTATAGCACAAAAAATAAAAAAAATACTAAGTAAGTTTCTTTATGTTATTTCATTACATAATTATGTAATATTATTATATTATAATATATTATAATATTATATATTATAAGTTATATAATTTATATATATAAATATATATATAAAAACGACTAAAGCTCGAATTAGTATGAAAATAAAACTTACAGAATAATTGATATATGAATTTTTTCTTAACAAAACTTTTGATAAATTTAGCAGTATTGGAATTGTAAATTGATAAGTAAGAATTTGGGTGCAACGAAAAGAGAAAAAAATTATCAAAATTTATCAAATTATCGCTTTTCCAAAAATTACTTATCAACTTACGATTTTCTATTTGGTGCAACAGACATTTGATAAGTTGAGCGCTTATCAAGAATCAAAACTCATTGTAATTCTTATTACTTATCCGTTTGGTGCAACAGAAATTTATTAAAAATAGGACCCTGTTTACAAACTTTCTTGTATTCCAAAATTATTCAAACTTATAGTGAATGCTTCAATATACAGTCACTGCTCGGGTATTTCAACTGCCAACCAGCATGGATTTATTAAAGGGAAATCAACAGTAACAAACATAATTGCAACATCACAGTTGTTAAACACAATCAAAACGGATGTCATAGGAATGCAAACGGATGTCATTTATACCGATATGAGTAAAGCCATGACGTCACAATTTTTAAACTAAAAAAAATAAGCTTTCCTGCTTTCTTAATTAATATGATTTCCTCTTATTTCCCAAACAGGAGCTATAGTGTGGTCTCTCCGCTGTATCTGAACCGTTATTTGCTAATTCAGGGGTCCCACTGGGTAGTTATATTGGCCCATTAATTTTTATTGCTTCTATTGATGACGTTTCATCCATAATTGTTAATAGTAAAATCGGTATAATATATGCAGATGATATGTATAATCCGAACACCAAATGATAAAACTCAGCTTCAGGAAGAATTAAATGCATTCGAATTACACCATTTAATTATAACAATTTACCGTTAAATATTGATAAATGTGCTTTAATTACTTGCACTCGCCGCACCGCTTCGATTGGTTTCATGTTGCAGTGTTAATAATTCCGATACTTTAAGGACCTAAAGAAACTAAGATATAATTTAATGTGTATTTATTAACTAGAAATTGGTAAATACATAATTTTTTAAATAGAACTACATACATTGGGAGTATTAAAAAACTGTAACTTTTACTTTAATCTTCGCTTTCATAAAATCATAAGTTGACAAAATGCGATATGAATATAATATTAGTCAATGTGCACAAATTAATTTTTTCGCTAAATTCATATCTTATATCTTTCCAAACACCCGGGTCCTCATCACGTTATTCAAGGCCAGCCATGTACCGATTCTGCTTCATTAAGTAAAGAAATTAAAACAAACCCATTTAAACAATTTAAAAAATCAACAATATTTTATTAACTTCCTTATTAATATAATAAAACACTAAAAACTATTAACAGGTAATAGATTGTCTTTTATCTTTTAACTAAGTAAATAATTAAGAGGTTCTATATTCTATATTGCAATAAGACTTTTAAGACTAAAATCAAACTATTTTAGGGTTTAAAAATTGCGACGATCACAGCTGGGGATATGATTAAGAATTAAAATTAATTTCGTGCTGCTAGGTGGATCTTGTTTGGTCGCATTTACTAATTTGGGGATTTACTCCGTATATGGGATTTTCACATGTATTCGGATAGTGTATTATGGATGCAAAATTTCTTTGCATATATTTATGTGAAGGCTGTTTTGAATTTTTTGCTAAGGCACATTTGTTTTTTTCCTCAATTTCCATATTTGTTATTTCCGCACCCATTACTCCTATATCTATATGTTTTGGACGCTTTCTTCTAGTCTCATTTTCACAAGGACTTGGAGCTCCAGGATGTCTATATGAAACGTGTTTGCGCAAAGCATCTTTACTTCTGGATACATGTGAACACACACTGCATGCATATCTGCAAATAAAAAATTAAATTTTTAAATGTTTGTATGATACATTTTGCATTAATATATAAGAACATAAGAAACAAACCCGGGGTTGTCAAAATCACATTTCCTCAAAATCGCACATGCAGAACAACTAGATATTGTAAACCAAAGTGAATTCCTATACATATTATTAATTAGAACAAATATAGATACAAAATGGGTTCTTTAATAAATAGTATGGGTTCTTTTATAGGAGTAGGAAGTATGAAATAATAAATAATAATATATCAATTTTCTCCACTTTTGTAATTGCAACATTATTTGAAATTATGACATTATTATTATTTGAAATTATGACATTATGTGGAGACAGGTGAAGGTAGTCTTCATTCCGAAGGCGGGAAAAAGCGGACACGAATCGGCTAAAGACTTCAGGCCAATTAGTCTATCTTCCTTCCTCTTAAAATCCTTAGAACGAATACTCGAGCTAGAGTTAAGAAAATACCTTCAGAAAGAGCCATTATGCACAGCCCAACATGCCTACAGCAAAGGCAGGTCCACTGAAACCGCGTTAAGCATGGTAGTCAAAGGTGTTGAGCGTTCCATTCACTATAAGCAATATACATTAGCAGCCTTCTTAGATATTGATATTGAGGGTGCTTTCAATAACGTTCATAATGCAGCCATTATAGAATCGCTGGCTAAGTTAGGAGTAGGAGCGAAACTAGCACAATGGATCGCAAATATGCTAAGAACTAGAGAGATCCAGACGGATCTCAGTAATAGCCACATTACCAGGAAAGTAAGTAGAGGCACCCCTTCTTTGGCTCCTAGTAATGGACCAAATCTTGAAAAAGCTACAGAAAAAGCATACGCCTTTGATCTAGTCTTTCGCATACGCCTTTGATCTAGTCAAGAATGGTTTTATGGATGTATACAGCCATAGTTCGTCCTATCCTCACGTACGGGTCAGTTGTATGGTGGCCCGCACTCTCAAAGGAGTACAAACGTACCAAGCTAGGTAAGGTCCAAAGAGGAGATTGCATGTTCGTAATAGGGGCGTTGAGAACAACGCCAAGGGACGCGTTAGATGTAACCTCCTTCCAGCAGACCTCCATATAAAATATAAAAAGCAGGCTCCCTACGGACTAAACTATCCCCAAGCTAGAGTTGAACAAGAAGTTCAAAACAAAAATTCCAAACCGAAGAGAATGGAAAGACTTGGGCCTATTAGGAGAAATGGACACGGTCCTCTACACAGACGGTTCAAAAGATGGACTGCGGGGTGGGTGCCTGGATTTTCTCACAAACAAACGCAATATCCCAAAAATTCAGACTCCCTAACAGATCCACCTTTGCGATCTGGAAAGCGTGCCAAGCGTTGAGAGAAGACTCCTCTCACAAACACAACATAGCGATTGTGACAGACAGTCAAGCAGCAGTTTTGGCTCTCAACTCTGCCACAATCTCCTAAAAACTCGTAAAGAAATGTTCAGATGAACTGGCGTATAAAAGTAACCACTTCAACGTTACCGTACTGTGGGTTCATAGGAACATACACGGTAACGAAGAAGCCAATTAACGGGGGTCATGCTTCTCATGCATCTGTTTTAGATGGCGGTGATTTGAAAATCAGCTAAATGCCAAAATTGAACGTAAATAAATTAAATTATTTTTTTAAATAATTTTAAACGGCTGTGTGAATACTTAAGTGTACAATATCAAAAAGTATAATATGTTAGGGAAACGCATTTTAAGTTTCAATAGTTAATATAACCACATACATAGATGCGTATACTACCGACAGGATTTTATAGTTAAAATTGATTTAGCCACTTAGTAGGTAATACCATTGATTTTAAATAACTAGATAAATCACCGACACTGCAACTTTCGTCAACAGGTGCCGCCACATACACCATTTTCAGAAATTATTTTTTTACAGGATTTTTTATTTTACTTTAGTTAGTTAGCATGGTGGCCGAAGCCTCGTATAGACCATTAAGGTCTTTAGCGCTACCATAAATACCGGTATGAATGACAGGTCCTGGTTTCTACTCCCTGGGTGTTCGCATGGATGTTTGAGGAAAGGTTGAAAGTGTCCGTAATTTTAGCGAATTTTAGGAGTTTGCTGATACCGCACCTTGAAACTTCCTTGAGATCTTGGAAGAATGCCAGCCCAAGGCAAGACAATCTCTTTTTCGCGAGTGCAGGACAGTGGCAAAGAAGGTGCTCGAAGGTTTTATTTTATTTTATTATATTTAAAAAAATTAAGTTTTTGAAAAACCTTTAAAAAAATTAATTTAGAAAAAATTGTCTGTGATGGGGATTGAGAATGTTATTTTTCATACAAATATATGAAAAAAAATAATTTTGTCTTATATATGATTTGATAACCTTATAAACATCTAAATTCTAAACATATTGTAATGAATATAGCACACATATAGTGTATACTCAACCATAATAAAATATATCAGTATACACATCGTGTGCTGACCAAAATCTAAATAATAAGAATTATATAGTTTTAAAGGGAATAATATTTCTAAGGAATTTTAATTGTAAACAAATAATTACGGTATATAAAGAGACACTTTTATAATAAAAAATCACTTTTCATTCAGAAGTCAACCGAGTTTCATTTTATTATAAAGCAATACGCTTGTTTAAATATAAAACTCCTAAACCTAACTTCTTCAATAAAGTTGGCAATCTTGCCTGATAAATATATATGTGGCGTTGTTGCTAGCAATGCATGAAGTTTGTGTATAATATAAAAAATCATAAATAACCCTATAAATATCTATATATTCAAAGCATAAACACTACATGGCGATCCTACCCAGCGAACATCAGAGGAAAATCCAAGAAGCCATAGGAGAGAATAGCCAAATTGGTCCAAAACCAATTTCCATAGTTTTTTCAAAAAAACAAAAAAAATTAAATATAAAAAAGTAAAATAAAAAATCCTGTAAAAAAATTAACATTCATTATACATTTTTTTTACAAATATTAATTTTCCCTAACATAAAATATGAAAAAATAAAAAAATTCTATAGATTGAATTTTTCTATTCTTCCGAAAATGATTTTTTTCTTTAAATAAAGCAAAATTACAATTCTCAAGGCTCAACAAAAGCGCAAAACAGGAATACACCTAATTCTGTTTTTACGCGATAGATACGTTCCGCGAAAACTCGCGTAAAAAAAAATCGCGTAAAAAAAGATAGCGTACCCATATAAAAGGAGGGGATTGGTTCCAGATTTTAAATATGTATCAGCTAAAATAAGGTGAATTAAGTATAATGCAAGTTTATGGTTCTTACGTGTGCTTTATATACACTTTTTATTTAAAATAACCAAAAATAACGGAAAGAAACAATTCATAATAATTCTTTTCAACCGCACTATACTTTCACAAAAATTTATTGGAAATAAATAACTGGAAATCCCCTATATATGAGTGTCGTAGATTTTTCGTATCAACGATTTGCCTGTTTTAACACATGCATGCACGTTCTACAAACGTGTTAAAGCATGCACAAATATACATACATATTTTTTGTCATTAAAATTGTTAAATCTGTTAAATATTGTTAAATTTTGTTAAAAATTGTTAAATATTTTTTGTCATTAAACCGCGTTAAATCAAATCAAATCGCGTAAAAACAGAATACGAAAATTTTTTGGAATCGCGTTAAATCAAATGCGCGTAAAAAAAGTTCGCGCAAAAACAGAATTAGGTGTATAAATAATTTTCTCACTGAGAGAGAGAAATGAAAAAAATAATAAATGTTTATTAAAAAATAATAAATGTTTGATACATGCGCCCCTTTTCTCACAAATATAACGATATTTTTTTTATAAATGATGATTTATCTAGTTATTTAAAATCCAATACTTGGTAGAAATAATACCAATACTTGATAGAAATTTGTTTAAATTATACCAATACTTGGTAATACCGATACTTGGTAGAAATTTGTTTAAATTTTTATAACTTTTTGTAAATAATTTTATTTTTGTATAAAACATGCAAAATGAATATTGAACACATTTCATGCGTTTTTGTAAATAGTAAAAATTACTCTCGAACTTACAATCATTAAATTCGAATTTAAATAAAAAATAAAGAGAAAAAGCCATTTATTTAAAAAGCCATTACATATATTAATTAATAAAAGTATTTTTTAGAAGAAAAATTGGCATATTGGACACAAGTATTCACAACAGCAAAATGTTATATCCGTTGATATAACCGAGTAAAATAAATTTTTATCCAATTTTTAGGGAGGGCAAAACTATGACACGCGTGTCACACTAGTTTGCAGTGGCACGATCCTCCGAATACAAATATTTGCTCTTTTGTACTTTGGGGTGTCAGAGATAATAGATAGATAGGCATTACGACCCGTTTGAGTGGGTTTTAAAGGCATATGAGCGAATTTTTCGTGGATGGCTTTACGATTCACTGGAATGGGTCATAAATTACAAATGAAAAGGAAGTAATGTCCATGGACAATAATTCTTTTTTCAAAAACTTATTTCTTTTTTCAAAAAGAAATATTGCCCATGGACTTTATGACTTATTTGTAGTGGACGTTATTGAAATGGACTTAATTCCAAATTGAAATGTACTTAATTTCCTTTTTAGATTTTTTTTTGTAATTTAAAAAAAAAGTTTATTCAAAATATATATAATAGTTTCATATTTTATAAAAAATAATATATAAATGTTTTATATATTATAAACATTTCATGTTTTTCTTAATTTGGTTTTGTACAAAAACACTAAAGATGAATTTATTACTGTTTGGTGCAGTAAGGGCAAAGAATGGAACTGTTAGTATTAGCAGGTTCTTCCGAAATTATGTTAAAACAATCAGTACATAGTTTTAAATGACTGCATGATGATAGTAAAACAATACCATTACCATATAATTTATAGTTGCATTAACATCTAATATTTAATATTTTAAATTATAAAATATATAATTGAACCTTAATTCTCATTTGAACTTTGTAAAAAGGTCATAAAGTCCATGGGCTTTATGACTCTTTTGCATCCGTCTTCAATTGCTTTTAGCACTGGATATTTATAACGGCATAAAGTCTATGGACTTTAATTCGTTGGAGTGTTGAAAATAACAGCATTCACATTAAATACATAATGTATTTTTTTATATACATGAAATTGTAACATACATACATAATGTACATATAAATACTAAATAATTTCGTATATTATTATAAAAAAAATGTAAAATTTTAAATACTCAATAATTTTGGCACGTTTTTGATTTTAGATTTTTTTTAATTTCGGCACGGCATCCGAGAAAGTTTTACCATCCCTCTAGCATATTAAAATTTACAGTAAAAACTTGACATTTTTTTATAGATAAGCCACCTGTATATTAGCTACTGAATTCCCAATTAGTTTTTTGAGGTCTGAGGTGGATACTAATAGAATACAAATAAGAAAAATGTAAGCAAAATTTTTATCGCTGGTAAAATTTTGTATGGAAATTCAGCTTTTTTCGAGGAGGATACTAGGAGAAAACTTAGCTTTGATCAAAAGAATCAGTATACTTTTTTTTATTATTAAATAATTTAAAATATACTACACTTAAGAAGTAAAATGATATGTATGTATAGTTATACCATGCGCTTAAATGCAAGGGGACATATGAAAACAATTTCTTCAGAGAGTCTTGTTATATTGAAGATATGTTTTTGGTAAATACATTGCAGACTTCAATAATAAAGCCCTTGGGAAATACTTAGTGGAATAAAATAAAAAAAATTCAGTGAAGATAGGTATTTTATTACAATATTAAATTTAATTTAATATAATTGCAGAATTTAACTAAGTAGATAAAAGATCTATCTGTTATTTTTAACGTTTTCAACCAATCTAGTCTTTACAGAAATCAAAAACTTCAATTGGTTTTAAAGTTATTATGTATATGTTGAATATTGCCAATTTTCGTATTTTCAGGGGTATAGCCAATTTTCGTATTTTCAGGGGTATAAACATATTATTTTATTATTATCTAATATGGTTTTAATTTCGATTCTCTATCGTACGACATGTAAAACTTTTGTGTAAACCGGCGGACAGACAGAGTGAAACTAATGAAACACAAATATATTAGTATATATATATATACGAGTATAATAGCCTTTAAGGCTTTTTTTCACTAATAAATATTAGATGCGGCTGTAGCTATTTTCTACTTTTTTTGTGGCTGTTAGCCACGACGATTTTCACTAAATAAATTTTAGCCTGGGCTATTTCAAATTGATGTTTTGTTTTGTAAATAAAATTTACATTGAATATTTTTATTTGGACTAGTTTGTAAAAAAAAGTAATAAAAGTGTTTATAAAAAAAAAAAAAAAATATTGATTCGTTTTTCTTCATTTTAAAATCAAAACAATATAACGAAATGTCAAACAACAGCCACACATCTTCTTAGCCCTTTAATTGGCAAGATAGAAATAGGACATTTAATGTTCTAAGTATTTTGGTTTCGGGGTAATTTTGGTACGAGAATCACGAATCCGAAGTCGCTTTGTCGATATCTTTATTGGTTTAGTCGTGAGGTGAGAAAGAAGAATAACGGCCATATGGCCGGTATATCGATCTACGGGTTAATAAAGCAAATAGGTGTTTATTTTTATAATAAAAACAAAAAATTTTATTGCAGTAAATTCAGGTAAAATGGTAAAGTAAAAAAGTAAAAAACTGATACATTAATAACTAATTAACAAACTAAATACATCAGGGGCGAACGTGATAGTCTTTCCAACAATTATTGGCGCCAGAATAACATGAATGGAGTTGGCATTTCGGGCAGAAAGTGTGTGTCTCCGATTTCTTGCAATACTTGCAGGACTTTGTACGGCCTGGAATCCATTCAAGAACATGATCTATTCCGCCGTACCGTACATCTTCAACTGGATGTGCTGACTTTCTACCAACAGCGGCACTAGTAGTAGGCTGCGATTCGCTTAAAGGTCGACCAACAGTCCTTGCGCAATTTTTACACGAAACTGGAATAATCTCATATCTTTTTCTGCTGAAATTTCTTCGAAAAATCATTTTTGTCCAACAAATTTGTTCGTCAACACATAATCGAGCAGGTACTGAATCGAAGCGTTCCTTCAGAATATTGGCAACTTTTCTGATTCGAAAAAGCGCATCATATCCGGGTTGACCTTTTTTAATACGTTCAGCTTCATTAAAAAAACACAAATACTTCTTTATCCTTTCAAATTTCTTCAACGCCATACAGTCAGGAATTTGTCTAAATGCGAATCCTAGAATCAGTGAAATAATCTTACTGCTGATTCACAATAAGAAACGCTGCGCAAAGCAACGGAACGAAAATCAAAGCTAAAAAGTTAAACTATATGAAAACAATACTTCTGTTCACAATGATGAAAGTGCGATGCGAAGCGGCGTGCCACGAATCAAAAGTTGGCCAACTTCCAACTCTTACGATAATCAACGCGAGTAAATGACAGATTTATAAAAAAAATTATTAACTCATCACCTCAGTTGATAAGTGTTCAATAGACCATTTTTTTGACAAAATGAGTTAAATATGCAGTTTTACTAATTTGACTACGATCTTTCGATTGGCGTAAAACGTTTTGTTCTATCACAAATCGTTTCCAAGATATTCTTGAAAAGTTATGTTCAAAAGTTATTTATAATTTACCGGTCTACACATAATATACTGTTAATATCCAATTCGACATCGATCACTAGTTTTTTTAAAAAAAATATAAATTACAACTTATAAATATATTTGTTATCACTTTTATATAAAAAAGAAATAAAATATTTATAAAAAATAATTACAATTGTTGAAATGTTGAAATGTTGCAAAAAGTATTAAAACTTTTATGCTAAATCATAAATTTCAATTTCTCAACATTTTTATTTTTGGAGATAGAACACTTAAGAACTGAGGTGACGTTTTGTATATTAAATATACCAATTCTAGTAGTTTTTTTTTATTTTATTAATTTTTGTAGAAAAAATGGACAAATGGACAATTGACTGAAATAAATAAATATCAAATTTTGTTTAACGTTGGAAATACCAGCAGATTGTGAATTGAAAAATTATTATACCGTCGCTTTGTTTCGCAGCTTGCTTTGATTTGCGCTGTAGAAATTACATTGTGAATCAGCTATTAAAAGGAAAGCTACTTTTTAAAAAATAAAAACATTTGTTTAAATTATTAACCTCACTATGGGGGTCGGGTTTGGAAGTTGACAGGGTAGGCAAAGTAAGTTTCGGCTTGCTTTGTTGCAACTGTTGAGGTTTCTAAACAAGTACTTGCATTACCCCCTGGAACTGTATCTGTCTTAAATATGGATACAGACCAAATTTGCAAGCGCGAAACCAAGCTAAGGGTGTAATTCGTACCGTGCCTAGAGCTGCGTGGCTGAGGGTGAGCTCAGTCGCTAACGGTGGACTCCGGATACCAGGCGACCTCCGGTTTTAACCAGCCTTACCATAGTATCGGGCCTCTGCTATGGTGGACCTTCTTTTGCCGCGAAACTCGTGGGAACAACTATGGAAGAAAAAAAACAAACAACAAAAAAAAAAAAAAACAAAAAAAAATAACAAAGGATCAACAACGACGACTACAGCAACGATAAATAACAAGGCAACAACTTCAACTACAACATCAACAACAACGGCAATCGTACCAATAGCAACTGCAATGTCTGAGGCCGCTTATGCAGGCTCCGTACTTGCAGATGCTATTGAGATGATTGAAAGAACGAGGCTGGGCGATACAGACAATGACGCTAGCGATGTAGCAACGGAAGATGAGAGCGCCTATCTAATGTCCTCGGACAATGACAACGTCACCGTTATAGAAAACACTACAACCTCTGACGCGGAAGGTAATGTCAGCAAGGCGTCCAGCGGCTCTCAAATTAAGCCCAGGAGGTTGTGTGGTGCAGCTAGGAAAAAGCTAAAAAGAATCATATCATCTGGAATCCCATATTATGAGGCACGTGCGCAAATGGACAAAGAATATGAGGATATACTGGCACGGAAGGCATCCGGCTCTCTATGTGTTAAAAGAAACAGATCGGACGGCAGCACGCCACCGATGATTGTCAAACGAAACAAAAGTAACGCACAGAGTAAGCCAACGTACAGGGATGTTGCGAGTAATACCAGGGTGGGTATTCTACCACGGCAAGAGAGAGGTAAAAACGGTACAAAGTGCGATTCTGAACGCCATGTACGAACTGCCCAGGGGCACCCATGTCAGATTTAATGAGTCAGCTCGTAAACCCGGATGGGTGTCAATCAACTGCGCTGATGATGCGAGTAAGCGCTGGCAGAAAGAAACCGTAAAGAAAATCAAGCCCTACAAAGAGGCTGATTTAGTGTTGGTAGAAGTTGAGGATCTTCCTATACACGCGGTCTGCTCAGGGTTCTTTCCTGACGAAGAAAATCTTCGTGAGGGAGAAATCCTGGACAGACTAGGCAGACAGAACGATGGCCTGCACATCCAGAATTGGAGGATTCTGAGGAGATCATATAACGAGAAGGGCCACCGTATGGTTCTCTCAATAGATGACGCCTCCGCTAGAGTCATTCAAGACCTGGACTGCAGACCTTGGTTCGGTTTTGATAGGATTGATCTTCGCCTTAAAATCCGTGCTGGTGGTATAGGCAAGATAGAGGAAGAAAGGAAAAGCAATACGTCAGGGTCAGGTAAGACACAGCAAGGTGAGGTGCAAGAAGTTCGCAAGACACCTGCGCCGACGCCAGCTGCAACGAAAACATCGACGAGAGGTGAAACGGTAACACCCATGCCAGCGGTGGTAGAAGTTTTGAAAAAAGCATCGGAACCAGTAGCTTCTACCAATGGAGTAAGCAAAAGCATCCAATTCAGGCCACCTTTGAAAGCTGATGCAGAAGGAAGGCACAAAAGAGAAAGGAGGTCGGAATATAGAAGAAGATCCCCTCCGAGATCTGCACCAAGGAGAAGGTCACACTCCAGGGAGAAAAGGAACGAGTGGAGGAGAGTGGAGCACGGCAGACCAGCGCGGCTCGATGACTCCTGCAGACAAAGAAGGAGAGAGGCGTCGCGCAGCCCTCCTACCAGAAGCAGAAGGAGCAGGGCGGACTCCAGGAGTCCCCCAAGAAGAAGATAAAAAGAATTCAACTCCTGGAAGTGCATCCAGGCGAACCTGCAACATGCAAAGGCGGAATCGGCTACACTCAGCTGTAGGTTCGTAAAAGAAGTCGCCAACATTGCACTCATCCAGGAACCCTGGCTAGCAAATGGTAAGATATGTGGGCTAGGAGTGTCCGGAGGTAAGTTATTATACGATAATACAAACTCAAGACCAAGAGCTTGTATTCAGTTTAATAAAGATATTAATTACGTTCCAATTACAGAATTCTGTCAACAAGACGTAGTAGCGGCAATAATTGACCCAAAGGGCGAGCTGAGGAACATCATAGTATGTTCCGCATACTTTGCCGCGGATCATCAATGCCCCCCTCCTGAGTTAATAGGACTGCTACTTTTCGCAAGAAGAAACAAGATGCAGCTTTTGGTAGGATGTGATGCCAACGCTCATCATACAAACTGGGGTAGCACGGACATTAATAAGAGGGGTGAGTCACTACTAGAATTTATTACTAGTTATAATTTATCAATAATAAATTCGGGTAATGAGCCAACATTCGTCAATAGAATTAGAGGTGAGGTTCTAGATCTAACCATAACGACCCCTTTCTTAACATCTTGTTCGGATCACAAACATATTAGAGTCGATTTAGCAGGAGTAGGCCCCTTATCAATAACATACCGCCCCAAAAAGAAAACCAAATGGTCGTCATATAAGACTGATCTAGAAGGCAAACTAGAGGCGATCCAAAGAAAATCAAAGATATTGAGGAACTGGAAGATGCGGCTATGATGACAAATGCAGCAATCATTAGCGCTTTTGAAGAGAACTGCCCAATGAGGACAAAACGCAGTAACAGACAAGTAAGCTGGTGGAACAACAATCTCTCCGACCTTAGAACTAAGGTTAGGAGACTGTTTAATAAAGCAAAAAATAAAAAACCCACAAGAATGGGAAATTTACACGACGGCTCTCACTGAATACAATCGTGAGATAAGGAAAGCTAAGAAAGCCTCGTTCCAAACGTTCTGCGAAAAAATAGAGGAACTCCCAGTAGCAGCACGTATTCACAAAGTGTTAGCAAATGACAAACCGGAAGCCATAGGTCTCCTAAAAAAAGACAATGGCAGTTATGCGGAATCAAAAGCTGAATCTCTAAGAATTCTACTAGATTCCCACTTCCCTGGAGCTGCAACACTATCGGATGAAATAAACAGCATCAGGAGCTCCCAAGATAAACCAAGGAAGGAAGACTGGAAATTAGCAAAAAACGTCATCAGCCCAGAAAGAGTCAAATGGGCGATTAAAACCTTCAAACCCTTCAAGTCAGCAGGTCCAGATGAAATATTCCCGGCCTTACTACAAGAAGGAGGTGAAAAACTTGCACTTATACTAACAAGGCTGTTCAAAGCTAGTCTAGTATTTGGACATATACCAAAAGTGTGGGCACAGGTAAAAGTGGTATTCATACCCAAAGTAAACAAAAGGCTGAACGGAGACCCAAAAAATCTACGACCCATCAGCCTATCATCATTCGTATTGAAAACATTGGAAAAAGTGATTGAGAGATACTTAAGAGATGAAATTATGACAAACCATCCCCTTCACAAAAATCAATACGCATATCAAGCAGGAAAATCCACAGAGATGGCACTCCTGAATCTAACAGAAAAGATTGAGAAATCACTAATAGCGAAGGAGACAGCTTTAGTAGCGTTCATGGATATTGAAGGTGCTTTTAACAACACCTCTCATAAGTCAATGATAGAGGCATTGAGAGGCAGGGGAGCAAGCAACGCAATATGCAAATGGACAGACTCCATGCTAAAGAGCAGGGTAATTGAACTCTCTCTGGGCGAGGAAAAGATGAAGGCAACAACAAATCGAGGATGTCCACAAGGTGGTGTTTTATCGCCCCTTCTCTGGTCTCTGGTAGTAGACAAACTACTAGATAAGCTACAAAGTGCAGGATTTGATTGTCAAGGATATGCTGATGATCTTGCAATTATCATCAGAGAAAAATTCATAAACGTTTAATGTGATCTACTACAGACCGCATGTGGAATAGTTCAAAGATGGTGTGAAAAGGAGGAACTAAAAGTCAACCCTGACAAAACCATAATCGTCCCATTCAGCAATAAACGCAATATAGCCCAACTGAGGAAACCAATGCTGTTTGGAAAAGAAATAGAGTTTTCTGAAGAAGCTAAATTCCTAGGAGTGACACTGGACCGTAAACTAAAATGGAACATTCACCTAGAGAAAACTCTTAAAAAGGCGCAACTCTCACTGTGGACCTGCAGAAGAATCTGTGGGAAGACATGGGGAGTGCGTCCAAAAATAGCTAACTGGATGTACCTAGCAATAGTACGACCAGTTGTAACATATGCAGCGGTGGTTTGGTGGTGGAAAGTATCCCAACTAAACATCAGGAAGAAACTCGAAAAACTACAAAGAGTAGCCTGCCTGAACATCACTGGAGCTATGCAGACAACACCAACGTCATCGATGGAAGTTCTGCTCAACTTGGTCCCTCTACATCTAACAATTGAAGAGGAAGCTAAATTTGGTGTGCTGAGAATACTGGGTTCCAATAACGCAGATACTCAGAAATTGAAAACTCATCCGCAATCATTCAAGCCACAGGCAACATACCGTACATAAATATGCCGAAGGATGATTGTAATATTGTTTATGATTTCTATAAACCATTCAAGGTAATGTTTCCAGACAGGAATGACTGGGTAGCTACCTGACCATCGGAAACGGAGCTGGAATGGTATACAGACGGATCCAAAACAGATGAAGGAGTAGGATCCGGAGTCTACGGAAAGAGGCCAAGGTGCAAAATTTCAAAAAGCCTAGGTACTCTAACGACAGTCTTCCAAGCTGAAGTTTATGCTAACCAATTATGCGCGGAAGAAAATTTACGCAGAAGATACAACAACAAAACAATAACAATCTTCTCGGACAGCCAAGCGGCTCTTAAAGCCCTAAATTCTAATCAACTGAAATCGAAGCTAATAGGCGAATGCTTAAACACGCTAAAAGCTCTAGCGGCTAATAATAAATTAACTCTTTCATGGATCCCGGCTCATGTAGGATTTGAAGGAAACGAAGAGGCAGACCTCTTAGCAAAAGAAGGCGCACGTACACCACTGCTTGGTCCAGAACCATTTTGTGGTGTATCAAAATGTCTAACAAAATTGCAAATTAAAACTAACACTTTTCTTTCTTTTTCAGATAGATGGAGGAACAATGAAGGGCCTAGACACTCGAAGCTCTTCATAAAAGGCCCGTCGAAAAAGATGACCGCAAAGCTACTAATGTGCAGCAGAAGAAGAACCAGAACACTGGTGGGCTTCCTGACTGGACACTGTGGGCTCAAGAAACATCTACACACATTAGGAATAAGTCAAGACCGATTGTGTAGATTCTGCGAATATGAGGACGAAACAGCGGAGCATATACTGTGTGAATGTGAAGCCCTATTGTATAAGAGGCTAATTCATTTCGGCAGATATACTATCTCCCCATCGGAATCATGGGATCTATCTTTGACAAGACTATTCAACTTCATTGCTAGTACTGGTCTGTCAAATGAATGAACGTAAAGGGTAGTTACAATAAGCCTACGGCTGCAGTGACGAGGCAGAACTTTGCCGACCCCAACCTAAAACTAACTAACTAACCTCACTATAATTTATTTCAAATTTTTCTTTGAATTATTAATTATTAAGTTATTATTTTTTCGAATTCAAAATTTTTCTACAAAAAAATAGAAGAAATAATAATTAATTTTTTGAATTATTGGGTAAACAAATAGAACTCTATTGTATTGCCTAATTCTTTTGTTTTTAATTTGCTCCCAACTTATAAGCTACAAACAATATCAATATGTCACCCCCCAATAATTCAGATAATTCTGACTACAACGCGATTTGCCCTCAATACAATGTTGTGGTTGTTGCTGATGGTAGTGCGCTTTATTGCGACGGTTATGTCGACGTTGGTTTCACTGCGCATGCTTAGCAATTTCGGATGAAGATTGTAATCGGTTTACTGCGCTGGGTGATCATGAGTTTTGGTTGTGTCCTTGCGACCGATTAAATTTTCTAAAATGGAAGAAATCGATCTGTCGGTAGATCTAGATAAAACTATTAGAGCAAAATCGAAATTTAAATGAAAAGTTTGATTTACTTAGCAAAGAAATAAACACTAAAATTTTGTCTTTTGAATCATTTGTAATATACCGTACCCAAAATATCGAAATTATACATATGTTAATCATAAATATATATATTAATAACCATTTCTTAATAATTATACTAACCGAAATTATACGATAAGTAATAATTTACAATTTCTTAACAACTATATTTTATTTCTATTATTGCTATACCAAAATATATTATATGATATAAACATAAATATAATAAGTGTTTCTTAATAATTTAAGTAACATAAAAATGTAAATGATTAGTCAAGTGCAATGTTATGTAACTTGATTCTATATATCGATTATGATATTTAGGTCAGTATATTATATTGAACTGCAAAGGGCAATGTAACTGCACTTGAGTAATCATCCAAAAAAAAAATATTAAAATAAATTTATTTAGTTAATCATTATAAAAAAGAAAGTCAAACAGTCAGTCTTCAACAAACTTTCAAGAAAATCGGTCTAACTTTAAACTCGAATTCGAATCCATAATCTAACTCTAATTATAGTCTAGTTTTAATATAATTCAAAATAAATATTATAGTATAAAAGAATTCAAAAGTGTTTTATTTTATTTAAAGTGTTTTTACAAATTCAAATCTCATAAATAATATATATAGTCCGATATCATATATATATTATTTATCATACATGCATCAATAAATATGCATTATTTAACGGTACGCGTATACAATATTTTACATTGGTGTTCAATGTGGGGTGACGGAAAAAAAATCTATTTATTCTATTCTTATTTTAAACGAAATTAATTAAGCAAATTTAATAAATAATTTAAAAAAAAAAAATTAATATAAAAACTATTCAACAAAAATAATAACTTGTATAATATTGAGTTAAAAACTTATGAAAACAGAACTTTAAAATGGTATTGCAACTTTCTAATTTTGAAAAGAGACTACTTTTGCTTAATGTCTTGCTGAGTCTGGCAGACAGTACCTTTAACAACAAATAACTATAATAGAAATAATAATTCTAAAACATTTAAAACATACATAATTAAAGTGAAAAGTGACCAAATTTAGAGGTAATCTTTAAACGGAGGCCCAAGGCACCGTTTAACCAGAAATTTAACCAGAATCATCAATCACAATCATCAAATTAGCCCTGTTTTTTTGTAGACGGGTACATTGTACAGCAAATTTTTACATTGAAAACAACAACAATTTGTTGGCAAAAAAATGAGAATTACAGTAGTTATTTATATATTGCAAATGAATTGTAATTGATAAATAGTTAATAATATGACATGTAGATGACTCTGTTGTCAATATTCCGTTTAATTTCATTTTATTTCATTTATTTCAAATACATTGGACCAAAAAGGCATAGCCTATGTTTTTTTACATTAAAAAATTGCAATTTATTAAAGAAAAAAAGCAAGTTTTATATTTTTTAATGATATTTAATGTTTTTTTTTTTACTTTTATAAAACTCAAAGATAATGTGATTTAAAAAAAAATTATCAGCTGATAAATTCAATTGTGATTGAAATAAAAAAAATTGTCGCCTTATTTTCAGTGAATCGTTTTTTTGCAAAAATTTTGCAATACAATATACCTGTCTACAAAAAAACAGGGCTATTATCAACTAATCTAGGACCAAAATTCATCAAAAACAGCAATAAAAAAAAAATCATCAGAACATCAAGAAAAACAACAGCAAAAATCAATCATAATTCAACTAAATTCAAGCATCAATTTCAATCGAACATCAATAAAATTCAAAATTAAAGAATAAATTATGAACCTGTTAAAATTTATGTGAGTCATATTTGTACTATTATTATTAAGTGTATCAAGAGTAATATATTTAAAAAAAATATATAAATCATAAATAATTACTTCAAATTACAAAAAAAAAAAAATATGTAACGAAATCCAGAAAATTTATTATATTACAAAATTATTATATATATATATATTTTTTTGTACTATTATAAATAAAAACCTTACGATATTCCCAAAATTTAAAGAAAAAAAAAATAGAAATTATATATATATATATATAAAAAAAAAATATTCAAATAAATAAAATAAAAACAAATATTTTTAAATATAAACGATTATCTTATTTTTGTATTAAATAAAACATTAAATTAATCTTATTTTTGTATTAAATAAACCATATAATAAAGGGAATATATATTATATATCTAAGTTATTTTACTTTGAAAATAGAATATAACTTTTTATATATATATATATTGGTATAATTTTTTTTATAAAGATCTCTTTAGTTTAATCAATTCCATTTGTGATTTAAAATATTGATGTGCAAAAGAAAAGATTATATTTTTACATAGTATGTTTGCCCCATGAGTCACTTAAATTTGAACATAAGTCTGAGATAAAAAAAAAATTCCTAGAACAATTATAGTTGATGAAAAGCAATCCAAACAAATGCCAATTTCACATTCACCAACAGATACAAAAAACCCTTCTATTCCTAATATTAATAGCGAAGAAAATCTTAACAAAAAAATTGGTTGTACTGACCCTCCTACACAAATTGGTGAAAGTAAAAATCCTTCTACTCCAAATTTCAACCCTATTCTAATAAATACAATTCGTAATAAAATGGCTAGATTCGATATCGGGCAAGCCACAAAAATGATTCCAGAGTTTAGCGGAAATTCTACAGAGTTGCATAGATTTACACAACTTGCAGAAATTGAATATAAAAGGACAAATAACGATGAAGAAAAAGCAGATTTTTTAGACGTTATTATATCCAAAATTTCAGGTCGCGCCTATAATGTAATTCTACGTTATAAAACCTTCCCTGAATGGGAAAGTTTAAAAGCAGCTTTATTAGAAAATTTTTCAAAAACTCGTTCTACACAATTAGTCCAAATCAATGTTTTCGGTTTAACTCAGGGATTTAAAGAATCTGTAGCTAATTATTCTGAAAGAGCAGAAAATCTCCTAGATGAATTAAATATAGCTAGTGTAACAGAGTCTATGTCACCTGAGGGTAGTGAAGCCATACGCGAATTAAATGGGCTAACTGTAATGAATAATTATATAAACGAAAAACAAATAATAACACAAATTCTAAACAAAATTATAATCCAAACTATAATTCAAATTTCAGAAACAAAAACATTTCAAATACTTTTCCCAAATTTCATAATAATAATTCAGGTGAAGTAACTCCTAATCCAAGCGCCCAAATCGCTACAATAACACAAGACAAAATATGTCGTTATTGTAAAAAGCCAGGGCATAATATTGAAGAATGTCGGAAACGCATTTATAATAATAATAAAAGAGGTAATAACGTAAATATCTCACAAATTTCTGAACCCAATACTAATCAGGGAAACTTCAATCAGCCTGGTCCATCGGGTCCCAGCACACAGGCAAGCGAGTTAAAATAGGGAACCAAAATACGTTAAATGAAAGTTCACAAAATCCTAAACCAAATTCAAACAAAACTCAAAATCAAAATCGTCTAAATCAAAATTCTTATAGTAATCAAAATTCTAACAAATTCGAAAATTTAAAATCAAACAAATTCCAAAATCTTAATCAAAATCATGAAAATACTAATTCAAAAATATGCGGAATTCAAACAGAACCTCTAACAAAATCTCAGATCCTCACAAAAAATTCTAAATGTATTTCAAAAAATGAAATTCAGATTTATCCTCAAAATCTTAAATATTCAGAAAATTCAAAAAAAATTAAAATTTTTAATTCAAACTCTTTTCAAAAAAATAGTAATTCACATACACATATACAATCTCATAATACAAATAAAATTATGATTAATTAAATTAAAAATCGTACCTTTTCTAGCATTCTGTCCTTAGAATTAGAAGGCACAGAAAACAAATTTACATATTTTATTATTGGATTCTGGAGCCAATATTAGTATCATAAAAGTAAGTGCTTTACATGATAATACTTATGTCGATTTAAACTCAATAGAGTTAAAGGGTATTTCACCCGAACCTATAAATACAATCGGTACTACAAAAATATATTTAAAAATTCCTCAGTATAATATTGAAAATTATTTTTAAATAAAACAAAAGCTATTATTGATTACGGTAATGTCAAGCAATATTCGAAATAAATAATTCAAAAATTCCAATAAAATTTAAAGTTAAAGATAATAAAGTGGTGATACCATCACGTATGGAAAAAATAATTAAATATGGTCCTGTATCCATTAAAGAAGACTCAGTTAGATTAATGAATTCAATACATTTAAATGAGAATGGTATATTTATTACAAATACAATTGTAAAACCAGAAAATGGATACCTATACCTAAGTATTATAAATGTGAATGAAAAACCATATGAATTAAGTAATGAAGAACTAAAAATAAATTTTACTCCTATAAAAAATTTCAATATTTATTCAATATCTGGAACAGAAATAAAAAATCAAGTAGAAAACCGTTTACATAATATATTTAAACAATTAGATCTCTCACATCTTAATTCAGAAGAAAAAGATTCCATAACAAAAATTTGTAGGGAATATAACCAATTATTTTATTTAGAGGGTGACGCATTAACTTGTACTGAAGTAATTAAGCACGAAATAAATACGCAGTCTGATAAATCGGCTATTAACATTAGACCGTATAGATTACCCGAAATTCATAAATAAAAAATAAAAAAAACAAGTTAATGAAATGCTAAATCAAGGTATAGTTCAACACAGTAAAAGTGCTTGGAATAGCCCATTATAGGTCGTACCAAAGAAACCGGACGCGAACGGAAATAAAAAATGGCGCGTCGTGGTAGATTACCGCAAATTCAGTGAAATTACTATTAGTGATTCATACCCATTGCCAAATATTGAAGATATACTTGGTCAATTAGGTGAATCTAAATAGTTTTCAACTTTAGATCTAGCTAATGGATTCCATCAAATCGGGGTTGAAAGCAAAGATCGTGAAAAAACTGCCTTTAGCACGCCATATGGACATTACGAATTCACACGTATGCCATTCGGGTTAAGAAACGCGCCCCCAACTTTCCAAAGATTGATGAACATAGTTCTCACAGGTTTACAAGGTATACGATGTTTTGTATATCTTGATGATATAGTTATATATGGTAAAAATCTCACTGATCATAACGAAAAATTAATCCAAGTATTTGAAGCATTAAAGAAACATAATTTAAAATTACAGCCCAACAAATGTAAATTTTTACATAAAGAAGTGTTATATCTTGGGCATGTAATCACTGAAACTGGTATAAAACCAGACGAAAAAAAAATAAATACAATTTTAAATATAATTACCCCTCAAAATCAAAAAGCCATTAAATCATTTCGTGGTTTAATTGGTTATTATCGTAAATTCATACCAAAATTTTCAGAAATAGCACATCCATTAAATAACCTATTAAAGAAAGACACAAAATTTGTTTGGGATGAATTTTGTGATGAATCTTTTAATAAATTAAAAAAAAGCAATAACAGAATACCCAATATTACAATATCCTAATTTTTCAAGAGAATTATATTTAACCACCGATGCGAGTGACACTGCAATAGGTGCCGTATTATCGCAGCAAGATTTAGAACATGGTAAAATAAAAGATTTGCCAATCGCTTATGTTGGCAGAACATTAAATAAACCTGAAAGAAATTATTCTACTATAGAAAAGGAAGCTTTAGCAGTAGTTTGGGCAACTGTTTATTTTCGACCATATCTCTACGGTAGAAAATTTACAGTTGTTACAGATCACAAACCTTTAGTCTGGATTTTCAATATTAATAATCCAACTTCTAGAATAATGCGCTGGCGCATTAAGTTAGAAGAATACGATTATTGTGTTGTCCATAAATCGGGTCATTTGAATACAAACGCAGACGCACTTTCAAGATTAGAAATAGCTAATATAAACGTAATTACTAGATCAAAATCCAACAAAATAAATCAAAATAATTCTGAAAATAAAATTTCTGATAATAACGATATATCTATATCTCAAAATAATATAAATGATACAACACTAAATCAATCAGATACAATAGTAAATACAATTAAAACTCTTACCGGTCCTATAAAAATCAAAACAATTTTAAAAGAATATCACAATAGTCCAGCCGGCGGACATCAAGGAGTAAATCGTACTCATCAAAAACTCAAACAAAAATTCTATTTCAAGAACATGAAACAAACTATAATTAAATATATAGCGTGTAACAGTATAGTAATTTTAGTCAAAAAAATTACCACCTGCTAGCTATAAGGTAAGTCGGAGGAGGTAACTTCGGAGTTCTAGTGAAGTGGGCGCCAGGTCTAGGGTGACCAAAAGCGCATCACAAAAAAAAAACGCTAGAAATTTATGTTACTAGAACTCCTTGGACCACTGGGATTTCCTCCTGAGGTTTGCCAGCTATGCTCAGTCTGTGGGGCGTGAGCCGATCAGTGATCCAAACGGCAATCAAAACTACAATACGATGATGCTTTCACTAATAGAGATTTTCACAAAAAAAATCTTTAAAGTGAAGCACCATCGTTTAGGGAATGAGGAGAGAAAAGGGCAAGAAATCCACGGCGATCCATCCTGGGGAATTACTGAAAAATCAGCCACTCATTTCACAAAAAAAAGGAAGAAAAAATCCAATCACAACACAGCGATCAGCAACCCAACACACAGTAGCCACTCTTTATACAAAATAAAAAAAATTTTTGGAAATTTCAAAAATAATAATAATTAAATTTCCAAATAAATTATAATCAATAAAACACAACGATATTTGTCTTGGGATACATATTTTAAACTTTAATTAAATTTCTTGTGGTTATGTGGTGGAAAAAAAATTGAATATATAACATAAAGAGGTGTAACTATTCCGAATATTAAAAAAAAAAACAAAGCAAAATTTTGATATTTTGATTTCAAAATTTTTTTAATTAATTAAGTAGTGTGTACGCAAACATATTTCAAAATTTATGTACTCATGTTAACCGGTATACATATAATCCTAAATAAATAAATTCATAAATAACTATATAACTAATAAATCGAAAATTTACTTTACTTAATGCTAATGATAACTAGACCCGAATATAAATTAACAAAAAAAAGTGACGGAGCAAAAGCAAATAAATAAATAACAAATTTAAAAATAAAACGACGCGTTACACACTCAAAAGGTTTTAATTTAATTTTGACATACCTGGTCTACTGCTTTCCCCTCCTGACATGTCTGGAACGGAATCAGCAACCGTTGGTACCTATAGTTACACACACAAAAAATATGTAATTTAAATTAATATGGACTCCGACCACCACAATCGGTACAAAAAAAAAATCAAAAACAAATATCGATGACGTTGATATGTCGTTCCTGGTGCCGCTGCTGCTGGGTTGTTTTTTTTCTTCTTTCCTCTCTGCGGTCAAGTTCGGAGTTGGTTTTTATTTTTTCCTTGTTCTGACTGCCCTAGATCCTTGCTCGAAACAGCTTCTGGATGTGGAACGCAATGGGTACCCTCACAAATATTTTTGTTTTGTTGTTTTTTTTTTAATTACTAATTTTTTTTTGTTTTTTAAAAATTTGGTTTTTCTCTTCAAAATGGTTTTTCTTTAATAAATTTTTTTTATTTTTATTTTTTTGAGTTTGGATTTTTTTATTCTTTTTCTTTAATGTAGAACCCTTATTCTTTCTAAGTTCTTGTAACCGATTAATGTTCTGGCACAATTAATTTTGTTTTTGTTAACGCTAAAAATGTTTTTTGCTTAGTTTTTATGTTCTTAATTTCTTCCTTTTAAAAAAAAAACTGATTCTATTTTATTATTTAATTATTAATAAACATAGATATTATAAAGTTTTCTTTCTCGGATACACCACAAAATTCCAAATTCTCAATATATTTTTTTAATTTTTTTTTTTAAAAACAAAAATTAGTTTCCAATTAACAAAGCAAAAATGTCGGACCGACCGCCACCAAAATTTTTTCCGACTCCCTCAAAAACAATCAATTTTTTCTTATTCGAAAAAACTATTGTTTCCCCGATCGCGTGATCTCTTGACTTTCGGAAGCAAAATATGACCCCCAAGGCCAACAAAGGTTGTTAATTGTTTTCTGTTCCGAAAATCAAGAGACCGAAGCGCTGACGGAATTTCGAACTACTACGACATGACTACCAACCTATAAAAATTTTAATTCAGCCGTATGCTGACATCTGGAATATGACAAGCCGGTATATAAATAATAGACGTCAAGATTGACCAGATGTAAACAAATTAGTAGGTGATTTTTTTATATTTTTTTGTATTTTAATAAATATTAACTTATTTTTAGAATTAAATAAAACACGTGGCTTCACGTGAAATATGCCAAAAGAATAAGTTAAGAGGCCTTTGCCCAAAAAGTAAGATAAGGTTTTTCGCTGGAGCAGATAACTTCAGCTGTAATTATCGGATTTTAATCTGGTTTTTTGCAAATGGTTGGTAATAGACCTACCTTTTACACTATTTAGATTTTTTCTTAACTTTTTGACCTGGAAATATAAAAAAAATTTCATTTCCATACAAAAAAAACGTTGCGACCTAGATTTTTTCCACAGTTTTCATCCAATTTGGGTGAAATTTGGAACACAAGTAGTCTTTATAAAACGAATCTACACTAGGCAGCCCTTTTTTTCATTTTCGACCTAGGTTGTCAGGAAATTTAAAATGTTTTTTCATTTCCATAAAAAAAAAACGTTGCGACCTAGATTTTTTCCACAATTTTCATCCAATTTGGATGAAATTTGGAAGACAAGTAGTCCTAATAAAACGAATCTACACTAGGCAGCCGGAATTTTGATTTTTGACTCTAATTTTGATTTAACAGCAATTATATTTTCATACTTTTTGATATGGAATAAAAACTAAACTAAAGAAAATAAATTCATGAAATGAAGTCATTTTTTAAATTTACTCTTTTCCCAACATTTTCCTCTTTAAAATTTTCAAAAATAATAGAAAATAAGTTTGTAGGAGCCAAATTAAGGAACTAACTTTTTCCAAAATTTTCTAGAAAAATACTAATTTGAAATTGTTATACAGATAATTTTATTTGGCTACAATTGAATATGTCTTTCTGGTTGAACAGTTACATTGAAACTGCTGAAATTTTTACATCGAACTATGTCGTTTATCGTAAAGATAGATGCTCTATTCTATATCTACTGGTCCTAGTCGTGCTTACTGGTAATTTTAATTAAGCTCAGTCTCAGTTGCATGGGTGTGGAATGATGATGATAAATCTTTATTGCATGCTAATGTATCAACGGAAATAGAAATGCTGGTTATTAATTCGCTTTTTGGTATTGATCTTAATCAAATTGATAAAGTAACGAATTTTAATAACAAAATCTTAGATTTGATATTTTGTTCTAATGAATTATTATCCTTTGTTGTTGAATGTAATCCATTTGTTAATGTTGGCAGGCATCATAATGCTTTATTAATTGATTTAAGTTTTTATAATTTCTCTTTTAATATAATTAATTCTACTGAAAAGTATCGTAACTGTAATTGACTGATGTTAGTAAATTATCAAACATTTTAAATTTAACTAATTGGAATACTGTAGTCCTTGAGTCAGATTTACGTAGGTCTTATATGAATTTTGAAAAAAAAAAAATTTCTGCGATCGATAAATGTGTGCCTAAATATTTATAAACAAAAAAAATAACTATCCTCCTTGGTTCAATAAAAGTCTACTTATATTGAAAAATGTCAAAAATAAGGCTCACAAGTACTTTTTACAGTCAAAGGATTAATCTGACAAACGTTTGTTCGAGCGACTTAGACTTGAATTCGAAACTTTGCATAGATTTCTTTACCGTAGCTATATAAATGATGTTGAGGTTAAGGTTAGAAACAATAGTAAAATTTTTTTGAAGTATGTGAGCTCTAAACGATTGTCTTCAGGTATTCCTAATGTTATGAATTATAATGGCATTTATTCATGCACATTGAATAATTCTGTTGAACTGGCATTTATTCATGCACATTGAATAATTCTGTTGAAATGGAAAATATGTTGGAAAATATCCTACTTGAAGCCAATTTTTAAATCTGGTATTAAAAGTGATATTACCAATTACAGAGGTATTGCTAAATTATCTTCAATACCTAAGTTACTTGAAAGTTTAGTCAATAAAAAAATATGTGACAATGTATCAAATATTATCTTTCATAACCAACATGGATTTATGAAAAATAGATCTACTGTTACCAATTTAACATGCTTTAATAATTACATTATCAATGCAATTGAATATGGAAAACAAGTTAATACCATATATACTGACTTTACGAAAGCTTTTGATCGGGTAAATCATAAATTTTTAATTGCTAAACTTAGTACTTATGGTTTCCACCATTCGCTATTATAATGAATTGAGGCATATTTAGGCAATCGTATTCAATTTGTAAAAATTGATAATGTAATTTCGAGACCAATATGTGCAAGTTCAGGTGTCCCGCAAGGTAGCCATATTGGTCCTACCATTTTCATTTTATTTGTCAATGACATTAATTTATATATTAAATCATCTGAACTCAGTGGTTTTGTTGAGAATTTCAAGCTGTACAAAATTATTAATAATGTTGATAATAATATTTCATTCCAAAATGATATTGATTTAGTTTTGTGGGGTACTAAAACTTAGTACTTTAGCAAACGGCTTGCATTTAAATCCAACTAAATGTAAAATTATGAAGTTTTCTAGAAAACGAAATAAATTGGATGGGGTTTTCACAATTAATAATAATATTTTAGAGGAAGTTAATATAATTAAAGATAAATTGGATGGGGTTTTCACAATTAATAATAATATTTTAGATGAAGTTAATATAATTAAAGATGAATGGTGAAAACCATAAGTACTAAGTGATTTATTATTATGTTAAAATGTGTTTTAATTCTCATATTGATTATATTACATCTAAAGCCTTCAAAATGATTGGTTTCATTAAAAGAAATACTAAATATTTCTATGATTTTTTTTCTTTAAAAATCTTATACATATATGTCTCTGGTTCGTTCAATTGTTGAGTACGCTGCTGTTGTGTGGTGTCCTGTGTACTCAGTTAATATAAATAAATTAGAGAACAAAAACTTTTCCAGATTTTGTGGACGTCGTTTCAATACAAACCATCATTTATCGTTTTGGGCCGCACTTAACTCACGGTATCTCACCGACTACCCAACGAGATGTACGAGATGTACCGACTACCCAACGAGATGTACAAACCTTTCATTTGAAGCCCCGTATGATTTATTTGTGTGATGGACCCATATGACCCACTTTTGGACCCAACATGACCCATAAAAACCTCTCGGATTACCCAACGGGAATACTCTTCACGGCCTTTTATTTGATACCCTACATGAGTTTTTTTATGACGGGCCCCCTCCATGGTATAGGATTTGGGTCCACTTGACCCACGGACTACGGAAGAGATGTACTTTTTACGTCCTTTCATTTGATACGCCACATGATTTTTTATATGATGGGGCCCCACATTGCACACGTTTTGGGCCCCCACATGACCCAACGGAATACCCCTCATTGTGATGTACTCTTCAAGACCTTTAATTTGATATTTGAAATTTTTAAAAAAGAAAATGTTGGGAAATGAGTAAATTTTTAAAATGACTTAATTTTATAAATTTATTTTTTTTAGTTTAGTTTATATTCCATATCAAAGTTTGAAAATATAATTGCTGTTAAATTAAAAGTACTTAAAGTCAAAAACCAAAATTCCGGCTACATACTGTAGTTTAGTTTTATAAAAACTACTTGTCTTCCAAATGTCACCCGAATTGCATCCAAATTGTGGAAAAAATCGACGTCGTGCGGTTTTTTTTGTATGGAAATGAACAAACATAATGGCTCCGTGCATTAATCTACAATGTATTAATCTGCAAATCCAAAGTGCATTAATATACAAAACCAAATCGAAACAATATACAAAATAATTTGTACATAGATTCATTTTGATTATACATTTAGCACAAAAATACACACTGCAACAAATAACAAAAATTTCAATATTGTTGCATTTTTGTTTTTAAAATAAAATATAAATATTAAAAGTGAATTAAAATACAAAAAATATAAATAAAAATTTTTTTTTTTAAATACTTTCCCTTAAGGTAATATTCAACTAAAAAATAATAAACAAGGAAATAATACCACATCAAGGTACTTTCCTGTGGAGCATGAGTAACAGTCAACTATAGTAAGGCTAAGTAGACCTCCTTATAAATGCCATTAATTCTGATAAGGTCTACTTTCCCTTAAATATTTATTTAAAGATTTTCACTTTTACGATAGATTCAAATAGCTTTGGAATAAATAATTTTGCTATACCACGATAATTCTCTATTATATCCTTAGGACCAGATTTGAAAATTGGGTTAATAGATGATAATTTCCACTTATCTAAAAAAATGTCTGAACTTGATTTATTAAATATGATGTGTAACGGTTGAACCAAGGAGGTTATACAATTTTTTACAAATGTATTACAAATATTATCAGGGTCTTGTATATGATGCTTATCCAATAAATTTATAGCACTAACAACATCTGCTTCTGAGATTGATAATTTACCTAAATTAGTTATTTGATTAATTTTAAAACACGGTGAATTCAATGGAAGATCAACTTTACATTAATAGATTTGAAATAATAAGCAAAAAGATTAACTGACGATTGCATATCATTAGAAACTTTATCTTTGTAATTCATTTGATTAGGAATTGAAGAAGATTTTCTAATCTTATTTATATATACCCAAAAAGACTTTCTTTAATATTTGTTTAATATTTGTTTCGATTGACCAGATATAGTTTTTGTACAAGAAACGATGTAAGAAATTAAATTCACGACGTAAACGAGTCCCTAGACTAGAGTGTTGATCACCATAAATTAATAATTTTTTATATGCCTTATTCTTAGAATTTTTTAACCTTTTAATAGATTAATTGAATCAAGGTGGATCAGAATTAAATTGTTTTTTTACTCAGGGAACAAAAGTTAATATTGCACCATCTAGCTAGAGTATTCATGAAATTATGATAACTTTGTTCTAAATTCACACACTTCCCAGTTTGTAGCCAATAATAGCCCTGTTTTTTGTAGACGGGTATATTGTACAGCAAATTTTTACATTGAAAACAACAACAATTTGTTGGCAAAAAAATTAGAATTACAGTAGTTATTTATATATTGCAAATGAATTGTAATTGATAAATAGTTCATAATATGACATGTAGATGACTCTGTTGTCAATATTCCTGTCATTTCATTTTATTTCATTTATTTCAAATACATTGGACCAAAAAGGTATGTTTTTTTTTACATTACAAAATGGCAATTTATTAAAGAAAAAAAGCTAGTTTTATATTTTTTAATGATATTCAATGATTTTTTTTTTTTTACTTTTATAAAACTCAAAGTTAATGTGATTTAAAAAAAAATTATCAGCAGATAAATTAAATTGTGATTGAAATAAAAAAACTTGTCGCCTTATTTTCAGTGAATCGTTTTTTTGCAAAAATTTTGCAATACAATATACGCGTCTACAAAAAAACAGGGCTAATAATGAAATAATGATGTTTATAAGATAAAAATAATAAATTACAGAGTAGTTAAATGGGAAAAAAATCATAAAAGAGATCTAATTTGTCAATGTGTTAAATGCCAGAGATTTGGACACACTGCCAGTAATTGTACTTTGGGGTACAAATGTGTAAAGTGCGGTGGAAATCATGGCCCACGAAATTGTACTATAATGGAAAAGAATTCCATGGCGGAATTATATTGCGTTTTATGCAAAGAAAGTGGACATCCTGCATCATTTAAAGGATGCAAAAAATATAAAGAAATAAAAAATAAAAATTAAAGGGAAAGTATTAGATGTAAGAAAAATAATAATGTTGGTATACCAACTAAATAAGTAAATCCAGACATGTCATTTGCAAATCTTTTAATTAATGGAAACACAAAAAATTATAATAAATTAAATTTAAATTGCAATAGTAATGAGAAATTTAATGAGACTAATAACATATTGCAAGATATGTTAAAATCAATAAATTATGATAAATAATAGGTTATGTAATTTAGAAAATAGTATATCTGAAAATAGTAAGAGAATTGATGACCTTTATATAAATCTTTATGATAATTAGCGTAAATACACTTAAGATAATTTCTATAAATGTTAATTCTTTAATATCTAATGTAAAAGAATTTACCTGGCTCAATTTTTAGAAAATAATAAGCCAGATTTAGTATTTATAAATAAGACAAAATTAAATAATAAACATAAGCTTCATTTTGATGAATATAACATGGTACGGACAGATAGGAAAATAAGTATAAAAGGTACAGCTATTCTAATTAGAGACGATTTTAAATATGATGTTACATTAAAAAATTCAATTCTACAAAACAAATGTCTAGAAACTACTATTGTTAACATAAAAATTCATGGTACTAAAAACTTAATATTAATTTCAGCATACATGCATCTGAAAATTTCAGTGAACTTTTTAATCAAGAATATGAGGATTTATTGAACACCTTAGAGCTACGTAAATAATAGAATTATTTTATATTAAGCGGATATTTAAATATTAAATGAAAAAAATACTATATGGGGAAATTTACAAAGCAATACCATAGGAAACTATATTAAAAGCTGATTAGAAAATAATGATATAGAATTTAAATGTAAATTGTTTTCTACAAAACACCCTACATTTAGAACTGGATCCTATTTGGATATATGTTTAGTATTTAGTTGATAATATTAAAAGTTTTAACAGATACTCAATATAATAAATTAGATACTATAGATTATGAAAGTGAACACTTAGGTATAATAATTATTAGCTGAGTTTTTTTATTCCTACTCTGTACTATAAGAGTAGAGTATCTGTATGGTTGTTGTTGTAGCTTACTCTACATAATTATCCAGTACAACATGTAGAGTACAGCGAAATTAATGGGAAATTATTAAATTTTAATATGGCAACTATAAATTTGACCAGAAGATACTTCATTTCGTATATTTGAATATTGAAAATTTGATTTTTAAACAATATCAACAAAGTGGGCGAATTTTTTTCAATCAATTCTAAATCATATTTCCCTTTGCTCTACATCGTTTTTTTATTCCTTTTATATCGAGTAGTACAGAGTAGGAATAAAAAAACTCAGCTAATGTAAAATATAATTCAGACAATAATTTTATTATAGAAAAGAGTATAAAAAACGAAAAGTATAATTTTGGGAAAACAAATTGGGAAGTTTATAGAAAAATAGTTGAAAAAAATTACAAAAAAATATGTAGGGAAAATACAATTGTGGATAGAAATGTGATACCTAATAAAAGAAATATTACCAATTAGGAAATTGATGAAAATATTGTTAGAATTTAAAAACTTATTGAAATAAGTTTTTAAAATTTGGCAACACTGTAACTGTCAAGACGGAAAAAAAAAATTATTGAGCTGAGCAAAATCTTTGTGAAAAATAATTAAAGATATTGAAATTTATATTAAAAATTTTTGTAAAAACTTATATTATATATATAAAAATATACCAGCATATAAAGGTAAAAAGGAAACAGGCAATTATATTGCTGAACATAAAATAAAAATCCTGCTAAAAATTCTGCAGTCAAGCAATCAATATAACCACACTATAAATAGCGTGATACACAGGTATGAGTTGCAATTCGTAATTCTTATTTTGTAAATTACCTGTGTTGAAAAAAATATATAATATATACAGTGTTTTAGTAATTGAATAAAATAAATAAATTATATTATATTATCAAAGAATTTAACAACATATAAAACGTATCACATATCCTATATATAAACATATACCAGGCATATAGGTGGAGTGGTGTCAGGGCAATTATATTGCATCACAAAATAAATTAAGCTGCTAAAATAACTAGCAGTGCGGCAATAAACTTAACCTCTCATCAAACATCATAAAGCATATATTAAATATATAAAAATATACCAGCTAAAAAAAGGCAAGCAACCAACATAACCTCACAATAAACAGCGTGACACAGAGGATTACCAACATATAAAACGTTTCACATATATCATATATATAAATATATACCAGCTACAAAAGTAGAGAGATATCAAGGCAATTTATATTGCCGTTTCTTAAAATAAAATAAATTAAACTGCAAAAAAAACCTAGCAGTGTGGCAATAAACTTAACCTAACAGGAAACATCGTGATTTTTTAAAAAAATACCTATGCTTAAATATGATATAATATATATTGTGAAAAGTGTTTTATATATCGAATATAGGAAAGATAAAACTGAACAAAAGGCAGTACAACTTTACATAACCTCACATCAAACATCTAGGCTAATTCTTGCTTAATTTTCTTCTTGTTTTTTATTATAATCTAAGAGCGCTAATTTGAATTTGAATTTTTGAATCTTGTAATCTGGCTGTTAGAGGAAGGAATTGCTCTTATTTAAAGTTACATATAAAAATAAAAAAAGAAATCTTATCTTATAAATTTATGTTACATAGGGGTTCTATATAACAATAAAGACTTATTATACGAGAGCTTATATAACAATAAATAATTTTGAGCAATTAATTCTAAAATACAGAATTCAAAATACTATATATAACATCTGTTTCTGATTATATATTTATATTTAATTTATATATCACGTATATAAGTTTTAATATATCGAAAAAAGAAGAAAAAAAAATAACAGATTCTATTAAGTTCAAAAAGGAAAGAGAAAAAAAAAAAGAAAGAAGAAAAAGAAATCTATAAGAATGGCAAACGTAACTGATGATAATTGTAAAAAATGCAACCAGTTGGTGGTAACAGGTGATAAGGGACTATGGTGTGACGGTAAATGTAAAAAATGGTTTCATATAGCCTGTGCTGGAATTAACGATACAATATATAAAAAAATAAATGCAATAAGTAAATATATTGTATGGATGTGTGATAACTGTAAGGGTGATCTTGAATGGATGAATCTAAATTTTATTGGACCGATGCTAAAAAAAGTCTCGGATGATATAGAAATTGTCAAAGGTAAGCTAAATAATAACATTATAAATGTAAACAATATTCCTAACAAAGAAAATAAAAAATTGTCATATGCAGATATTATGAAAATTCCATATGACATGCCTGATAGATTAAATAAAAATCATCAACCTATCTCAAATGTGGAAGCAGTTATTATTAAACCAATAAATGAGACTCAAACCAGTCAAGAAACTGAAAATGAATTCAAGCTAAAAATTAAACTAGCGGAAATTAAGATAATTCTGAAGGGTATCAAACAAATAAAAAAAGGAGGTATTGCAGTAAGCACACTGAACAAAACACAAGCAGAGGCGCTGGAAACAGCTGCAAAGGTGAAAATGGGACAACAATACTCAATAAAGAAATCGGAATTAAAGAATCCAAGAATTCGAATAATGGGTGTAAAAGGTAATTTTGATGAAATTCAAATCAACAATGAACTTCATAGCCAAAATTATTTCTTAACAGATGATGATCAAATAAAACTAATATACAAGAAACAAATTGGAGATAACTATATGTATATAATTGAAACTAATCCTAGATGTTTTAAAAAAATTATTGAACATGAATGGATTAATCTAGATTACAAATCTGTTAAGCCTAAAGAACACCTCTATGCAGCTATATGTTCTAAATGTCAAATGTACAATCATTATGCTGAAAACTGTGCTGCTACAATATATAGTTGTGGAAAGTGTGCTGGCTCACATAAAACTATGAATTGTACTGAAATAGAAATAAGTAAGTGTATAAATTGTGTGCGCTTTAATAATCAACTAAATAGCAAATTTGAAAAAGTAGATACTAGTCATAGAGTAGATAGTCTAAATTGTCCGCAATATCTAAAAAAGCTTAAATTTCTAAGGTCTCAAATCGCTTATATATAATCTAACGGCTATTTTACAAGTTTTTGCCTATTATCACTATATTTATATTAATGAATAAATACACTAATTTTAAGCTTGCTTATTTTAATTTACGTAGTATAAGGAATAAGTTACTAGAACTTAATGTATTTGTAAATAAACATAACAATTCCTTTCATGTTATTGTAGCTGTCGAGACATGGATCTATACCTATGAAGAAAAATTTTTCAATTTACCTGGATATAATGCCATGTTCAATTCCAGAGATATAAACAGAGGAGGTGGTACTGTGATATTCATTCGTAATGATATAGCATTCAATATACTTGAAAAAATAGATCACTTTATGGTTCCCCCATGGATCTCTGCCTTATCGTGGCGGGGGGGTTTGCGTGCTCCAATGAATCCTAGGGCGCGTGCCGGCGGTAGTGTGCTACCGGTAGGTTTAACCATGCCGAATTGGTCTAGGATGAGGTGCCTGACTAAAGGGGTCCAAAACACTCAAGCCAAGGTGTGCAAGCATCGTGCCGAGGGCTGCATGGTATCAGGTGTATAAATGTGATATCGCTAACGATCTCCGTAGGGTACCAGGCGCTAGTTACGCCCTGCGGTAACTAGCCTTGCATCCGTAAGGGAGCTCTGCGGATGTCGACTTCTATTTCTCGCCTTACTCGTGGGTTCAAAATGAATAATTTAAACAAGAAAACAAAAACAAAAATTTCCGTTGAGGAGAAATCCTCCCAAAACTGTGTTGTGGTGAGCAAGCGCACCAAGGCGGACCAAATTCGCAACAATCGGAAGCTTTCCAGAAGAGCGATTAAATCGTTTGGATCCAGGAATCCGGAGGATCTTAATCCCGCAGAAAAGAGGAGACTCGACTGGGCGAGGACTTTTCTTGCTGAACACCCCGCTGGACCAAGTTCCGGCGTGGTATCCAATCCACCATTGGCAAAAGGAAGGCGTTCAGAAGAAGAGAATTCGCTCAGCCGATGACGAAAAAGTCAAGCCTAAAAGACAGCGTAAGGTACCAGTAGCTACCTCAGAGAGTTTGCAAGTTGCGATCAGAGATCTTAGTGACCAGGATCACAAGATCTCACCAGAGCGTTGGTTGCTAGTTGAAGCTGCAATTACTGACCAGCTGTTGGCAGACCCAGCAGGCTTCTCAGAAGTGGATTCGTTCACCATCATTGCACGAGGATGGTACAAGGGGTTGCGGACCATGATCTGCAAGAACAAGTCCACTTTTGGGAGGCTTGAATCCTATATCTCTCAAATCGGAGAGCTATGGGATGCGGCGAGGTTTGATGTGGTCGACATTAATCAAGCCTTAAATAGTACAGTTGACATAGACAAAGAAGTTACCGGCTTAACGAATATTTTAATGAACGCATACGAATCGTCCTGCCCCATCTCTAATAAGTCTAGGAAAGATGGACCAAAGTGGTGGTCCAAAGATCTTGAGACTGAGAACTAAGGCAAGGCGGTTGTTCAAGAAAGCAAAGAGAACCGAATCAGAAGAGGACTGGGACCAATACCGTCTCAGTCAAAAAGAATTCAAATCTTCCCTTGCATACGCTAAGCGAAGTTCATGGAGACGCCTCTGTGAAGATATTGAAAACATAAATGAAGCCTCTAGGTTGCGGAAAATCCTAGCGAAGGACCCGGAAGTTCCAGGTTACCTTCAAAGGGACGACGGAACCTGGACTGAGACAAGTCAGGAAAGTCTAGATATCGTAATAGAAACTCATTTCCCAGGGAGTACCACGCATCTTGAGATTGCTAGCTCTCCGGAAGGTCCTCTTAACTTGGAAAATGACTTCCCAGAACGAATAATTACCTTGGAAAAAGTTAAGAATGCCATTATGTCGTTCTCCCCTTTTAAATCTCCAGTGCCTGCTGGTGTGGTGCCCATCATGCTACAAAGGGCCATGCCACTAATTGGTCCTTCCCTGGTGAAGATCTTTAAAAGTTGCTTATATCTGGGATACATCCCGGAACTATGGCAAGAAGTTAGGGTAACCTTTATTCCGAAGGCAGGTAAGCCAAGTCATACCGCGCCCAAGGACTATAGACCCATTAGTCTTTCATCGTTTTTACTGAAAACTATGGAACGACTATTGGATTACCATCTCAGAACGATTCTAGAAAAGAAAGGATTTTCAAGTGCACAGCATGCTTATGTCAAGGGAAAATCGGTAGAGACTGCTCTGCATGAGGTGGTCTCTACGGTAGAAAAGTCTCTCTTGTATAAAGAATACACCCTAGCAGCATTCTTGGATATTGAAGGTGCCTTCAATAATGTAAGAATGGATGCAACAGAAAAGTCCACAAGCTAATGTGGAAGGCGTTCAGAAGAAGAGAATTCGCTCACCTTACGCTGTCTTTTAGGCTCGGCCGCGGCTAGTAAGAATGGATGTAAATCCATTCGTAGCGCGATGGATCGCATCAATGCTCAGGTTTAGAACAGTTAATTCTTCCTTGGGAACAGGGAAGATAAGAATTAGGACTACTAGAGGCACCCCTCAGGGTAGGGTTTTGTCCCCACTTTTATGGCTTCTGGTGGTAGATGAAATCCTTCAGGCACTACCTGGCCTTGGTGTAAAGGTAGTCGCCTATGCCGATGATATAGCTATATTTGTTTGTGGAAAATTTCTAGAAACACTAAGCGAAATCCTTGAATATGGTCTTAAGGCTTTATGTAAATGAGCCGAGAAATGTGGATTAAACATTAATCCACAAAAAACAGAATTAGTTCTTTTCACAAGGAAAAGGGGTAAAGAATTCAGACATCCATGTCTGAATGGCGTACCGCTTCCCCTGTCGGAAGGTGCCAAATACTTGGGACTGTTCCTACATCCCAAGCTAAATTGGAAACACATCATTGAAGATAGAGTAAAGAAGGCATCAAATGCCTACTTTGCTTGTAAAAAGATGATAGGGAAAACATGGGGTCTTAGTCCAAGAATTGTCCACTGGATGTATATGTCCATAATAAGACCAGTTCTTACATAAGGCTCGTTGGTCTGGTGGAATGCCCTTGAAATTAAGTCTAATGCCATGTCCATGACAAGATTACAAAGAATGATTTGTATTGGGATCACAGGGGCTATCAGGACTACGGCCACTAGAGCTATAGAAATGATGCTTCATATACTCCCGATAGAAACTTATGTAAAATCCATAGCACTCAAGAGTGCTCTCAGACAGGGAATCTGGGTTATGGAAGAGTGGGAACAAAGGGCACGGTAAAATACTGATGGACGCCATGGCGTCGGACCTACCCCATATTACAGATTATATTACTCCAACATACGACTTCGATCTATCGTATGAAATAGTTATACCAACGAGGGAGTTGTGGGCCCATAGTAGTGTCACGACAAACTCTGAGGTGGCTGTTTATACGGATGGATCGAAAATGGAAGAAGGAACGGGGGCGGGTATCCACTCTCTAGAAATAGGACTCGATGAATCATACCGGTTACCTGATAACTCGAATATCTTTCAAGCGGAGATCTATGCTATTCAAAAAGCGGCTCTAAAGCTGCTTGAGCAAAACCTGAACCGGCATAAGATATCCATCTATGTTGATAGCCAGGCGGCCATTAAGGCAATGGGATCTTTTGTCACTAAATCGAAATTAGTTAAAAAATGTCAAGGATTCCTAAATCAATTGACACAAAGACACTCGGTTAGAATATGCTGGGTTCCAGGACACTGCGGCATTGAAGGTAATGAAAAAGCGGATTTACTTGCTCGACAAGGCGCGGCGCTATCCTTGGTCAATGTTGAGCCGCAAATTGACTGTCCAATTGAATTCGCGAAACGCTTAATTGAGGAAGAAGCGATCAGAATAGTTAACAACACTTGGGAACTATATCCTCAGTGTCGTCAAACCAAACTATGCTGGCCGCGGCTATCCAAGAAAAGATCGGAATTTGTCCTATCCATGAATAGAACAACCTGCAGAAAACTGATCGGTCTCATTACTGGTCATTGCTTGATCGGTACACATGGTACCTATCTAGGGTTTCCCATGGTTGACTTATGTCGCTGTGGAGACGAAACGAAAGAAGCCACACTAGAACATCTAGTGTGCGAATGTGACAGCCTTGCACGCATCAGGTACAAATACTTGGGCCGAGACACTTTAGATACCTTATCGACCCTTTCAACCATACCTCTATGGAGAACGGTTCTCTTCATAAAGGTAAGTAGAGTCTTTGACAGGATTAGTGCTTAGTTTTGGACCACGCGCGGGGATCACAATGGATCCACCGAGATCTCTCGTGACGTGTGTTAACCAAAGTTCAACACACACCCCTTCTTAACCTAACCTAATCTAACCTTATGGTTATTGAGTTAACTTGTATAAACAAATTAAAAATTATAACTTGCTATAGATCGCAGTATGAAGACGAAAATATATTCATAAATAAACTAGACTTGATTTTTGAAAAACATAAAAATGCAATATTTATTGCTGATACTAATATAAATTTGCTATGTGAAAACAGTGCTGTATCCTCGTATATAAATATGATCGACTCTAATGCGTACTCAATTAAAAATAAAATAGATATTCAATCAGCAACTAGATTAACGGACAGTTCATTATCTATTATAGACCATATTATCACGGATCTAGATATTTATTACAAATTTAACATTAAGCCTTATCAGCTGCCGGATTTTGATCATTTCATACAGATTGTGGAAGTATCTAAAATAAATATTGCTAAACAACAAATGTCATATAAATATGTGTCAAAAATTGACAAAGACAAAATGTTCTGTGATGTTATGACGAAAATTGGACAGGCAGAACTCAGCTGTTTTGAAAGCTTAATTAAAATTATCAAAGATGTGAAACAAGATTGTACTTGTATGAAAAAAATTAGAACCAGAAAGTCGTGGATTACACCTGATATTGTACATCAAATAAAAATTCGGGATAAAGCATATAAAATTTACAAGAAAGATACTATGAATGCAAATAAGAAAAATCACTTTCAGAGATGTAGAAATTTGGTTGCAAATATGGTTAAAAATGCTTATCAAAACAGAATCCAAACTGATATTGAAAATGCTGGTAACAACAATAGAAAACTAAGGGATGTTTTAAATAAATCCATTTATAATACGGAAAATCATAAAAATAACAAATGTAAAATTCCAAGTATAAAAATGAATGATAATATGCTGGTATCAGATACTGAGATTGCAAATGCGATGAATGAATATTTTATTAATATTGGTGCTAATTTATCAAAAAAATTTCCAAATAATTTGCACAAAAGTATTGAAAATCCAGCTTCAGTTCGGTCTATGTTCTTAAAACCAACAGATAGTAGAGAAATATCGTGCATTATACAAAACTTAAAAAATGATTCGGCTCCTGGTATTGATGGTATTTCAACTCGTGATGTTAAACTACTTGATCAGCTTATTTCACCTAGTATTGCTTCCTTAATAAATAAATTATAAAAGATGGTGTATTTCCAGATATTCTTAAAGATACAGTGGTTGTTCCAATTCATAAAAATGGTAGAAAGGATGAAATTAGAAACTATAGACCTATCTCTTTGATAAGGATATTTGGAAAGATATTTGAGAAAGTTATAAACAAACGATTACATGAATTTATCAACTCTTCATGCGGGTTTGACAAAACCCAGTTTGGATTTCAACAACATAGTTCAACGGAACTTGCATCTTCTATGGTTCAAAATACAATTATTAATGGTTTAGATGAGGATAACTATGTATGTGCTGTGTTTGTGGATCTCCAAAAGGCGTTTGACACAGTAAACCACAAAATTTTACTTGAAAAACTACAAGAACTGGGTATAAGAGGATTACTGCTGAAATTTTTTAAAAGTTACCTGCAAAATAGATCTGTACAAACGAGAATAAATGACGCTCTTAGCACAAAGCTTAAACTATCTACTGGTGTGCCCCAAGGATCCGTGCTTGGTCCCACTTTATATCTCCTATACATAAATAATTTACAACATGCGAGATTAGAAAGTAATTATACTGTTTTTGCTGATGACACATGCCTGATTTATATTGAAAAAAATATAAAGGATCTTGAGGTCAAAATAAATAGAGATTTAGGACGCTTTCATCACTGGATACAAGGAAATAGGTTATCAGTAAATAAAGAAAAACAAAATATATGCTATTTAAACAGACAAATAAGCCTGAGGGAATAATGGAATTAAAAATTGAGAACACCTTGCTAGATAGAGTAAATCAAATTAAATATCTAGGCATGATTATTGACGAAAAATTAAAATGGAACCATCATATAGAATATACATGTAAAAAGATTGCTCCAATGATAGGTGCCATCAAAAGGCTAAATCTGAAAATTGCTACTATATTATGCAACTCTAATATTCTAAGTCATATAAGATACATAACATTGTAATCTGGTCTATGTGTCCCTTATATCTACGAAAAAAAGTTGAAATAATTATGAAAAAGGCTTTAAAAATAATATTCAGACTTGATTGGCATTTATCATCTGCAAGTATATACAGGCAAACCAATCAATTAAACCTTGAATCGATTGTTGCATTAGATCGCTGTAAATTCGTTTAGTGTACCTTAAACAATTTAAACAAAATGGGAATTCAATTTCAAAGACAAAATTTTAACAACCGTATAAATACAAGAAGTACGGAAAACATTTATCCACCTATATGCAGGACTGAACTACACAAAAGGAGCTTAATACCTGCATCAATATCGGCTTATAACAAACTACCTGTTCTGATAAAAAACTCTACTAATTATAGCGGCTTTGTCAAACTAGTAAAAAAACACTATTCAAATATTCAAAACTCAACAAACAACTAAAATAATCTATTAAACAAATATACATTCATTATACTTAAATCTATATTAAATTAAATTAATTTAAATTAAATTAAATTAAATTGAAATAAAATAAATTAATCATTAGACTGAAAAACTAAAATTTAAATAAACTTATACAAATACTATTAAATTATTAATCTCGAACTATTGATAATGTAATGTATATCTTTGATATCCTTAAACTTAAAAACTTAAAATTTACTCATAAATTACGATATAACTATATTCAAACTTAAACTATAAATATTATTTAGTATTGATTGATATATATATAACAATCTAAAATGTCTCAAATTAAATTAGCAAAAAAAACAGGAAAAATATTGTAAAATTAATCAAGATAAAAATGTGAACTTGATATATATTTCAATCAAATTTCAAATTTAAACTATAAATTCTGTAAATATTATCTAATATTAATTTATATATATATAATAATCTAAAATATCCTAAATTAAATTAACAAAAAAAGAAACAAAAAAAAAAAGAGGAAAAATATTGTAAAATTAAACAAGATACAAATTTGAACTTAATATATATTTCAATCTTTAAACTCATCCTTATTCCTGATTCTGGCCATCAGCCATTGGAATAGGATTTTGCAAAACTTCTCAACAATGTAATTAATTATATGTAATTTAAAACTTCAATAAAAAAATTTTCATTTGAAAAAAAAAAAAAAAAAAAATCATACAAAAATGTGTTACAAAGTTCATATTTAAAAGTGCGTATAATAATTATAGAACGCCAATTATATAGAAAAACTTATTAAACATAAAACTACTTTAATATCTAAACTAAATAAATTGAAAAGATAAATTTTTAATGATTACTATGATTTCAAAATCATTCTTCAGTCAATAATAAAAAATGTAAAGAAATTACTAAAAGATAACATCAATAATGAAATTAATAATTATTGGTATAAAAAAATATCAAACATTAGCCCGAAAAACAGCAACATGTTTACTGAAATTAATAGAATATTTAGAAAAAAGACAGAATTAAATATTAAAGATTTAAAAATAGACGATGAACAAACAATATGAAATTTAGGTATAAATATCAATGAATTAGATAGAGACTAGTATCATTAGATAGAAACTAATTCATTGATATTTATACCTAGATTTCTTATTGTTTGTTAATCGTCTTCTATCTAGAAGCTATATAATTAAAAAAATATAGATAAATTAAATATATTAGGTAGGCATTTTGAAAAGATATATTCAGTAGAAGATAAAGAGAATAACAATCCTAACTAACATGGATACATCAAATACAATGCAGGGATATATATGCCCTAACAGGGATATATCAAATACAATGCAGTATATTAGGGACAAAATTAATTATCGTAAGGAACATAATCCTATAAATTTTAATGATTTGTATAAATCAGTTGGAGAAAATTTAGATCAAAATATATTTACATCTATAAGTGAAGTAAAAACACTATTTAAAAAAATTAACAATAAAATTGATAACATTCCTAATATTGTTTTGAAAAAATCATAATTAGAGATTACTGTATTTTATATAACAATATGTTGAACAATATATTTCTGATAGGTGGAAAATATCTAAAATTATTCCAATTTTAAAACCAGGCAAAGATCCGATAATACCTGAAAGCTATACCTTAATCTCTTACCTAATCCCAGTAAATTTTTTTAAAAATAGTACAAATAAAATTAAATTAAATCTTAGAAAATCTTAATATAATTCCGGATATTCAATTTGGATTCCGTAAAAACCTGTCGACAATCCATGCGATAAACAAATAACTTCAGATACTTTTTGGGAATTAAATAATAATGACTGTGTAGGAGCTTGACTTATTGACATAAAATTCATTTGATACAATGTGGATACAAGGTTTTATATATATAGCACTTTCCGGTCAAATTTGCCCTTTTACAAATCAAATTGGTCTTTTTAAATTTCAAATAGTCCTTTTAAAATTTAAAATTGACGTTTTTACATTTCAAGTTGGCCCTTGTTAGTTTATATTAAATTAGAATATGCTATAATATTATCTAAAAAAAAAACAATATTCTATTAAAAATAAAGAGTTTTCGTTATTTTATTCAATTTAAATTAATTATTTTATTCAATATAAGTATTTTTAAGTAAAATGTTATATGAAATAATTATGTTTTATTTAATTTTAATACAGTGTTTTTTTTTTGCATATTTGCATATTTCTTTTGCTTAAATTAGATATGAAAATTAAAAAAATGTAGTAAATTCAACTTTTCTTTGAAATATGTAATTCAGTGGTAAAAAAAAATTAAATAAATAAATAAATATTAACATAATTCAGTTCCTATAATAGCATCTGGAATTTTTGTCGTCAAATTTATATAAACTAACAAGGCCAATTTGAAATGTAAAAAGGTCAATTTGAAATCTAAAAAGGCCAATTTGAAATATAAAAAGGCCAATTTGAAATGTAAAGAGGTCAATTTTAAATTTTAAAAGGACTATTTGAAATTTAAAAAGACCAATTTGATTTGTAAACGGGCTAATTTGACCTGAAAATGCTATAAGTTAGTAAAAAGAGGGTTACCAGAGCAATTAATTTATATAATTTATGAATTAATCATAAATAAAAAGTTTATAATTTCAGATGGAAATATATCCTCTGAAAAAATGTTTTAGGTAAAAAACGGTTTACAACAGGGTACTTACTCATGCTTTTGATGCTTTTGGAAAACTTCGTATTTGAGATTCACTTCACTTTGCGTTTCACTTTCACAAAATTGGAGTATTCTAGAAAACGATCGAATAACTACATTATCATACGTATTCAAATACCCACGAGCAATGTCCTTATTTAATTTCAGGCCATTGATTTATTTTTAAATTATTTCTTGTTTGTTGTTTTTTTCTTAAATATGTACTTTTAAAATTTAAATAATTGGTAAATATATATATAAATGTTTAAAAATTTGTTAAATTATTTTTAATTACATTTTGAATCTTCTAAAAGTAACAAATTTACAGCGAATGTCTATTGTATGAAAAACGTTTCACTTTTCGATTCCACAGTATTACAGAATATTAAATTTTTCGAATCGGTAATACAGTTTTCCCTTCGGACGTTTTGTAGAATAACAAAAATTCAAATACGACCGTATTTCAAATACGAAGTTTTCCAAAATAAGTATGACTATATTTTGTATTAATTATTCGTAAAAAAAGTTTATGATAAAAAACGAATTCTGTTTTCTTTTTTTTGTTCAAACTTATTCTAAATTATTATCTAAGGACCTATATTTACAACTTAAGTTTAATACAGTACAGCTAAATCTTAACCTACTATTCTACTACTAAAATTTATTAAATATAATAAGTATTAAGTTTTTATTGATTTTAATTATTTATTAATTTATTAATTATTCTCATTTTGCCACCAAATATATTTAGTGTACTTGTTCATGGTTGATATTTGTTAATGGTACGTTTAAATCAAATTTTAATTATGAGTCACTAAGAATTTTATAATGTTCATATAATTTACAATCAGTGGCGGACCGTGATCAAAAGTTCTGGGTGGGCTAAAGGAAAAAAATTTGTTATGAAAAGCAAAGATTTGAGGTTATTAAATATACAACCTTTTGAATTTTTCGTTTTAGTGAGTTAATCACATTGGCATCTTAATATGTTTTTCATTTTCTTTCCAATAAAAAAAATCATTATGCATATGCTATGCACACAAGAAAAATAAATCACATATTATACACAAAAATATTTGTATGCAATTGTCTTAAGTTTTCTCAACTAAGAATAAGATTGTTACTTTCTGAAATTTATGATCGCCTGGTACTAATTTTAAAAATTTAGTTCTAATGTGTGCTATAATAAAATAATTGTTTGTCTACTGAGGGAATTTAAAATATAAGCGATAAAATTATTGCTATGGGCTTATAACTTATACTGATCATGTTACTGATACAGAATTAGGAGAAATGAAATTAGAAATTAACGATTTGTTTAAAGAAGAAAAAATTGAAAGTAAAGCTAATAAAACTGAATATAAGAAAGACAAAAATAATATTGAAGAAATTAAAGAAATAAGAAATGAAGCGAAAAATGAAATTCGTAATCAAGTATGTAAAGATAATAAAGTAAAGTTTTATGTTGAAAAACAAGGTTAAAAATGATAAAAATAATCTAATTGAACTCAGTAATTCAAAATCAGCAAATAATAAGGAAATTGAACATCAAACCGATAAAAATTTTTACGAACATGAAATACCAGCTCATGTATATGCAAATGTGGTTATTGTTAATAGACTAGAGAATCTACAAGGACAATTACTGCAAACCAAAAGATTTATGCAATGTTTTGAATTTTTTTTAGAAAATAATGAAAAACTGATAAATGATAGTAGGGTAACAAAATAATGAAAAACTGATAAATGATAGTAGGGTGTTGTAGTGGGCTTTTTTGGCATAGGTTGTGGTGGTGTGGGAATGTGGTTGTGGGTTGAAACATGTTGGGACATGTTAGCTAATTTTATTAGTAAATTTCTAAAATGTTCTAAAAGTCTGAATGGACTATTTTTCTTATCAGCAGTATTAATTAAGTTGTGTGTTTATGAATGGATTTTTTTATTGTTTTTTTTGTTCATTTTAAATATAAATGACTCTTATGCTCGGTTTCACGAAAATAGCTTATAAGCGCATCTAGATAAAAACGATTTTAGTACTACAAGTCATCTAGATATGTTGAAGTTTCACGAGATTTTTGTCGCTTTTATCTAACTAAAATTCTAATAACTGCATTTTGACAGAAATTACTCAGAGAAATATTACGATTTGACAAAAATTACTCAAAAATATAAAAACATTGTTCAATGTCAATTCAAAACATTTTAAAAATATTATAAATAATTTTAATGTTTATAATTCTATATTATAATGCTTCCCATACACAATACAAATTGGTTGTATTTGTACAACTAGTCATCCAACTTCTCGGCAGACCACCCCACGCACGCTACAACTTTTTCTACAACCATCGAATTTGTTTTTATTTTCTACTGTAGAACACGATACAATTTTCAAATTTTTAGAACCATTTTGATGGTTACAAACCAAGTTGTACAACCAAGTTTGGTTGTGTATGGGCAGCATAATAATTTTAATTTAATTTTTTTTTTTCAAATGTCAAAATACAAAATTTACAAGCGCTTTTAGTGCTTAGATGACCGAAATCGGGCATCTAAATTAAAAGAGCCACTAAAAGAGAAATAACATCTCGTGAAACACCATTCTCGTTAAAAGTCCATATAAATCACTAGAAGCGCTTTTAAAACTCTCGTGAAACCGGGCATTAGTGAATATATGTATATATAGATATATAACGTAAACACAAAAAATCTCAAAAAATTCTTTCCTTAGTGGATATATGTATATATAGATATATAACGTAAACACAAAATCTTAAAAAATTCTTATACCACAGTTACTATAATAAAAAAATATGTTTTGATGCAGAGTATAGTGTAACGTAAACATATATGTTAATATTCTAGATATCATAATCTTGATTATAATATAAGAATTTATTCTTAATTTTAGGGTGTGAATTTGTAAAAAGTATTTATGAAATATATACATATATATGTATGATGTATGGAGATTTCATATTTTTGTTTTGATATTAAAATATTATATTATAAATAAAAAAAGTTATATGCTTATATATAAGATTAATGATGCAAAAATTCTTGTATTCTGCGGTGACTTTACATTTGAGTTAAATTGATAAAGAGGTGAGTGTTATAATGAAATTTAGTTAAATATGATTCTTATTTTTATTTAAATATACCACTCAATTCTAAAATATATTTAGTTAAAAATTGGTGTTAACTGTTGATGGTTGATTTATTATTATGGCATTGTGGGAAGATCTTCGGACAATTACTACATTTGATGGTGATAATGATGATGATGATGATGATGAAATACTACAATCATTGAAGAACAATATACATAAAAAATTACTAGTTATAGAGAAATTTTTAATCATACATAAGGATTTCTTGCTTGCTGAGCATATAGAGGAATTTGAAAATTATCGGAAAGCACTAATGAAATTAGTGAATGTTGAAATGAAATTTTCAATTCATGGTTCTCACTATGCAAATTGTATATGGTCTTCCGATAATGCAACATCTGGGCCAGATACATGTTCATGTAGTAGTATAAACTTGATTGAAAATTCTTGTTTAAGATTATGAAATTTTATGTGAGATTGGCTGGTGGAAATAATTTATTATTAAGCTGAATAAAATACTTTATTACAAATGCTAATTGTAGCTGACAATAAATAAAAAAAATAAATCTGGTTACATAGTTTTGATTTGTAGTATTTTGTTCACTAAGTAAAATATAACATTAAGGATGAGCAATAATTTTATAAAATGTTTAATTTTATAAAATGTGTGCTATTGAAAGAACATAAAGATATAATAATTGATTTTTATATCAGATTTCCAAACACAACAAACTCATATACACAACAAATAAAATGTGATTGTACATATACAACTCCATAAGTTTTTAAGAAAACAATATATAATGAAAATAATGAATTATTATAAATAACAAATAAATTACCAAATAAGTTAATAGTATATATGTACGAATACTTTATGAATAATATACTTGATATACATAAATAAAAATAAATATTATAGTTGAAAGATAATATTTTGGGTTTTTATTTATCAGATAATTAATTTATGTATAAGGTAGTATTATAAAAGATATTGCTTTATACAACAATTCTATCAATCCTAAAATGTCAAATGACAAATTTGGACGCACTGATGACTGGAGAGAGAGGAAACCTTTACGATGTCCACCAGGCGAAGGATTTAGTTTAACGGTTCAAGGTGATTATGACTTGAAAAATAAACGAGTTATAAACGTTGCAGAACCTATAGATAATTTCGATGTTGTTTCAAAACAATATGTTGATAGTGAAACTAATGGAGTAAAAAGAGAGTGTGAAAAATCTATAAATGAATTAAAATATGATTTATCGGAAATAAATACCCAGATAATATTTTTAAAGGAGGAAATAAATAAATTGGAACACTTTTGCTGATCTGTTGATAAATATGTACATAAGCACAGTCAACAGTAAATACACAGTGTGAATATATCCTTAACATTTACTTTAGGAAATTATGTAAATAAAAAACATTTTTAGTTTAAAACATGAAATTTCTGTTTTCATTTAACAAATAATGTATTTAATTTTTATAATTATTTTATGTTTTTGTATGGAATTGAAGACTTCTCTGCTGTTGAGGATGATGATGATTGTTGTTTTGGATTTGGGCAAGATGATTTCATAGATGACCCCAATAGTTTATATTTGCATTCTTTTATTTTATCCATGTTCTTGTCTTGATTCAACAATTGTTTTTTGTCACTCATTCTAATTTCGTTATCGGAAGTGTGTTCTATATATCGCGTTTACTTGAACTAAACTAATTATTATTTTTCAGAGAATATATATATACATTTTTTTGTTTTTAATGTATTTCACATTAATACATCTTTTTTGTTTATCCATGAATTTTGGTTAGAAGGAAATCCGAGCCACTTCACAAAAACTTTGTCACCTTTAGTTTTGATGATTTTTTAAATATAGATCTGGATATTTAGATTTTTGTAATTCATACTCGTAAAATCCTCCTCTAATAGGGTTGCCTTGGTAATCTTCTAATAAGTAAGTTACTGGATTTGTCACTTGTCTTCTAGTTATCTTGAAAACTTCCGTTGTCCAGTTGGGTGTGTAACCTTTTTCAAAAACATGTTTAAACTTACTCACTCGAACTGACTAACCAATTTTAAATTTAGCAAATGGTGCAATTTTAATGTGATTATAAGCTGTAGATAATAAATTTCTTTCATCATTTTTGGTGATTTCGGAGGGTTTTCTTTTAGTTGTTCTGTGCGTTGAATGATTATAATCATTAATAAGTTTCTGAATGATGTTAATCCATTTATAGTTTCCATTAAAACTGAATTCTTTCCACATTTTTTCCTTTATTGTACGATTAAAACGTTCAACAATTGAGGCTTTCAATGAGCTAAATGTTGAATAATGATTAATGTTGTATTTCAACATCAAATTGAGGAAGGTTTTGTTAAAAAACTCCTTACCATCATCAGTTTGTAAATTTTTAGGATATCTATTTGAATTTTTGAAAATCGATTTAAACGACTCAGTAACCTTTTCACCAGTTTTATTTTTTATGGGTATAGCCCACCCATATTTTGAAAATGTATCAATTACAGTTAATAAATATTTATAATTAGAATTTTGTTTAGCATATGCACCCATTTCTATAAGATCAGCTTGACAAAGCTCATCAAAACCTTTGATTATAACTCTTCGTCTTTTGAAGTTTTTTCTAATAGGTTTATGCAGCTCTTCAACAACCTGCCTTTTACTCATGTTTTCGCTGAATGTAAATGTATAATATTACTCATCTTTTTGATTAGTCTTTTATTCAATTAGGTCTGCCTCCTTAAGTTCCTCAATTATTGAAATAATTTCATTATTATGAATTTTATTTCCAGCTTTTATTTCCATCAAGAGCTTTAATCTATCAACAAGTTCATTTTGATCATCCCAATGAACATACTCTATAGGTTTTGATGAAAATTCCATATCCAATGGCAATCTTTTTGTTTTCGATAGGCTTCCACCTTTTTTCTTCCGAGTATTATACTTATGTGTCACAAGATTTTGAATTATATTTATATATTTGTTCCCTTTATTACCATTTATTTGTGAATTTGAGTCATTCGGGTCTTTTAAATGAGAATTTGTTATAATTAATATTTTTTGTAATTTGCCAAATCATCTTCAACATAGTGTTGAGGACTTTTGTGAAATATCAATTCATATAAACCATTTGTAATTTTAAAAGGTTTATAATTATCAATGTAAATGTTATTCTCATCAATTTTAAAAACAGATTTACCCAATTTGCTTAAATTGTTGACACTATCGAAGTGAGGGCCATATGTTTTATCTAGTTCAGTACTTTTGATTGGTGGTGGTGTCCATAATTGTGATGATGATGATGATGAAATATTAAAAGCACTATTTTCAGACTTTTTCATTCATTTTGTATTATGATTTACTCAACTCTAAATCAATACTGATTAAAGTTAAGCAATATTGATTGCTTTTATATCTTTACCAGGTTAATACTGATACTGATAACATCTATTATTGACTGATCAGATCATTTTACTCATACTGATCACATCGGTTATTGACTGATCAGATCATTTTACTGATACTGATCACATCGGTTATTGACTGATCACATTGGTTATTGATTGATACAGATCAGGTTTTGATCAGTTTATTTTGTTATTCAATCACTTAAAATGCATCGAAATTTTTTCGATATCCACCTTTATTACAGGGCCTGTTTTCATCAATAAGTAGAAATCCATACGGATCTTTCCAACACTCGCTGCAGACATTTTTGAATTGATTAAATGACATATCAGAGTTTACATGATCATTGTAAATATGTCTTAAATTTAAATCATCTTGCTTGAATAATATTATGAAATTTGCATTATCACGTATCAAATGTTTCGGTATATGTGTATAAGATTGGCATAAATAAAAACTATCAATATCATTATGACGTCCTATACAAAAGTATGATCGTATATTATTTTGTCTTTCACATGCAACATCATCAAAAATAAAAACTGAATTCTTTTTAGCTTCAGATGGTTCCATAATTTCACAATTATTTGAAAATTCATAATAACCCATTCCTGTAATAGATGATATCAATTTTTTCAACTATTAAACCTCGTATATTATTCGGTAACAAGGCACCATGTTTTGTTTTTTCAACACCACAACCTACAGTTTGATCAAAATTTTTAATTGTAATATTTGCATGTTGCTTCACAAACTTCATTCTTTTGACTATTTGCAAATCAAAATGCGATTAAATTATACATAAATATATTATTTTTTTGATAATTTTCGAAATCTATTTAGTTGTAAAATAGTTGTTAAGGTGTTCGTTACAAATTGGTTATACATATATAAAAGTTATGATTAATTATAACTCTGACAATTGTAGAAAAGATATTAAAGTAGGAGGTGGTGTCTTAAACTCGCTAATAAATAAATTACCTTTTAAATTACATTTATCTGGATACAATTATTGTGGACCTGGAACGAAGCTTAAAGAAAGATTAAACCGAGGGGACAAAGGTGTAAATCCTTTGGATGAAGCTTGCAAAGAACATGATATAGCATACTCTCATAGTAAAGACATAAATCAGAGACATATTGCGGATAAAAGATTGACAGAAAAGGCTTGGGAAAGTGTAATTGACAAAAATTCTACTTGGGGTGAACCAGCTAATGCTCTACTTGTTACAAATGCAATAAAAGCAAAAGTAAAACTTGGAATGGGTTCTAATATGAGAAAAAAGAAATCTAAAACTAATAATAAAAATTAATTTAAACATGCAGTACAATCGGCCAAAATCGCAGTTAAAACTTCTAACCCAATAAATCAAAAAGATTCCATTAAAGTAGCTCTTAGAGCTGCTAGAAAAACTTTGAATGGTAAAAATCGTAAAAAGATCAAGTATCCAAGGATTTTGCCAATACCAAAATTAGGTGGAGTTCTTCCTTTTTTAGTACCATTATTCGCTGGCCTTTCCGCTGTTGGTGCTCTTTCAGGTGGAGCTGCAGGCATAGCGAAAGCAGTTAATGATGCTAGTAATGCAAAAAAGGAGCTAGAGGAAAGTCAGCGACATAATAAAAAAATGGAGGCTATTGCAATCAATGATAAAAATGGTGGAGGATTATACTTAAAACCATATAAAAAAGGATTGGGGCTATATTTAAAACGTCAAAATCATTCAAAAAACTGCTACCTAATCAACCACTAACAAATATAGATTTACTCAAGTTTGGGAAACATTTACAACATTTTCGAGGTGTCTTTATGCGTGATAATTTACCTTCAAAAATATGGAAGTATGAATGTGGTATAATAAACTTGGATAATTCTAGTGGACCTGGGACACACTGGGTAGCATATTACAAACACAATAAATTTGCTCATTATTTTGATAGTTTTGGAAATTTAAAACCTCCAACTGAAGTTGTAAAATATTTTAATGCTCCTAAATTATACTATAACTATAATAAAGAATTTAATGCATATATATGTGGATATTTATGTTTAAAATTTTTATTAGAAAAAGATCTTTAATAAAAATTGTATATAAAAACAATAATATTGTATGACATTTAAAAATAGAATAAAACGAATGATCTATCAAAAAATTTAATCAATTGTTATCAATACATCCTGTCATTAACATTAACGCTCAACGGTAATAGTTCTATACTTACTTCACAGTATTTTCCATCTATTGATTTAAAAGGGGATTATGTATGTGGATTAGTAGATTTGCAAACATATAATTCAATACCAAATATGGATATTGATAATAATAAATTTCATATTGGTAGTAAAGTCATCACAATACCAGTTGGATCTTATGAAATAGGTGATATAGAACAATTTATTCGCGAGGGGTTGGGTATTAATGATGATGGCAAATCAGATCCAACAGATCGAAAAACCTTTGAACTGAAAGCAAATAACAATACTTTAAAATGTGAAATTTATACTGATGCAGGAGATATCGATTTCACCAGAGAACAGAGCATTTGTAAGCTTTTAGGTTTTAGTAAAAGATTATTACAAAAAAAAACAATTGCATATATCAGACCTTTATGTTGATATAAATAGGGTGAATACTATACTTATTGAGTGTAATATTATTGGTGGAACGTATATAAATAATTAACAAGCTCATATAATACACGAATTTTCAATTAAAGTAAGTCCAGGCTATAAAATTATAGAAGTACCATTGAATGTTATCTATTTACCAATAAACGTTGAACGATTAACATCATTAGTTTTAAAATTTACCGATCAAGAGGGACATTTATTGAATTTTAGAGGTGAAAATATTACTGCAAGATTGCATTTGAAACCTGAAACATGATAATATATAATCAGGAATATCAACCTAATAATAAATACTTAAGTAATATAGGTCTGAATTTCAATCAGAATCAGGCACTGAACACACATAGACTTTAAAAGTTTTAACACACCAAAATCAACTGTTTTTAAGGTCAATTGGATTAAAATTAAATAAAAACAAATCAAACAATGAGCAAAATTATGAATAGTTTTCAAGAACCTGTTTTTGATGAAAGTATTACTAATTCGCAATGGCATAGTTATTCACCATTTTTGAATTTATTCAATAAAAGCGATATTATACGAATTGCAATCCAACACCAAAATAAAAATTTATTACCATCTACTAGTTTACTTTACATAGAAGGTTTACTCACTACTGAAAAAGCTGAAGCTGTAAAGAACCAAAATTAATTAATAATGCAGTTGCATATCTTTTTGATGAAATTAGATATGAACTTAATGGTAAAGAAATTGATCATAATCGAAATGTTGGTATAACACCAACTTTAAAAAATTATATTTCTTTGACTGAAAATGAAAGCATTGGACTTTACAATGCTAGTTGGTCACCAAAAGAATCAATTTCCACTAATGGAGATTATTTTAATTTTTGTATTCCATTGAAGAGATTTCTGGGATTTTTAGAAGATTTTACAAATATTATACCAAACGCTCGACATGAATTAATTCTAACTCGTGCTAAAACTGATGATAAGGCTTTAATTTGTACCGATGCAGCTGAGAAACCCCTAATAACATTATCAAAAGTTCAATGGAAAGTGCAACATATATCAATGTTCAATGGAAAGTGCAACATATATTTAAAATCAAAATCTGAGACAGAAATATCTAAATGTTTAGCAAATCATTCTGGTATATGTGCAGTACAAAATGTATGTTTATTAAAAAAAAATCTTGATTATTGTATAACCTAAAATATAATACTATGTATTTTATATAAGAAATAAAACTATTTTAGAGTTAATAATTTTAATAATTTTTAATACTATAAGTTAATCATTCTTAGTACTATAGTGCCCCCATGCTAATGTATCTGAAGTTTCACTTATAGAATATCTTTTATCATCATTAGAACTTAAAGCAATTTTATTTTGATTTATTGTAAATATTTTATGTGCGTCGGAAGCTATCCGACATTGCCTCCTACTTATCATACTACTATTTCGTAGACAATTCAAATAATCATCAAAATTTATTGTTTGCTTTAAAGCGGATGTTTTTAAACCTTTAGCCTTTTTAAAAGCATCTTTATCATTTATTCTTATGCTATACATTTTAGATTTCAAACCCACAAATTCTGTCATGATTTCACCATTATTTTCATCCTTCATTAAACCTGGTACTTTTTTATTTACTAAAGGTATGTTAAATATGTTATTCTGAGGATAATCACTAGTGTCAAGATAATTAATATCTGTTTTCATCATATGATATATATTAAAATCTTTTATTTCTTATATTAATGAATCTGTATCGGTATACAACAGTTTAATATTATTTTTAATTTTTTTCTTAATGTATTCATAATGAAAATCATATAGCTTCGTTTTAGAAATATCTAAAACTGTCATTCCTATATAAATAGGTTTATTCATTAAAATTTGAGTTTTTAATAATTCAATTACAACCAAATTTTTGTTAAAAACAGTTCTACTATGAAAGTTTGGTTTAGATATCATTATTTTAGCACCATATCTACCATCCCATTTTGTTATTAATTTAATGTTGCAATATTTTCTTACATTTTCAATGGTTTTTCCAAATACTGCATTGTTCATTAATTTATATAAATTTTTTTCATGATCATTTTTTGCTATAGTTCTCATTGAAGTATTAAGCTCTATATATGGTTTTATCCAAGGTTTTTGGTGAACTGTAGAATACGATGTATTTTTTTTAAAACTAATCCATTTCTTAAACATTGTTGTAAAGCAATATAATGTATGATATAGCGTCTTTTTGGGGACAATGTTGTCAAAAGTTTATTAGTTTTACTACCTGGTGGTATATCATGTAATGAACAAAAAGGTAGATCACTATGATTATCATGAATTTCTTCAGGATAATCTAAATCGGCTTCTAAAATATATCTTACATCAGAATCACTGCTAATGCTTGACAAATTAAATGATTTGATATTGTATTCATTTAACCATATAAAATTATCTGTTGGTAAATATTGTAACATGCTCCAACCATATAAATTGTTAACATCAAAATACATTAAATATTTTGTTTCATCTGCAGGATCATAATTTTGCATATATTTATTATTTGCTTTACTATATTTATTCGAACATTGACTAACTCCACCCCTTATCCCTCTTTCTACAAATAATACCATATCAATATCTGTTAATAGTTCTAATTTAATGTTTGTGTATTTTAGCATAGAATCCCATGTAAAGCCTGGTAATGTATACTAATTGACTGGATCCAATTTATAAGTTTGTATACAACTTTTACTAAAGTTTTCAAATACATCCGCCGATAATAATATATCAGTTTTGAGATATAAGCCAGAATATTCACCACTATTTTTTATATGAAATATATCCCATATATTTTTTGCATGCATGTAATCCTTCTCTGATATTTCTTGATCATTCAATTTACTGTAAAAATCTTCTTTAGTTGGTAATTTAGAATAAGTTAATTTTGTCAATGAATCAATGAAATCATATGGAAAAACTCCTTTTCGAGTCAATAAATTGAATTTGTTATCATTGAGATGACACCATTCCTTTTTTGTTATTTTTAAATTTTCTTTTGGAAGATATGATACTAATTTATCTAATGATGTCCCCAAAAATCTAAAAGCATCAATGAATTTTAATTTTATTTTAATTCCTTCAATATGTTTCGTAAATGAAATGTATTTCTCTTTTCTTATTGGTAAAAGATTTATTCTTCCTTTAAAAGTATTAGCTAATGCATTTATGATAAAATGTGCATCGTATCCTGATAAATTATGAAATATTACAGGTATACTACGTGAACATTTATAATCTAAATTACAAATCTTATGTGCTGCTCCTCTATATTTTCCTGTTAAATGGCAATGATCTCTCACTTTTTCATCGCCCTCAGTATAACGCTTCTCACATATAAGACATAATGGTGCATTGTCATATTCATATTGCTCAGTTGGAGTTAAAACAATCATTGGTTTTATATCATTATAGATGCTTTCAATATTTTCAGCTATTTGTTTTAATTCCTGAACAAACCATACCTGACAGTCATTACCAGTGTACGCTTTATAATAAGACTTGTTGTCATCAAAGGAGCATTTTACATAATATCCAGTACTATAAGCTTCATGTTCTTGGTACTTAAAAGTATTTAATTCATTATCGTTATCATTACTATAATACGCTTCAAATTTCATTCTAAATCTGCATATATGCAAAATGGAACTTCAAGTTTATAATTATAATTTTTTACAATTTCACACTCCAAAATTAAGAATAAATTCTTATATTATAATCAAGATTATGATATCTAGAATATTAACATATGTGTTAGATAGATAGATAAACTATTATATATATATGTAGATATATATGTAGATATATATATATTATATATCTACATATATACATATAACCACTTAGGAAAGAATTTTGTGAGTTTTTTTTTGTGTTTACGTTATATATTTATATATACACTAAGTAAGGAGAGTCTCTTATATTTAAAATAAACAAAAAAAAAACAAAAACAAAACATAAAAATTCATAAACATACAACTTAATTAATACTGCTGATAAGAAAAATAGTCTAATAAAATTAGCTAACATGTCCCAACATGTTTCAACCCACAACCACATTCCCACACCACCACAACCTATGCCAAAAAAGCCCACTACAACACCCACACCCCATCCCACGCCACAACCTCAACCACAATATCCAATTCACCAACACCAACATCCAATTCACCAACCCCAATATCTCGACACACCAAAACGTGCTTATTAAATAAAACATGCTCATTAAAGAAAAAAAAATACCAATTTCACAAATTGTGGGGGGTTGTTAATAGCTGGAGTAGAACCCGCCTTGTTACCCTACTAATGATATTAATGTACGTACGTCCCCCATTATAAAAGAACTAAATATTCCTAAAAACAGGGTACATAAATAATAATAAAAAAAAGATTTGTATATAGAATAATTATTTTTCGCGATACGTCATACGTTAAGTAGCAGTAAAAAATTTCAAAATCAAAACTAATGATTTTACCAGATCGCGTTAAACTCTCTTAGAGGTAACAAGTACTAATTAAAATCACACCACTAATTAATTAATCAGTTCTTAAAACCGGTTAACTTTCTTTATATTCAATTAAATTAAAACAATAAACCTTTAAATTAAAAGTTAAATAAAATAAAATATAAATATAAGTGAAAATTAAGCGAGTTTCGGCTCTTGTGCAAAATGAAGACACATTAGTTGGTCTTAAAAATACTATAATGAAATCTAATAAATCAAGAAAAGTGACCAGTGGGCAATCCACTTTTAAAAATTCAAATTTTTTTAGTCTTCTACAAACATTAAATATTGATGAAAATGATTCATCTGAAATTATCGAAGATAAAATAGTTCCGAAAAACATACCACCTATAAATATATTAAAGTGTAATAGTGTTGACATTCACAATTTGCTTAAGAAAAACAATATTAGTGACTATTCAATTAAAAAATTTTCTATAGGTTAAAAAATCTTTTGTGATTCCAAGGTCACCTATGACGAAGTGGTTAATTTATTTACATTAAATAAGTATGAATATTTCTCTTACACTGCAAAAAGTGATATATACCTTTTAAAGTTGTATTATCGGGGTTAGACAAATCTGACACAAATGAACTAAAACAAGAATTAATCAACAAAGGTTTACAATGTATTGATGTTAAATTAGTTGAAAAAAATACTACTTATAATAGATACTTAATTTTATATATAGTTTATTTAAAAAAAAATTCCATCAAACTTAATGAATTAAGACAACGTATCACAAATATAAACCATACACGAGTACATTGGGAATACCAATCAAAAAATATAAATAAACTAACACAATGTTACAATTGTCAAATGTTTGGTCACGGTTCCTTCAACTGCAAGGTAAAAACATTCTGTGCTATATGCTCAGGAAACCATAAAACTTCAGAATGCAGCTCTTTGACGTTAAAGTGTGCCAATTGCAATGGAAATCATAAATCTACGAGTCCAGATTGTCCCAGTAGGAAAAGCTTTATTAATATTAGAGCAAAGCTTTCACCTAAAACAAATACTCATGATTATAATCGTAATATTAATCTATATAGTAATTATAACAATAATTTTCCTATGACCATAACAAATTCTAATCAAAACTGTTCTCAGCAATCAAACATTTGGTCAAATTTTAAATTCAATACTAATCAAACTACTAATAATACACAGTATTCAAACAATAATGTTAATAATATTTCAGCAAACGAAAATCTATTTAGTTTATCTGAACTTAAATCTTTAACGTTTGAACTAATTAATAAATTAAAAAATTGTAATACTAAAATGGAACAATTTGATGCCATTACTAACTTAGCATTTAAATTTCTATCATAATGTGTGATTTTACTGTAGTCAAAATTTTATGTTGGAATGCTAGAGGCATTCGTCATAAAAAAGATGAATATTTTGAATTTATGTTAAGTCAGAAAATCGATATTGGTCTTGTTAGCGAAACATGGTTAAATCCTGACATTACCTTAGGTCATGCTAAATTTTTTTGTTACAAAAGAGATCGTACAAACTCCACGCCCGTCGTACAAACTCCACGGTGGTGTAGCCATTATTATTAATAAAAATATAAAACATGAGCTTTTGCCAAATATTAACACCAAGTTAGTAGAAAATATTGGTCTACAAATTTCTTTATCAGATGGCAGTACTTTTAAAATCGTTTCATGCTATTTTCCTGGTAATAGTTCTGGTAACCAAAACTCTAAAGTTATATTTCACAATGATATGAAGAAACTATCAAGAATTTCTGGTAAATATATTTTGGGTGGCGATTTTAATTGTAGAAACCGGGCGTGGGATTGCTTACGTGCGAATGCTTGGGGAAATATTCTAAATAATTTAATAGAATCAAACAATTTTTCTATCCTATTTCCAGCAGATCCAACCTACATTCGCAATAATTGTAAAGCAAATCCTTCTACCATTGATTTTTTCCTTACAAATTCCATCAATATACTTTCACCCCCAATTGTCCTAAACGCACTTAGCTCAGATCATTTCGCACTTAGCTCAGATCATCTCAGATCATCATATTGATTCAGAAAATTTAGTTTTTAACTTCAAAAAAGCAAATTGGAATTATTATGATGATCATATTAAAAATAATACAAACCCAAATTTTTCTTTTATAAATATTAACTCGGTAGATGAAATTGAAAATATTATTGAAAATTTCACAAAATTAATTAATGATTCTATCGAACATAGTGTTCCTAAAATATCTAAAAACATTAATTACATTAAACCGCTACCGCAGTCAATTAAATATTTAATAATAAAACGTAATATTGCTCGTAGAAATTGGATGAGATACAGGAATGAATCTTTTAAATTCGAAATGGTACAGCTAAATCGTATAATTAGAGACAATATTTTAAAGCATAGAAATACCTCTTGGAACATTTTATTGTCAAAATTAGATAAATCTTCACTTCCTTTTTGGAATGTAACAAAAATAATTAAAAAAAAACATAAATCAATTCCCACTTAAGTGGAAAATAATAAAAAAATGTACACAATTAATGAAAAAGCTGATATTCTGGCGGAAAAATTTTACTCGAATCATATTGTATCTCAACATCTTAGTGACATAAACACAGCTCAATTAGTACAAAATTCTATTTTTAAAATTGAAAATACGAGTAGTGTTATACCAGAGTCCTATTTTGTTTCAGATAAATATATTTCTTTTTTAATAAGATCCTTAAAAAACAAAAAATCTCCAGGTCCTGACGGTATTAGTAATTTGTGTTTAAAAAAGCTTCCAAAAATTGGAGTGAGTTATTTAACATATATCATTAACTGCTGTCTCAATTTAAGCCACTTTCCATTGTTTTGGAAAAATACAAAAATTATTCCAATTAATAAACCTGGTAAACCTAGCACCAGTCCAAACTCGTACAGACCAATTAGCCTTTTAAATAGTATGAGTAGAATACTTGAAAAAGTTATCAAAAACAAACTTGAAAATTTCATAGAAGATAACAATCTATTACCCGACCAACAATTCGGCTTTCGCCAAGCTCATAGTACAGTCCACCCGTTATCTCGTATTACAAAAACAATTAAAAATAATTTTATCAATAATCATTCTACAGGAATGGCAGTCCTGGATATCAAAGCAGGCTTTGATTCAGTGTTGCACCAAGGTCTTTTACATAAAATGTTGTTGTTTGGTTTTGATATCCATGTAATTAAATTAGTTCAAAGCTTTCTTGCAAATCGTTGCTTTAAAGTCCATATTAATAAAAGCACCTCTAAATCTTTTAAAATCCCAGCTGGTTGCCCCCAAGGTTCCTGTATATCACCTACCTTATATAATGTGTATACTTCTGATTTCCCAGTTCTTTTAAACTCTGATTCATCTATATTTGCAGATGATACCGCCATCTTTAGCTCTGGTGTTTTAGCGCAAAATGTTTTAAATAATTTGCAAAGTTCTCTAGATTGTGTATATAATTATTTTTCTAATTGGAAAATCATGGTAAATTCCGAAAAAACGCAAGCGATCTACTTCTCCAGAAAACGCAAATCTTGCTTTCTTCCTCAACTAAATCTGACTCTAGATAATAAACAAATTAAATAGACCAATGATATTAAATACCTAGGGGTAATTTTTGCAAAAAGCTCACGTTTAATTTACATATATCTTATATCGTTAACAAAATAAACTTGTTAGTAAGGATACTTTATCCTTTATTAATAAAAATTCTTATCTCAGCGTGGACAATAAATGTATCATTCTTAAGGTAATATTTCATGCAGTTATGTTCTATGCTGCACCAGTTTGGCATAAAACTGCTCAATGTCATATAAAAAAGTTACAAGTTTGCCAAAACAAAATTTTAAAAATGATCTACAAATTACCATGGCATTTTTCAACAGTAGCTTTACACAAAATGGCAAACATCGATTTTGTGAACACTAAAATTCAGGATATTGCATCTAATTTTCTTGAAAAATGTTCATTTTCAAACAATAATTTAATTAGACAACTGTCTTGAGCAGTAGATTTAAGTCTCTATTTTTAAGTACTAGCGTAAATTATTTTTATAAAATTTATAAGGTGGTTTTTCAAATTTTCCGCATCAAATAAATTTTAATGTTCAATAAATTCTTTTTTTTTGTATATAACATATTACAGTAAGTAAAGGATTCATAATTCCTAAAACTCTGTAAGTTCTAGTTTTAATAAGCTCACTGTAAATATTAAATTGAAATAAATGATATGAAAAAAATGATTTTACATTATTATAATGTTCGACATTTTCTAAATTTAGTTTAGTTTTTTTTTGCGATAATAATTATTTGGGAAAAAGTCACAGAAAATCAAATTACTAATAATTAGTTTTTAGCATTTGTATATTAGCATACATGTAGGAATAATTGATTTACTAACAGAATAAGCTAAAATAAAAAATAAATAAAAAAAGGCTATAAAGCAATGGATAAAAGATTAGGAATTTTTTTTTGTTTAGAAACTTATACTACGAAAATGTCATAAAATAGATGTAGCTAAAACATTAGGTAAAATTTAAAATCTTAAAAAGATTTTTTTGTGTGAAATTGGAGAAAAAATGAAATAACGAAAAAAGAGAAGATAATTAAAAAATTTAAATTTGTTTATTATGAAAAAAAAATGGAACAAAATAAAACTATTAAATTTAAATAAATTATTTGGCTTATTAGGAAAAATATTCTGTTTATTTATATTGTGTAAAATTAAATTAAAAATTTAATTAAAAAAAAAAAGGGAGGTATACATTATGTATACATAATAATCAAATGAAATAAAAAATATATATAAAATTATAAATTTTAAATTATTATTTAAATTACTTATTAAATTATATAAATTTTAAATTACTATAAAATTACAAATAAAGTTATAACAAAGTTATATTATTGAAAAATTGCGAAAATAAAAATGTATGTAAAATTACATCATAAAAATTATATTAAAATTATAACTTGAAAAAATTTGCATGTATAATAAACAAAAAGAGGTTGAAAAATTATATATATAAAATTTAGAATTATTATATATAAACTTTATATATTCTATTAAATATTTGTATACTATGAGAAAATTTATGATACTATATATATAAAAATTAATAAACATGTAAGTCAATAATTTTATAAAAAAAAATTAATAATTTAAAACTAGAATTATGTTGAAAAATTGTGAAAAATAAATTTTTTAAAATGAAAAAATTGAGAAAAAATATATAAAAAAGGACTTGAATTATGTTCATATGTATAAAATATGTATAAAAAATCAAACATATAAAATATTAAATAAAAATTGGGAAACAATATTATATTATATAAAAATAAATTATTGAATAGTTAAAAATAAAATTATGAAAATAATAAAATTAAATTATTAAATTAAAAATTAGAAATTACTATTGTATTTTAAAATATTATATAAAATGAAATTATCAAATTATTTGAAAATGGAAAATTATAAAAAAAATACTGTAACTAGATTAAGACTTAAAACTGTTTTATACTTTTTTTAATGTTTTTAAATAAAGAATGTTCTAAAATTTGGAAATTCATATTGGAAAACATAAAAAACTAGATATTTTTTATCATGGGAAAGGGAGGTGTTGTGTGATAACATTCATACATTTATGTCGTCATTGCCTAAAAACGCATTATATCGTCAGCGCATTATACTATATGAAAGTTTAAATCAAAACAATAATAAAATACGTCATCGTATTACAATATATTATTGTATAAAAATAAAGCAAAACCATAATGACACACATAAGTTAATGTATCATATGTAGAACGAAATATATAAATGAAAAAGGTAAATAAACGAAAGCACATAAGCTTTAATAATAAAGTATAATGCGTTATTAGCACAATGGGCAATGGTAGCATAATTAATGTATGAATTTATTGTTGCACAATTTTACCGTAAATTAAAATATTAATTATTTGTATTTATTGGAACATTCTAATATTGCTGAGGGAGCAATATTAGAATATATAAACAGCGAAAAAATAGTATTTCGGGGAGTTCTAATTTGTAACTCTTCTACTAAACAGGTTAAGCCTATAGTGAAGGAAACCAATAATTGAACTTGTAAACTTTAAAATAGTATTTGTTTTATTTCAGATAAATATCATTGAAGTAAGAGAGTAAATTGGTTGAGCAAAAGTATAAAAGAAAAATAAGAAGATCAGGCCAGACATCTAATAAGAAGATCAGGCCAGACATATTAATAACAATAAATTACAATTGTAAATAGGATCACAAAATAACTGGATAACAATCTAAATGAACCCTACTTTTTTAAGTAAATAATGATTCCTTTGATAATTAATAATTGTGGTCATCTGTGACAAATAAAAGGATTTTATACCAAATTAATCAAAAAAAAAAAACAATTTATCTAAAATTTTAATTGTAAATAGGATTACTAAATAATGCATCGCTTAAAACTTTTAGCTTAAGAAATTATCTAGGTATGAGCTGGTTAAGGCTCCGGTAATAAATTTTATTTAGTATAATTATTGAAGCGACAGGGCGGTAATATTTGTTAATGTATCATATGTAGAACGAAATATATAAATGAAAAAGGTAAATAAACGAAAGCACATAAGCTTTAATAATAATAATAAAGTATAATGCGTTATCAGCACAATGGGCAATGGTAACATAATTAATGTATGAATTTATTGTTGCACAATTTTACCGTAAATTAAAATATTAATTATTTGTATTTATTGGAACATTCTAATATTGCTGAGGGAGCAATATTAGAATATATAAACAGCGAAAAAATAGTATTTCGGGGAGTTCTAATTTGTAACTCTTCTACTAAACAGGTTAAGCCTATAGTGAAGGAAACCAATAATTGAACTTGTAAACTTTAAAATAGTATTTGTTTTATTTCAGATAAATATCATTGAAGTAAGAGAGTAAATTCGTTGAGCAAAAGTATAAAAGAAAAATAAGAAGATCAGGCCAGACATCTATAAACCAGAAGAGGATTATCATAATAAAATGGTGAATATATTAAAGGGTAAACACAACGTAATAAAGAAAATAGAGTCACAACAATATGTTCTGTATAGTTCATTCTGTTATTAAGGTATATTCCTATATATCTAACGCTTTTTCTATGGGGGATAGTGTTTCCGTTTGAACCTCTTATCTTAAATGTTCGCCAATTTTTTCTAACATTTTTATTACATTATTCTAATCCTGGCCTAAAAAGTTTGTTTCACACTTATTCTCATTTATATTTAGTTTCCAAGTATAAAGAAAATCTAAAGTAACATTAAAAAGTTTTGTAGTTTTTTCTCTATATCTGATGAATTTTTACCACTTGTATAAATGGTGATATCATCAGCATATGTTATACCTTTATTTTTTGGATTGTTATATATCTCATGGTCGAATATATCACTAATATACATATATGTTAAAGAAAAATGGAGCTTAGATAGTCATACTTATTTTGGAAAACTTCGTATTTGAATTTTTTGTTATTCTACAAAACGTTCGAAGGGAAAACTATATTATCGATTCAGAGAATTAAATATTCTGTAATACTGTCGAATCGAAAAGTGACTCGTTTTTCATATAGTAAGTTATTCGCTGTAAATTTGTTACTTTTAGAAGATTCAAAATGTAATTAAAAATAATTTAACAAATTTTTTTAACATTTTATATATACATATATTTACCAATTATTTAAATTTATACATATTTAGGAAAAAACAACAAACAAAATTTTATTTTAAAATTAATGAAATGACCTGAAATTAAATAAGAGTTTCTAAACGTCCACTAGATGAAATTGGTACAAATAAAAAACAAAGAAAAGAAGCATTTTTATTTACATTAAATTAATGATACAGCTATGCGGATGCTCTAATTATATATTTTTATTTCTATTTTGACATTAAAAACTTTAATTTTAATTTTTCGTATACGTATTTAAGTTTTTGACTTAAGTTTCAGGTCATTGATTTGTTTTTGAAATTATTTCTTGTAATGTAGTTGCTCGATCGTTTTATAAAATACTCCAATTATGTGAAAGTGAAATCCAAAGTGAAGGGAATCTCAAAAACGAAGTTTTCCAGAATAAGCTAGATTATGTGTTCAATCGAGAAAATTTATTAATTTGTGTACTTAAGGGTATGTTGAAAAAGTTGTGAACTTAAATCGATTTATGTACATAATTTTGACAATTATTAAAATTGAAATTAAAACATCAGCGTAAAAAATCAAAAGTTTATAACAACAAACTATATGTATAGTTCGTTGGTTTACAAATATAAAATAAAATTTAATAAAATGAAAATGAAATAAAATTTACTAAAAATATTTCCTCCATTTCAAAGCAATATGCGTTGCGTATTAGGCAAACTTCAAAGTAATGTACATAATCAAATTGTACATTTGCACTCAATTCTATAATATTTACATAATATGTTCATAATCAAATTCTGACATATGTTCATAATTGTTCATAATTTAAACAAAGCTAATATCTAGAATCTCTAAATCTAATGTTGAAGGGACCCCCCAAACTTGCAGAAAGAGGAAGATAAGGCATTAAACCAAAAAAAATAAAGCGTTGTGACTGTGAAGAAATACTGATAATCATATACAATTATAATACTACAAGTTTTAAAAAGTTCACAAAGGGTGGTTCTTGATGTTATTAAATTTATAAATTTCGTTATGTTATTGTCCCAAAAATAATGTACGGTTCAATTAGTAATTTCGAGAGATAAATTGGCCCAAAAAATTATAGCAGATGTGTTTGAATCTAAAGGAATATAAAATATAAATTTCTAAAGCAATATAAAACACAAATATCAATAGATGCAATAGTTCCAGATGCAATAAGATAACAAATGTAATTTGTATAGTACTACTAATGAACAAAAAAGGCCCGTGTTTATAAAGCTACTGCACAGCAGTTAAAGTGGGTGGCATTTTTTAGATATTTAGCAATGCACAAATTAATATTGGTTTGGTTATACTTAATGATAACAATCTAACTCAAATAACAATAAATTACAATTGTAAATAGGATTACAAAATAACTGGATAACAATCTAAATGAACCCTACTTTTTTAAGTAAATAATGATTCATTTGATAATTAATAATTGTGGTCATCTGTGACAAATAAAAGGATTTTATACCAAATTAATTAAAAAAAATAAACAATTTATCTAAAATTTTAATTGTAAATAGGATTACTAAATAATGCATCGCTTAAAACTTTTAGCTTAAGAAATTATCTAGCTATGAGCTGGTTAAGGCTCCGGTAATAAATTTTATTTAATATAATTATTGAAGCGACAGGGCGGTAATATTTGTAATATCTTTCCATTTGAAAAAATTAGTACACGCAATGCTAGTAATTTAATTACATTTCATTTCCAAAATTATTTAGTATTGGCGTTAAACAATGCTCTAACCCGGCGGTAGCTTTTGTAAGCACTTAAGCACTGTGTCATTTTGTCAGTGAGCCATACGCTCAAGCCAGCGTTTTGTGTTGGATTTTATAAATATTGTTTCGAATTTCGAATTTTATATATCGTCACTTTTTTTCTTACCGTATATTTTGATGAGTTTCCAAATGAACTCGTAAGTTGTATTGGTTACTTAGTTGTTTGTGGCAAATAAAACACGTTGCATATAATTTTGAGTTGGTTGGTTTCTGTTGGGAAGTAACTGTATTCTCAATGAAATATTTTGATGTTTCTAAGTTTTCAGATAAGTTAAATTGTGGCACAATATGAGTATGTTCATTTGATAAGCTATGGTTTTCCTCTACTGGCATTGTTGATATAACTTTTTTTGTCGTCAATAAATCAGATGGAACAGGACATGATACATTATTCATAACTAATGAGGAGGAAGCAAATAGCCCATTTGAATTTTTACATTGTAAATTTGCATCAATTTTATCAGTTATTGTGCTTTCTTTCGCACATAAAGCATCATCATTCTTGCAAATTTTATCTGCCGAAGTAGTATCTTGGTTGTCCATGACAGATGATTGAAGTATATTACAATTTTGATAATATCTTGTAAGAATTTCAGAAGTTTTATTGAGTGCTGATTGAGAAAAATTCAGAGGCTGTGGCATCAAATTCGGGAGTAATTGAAAGGATTTTATGAAAAATTTTTCCATTGGTGAAGGTATTTTAATTTCTGAAGGATTTATGGGGCATGATGTCTCCTTTAAAGCTGAATGTTCTTCTGAAGAAATTTTCGACGAATTCTGAAACAAAATTGAAAATAATTTTTATGATTTTATTATTTGAACAATATTACGTTGCTTTGAAAATCAGCCAGTCCCTTTATTCCAAGAGTTTCTGCCATTGCTAATAGAGTAGGAATTTGCTCCTCAAACACATTAACTTCGCCAGAATACATAAAAGTTAAAAGTGCTACTAATGTACCTAATGATGCTCCTGGTAGTACAATTACTGGATGAAGAGATGAATCTAATGTTCGAAAAAGCTCAAAAAAGAAAGTGCTGCAAGCACTGAGTACAACTCTATGAGCTTGTAAGGTCTTACCTTCCGCATACAATGTAACATCTGTTAAATGGGACTGGTCCAGAAGTAGAGGCAATGTGCTTAAAACACTGGCCTATGAAATTATAATAAATTATTAATAGATAAAAATCATGAATTAATACTAATCGCTAAGACATAATGTAAATGCATTTCATAAAAGCCTAATCTCGTCTTTTGGGAAAAGAGAAAAACAAACGCTATAATTTTAAAAAAGAATATGCGTAAATTCTTCCAAATATAAATTTAAAAAAAATACATACTTTTTTGTTCACTTTTAGAATTATTATAGAATTCACAAGATCTAATAGAATGTTATCAAGGCGAAAGTATTATAAGTACTCTTTTATTATGTCAACGCGTGGCATTACAATTAAACAAAAACGAGAAAAATAATTTTACTCATACTCAAAGTGGCAACAGAAGAAATTGAAGCACTGTGATGCTACAAATACCAAATATATCCAAACATATAGGATAACTACAAGTGCGTCCAATGTGCAGGAATAATGCTTCAACATTCCAGGTGCCAAGTTACGTACGAAATTATATAACAAATATTGATATTAAACATAAGACAAAATATCAAAAATAAACAAAATATCTATTATATAGATTGCCTCCCCGCTGTGCAAATGGTCTGTTATATCGCCTGCCCGTGGTGCAGACTACATCACACTAAAAGATCTACAAGATGGGGAGATTATGTCGGACATCATGCTGTTGACTCCATATCCTATCTGAACATATAGCGGGGACCAAAGTCGAACAGCTTGCTGTCGGCTCCGTATCCTATATGAGGTCTTGGCGAATATGATAGGAGATATTCAAACCGAATATAAACAATAGGTGAGTCACTTTTAAACTGACATACTAAAAATGGGTAACACCCCAACATCTATGAACTCAATATGGCAAAAGTGCATGATTTAACTATAACAAGTCCCTGCATAATAGAGAAATGTGGCAATTGGGATGTCTCCAAAGAGGCTTCACTATCAGGCCATATGCATATCTGTTTTGATATAAAATCGCCTTTAACAATAAATAGTTTATTTAGAAACCCTACACGTATAAAATGGAATCACTACCAATGGAATCACTACAAGTTTCTTGGTTAAATGAGGAACTAGCGGAAAAACGCAGAGAAAGAAGGAGATGGTACAACAGAGCAAAAATCCTTGGTTCGTGGACGAATATAGAAGCTTACTAACCGAATACAACAATTTATTGAAGAAATCAAAAAATCATGGAGGAAACTAAATAAAATATCTGTTATGTAGGTTCCCTCCTAGTTGAATATCTGTTATGTAGGTTGACTCCCAGTTATACTCCGTTAGATATCGGACTTTTATAGAGATCAGACTACCAACAGTCTGGAAACATTAGAGATGTTATTGGCAACACATATACCTGGCTTTAAAATCATTCGAAACAGCGAAGATCTAGTAGAGGTAGAGGAAAGGACAAGCCGTCCAACAGAGAAACTGCATGTGGAATCTTCACTCAGGAAAAGCTGAGTCTAACACCTTCAAGCCATTCAGATCGGCCGGAGTATACAAAATCTTCCCCGCTCTTCTGCAAAAGTGATTAGAGCTTCAGAAAAACGCATTGGAACAAGGAGATTGTATCCTGCTCTATATCATTAATTTCATAGGATCCAACTAGAGTATGGCTTTCCCGACACTTTTACCAATCCCGGGACCCGACTCCTAAAAAAATAAAATTCCCGGGAAATCCCGAGACCCGGGATTTCTAATATATTTTGCTTAAAGTCATTAATTTAATACAAAAATACCAACACTTTGAAGCATATTTAATAATAAGCATATTATTTTAGTTTTTAAAAATTTATTCAAAACGATATATATAACAAAAAATAAACTTCTACATATATATAACAAAAAATAAACTTCAAAATACTGAATTAGTTATTCGTTAACTTTTTTCATTGTAACAAAAAATAAACTTAAAAAATAATTAGTTATCTTTACGCATTTAATAAATATATATCAATACTATTTATATATTATACGGTATATATTAATATAATATATCATATTATAATGTAATGTAATATAACAAAAAAAAATTCTATATATAATAATTAATTAAATGTTTAATTATTGTTTGTTATTTCTTAAAAAGTATGATTTTAAGAAACTTAAAATGTTAAGTGATTTCTCAGTAAGTGATTTGTAAATTTGCCCTCTTTTTGGAACAAAAATTCGGGGAAGTAGAAAAAACTCTTTTGCTTTCTGTAGAGGTTGGTTGAATAGTTTTTAGCGCGTTGAATAGTTTCAATAAGTTTGGTGTTAAATTTCCAGTTCCTTCAAAAATAAGCATTTCCTTTTAAATAGTTTTGTTGTAATTATTTGTAGTAGGTTGTTTTATTGTTTGAGATTCCTTTATTGCCAATAACAATCGTTTCTTCAGAGCTTCTTCAGTGCTTGTAGAACGGTTATTTTTATTTACCTCCACTATATCTATATTGGGAAATCAGTCTTGTTTTCATTTGACGTATATGAATCTCGATTTTGCAAATATTTCAAAAAAGATACTAAAAATATCTTTTTTGAAATATCCTCAGCCAAAACCTCATCTTCATTATAAAATGTGGATGAAAATGAACTGTTTTCACTGTCAGAGTAATTTTATTTGTCGTTTTCACTTTCATCTATTTTAAGAGAAAAAGAAACTTCAACATCTTTGTAAATAACATCGTGAACAGCCAAATGAATGGCGTGATTGTAGCACTGCTGATGATAATAAGGTGAGTTTCGTCCAAATTTTGTCATTACTGATGCACCATCAGTTCTTGATGCCACTATATCATTTCATTAACAGCCGATAAGCCGAATTAATTAAGCTTTTGATCAACTAAACCTAGAGCTACTTCGGCAGGACAGCTACCAATAATTTTGGCGAGTCCTAAATTAATCACATCTCCACCTATTGTTTGAATATTAACATTTATGTACCTGCGATTTTTTATACTGGTCCATACTCATCCAGTATTAGACTAAATTTGGCTTAATCTGTTGTCCTACAACTTCAAAATAATCATAAATTAGTTTCATAACATTTTTGTTATCTATGGGCAAATTAAATTGTCGCTCTCTTAAAGCCTGACGAATAAATTGGCTTTTACAAATCTAATTTACAGAAAAACCATCAACAGCAGCAAGTCTGGAAACAATTTCAGCCAGTGACTGTCTTTTTGTAAAATTGAGTATTGATGTTGTCAATGGTTTTTAAATTTTATACTTTTTTAATGAACGTTGTTCATCTTCATTTTGTTTGCGTTTCCTTATATTAACTTTAATTTCATGTGCCGAATATAAATGTCGACTTAAAAGCAATTTTTGTCAATTACTCTTTCCAAAGCTTTTTCTGTGAAAATTTCATCTGCAATATGTCTTTGATTTATATCCTTGCTTTTACAGTATACTATATCATGTGCTCGATAAGCTTCGTCCAATTGATTCACCCTTTTATCATATCGATCTAATCTTTCTTTAAGTTTAGTTCCAGGTCCCGCAATAATTATATCCAGCTAGGTTAGGTTCGATTAGAAGGGGGGAATTGCGTCCAACACGTGGGCCAAAAATGCCCATAGGTATCCTCTTTTCACTCAATGATTCACGCTTTTATCACCCCGATCTAATCTTAAAATTTCGAGTTAGCAAGTTTAAACATGTTTTTGAAAAAGGTTTACAACCAACTGGACGACTGAAATATATCAAGGACATCTCATTAAAGGATGTTTCTATGAGTATGAATTACAAACAGAAAAATATCCACATACTATATATTTATGAAAACCAAGGATGACAGGGTTTTTGTGATATGGCTTGGATTTCCTTCTAATCAAAATTCATTGATAAATAACAAAGATGTATTATTGTGAGACTGAGATACATTGAAATATAATTACATATTATATAAAAAAAAATTAAAATTAAATAATTAGCATTTTCATTATCATCATCAGCAACAGGAGAGAAATATTAGTTTCCTATTAAAAATAATGTACATGTGTTAACAAATATATGTATATACAAAAATATACAAAAAATTTATATCAATTTTTTTTTTATTTATTCCATATTATTATATCTTACATAAATTCTTGTAAATCAATCAATTAAATGGCGTCTATGTACAAATGTATCAACGGACCTAGAAATATGTTCTAGCTTTCGTAATTCGCGCTTTAACACGTTCACCGGTGGCTCACATTAGAATCCTTGTGAATCAGTTTTGGAAACTATAACTTCGCAATATATTAAAAGAAGAAAATACCTTATATGTATATATTTGTTCATGTTTCCATAAACTATGAGTATTTTAATTTTTTTTACGTACGGCGGCGCCTGATAACATACATTTTCAACCCCACCGGATGAAAAGAAATACAAAAAACAGCGCCGTTGTCAGCATGTTAAAAAATTTATTTCATCATTTAGTTTTAGAGATTTGAAATTAAATAAGTTAAAAAAATCTGGTAAATTTTTAATATCATGTTTTCACTTGTAGATTTTTCACATTTGAATAAATTCAAACTTGATGCATATGTAGTTGAATGCGTATTGAAGTAATCTAATAGCAAAGCCGTATATAATACGATTTTTATTAATATTATCCTGTCGGATTATTTCGAAATATGAGAATACAGGCTTTGCTAATAGTTAAAAATGGGAGTTTTACAGTGGCGGACCGCGATCAAACGTTCTGGGTGGGCTAAAGAAAAAAGTTTTGTTATGAAAAGCAAAGATTTGAGGTTATTAAATATACAACGTTTTGAAGTTTTCGTTTTAGTGAGTTAATCACATTGGCATCTAAGCTAATCATTAGTGAGTTAATCACATTGGCATCTTAATATGTTTTTCATTTTCTTTCCAATAAAAAAAATAATTATGCATATGCTTATGCACACAAGAAAAATAAATTACATATTATATAAAAAAAAATTAGACACATTAAAAAAAAATCGAGCGAAATAAACGAAAATCATGGCACACTCCATACATATTTTAATAGTTATATTTGTATGCGATTGTCTTAAGTTTTCTCAACTAAGAAGAAAATTGTTACTTTCTGAAATTTATGATCGCCTGGTACTAATTTTAAAATTTTTGTTCTAATGTGTGCTATAAGTAAATAATTTTTGTCTACTGAGGGAATTTAAAATATAAGCGATAAAATTATTGCTATGGGCTGCGATTTTCTAGCCCATGAAGATATATTTATTTATTTTTTAATACAAAATATTTATATAACGAAATAAATATTTCATGCAAATTTTTACTCAAAGGAATTATTCGTTCTAGAGGCTGCGATTTTCTAGCCCACGATTATATATTTCTCTTTTTTTTTTAATGAAAAATATTTCATGCAAATTTTCAGTATAGGAATATTTCTTCTATGGACAAGAGATTTTCTATCCCATGACATATTTTTCTCAATATACATTTTTTAATATAGGAGAAGGATATAACTCAACTCAATAGTGTTGATTATAAAATATACGCGCCTGGTATTTTGGTTTAAAATATTTGAAAATTTACATTGCTGGCTCATATAATGGAAATATTCTAATAATTTTCTTCCATAGAAAAAATAATAAAATTCTGAAAATCATATAGCAATTACAAATATTTCGCATTTCTATGGGGAACGGTCTTCGTGGGCTAGTTTAAATCTTAGAGTATATATAGAACAGGAGAAGCTATAGTTAAAATATAGTGTCACTCGATTTTGTGGGGGGTAAAGAGATGTTTTTCATAGGGAGGGCTTAAGAAAAAGTAAAGCAACGTAAAAGCTCTTCTTAATATAAAAATTAATTGATTTGATTTTTATTTGATATTGTGATTTGATTTTGATTTTTTATAAGTCAATAAATAAAAGAACTATTTCTGTACTATTTTTTAAATTCAGTACTATTTTTAAAATCATCCACCTTCAAAGGTAACGCATACTTTGTATGTTATACGGTAATCATCAGCTCTTAAATTAACCGCAATATACTATTTCTCGCATATTACCATTTCTTTGGGAAATCTAAAATATATTTTAATTCAATAATTCATCCCAAAAAATAAGTAAGCCTCAAAAAAAATTATCCTGACTACAACACTGTCTACAAATAATGCTTTTTAAAAGCTCTTTTTAAATTTTGAAAATTATTTGAAATAATTTGTTTACTATTTTTATATCAACTTTAATAGGGATATCTAACTAAAACGTTGGTATATTTTAATGTTGATTAAAAGAAAAAATTTATATTTATTAATTTATTCAAAAACACATTTTAAAATGAGTAATAATAATATATAATATTTTATATATTTACTTGTAAAGGGTATCTCCTGGACTTCCCTGTATTTTATTAAATAAATGATTTTTACACCCTTTAAGAGACCTTTGCCCAAAAAGTAGGATAAGGTTTTGCGCTGGAGCAGATAACTTGAGCTGTAATTATCGGATTTTGATCTGGTTTTTTGCAAATGGTTGGTAATAGACACTATGTAGTTTATTTTTAACTTTTGGACCTAGGTTGTCTGGAAATTTTAAAAAAAATTTCATTTCCATAAAAAAAAAAACGTTGCGACCTAGATTTTTTGTACAGTTTTTATCCAATTTGGGTGAAATTTTGAAGACAAGTAGTCTTTATAAAATTAATCTACACTAGGCAGCCCTAGTCGGGGTGGGGATTCTACAGGTAGGCATTTGTATCCTAGGGTATAAATGTTGCAACTGTAGAAGTTCCTAGCCAAGTGCCTGCATTACCTCCTCGTGGTGGCCCCTGGAACAGTGTACATATTAAACATGCACACAGACCGAATATGCAGTGTGCGACCTAATGTCAGTGGTGGTGTGAGCGCCGTGCCGAGGACTGAAAGGCTGGGGGTCAAACCAGTCGCTAACGAGCTCCCTCCGATGCCCAGGCAAGGTCGGTTGTATTCAGTGCCTTATCATGGTAAGTCGGCTCTGCCATGATGGACTCTCATTTGCGGACAAACTCGTGGGAACAGCAATGAAGAAACTTAATAAAAAACAAAAACAACAACAACAACAACAACTAAAACCAAATCCAAATATCGGTTCATCCTCGGAGGATGAACTCCTAGCCTCCAGCCAGGAGACTATTAAGGGTGACACGGTAAGTGACAGTACCAGCTACGGTACTCCAGCTTCGGACGTCACCGAAAGTACCAGCCATAGTACACCAATAACAACCAAACCTGTAGGTGTAGCATGTACCAGTCATAGTACTACTACACTTACAAGCACAGATGGTACCAAGCCTGGTACTACTCAGAAATATAGAAGTTCTGGTACCCTCCTCAAACGTGAGTATTCCAAGGCAAAGTTTATTTGAGCAAGATTGCCCGAAATGACGCTGAGGGGAATACTCACGAAAACGATGCAGAGGATAAGCTAAAATACACTCAGATTGTGCAACGATTTGAGACGCAGATCGCACAATCTGAAGTTCGGCCTGCTAACAAAAGAAATAGGTCTCAAGATGAGTCCTTAACAGGTGCACGTATCAAGGTCGCCAAGATGGAGACCAGTGCCAAATCGAAGATGACAGCGAAAAGGCTAAGCGACATCGTCAGATGCCACTTGAATGTAGCTGTCATCAACGATAAGGATCCCAACAAAAAAGTTTCATCCAAGCTCTGGATGGAAATTGAGGCAAAACTGTCAGAGATGGTTATGGATCATTTACTTGCAAGCACTGGTGGGCCTATCCCGGGGTTCGATTCATCCGAGGTAGTCAGGGGCTACCGGGTGGTCAAGTGTGTCGATCAGTTTTCTCTGGATTTTCTTAGCAGCAGTGTCGCTAAGAGTAGCGATGCCCGAGAGGATGCCAAGATTGGACTAATCCCAGCTAAGGAGATTCCGAGGAGACCTAGAGCGCGCATTTGGCTGCCTAGGATGCAAATTGAGGGGGAGAAGCTTCTCCGGTGCTTGCAATTACACAATCCAGATGTCCCGATGGACAACTGGATGGTTATAAAAAAGGAGGAGGATACTACGGAACTGCAGCAAGGCAGTTTGTCCTACCTCCTTTTGATTAACGAGGAAAGCCTGGTGCCCATCGCGAAGCTTGAGAACAAGCTTCGTTTCGGTATCCGTCAAGCGAAACTTAAGATATTCCAGGCGAATAGTGACGAGCTTGACGAGTTAGATGAGGCAAGCGACTTGCTGGAAGAGATGTCTCTAGCCAAAGAGACGGGGGTAGGTAGCTTGCCAGATGATACGGGTTGTCCAGGTGAATCTCCAGCATTCGAGATTCGCCTCGGATAACCTGATGATCTTCCTAAGGGAGGAAGACATCGACATAGCCCTAATTCAGGAACCCTAGATCAACACCTCCAGAATAAGAGGTCTGAATCACAGAGACTATAACCTATTCTACAAGCTTGTAGATGGTGCCAATGGTAAGCCACGAACGTGTATTCTAGTTAGAAAACACATAATTGCACATTTTTGTTCTAATTTTAGCTATGAAGACATTACCGTGGTGAAGGTCGAGCAGAATGATGGCAAAGAATTATATATCAGCTCGGTATATATGCCTCATGACGAAACCACCCCGACAACCAATCTACAGCAGATAGTCCTAGCCACTGGAAGTAACCTGCTTATTGGTTGCGATGCAAACGCCAGACATACCCTGTGGGGTAGCTCGGAAACAAATGAGAGAGGTGAGTCACTTTTTGATTTTATTTTAAATTCTAATTTAATGGTGTGTAATAGAGGCAGCACACCAACATTCACTTTTCCGAGCTCGGAAAGATTCCCTGTCTGGGAAGACGTGATTGATATTACCCTAATTAGCAACAATAATTCCCTGAAAGTAGAAAACTGGAGAGTATCAGAGAAAAGATCTTTCTCGGATCACAAGTGGATACTCTTCAATGTTAATTTAAACCCTGAAAGCCCAAAACCGTATAGAAACCACAAAAACACAGACTGGTCCAAGTTTAGATCGGTGTTAAAAGGGAAGTTATCAGCCACAGATAACCAATCAGAAATAACGACCATTAATTCCCTAGAGGAAATGACGGACAAATTTACCAAGGCCATGCAGGTCTCATTCAAGGTATCATGTCCGATCAAGTGTAGTAAAAAATCTTTCCCTCCGTGGTGAGATGACAATTTAACTAAGTTACGAAAGGTGACTAGAGAAACCTACGTCTGCTACAGGCAGGGTACATGGCAACTCTACAAGGACCGTCTTCGTGAGTACAAAAAAGCAATTAACGAGGCAAAAAAAAAGGAATTGGCAAGAGTATTGCGAATCCATTGAAAGTACTAGGGATTCTGCCAGACTAAGTAGAATCCTAAGCAAAGAACATTCCAATCCGTCCTTCCTCAAGAGTGCGGAGGGTAGTTGGACAGAATCATCTGCAGAGACTCTGCAGCTGTGAGTAGACACACATTTCCCAGGTTGCACGGTGCAAGCTGAAGATGTAGCCCAGACAGGCGACTTAGGAAATACTGAGCCACAACGGGAGTGGCTAAACTCACTTATAACGGGAAAGAAAATTGCCTGGGCAATTGATAATTTCTCCCCCTATAAATCCTCTGGACCTGATGGAATCTTTCCAAAGATGCTACAGGAATCCATACAGCTCGTTATCCCTTGGATGACAAAACTTTTCAAGGGCAGCCTCAGACTCGGCCACATACCACAGTGGTGGAGGCGAGTTAAGGTTGTCTTCATACCAAAAGCGGGAAAAAGAGGACACGAAATGGCCAAAGACTTCATGCCAATTAGTCTCTCATCCTTAATGCTAAAAACCCTTGAGCGCATCCTTGACCAGGAGTTGAGAAGCGTTTTAGAAAGAACCCCATTGTGCAGATTCCAACATACCTACTGCAAAGGTAAGTCTACTGAGACTGCACTGAACGAAGTTGTGCAAACGGTAGAAAAATCCATCCAGTATAAAGAATAAACCCTAGCCACCTTCTTAGATATAGAAGGCGCTTTTAATAATATCCACGTGTCCGCTGTCCTAGAGTCTCTGGTGGAACTGGAGGTAGCATTTCCACTTAGACGATGGATAGCCAACATGCTTCATACGCGGGAGGTGCAAGCAGACCTCGGTAACTCTCACATTACTAGGTATGATAATAGAGGTACGCCACAGGGGGGTGTGCTGTCTCCACTATTATGGCTCATTGTAATGAACAAAATCTTATCAAAACTTCAAGAGGAAGGAATAATGGCCGTCGCTTATGCCGACGACCTTGTAATACTGGTTTCTGCAAATTCCTTAATATAATTAGCGGAATTATGGAACAAGCCTTACGTATGGTTAGCAACTGGGCCCGCAGCTGTGGTCTGAATGCCAACCCTAGCAAAACCGAAATGATGCTATTCACCACAAAAACCAAAATACCTGTGTTTTCTCGACCAAAATTGGACGGTATAACACTGAATCTATCCTCCAAAGTCAAATACTTGGGGTTGATTTTCGACCCGAAGTTGAACTGCAGGTGGAATATAGAGGAGAGAGTCAAGAAAGCCTACACGGCTTTGTACTCTTGCAAAAAAATGCTCGGAAAAAGTTGGGGATTAAAACCTCGTATGGTTTTATGGTTGTACACTGCTATAGTGAGACCTATCCTCACCTATGGTTCAATAGTATGGTGGCCTGCCCTAGATAGGGATTATGTCCGTACCATGCTAGCATGTATTTGCATCACAGGTGCGTTAAGGACAACGCCGGGGGATGCCCTGAATACAATTCTCCACCTTCTCCCAAGTGATCTCCACACCAAATACTTAGCCTCGTGCAGCGCGCTCAGACTCAGAGAAATTGGGTACTGGCGTGACAAACCTTACGGACATAGCCGTATTCTTAGCTCGTTAGCTAGAGAACTGCTCCCCTTGTCCACGGACTATTCCATCCCCCAGTTAATACTTAATAAGAACTTCAAGGTTAAGATATCGACTCGCAGTGATTAGAAGGTAGCAGGCCTCCTGAATGGGTTCGACTCAGTACTGTTCACTGATGGTTCAAAGATGGACTGTGGTGTTGGCGCTGGTGTCTACTCAGAATCGCTGGAAATAGCCCTTTCCTATAGACTTCCGGATAGCTCTAGTGTTTTCCAGGCGGAAATGCTGGCTATCTGAAAAGCCTGCTTACTTGTCAAGAACGACCCATCCCCTAAGCGCAGGGTGGCTATAGTCACGGATAGCCAGGCTGCTATCCTAGCCTTAAAATCTCCTTATATTTCATCTAAGCTGGTCAAAGCATGCTCAGTAGAGCTAGCGCATATAAGTAACCGGTTCGAGGTCACGTTACTTTGGGTTCCAGGTCATAGGAATATTGTAGGTAACGAGAAAGCCGATGAACTAGCACGCACGGGTTCTGGCCTAGACGCATTGCTTGTTCCAAAAAAACATGGCCCCGGTATTAAAGTAGGAGAACAGCTGATCTCCTGAACTACTCGCGCAAAAACATTGCCAGAATACTAGCGGTGTTTACTGGGCATTGGCCAATCGGTGAACATGCAGCCAGACTAGGCATCTCCTTCCACCTATCCTGCCGTAGCTGTCAAGAACCGGACGAGAGGGAAACTGTAATGCACTACACTTGTAAGTGCCCAGCGCTAGCCAGAGCTAGATACTGTTTTCTGGGCAGTCCTTTTCTTGACAATCTCAGCAGCCTAGCCACAATACTACCAACAGATATGGTACATTTCCTAAATGCCACAGGGTGGCTTTAATCTACCTTGTCTCCTTCCATACTTGAAATTGGTGGTTCACGAGGCCAGTGGAGCCTCTTGAACAGCCGGGTTCTTGGAGCCTCTTGAACAGCCGGGTCAAGAGGCTCGCCACTTAAACCAACCAACCAACCAAGGCATCCCTTTTTTTCATTTTCGACCTAGGTTGTCTGGAAATTTAAAATGATTTGTCATTTCCATACAAAAAAAACGTTGCGACCTAGATTTTTTCCACAATTTGCATCCAATTTGGGTGAAATTTTGAAGACAAGTAGTCTTTATAAAATTAATCTACACTAGGTAGCCGGAATTTTGATTTTTGACTCTAATTTTGATTTAACAGCAATTATATTTTCAAACTTTGATATGGAATAAAAACTAAACTAAAGAAAATAAATTCATAAAATGAAGTCATATTTTAAATTTCTTTTCCCATAATTTTCTTAATTAAAATTTTTAAAAATAATAGAAAATAAGTTTGTAGGAGCCAAATTAAGAAAGTAACTTTTTCCAAAATTTTCTAAAAAAAATACTAATTTGAAATTGTTATACAGAAAATAGTTCCACTAATTCCTAATAGGATCGTCGGTTGTAAATTGTCATATTCGCTATTATTTTTTGTAACTATATCTCTCTCGTTGTTCTCTATATCCTTTCTTATTTTGGGTATATACATACTTTTTTTTTTTGCATTTTCTTAAACAGGTTTTAGTTATATGCAAATATTTTCATTTAATTTCAATATTTTAGAATTTTTTCGTTTTCTATATTCAGAATATTTATATTTTTTTAGGGGTTTAATAGTTTTTTTTGTTGAATGTGCTAAAAGTCTGTGGAGTAAGTTTAAAAAAAGGATAAATAAGAAAACTCAATAGCATATTGAACGGGAATGTTATTTAAATTATAATAAATAACAATTTTTAATAAATAATAATATTTATTATAATAATCAAATGCATCAGTTCAGTATAAATTGAACTATGATTTTTTTTTCCTAAAAATAAGAAAAATATAAAAAGTATACTTTTTGGTATTTTCTTATAGATAAATTTCATGCATATTTTTATTTCAATTTGAAAATTTAAGAATTTTTTATCTTTCCCTATTTTTGGGAAAAAAGGATATTTTTGGGAAAAAAAGATAATCAAATTATGAATGATTTGTTTATTAAAATTATTATTAAAAGAGTATATAAACAAAAGAAATTATTCATATGTATATATTATGTAACAAACATAAAATTCATACAAAAATCAAATCCATACATTTTTCTTATAATAAATAAAAATTCGCTAAAATTCAAACTTCACATTTTTTTACAAAAAAATACAAAATTTTCTAAAATTCAAAATTATATTTTTATTGTACATAATTCTCATTCTCACAAAAAAGGCACACGCTTATTTGAAAAAAAGTGAGAAATTTTAAATACACAATTTGAGAAAAGTGTTATACCAAATATTATATTTTATATGCAATAACTAAAATTGTGTGTGTGCGCTTTGTAAATTGTTATACACACCATGTATAGTATAACAAAACGAAGTATACCAGATATAATTTTACTTTTTGGGCAAAGGCCTCTTAACAATACAATAATACATTTTTTATTATTAATTTTCCACTTTTCCACTATAAAAACAATGTTTTTTGCAATATTTGACTATATTTTGTTAAATATTTCCACAATTTGCCTCAAATTTCAACGTGTTTCAAAAGCTCTATTCGAAAATTAAAAGCTTTAAATATGAAAATTTTTGACATACAAATCAAAATTTTTGAAGGCAATATGAAAATTTCTGAAGGCAATATGAACATTTTTGACAACTAAAATAGATGCTTCATAGCTTGTAGGGGCAAATTCATATTATAGCTTCTCCTGTTC